>BSBK01000451.1:0-745000 GCA_027943335.1 Chamaecyparis obtusa | reverse complement strand
TAGCTCTTGTAGTCTAGAGATTCTATAGTCCTCATCAGTGACTAGATGTTTTAATGATACCCTCAGTGATGGAATCTCTACTTCAACTAGTAATACTGCCTCTGATCCATAAACTAGTGCAAAAGGAGTTGCACCAGTTGGTGTTCTGATACTAGTTCTATAAGCCCATAATGTTGTATTTATTTGTAAGTGTCAATCTCTTCCTGATTTACTCACTCTCTGATGTAAGATTTACAAAATAGTTTTGTTTGATGCTTCAGCCTATCCATTACCTTGAGGGTAATAGATTGATGAACAATGCTGAGTGATTTTGAATTGGAGACACGAGTCATCCATGTCTTTATTTTTAAATTGACCCCCATTTTTAGTCATAGTCGACGAGGGTATTCCATACTGATAGATGATATAGTTCAAGATGAACAATGGAATTTGTTTTCCAGTTGCATTAGACAGTGGCATAGCTTCCACCCATTTTGTGAAATACTCAGTTGTAGTAATGATGTATTTGTGTCCATTTGATGAATTTGGGTATATATGTCCAACTAAATTAAAGGCCCATTGTTGGAATGGCCAATGTGTTATGAATGGAATTAGCTCCCTTGTTGGAGCATGTATCAGGTTGCTGTGAATCTTGCATTTCTTACAGGTTTTTGAAAAATAGATAGCATCTTTTTCCATTGTGGGCCAATAATATCCAACTCTTAAGAGTTTCTTTGCTAATGAAAAACCGTTCGAGTGTGACCCACACACACCTTCATGAACTTCCTTTAATACATAATTAGACTCATCATTTTCTAAAAACCTAAGAAGAATACCATCTAGACCACATCTATATAAGTCATTGGGAATGATTATATAATGTGATGTCACTCTTATAAGGGATCTCTTTTCATTTATGGAATAGCCTTGAGGGATTGTTTGGTTTTTTAGGTAAGAGTAGATATGGGCATATTTGGATAAAACTTAAGTATCAAGGGTACAAAAAATATAGGATTCGGATGATTCATAGGTTGGGAATGGGAGTTCTTCCACTAGGAAGTCATAGAAAAATTGATGTTCCTCAAGTTGTAACATTGATGCTAAAGTAGCCATCGCATCTGCTACTCTATTTTTTGATCTTGGAATTTTCTCAAATGTGATGAAGATAAAGTATTTCTTCAAGTCATCCACCATTATTTTGTAAGGCATTAACTTGTCATCTTTTATCTAATAGTCACCATTAACCTAATTGATAATGAACTATGAATCTCCATATATGTGTAATTCAATGATTTTCCATTCTATTACAAGTTTTAGTCCATTCACTAGAGCTTCATACTCTGCTATGTTATTTATACATGGAAAGATCATCTTATATGTTTTCAAAATTTTATATCCTTGTGGGGTAATGAATAAGCATCAAACTCTTGATCCTTGATGCATGAAGGAGCCATCAAAATACATTTTTCATGAGTGTTTTGTTAAGTGCATAATAACTTCATTAGTAAATTCAACATGTAATGGTGTGTCATCTATTAATGGTGTTTCTGCAAGTTGATTAGCAATCACTTGTCCTTTAATGTCTTTTCTGTCAACATATTCAATGTCAAATTCACTTAGAATTAGGATCCACTTTGCTAGTCTCCCTATCAACATTGCTTTACTCAACAAATATTTGAGTGGATCAATCTTAGCCACTAGTTTCACCTTATGTGCCAACGTGTAATGCCTGAGTTTTTGGGATGCAAATACCACTGCTAAGCATGCTTTTTCAATCATGGAATAGTTTAATTCATATGTGACCAAAGCTCTGTTGATATATTATATAGCTCTCTCCTTTTTAGCCTCATCCTCTTGTGAAATAAATACTCTCAATGACATATATGTCACTGATATGTATAATAATAAGGTTTTTCCATAGATTGGAGCCATTATGTTGGAGGATTCATCAAATATTTCTTGACTTGTGCAAAAATTTCTTCACATTGCTCATCCCAAGTGAATGTAGTTCCTTTGTGTATTAGTTGTGTGAAAGGTTGTGCCTTATCTGCCAAATGAGACATAAAACTTCTTATGGATTGTAGCTTACCTTGGAGTATCCTCATTTGACTAATATTTCTAGGTGGTTACATTTCAAGAATATCTTTTACTTTTCTTGGATCCACCTCGATTCCTTTTTCTGAGACTATGAATCCTAGCAACTTTGTAGATGATACCCCAAATGCACATTTCTTGGGATTAAGCCTTAATTGAAATTGTTTCATTCTATCAAAGATTTTCCTTAGATCTTCTATATGTGTGGTCCTTATCTCTAATTTTTCCTATGTATCATATACATAGTCTTCCATGTTTCTATGCATCATGTCATTAAATATGGTGGTCATTGCTCTTTGATAAGTTGCACCTGGGTTTTTGAGACCAAATGGCCTTACATTCCAATATTATGTTCCCCATGCAGATGTGAATGCAATCTTTTCTTGATCTTCATGAGAAATTTTAATTTGATTATATCCAGAAAATCCATCCATCAATGAGTACATCTCATAGCCTGTTGTCAAATTTGCAATCATGTCTATGTTGGAAAGTGGAAATTTATATTTTTGGAAAGCCTTGTTTAAATCTCTAAAGTCTGTGCAAACTCTTATGGATTTTTTTTCTTTTGAAATGGGAACTATGTTTGAAATCCATTCCGCATAATCAATGGCTCTTATGAATCTAGCTTTTTTTAGTTTTTCCAATTCTTCCTTTGACTAGCAATACCACATGTGGATTCATTGTCCTTAGTTTTTGCTTTAATGGTTTTACATTAGGGGAAATAGACAAGTGATGCATTATCAAATCTTTATCCAATCTAGGCATATCTAAATAAGACCAAGCAAACTTGATCTTCTTTTCTTGAAATAAACTGGTGAACTGGATCTTTTCCTCTTATGTCAATGACTGAGCAATGTGGACTAGTTGAGGAGGTTCTGTTGTTCCCAAATTAATGGGTTGTGTTGGTTCAATCAGCACTAAAGATATTTCCCAAAAATGATTTGGGAGGATATCAATAATTCCATCCTTTGGCACCTTTGGGGAGTTTTCACCATCAGATGCATCTTTTTATTTTTTTCTTTTTGAAAATGACACTGCCACTAGGTGGTTTTCACCATCAGATGTCTTGTTCTTTTTATTTTTCATTTTGATACTGAGAAACTTGATATCCTCCTCAGTCGTGGTTTCTCTCTTTACACCGGTGGAAGAAGGGAAAGTTTCACAAGCATTTAGATAAAAAGATAGGGAATAGTCATTGTGAAAAGATAACATGCTTGTGGTTGTAGGCTCATTCCAGTCTATTAGTTCAGGATATATTAAGGACAAATATTCAGTGGGTTCAAGAGAGAGCACAACGTTATTATCAATATTATTA
The DNA here is from genome assembly GCA_027943335.1 of Chamaecyparis obtusa. Taxonomy (NCBI): domain Eukaryota; kingdom Viridiplantae; phylum Streptophyta; class Pinopsida; order Cupressales; family Cupressaceae; genus Chamaecyparis; species Chamaecyparis obtusa. The sequence continues at coordinate 741,612 of BSBK01000451.1, read as the reverse complement.
ACTTACAAGATTTTTTCCATTAGAATTTATTTTAAATATATGTTAGGATTATTAGAGTCATTATCATTATTATTAGATTTCATGTTAATTTTATGTGCGTCTAACTCTAGGGACCTAGCATTAGAACTCTCTCCTTCTTCAATTAAGACTCTAGGAGCATATTTATGTATCACATCCACTTCTATATCCATAGTAGCATTAGAAAGGATATCCCATTCATATCCATGTGAGTCTACCTGACTATCATCTGAAACCCCCAAGAAGTGGGCAATAGTCATCAGTATTTCAGCTTCTTCATTAGCATTGTTCTCTTCTTCTTGGAATGGTTCTTGTAGAAATGTTATCTTTGGTTCTTTATCAAAGTGAGGTGTTTCAAAAATAGGGAGCCCTTTTTCTTGGTCTCCTTCAAGTTCTTCGGTTTGTCCTTCTTCTGGTTCTTGTTCATGTTCAAGATTAGTGCCAATTTCTGATAATGGGTCTCCTTGTAAGAGTAACAACATTTCATAGGAAATAGGTTGTCCTTCCACTTCTTCTTCGACATCTGAGTCTCCTAATCTATCAAATAAAGGACCACTTTATGCTATAGGATGAGATATTTCTTCCTTGAAGCCTAATCTAGTCTTGTCCTTTGAGTTTCTAAAATCCATATGTATTGGTTCCACAAGTCCTTGTTTTCTTTATCCCAATGGTCCTTTTCCTTTTTAACCCATTTGTTTCATGATCTCATATCCTTTTCCATATTTTTTTTTAGCTATCTCAAAATGTTTTTTATTTCCATCTTCTTCATTCTCCTTATAGAGCCATTGCAAGACAATCTTTCTTTATTTTTCTTCTTCAAGGGACACCTTCACTTTGACCATTCCTATTCCTTCATGTATTTTTAGAGCACTACCATTAGAAGGTGTAAATTTATTTGAAGGTCATCCTTGAGACCTAGGAGATATGTGAAGATCTGTTTGAGACATTGCAGGATCTATCTTGTCTTCACCCATACTTGTTTCTTGAATGTTAACCTTTTTAGAAAAGCTTCACAAAACCATTTCTTTAGATGTCTTTACTTTATTGTAACTTTCTTTATTGTGTGGAACCATGCTCTCTATTTTTTTAAGACTGTTACAAGCATATGTTGTGTCAACTAGAATAGTCACTTCCACTCCATTATGAGGAAATTTTATGCATTGGTGATAAGTAGAAGGAATAGCTTGGATTGAATGTATCCATGACATTCTAAGAAGAATATTGTATGTGACTACTAAATCAAGGACTTGACATATCATATATCTTTCCACCGGTCCCACTCTGATAGGTAAGACAACCAATCCCTTGGGGGATCTCTCTTCTTCATCATAAGATTTGATTGTTATCTTCCTTCTGGGATCAATTGCATGTTTAGAAAATCCTAGTTGTTTTACCAAATTATACCTGCATATGTTCAAACCAACACCTCCATCTATCAAGACATTCTTAACACAGTGTTTATGAATAAGAACCTCTAGATGTAACGGTTGATTATGTACTTGGTTCAATGATTTATTATCTTCCTTAGAGAAAGATACGTAATGTGGGGAATTCAAGTGACCAACCATAGTCTGGAATCTGTCCACATCTAGATCCTTTGGTACATTAGTATTAAGAAAGGCTTGATCAAGGACCTCCCTATGACTAGGAGAAATTTTTAATAGCTCCAGAATGGAAATTTCAGTTGGCGTGTGCTGCAACTAATCTACTAGATTAAACTTTGGAGCTAATGCCATTTGTTTAGATGTTGTTATTGTACCTAGCGTGTTTGATGTTGAAGCTCCTTTTCGAGTGAGCTTAGCTTGGTTTCTTGTTACATCATTAGAGGACTCAGTTTGATTTTGGACTCCTTTTAGAGTGATTGATGAGCCTCTAAAAGGCCATCTTTCTAAGTTCTTTTTATCTTCCTTTCAAGCATTTTATTTGCAAGAAAACATGAATTTATGGTTTTTAGGCATATGAACTTATGGTTTTTATATATATACATGTTTTATATATGTGAAGACATGAGGTAGAAATGTGGATAGTTTGAAGACATGATATTTTCTTTAATTAATAGACAGGAATGGTATAATGCAATAGTTATACATGCTAATGAATGTTTCCTTGCCTATGCTATGTTTTGGGTAGTTTCCCTCCTATAGCCATAGGACTTTCAAGAGTGTTAATTAGAACTTTACACCTTCTTCCTAATATTAATGATAAGGATATATATGTATATGGAAGGTTGTGTGTGCATTAATTATTTTGTAGGTATTTATCATGGGCATTCAAGGACCGGTATTGTGGTGCTAGAATAGTCAAAGCCAACCTTTGTTGCAAGATCTTCACAAGCGGGGCAAGTCAAATACCATTTTCTATTGCATGCAGTGTGTGGATTTAGTTCCCTCAACGTGCTATATTCCTGGAAGATTTATTCATGATTAATGCTATTTTTATTCTAAAACTTTATGTATCTATAACTATCCTCATTTATGGAGTGATCTTAGATTTAGGAGGTAGCTCTTGTAGCTCTTGTATCTATAACGACTGTTGTAACTCTTTAGGATTTAGTCTATTTTCATAATAGAACTATTATTGTTGTGATACTATTTTTCAATCAAGTGTAATCATTTTCCATGAATGAATAGAATGCATGGTTTGAGTTTAGATCTTTTATCTTGATTGTATTTTATATTCACTCATCCAAGGGGGCCCACATGGTGAGTGAATTTCTCTATTAGAATAGAATTCATTTTCATGTTTGTTCTGAAGTAAAGTAGAACTATGTTGTTCTTGTAGCCACTAGTAATAGAACTGGTAGACTATTCATACAGCACAGGCAGTTAGAGTAACTCCTACCCATGATTACATGCTTTGTTAGGGTAAATTCATTTACTGGTTTTAGCATAGCTTTCCTAAAGCTCAAAGCACTTGAATTCCATAGGGTAGTCATAAGATTAAGATATTTTGAAGCATATACTTTGCAAATACCATTCCAAGTTTATGTCCCTGGTCGATAATTAAATGAGACTAAATAATTCATTTAGCAACTATTTAGGGTGTCCAATCTTGAAATAGGTAGTCTATTGTCGTGGGTTTCTAATACCATCATTTGGCCAAGAAGTGATCACATGGATGGAGGGTTTGCATGGTTCCGCCATATGAATTACATTATCATTATCAGTGTATGTATAATTAATATTGTTACTATTGGAAGATTCTCCTTTTTCATAGCTAGACAATGGAGTTTGGAATGCTTTATGATCATTGTTTGTATGATCTCCATCCACCTTAACTTTTCCTTCTTTGATTAAATCTTGAATAAGATGTCTTAATTTCATATAATTGTTAGTCCTGTGTCTTTTATTGTGATGAAAATCATATTAATCGTAATCATTCCACCACCTTTTGTTTTACTTCTAGTTCCCAAGGTTTGGAGTCAAGAATTGTGATGATTTTATTGTCCAATAGTGACTTCAAGACCACTTCTAATGTTTCTCCCAATGGAGTTAATTTTCTCTTAGGTCTTTCTACCCAAGGCTCTGTTTGAGTAGTAGATTTATTGAAAGTCTTGTTAGCCATTGGTATCATGATAGAATTCAAAGTCTTTCTTGCTTGAAGACTTGTCGTAAGATTAAAAACTTCTAGTTTTGGTTTTGTATTAGGAGTATCCTTGAATCTATCATTGACCACATTCTTGTTCTTGTTTCCATATTTGTACTTGTCTTTGGAGGGATAGTATTTGTCCTTATTTTCTTTGTTAATAGTGATCTCACCTTTCTTGATCAAGACTTCTTCAATCTTGATGGCACTATCTATCATCTTATCAAAACTTGGTGGACCTTGTAGTTGTATTGGTAAATTTATCTCAAGAACCAAGTTATTAATAAAGATGTCCATCTTTTCACTTTCAGGTATTTGTCTAGTGTATCATGCAAATATCTTCCTCCATCATTGTAGGAAGGTCAAGAATGATTGTCCCATTTTTTGTTTGGTATTGCATAAATCCAATATAGTCACAGTGTGTTGGATGTTATAGGATTTTTGTTGAATAAAATTTTCCACCAGTTCTTCAAATGATTTTATTCCTATAGGTAATTTTGAGAACCAATCCATTGCTTGTCCACCTAAGCTTCATAGAAATAACCTCATAATTTATATTTGTTCGTGCATGAATTCCATACTGAACGTACAAAATTTCCTCACATGGTCTTGAGGGTTAGAATTTATGGTGTATTTGTCATATTTTGGAATTGTGACATGTTGAGGAAATGGTATCATCTTCAATCCCTTATCAAAGGGGAAAGGAAAAATGTGTTCCAAAGAGTATTTTTTTGTTGGTTTGTCCTTTTCTTTCTTTAGCTCTTGGAAGTATGTTTGCATAGCAAGTAGTTGTCATGTTAGAATAGACATAGGACTAAGATCCTCTTTTGGTTTGGGCTGATTTATGTCATAGTCCTTAGGTAGTTTCACTCCTTGAGATGCGAGTTCTAGGAAGTAATTTTCCTTGTTTTCTTCTGATGTTCTCTCAAGCATCTTGTTGAATATTTTTCTTCTTACAACTCTTTGATATTATTGTTTCGTAGGATATTCATCATCATCATAATCATAATGTTCTTCTTGGTGTCATGCTTCTTCTTGGTTATTGTGTTCATCTTGGTTATCTTGTTCATCATGTCTTTCATCCCAACGGAAGTCTTCTTGGTTATTCATGGTTGTCATGTTAGGGGTTATCGTGTGAGTAGTACTAGGTGTTTCTCCAAATAGAGGATTGAGTCTTGAATTTTCTCCTCTTTCAAATGTGATTAGTGTCACTTCATTCAAAAATGGATTCTTTTCAAATTTATAAGATTTGTGTCTCGTATTAACCATGAAAGCTTGATTAAGGAATTTTGAGTGTCTTATGTGAAAGTGGGTCTGAACATATGAAAATTTCCAATTGTGAGTCGAAGGATGCAAAAGTGGGTTTGAAATGTCTTAGGATCCAATGTCAAAGGGTGTTAGAGTACCCTAATAGTGATTTGGGAACCAAATGCAATTGGATTTGTGTGATTTGTTTGAAAGTTCCAGTGCCAAAGGGTGTTAGAGTGCCCTAATAGTGACTTGGTAACTTGATTTGAATCTGATAATGACAAGGAGACTCCACAATTTTGAACAATGTAGGATAGACCAAATAGGATGATAAGATGTGCTAAAAAAAATAACTCTTTCAGGCTTGTAGGTAGACTTATTTTGACAACAAAATCTGACTAAAGGCCAAAAAGGGTACCCAAAAGTGCAAAAATCTAGTTTGTGGGAAGTACAGAAATTCTCTTGGCCCCAGATGTGACACTCTAGATGTGACTGACATTTAAAAGTTCCCAGATGTGATACAATAATACAAGATGAAAATCCTAATTTGATTTTGGTCCCAGATGCTAATCAGGAAATCTGAGGTATACAGGATGTGGTCCTAGAATGACCAAATACAATCTACAATGCAGGGTACGACTCAAGATACCATATATGACATTATGATGAGTGGTCGATGTAAAGTTTAGTCAATTTCATGAAAATTTTTCTTTTCTATCTGATTCTAGGGACTTGTAGGTGTCTGAAAATGCTTTTTTTTTCATTTAAGGGATTTATCTGAGGTTGGTAATTAAAACACATCAAGCAATCATTTTTATAGCAAACACGCATAACCTTCCTTATGCTAGGTAGATATTGGAAACACTTGTTCACTAGCTTAGGAACACACTCAATGACTCCTCAAAATATGGAAGTCCAACAACACGCAATGGATGTTGGAGCCCATATTAGTCAAGTTCAAGCATCAAGGAGGGCTCGATATGGTGAATATCTTGGGGAAATTACTATTTGCCTTGCACAAGTCTTACCAACCTTTTGGAGGTGATCTGGGTAGCATCTAACTTAGGATTTTAGTGAAGGAATCCATTCATAACTATCTCCCATAGTCCCACAAGAAGGATTGAGGCCTATAGCCCTATGAGTACTCAAAACTGTGTAGTCTTGCAAGCAAGATTCAAACAGCTCCACTCTACACAAGATTCAAGCATGTCATTGAAAAAGATCAAATCAAGATTCCAATGCCAAAATGAATTATGTCTTCCAAAGTTTTCACCTCAAGCAAGCGTCAAATTTTATAGTGTGGTGGAAGATTTGACTTAAGACTTGTCCCCACTTGGGTCATTCCCGGGAGCTTTTTTCCTCAACCGGTAGGCCCTCTAAAGGTATTGCAATAAAAGAAAGTAGAACAATAATTCAAGGTCTAGATTTCTAATTTTCCATGAAGGAGAAGAGCATAATCTCCTAACTCAAATTACTTCTCGAAGACACATCATGCAAGCTTTACTTCAAATTACCCCAATTTGACCCCAAATTGCAAATTGACTTTTGAGTTTCTGATTTTCATCAAGGGAAAAGAGCATAATGCTCTGGTTAATTTGCAAATTGACCTCAAATTGTAATTAAATTCCTATAAAAGAAAGTATTAATTCAATTTGATCCTCTTAGACAACCTGCAAACAACCATGAGTAGTCTCAATTGTTGCGTTCTCTGACAATTCATCTTGCAAACCACTGTTACACTATTAAAATCCATAGAGAACATAAAATCAATCCATTAGACGTTAGAAAAATCAAATTTGAATCAAATATCCCCAAATGTGACCCAAAGTTTTAACCAGATGCAATCCAATTTCCCACATGTGATTAAGGATCCCAAATGTGATCCAAAATTGACTAAATGTGATACCTTACTAGATGCAATCTAGGAAATGTCGGGGGTGACTCTGTTTCTTGGGTGTGATCCAATTATGCAGATGCAATTCCCTACAGTCAAAAACATGGCAAAAATTTAGTTTGAAAGGGTAGAAACTTGAGGCTTGGCCCCATGGTGGGTGCCAAAAATGTGTGTGAATTGTGGTAGTTGTTATCCTGCAACACAACACTTCAATAACTTATTATATCAATTGTTAGCATAAGAAAATCAATCTAAATCAATAACAATTGAAATTAAATTATCACTCTCTAACTAACACAAGTATGAAAATGATCTAAAATAACTTTGAGATTAGGATCCTAAATAGTGAAAATGCATGTTAGAATGAGAGATTAAAAGAAAATATGAAGCTAAAACATCAAATTCATTACTATTAGCCATTGATTCATTAACCTTTAAGCAATTGAAATGTGAATGTGCTCTAATTAGCTAGAAAATCAAATGAACAGCATGGATGTATGAATTCAAATTAACTATATTCAACCTTGTTTGAAAATTCTTCTTTTATAGAATCTTGAGATTTGGAACGGTCAGGACGCATCCATGAGGAGTGGTTGAGATTCTTCCTTGCTTGATCCATGTGAGTGATCCATTTTATTACCTCTCATTGGTTTGAAGTATCTTTGTTGTCCCCTTCAAGAGTGACATGTCATTTTGGAATGTTTTATTCATTTCTTTTAATTAATTACTCTAGCCATGTATTTAATGGGTTTGATTTAATTAATTAAGCTTAGAGATAATTAAAGTGATTTTTTCTCCATTATTGATAATAAATTCTTGAATTATGGAATTTATTGATTTTATTGATTTTAATGAATTGTGTTAATAATCAAGAATCAAATTAACACAATTAGGATTTATATCCCAAATTAGGGAAAATAGGGCCTTAAGTTTTATTAGCTCAATTTTAGGTGATTACACTAGTAGTATCTACTCTCTCTATAATTTCTCTACTCGAAGGCCCTACATTTTCCAATTGTATTCTTCTATCTGAAACAAAATATTCCCAACTCATATGTGACACTTCTTGCAAAGATCATTCAACTAGGATTTTGTTCAAACTATGGTGAGTAATAGAATTTTTACTTCCCTTTTTAACTTATTATTCACTCATGGAAATAAAATTAAATAACTAATTTGGAATATTCACAAGATGTTGATTCTTGACATGACTCAAAAGCTTGAAATGGACTAACTGTAAGCAAGAAAAATGGCCTTCATAAGTTAAATACCTAATTATGTATACAACTATTTTCTCATAGAGCTTAGGAAATGAAAGTCTCCTTGTCCCTTGTCTGTTTGTTTGTCTATCTGGAGAGGGAAATCACTATAATACCCCAAAAATGGCCTATAGGACCATTAACCTTCTACATCAAAAAATCGATCAAAATCGACACAAAAGTCCTAACCAAAGGCACATCTGCGTATCAAATCATCGAAAACCTAATCGATTTAATCTTAATTCTGCATCGGGGAATATTCCTTGAATATCACTAATTTATCATAATTATCTTTAATTGAATATTATTTGGTGATAAATGTCATTATTTATCCTAAAGTTAATTAATTGAGTATGTTGAATATTTGATTAATTAATTTAATTATGCCACTTAATCATTTAATTAGATGTAATTATATTTATTCCTAATTAATATTATTTAATTTTCACAATAAATTAAAAATCTTGCAAATAATTGATTAAATTCTTGTTTAATTAATTAAATCCAATTGTTAATATTTAATGATATAGTTTTGGAATAAATTTTAGTTTAATAATTGATTAACCCATAATCAGTTATTTTAATTCAAAATTAGTTAAGTTGAGAATAAATCACTTTAATTATTAAATTAATTCATATTAAATCATGCACAATCAGAGAAGCAGTCAACTTTAAATCAACTGTTAATTTCAATTTGTTAACTTTCTAAACTCAACATGTGATTGTGAGTTGAAAAAGTGATCTAAACTCTATTTAGAGTCAAAAGTTGCTTCTGCATGATTTTGTGAGTTAATTATTTTTGATTTCTTGATAACTCAAAAATCAAGTTGAGTTTATCAAAGAGTGATTTATGGCTTTCTCTATGCATCCTCAAAGCCCTGGATTTCTATAAAAATAAGGCTCAACCCTTAACAAAAGGTCTTGCATCTTTTACATACTTGCGAACTTGGAGAATCAAGCTCTTGTGAACATGCAATTTGTGAGAATTTTTGCAATTCATAGTTTTCATTCATTTTTATAGCATTGTTAGATTTGCATTGTCAAATCATTTTCATCCATTCTAGATCAATTTCATATCATTTTCATCCATTCTAGATCAATTTCATATCATTTTTTTTTATCATATTGCATAGAAAATCCAAAAATATAGATTAATTTGCATCCATATTTCATTGCTTTCATCATTTTAAATCCTTCATTTAGGTGTTGCATTGTCACTGATCTCGGTCCTAATCTAAGAATACCATACTCACACCTACTAGAAGGCAATAAATCATCTGGTTAGCTTAGTTCATTTATATTGCAGATTTCTTGATTTGCTAACCTCTAATGTTTTACTAAAGTGTTGTGTCTCCAACTAGGTACAAAATTCACATGCACATTTATGGCACCCACTGTGGGGCCCTGCAATGGGTTTCCATTCTTAATTTTTCATTTTCTGACAATTTCTCTTAAAAACTATGATTTTTAATTTTATGTCTATACAATTTCATACGACGTTCCTGAGATTGTCATATCAGGACCCCATGTATGTCGTACGACAGATGACAATTTGAAGTGTCATGCCAGTTGTATGTGCTTTGTCATATGAGATCTAAATTATCATCTGCATACTTACCCACTGTCCTATCATGCCTGAAGTGTCATACAGGAAGTTGCACACTATCATACAAGTTTTGACACCAGGATTTTAATTTTTGTATCAGAATTTCAAGCAGTCTTTAAGATTTTGATTTCATATTTTTGCTGACAACTAACCCTAACAATTGATAATTGTTGTTTCTAATCACTTTGCTCACGAGAAAGCTCAACAAAGATAAAAATCAGGTAAAATCTACTAAGCATGTTGCATGAGATTGGCAGTATTTCACTACATCCTTATAACACTTCAATTTTGGGAACTAAAATGAACCTCTCTCGTGTTTAGCTTGAGTGTTTTTCTTGCTTTCATAAATCACACGTTCATTTGGGCTTTAGAAATGAATCTAGATTTGCTTTTTGGCATATTTGTTGCACATAGTAATTAGGCCCTATGAACACTATTTGTGGAGTTCTTGAGAGAGTGGGCTTCATTCACTTTTATTACATGTGAAACTCTTCTCGAAGATAGATCCCCTTGTAGGTAGGGAGGATTTGATTTCATCTCACGGTCTTACTTGATTTAGTCCTTAGTCTTGATAGTACATTCTCTCTTGGTCCCACTTAGAGAGCTCAATAGTCATTATTATTGACATATGAACCTTGGTGAGGTGGTTTCAATTTTAGCATGTCAATCAATCTATTTATTGTGTTTGGGTGAAGTGAAAAGGCTAGAGGATTATGCTCTGTTCCCTTTTTGGGTAGCATCAGAAACTTAGATCCTTAAATCTGATCGAAGTCCCCATGTGGTCCTTTTTGTGAATCTCCTTATTAGAGAGGGTTAACTGTAGTAGACATTCCCTTTATCGAGTCAACCATGTGGATGGAACCTCAAGCGGCAATAGCCATTTTCATCATGGTAGCATCAACCACTATATAAATATCCTTGTGGAAGAAATCTCCATAGGTATAGTCTCTTGTTGGGCTGTCAAATCTCCTCAGCAGCTCCTGATTGATTAAATTCTTGGACTATGACAAAACATTGGTGCGCCTGGATTGGATTTCACCCTCTTATTACAAAATTTGTAGAGTTGACCATTACTACGAACCCTAGTGCAACCAAATTTTTATTTTCTAGGACTATGTGCATGATTGCAAAACATTTGATAACATACACAAGTAGAATTCTTAGGGAGTAGAATCATAAGTCACTATTCTTGTTCATGTGCAAGGTTGCTTTTTCCCTTGCACATTTTTTGAAGATGATTGATTGCTCCCTTGATTTTTGTCTTGCATGTTTGATATCTAATTGGTCATTTAAAAATGAACAAACCCAACCATCGAAATCAACCAACAAATCTAGAAAACTTACAAAATTTGAACAAAAATCCTTTTTTGGTGTCAGTTGTCATCCAGGAAATTCCAAAGTTGTATGAGTTTTTACATTGTCATATCAAATCCCCTAGAAAATCATACAGGGAGTCATATATTGTCGTACGAGTGTTGTCAGCAAAACCCAAGAAAATTTGAACCCTAGTGTCAATTGTCGTATGAATTTTTTCAATTATCGTATCAGACCTGATCCTGACTCGTATGATCCTAGAGAAAGTCATATGAGAGTTGAGTCAAACTTGTCAGAAAGCCTTCAAATTTGTCATAAATTTAGTCATTACAGTCAACCATTAGATTCTATCAAAAAATTCACTGTGTCAGGAACAAAGCAAAAAAACCAAAAAATCCAATCAATTTTCCTAAAGTGGTCTCTTGAGTTTGATCCAACCTTCTGATCTATTTGATTTGAATCCCATTTGATCTTGTGTCAAAACCTTATTAAAATCATCTTTCAATTCAATCCTCAAAATGGCTAAGTGTTGCAACCTCATGTCCACTATCTATTAGGCATCTACGCATACATCTAGGGCACATTATCCTACACTTACATCCAATCAAACCCATCCAATCTTGACAAGGTTGCATCATTCTATTTTTCCAAACCAGCTCATTCATCAATTGTCTTAATCTTTCTCTTTTGCTTCATCTAAGGTTAATGGTGGAAACTAGAGCTTCCTCACAAAGAAAACAAAGAGAACAACCCAAACTCTCTTCAACAGCATCTTCTATGATTTCTCAAACATTTCATCAGCCTTACGATACAAATATATTCAGAGAAGATGCTCTTGCCAATATTTACTTGAAAGGTGGTTACGTAACCCCTCTTGTGTCGATCCATGGAGGTAATCAATCAATCCCCAATAGTCCTCACAACAACACAATGTCTCAAGGTGGAGGAAACCAAGTTTCCCAAGGTCATCACTCTAATCATGGCGGAGATCCAGAACCAACACCATCTGAAATTGAGTGGTATAGAAATGATGACCGCTTTTTAAGAATGACGAAACACTTCTTGCAAGAAGAGAAAGATGCCTATTTCTTACAACTAGCTCAAAAAGGAGTCAAACTTCCTCAATATTTCAATGTTGATAATATCATCACACAAGTGGAAGAAACTCCCATCATAGCCATGATGAAACAGATGCATGCTATGCAAGTTAAACTCAACAAGTTGGAAAAAGAGAAGGAACCTAAAGAATTCTCTATGGAGGCTCTATGCCCCTTTCCATTTGATAAAAACTTGTATATGCCACCATTTCCAAAAAGAGTGGAGATGCCAAAATATGACAAGTATGATGGAAACTCTAACCCCTAAGATCATGTCAGAGAATTTTGTACTCATTCCATGGAGTTTATGCATGAACCAACCTACCTAATGCATCTTTTCCCATGATCATTGGGAGGAGCAGCCATTCATTGGTTCTCTAAAATACCTCCAACAATTAAAACCTTTGAGTAGCTACTCAAACTATTCTACCAACAATACTCCTACAATATCCAACACCTTGTCACTATGATCAACATCTGTAATCTGAAGAAAAACTCAGGAGAGCCCTTCTTGACCTTCCTAAAATGATGGATTAAGAAGTTTTCACTCTATGCTCGACCCATTCTGAAAATTGAAAAACTTGAAATCTTCATCAACAATTTCATTTTGGAATTCAATTATCATCTACAAATGCAGAATCATACTTCTTTTGAGAAAATAGTAGAAAATGCCATCAAGATTGAGAATGTACTTTCTTGCAAAGGGGATATAACACTTAAAGACAACAAGAATGAATCTAGTTCTAGTTCCAACAATAAAGATAAAGTCAAATTCTGGAACAAGAACAAGAATTTTGTAACAGATGGTGTTGTCGATCACATTATTGCTCCATCAAAGGTGCCAACATTCAATCTCACTATTGGCACTCAAGCCATAAAAGCTTCTGAACAAAAGGCATTTGAATCTACTAAAAATTCTAATGACTATAAACCATGGGTTACAAAACCAAAGTGCGAGTTCATTCCTTTGGGTGAGTCCTTGGAATCTGCCATGAAAACTCTATTGGAAAACAAAATCATTTCATTACCTAAGATAAAACCATATGATCCTAAAGTTAAACCTAAATGGTGGAAAGAGACCAATTTCTATGACTTCCATCGAAGAAAAGGTCATAAAAACAATAATTACATGTGCTTGAAACATCTCATTCAAGACAAAATTGATGATGGAGAAATTGTAATTGACAACCATAAAATCAACAATGATCATAAGGCATTCATGGAACTATTTCTGAATCATACTTAAGGAGATTGATCTTCTAAGCCTAACATGGGTGCTAAAGTCAATTACACCTACTCTAGAAATAATGGTGTCATAAATATGGTTGAACCATGCCTATCTGAACATTGCAATATCATCACCATTGTAAAGAAAGATAGAGATGATCAATTAGCAAATGTAGTAACTCGATCACAAGCTCAGGTACATCTACAAGGACAAAACTCATGTTCATCAAATGCCCCTAGGGTTCCTTTTAATCATTCATCCACTTGTAAACAAAGGACTACCTCAAAATCATCAAATCCTAAAGAGACCAGGCCCACATCATACAGTATTGTCCAACAACTCTAGTATACCAAAGCAAAATATCCATGTTTGAGTTGCTTCAGATATCTCCTGCTCATAGGGCTATTCTAGATAAAGCTCTACTCGGTTCCAATGTTCCTAACAATCTTGATTTAGACAAACTCCAGACTGTGGTTGGTCATTTGACATCACCCTAGTATATCTCCTTTTTCAGAGGAAAATGGCAATTCACTGAGTCATCTGCATAACCATCCCTTGCACATTGAAGTCTTAATCCAAAACCGTCGTATCAAACATGTGTTCATAGATGGAGGTGCTGATCTAAATATCTATTCCTACTAATTGGTCACACAACTGGGATTATCAGAAGATGCCATTGATCTAAAAAGAAGATAACCATAAAAGCATATGATGAGCAAGAAAGATCTTCCAAGGGAACAATTATATTACCTATCAAAATAGGACCAATTATCAGAGACATCACCTGTCAAGTTCTAGATCTTCCATTGGCCTACAACATTCTTCTAGGGAGGCCTTGGATACATGAGATGCAAGCTATTCCATCAACATACCACCAATGTGTAAAATTTCCTTATGATGGAGTAGAGGTAACAATTCTAGTTGACATATCTACATCTTGCAATGCCTTGAAAGAAAGTGCTGACAAACTTGTTCCACATAATAGAGAATCTTCCACCAAGAAAATGGACATTGCATCTACATCCAAGATGGAAGACATTTCCAAAAAGGTCAAAATCAAGGACACAGGCATGGGAGAATATACCATGGAACCAGTCCTCTCTCTAACATCTCTCCCGGTCTCACCTAAATCTTATGGGAAGCCTTTAAAACAGACAAAAAAAGCATCTAAAGAACCTCAAATTATCTACAATGGAATTTTTGTCATAGAGAAAGTGTCCAAACAAGAGTTTGAAGAGGAAGAAGTTGTGCTTGCATGGCTATACAAAGATGAATCTCAATCAATTCAAAAATGTGACTCCAAATCAAACAAGATTCCTTCAAATTCATATGGACCAGGTCATAAACTCATGTCTAAAATGGGATACAAAAGAAGAAGACCTCTAGGAACAAGAGGCAAAGGAATCATACAACCCATTGAACAGGAATTGGATATCACAAGAAGTCTTTCCACCTCCATGGTAATTCAACTCATGTCCTAGAATAGATAAGTCCAACAATAGAAATTTAGCTAAATGAAGAAATACAATAATCAAATAGTGATGAGTCAGACACCACTGATCTTATTCCTTATGAACATTTACCTCAAAACATACTAGATCTTCTTAAAGATGAAGAGAAACCTAATGAGAATATCAATGTGATAGATACACAAGAACCTGCTACTAAAAAAGAGGAAGGTAAAACTATCACAATAGCTAAACATTTGGGATACAACATTGATTCTAAGATAGACTCCCATGAATATGAATTCTTCTCAGAATCAGAAGGCAATCCTACTTGGGGAATATATCTGGACTTTACACATGTTCTTGATTTTCCTAGAGATCTAGATGAAGCATCAAATGACTATGAATGGGGAGTTATTCCAGAAGAAGATTTTCTTATCACTGAAAAACACATTGATGTCATACACCAATATTCACCTAAATCTGATGTAAGTCTAGAGAAAAATGACAAACTTAACGAGTCTGATCCACCTACTGCTGAAGTGGAATCCAATGATGACATTGAAACAATTTGTGAACTAAACATTCTGAGTAGTAATATCACCTTTGAATTCAAGAGTCAGGTTAGGACCAATGATGACAAAACCATATGCATGAACACCATTTCTCAATCCTCCCCTACATTGACTATCCAACATCTAGAGCGTATTGACCAAATGTCTACCAATCCAAGCCAAGATATCCATACCTTTTGAAATGAATATGCTCTTGCCTGCTACCTCAATGCAATGGAACCTATGTAAAATTCCATCAGTGAACCTTGCATCAACATGGAAAAGCCAGATATCAAATGTCTCAGTCAGAAAAACAAAAGCAAAAGGAAAAAGAGTTCTGAGGGTGAAAACCACTATGTGGCAGTCTCAGAACCTAAAATAGTAAAAACAAAAGATGTATCCAAAGGTGAAAACCTCTCTAAGGCACCTAAGGATGAGATATTTGATGTCCTTCTGATTCATTTACAGGACAAATTTCTAGTATTGATAGAGCCAACTCAATCTATCAACTTGGGCACAGTAGAGGAACCACAACTGATTCATGTAGCACAATCCCTATCAGAGGAAGAGAAACAAGCATTCACTACTTTCCTGATAGAAAATAAAATCAACTTTGCATGGAAGTATTTAGATATGATAGGGTCAGATCCAAATTTGATAATCAATCATCTTTCTATAGCTCCAGGAGTCAAACCTGTTAAACAGAAATTGTGAAAGATGCATCCACATGTTGCACTCCTAGTCAAAGCTGAGCTAGAAAAGTTACTAAAAGCTGGATTTATCCAAGTCATAGATTATGTAGAGTGGATCTCAAACATAGTTCCAGTTTCAAAACTAGATAAATCTATCAGAGTATGCATAGACTTCAGAGATATAAACAAAGCATGCCCTAAGGATGACTTCCCACTCCCAAACATTGATATGATAGTGGACATGACTGCAGGCTTTGAAATGTATTCTTTAATGGATGGTTTCTCTAGATACAACCAAATCAAAATTGCTCAGGAAGATCAAGAGAAAATAGCTTTTACATATGCATGGGGTACTTTTTGCTAGAATGTCATGCCATTTGGCCTTAAGAATGTTGGTGCTACATATTAATGAGCTATGACATCTATCTTCCATGATATGATGCATCAAACTATAGAAGAATTTTTGATGACACCTTAGCTAAATCAATGATAAGATCTAAACATTTGAATGACTTGAGAAAAATACTAGAAAGAATGGAGAAGTTTAGTCTCAGACTGAACCCTAAAAATTGTTCTTTTGGTGTCACTTCTGGAAAGCTCCTAGGCTACATTGTTTCAAAGAAAGGCATTGAAGTAGATCCTGCTAAAGTCAAGGCTATCATGGAGATGCAACCTCCCAAAAATATCAGTCAAATGAGAACCTTACAAGGAAGTGTGTAATCAATTAGATGTTTCATATCTCAGCTAGCACACATATCACAACCTTTTACAAAGATATTACATAAAGGTGTAACTTTTGCATGGAGCGAGGATTGTGAAAAGAACTTCAACTACATCAAGAAATATCTATCAAATCCTCCTATTTTGATGCCTCCTATTCAGGGGAAGCCATTGATTCTATATGTCTCCACCACAGATACATCACTAGGGCCATTGCTAGCACAACATGGTGAAAACAAGAAAGAGAGATCTATCTACTACATCAGCAGAATATTGATAGCTTATGAGAAGAACTATTCCATGATAGAAAAGGCATGTCTAGTTGTCATCTTTGCATCACAGAAGCTGAGACACTACATGTTATCTCATACTACACAATTGATTGCTAAGATAGATCCATTGAAATACTTATTGAGAAAAGCTACCCTCATAGGTAGACTAGCTAAATGGGTAATGCTATTAAGTGAATTTGACATAGAATATGTTGAGAGAAAAGCTATCAAAGGACAAGTCATTGCAAATCAGTTAGCTAAAGCACCAATGTTTGATGATACACCATTACAGATGGAGTTTCCTGATTCATCTATCATGCACATATCTTTTAGGACTTGGCATCTTCTCTTTGATGGATCTTACACACATAATGGATCTGGAGCAAGAATATTATTCATAACACCATAGGGTTACTCAATACCTAAAGCATTCAAAATAAAATTTCCTTACACAAATAATATTGTTGAATATGAAGCTTTACTTAATGGCATGAAGATAGCAATTGAATGGCAAGTGATAGAGTTACATATTCATGGAGACTCGCAGCTAGTCATACACCAAGCCAATGATGTTTACCAAAAAAAAGATGAGAAACTTGTTCCATACAAATGCATGGTTGATGAATTAAAGAAATATTTCATATCAATTAATTTTGAGTAGATTCCTAGAACAGAGAACAAAGTTGTTGATTCTATGGCAACACTATCATCTCTACTATAGCAACCCAAGCATTAGCTATGTTATGAGTTCCTAGTGGAAGCACTATCGTTTCCTGCATATGATTCACCCGAAACCTACATGATCTACATTGTTTTTGGTCATGATTCTTGTAGATACAAACACCTTTTCTCCTACCTTCAAGACCCAATCATCCTTGATACCTTCAACAACCATGAGAAATGATACCTTATTCAAAACGCATCTCAGTATGTCATCATAGGTAATGATCTATAGAAACGGAGACTCAACGAGCATTAGAGGAAGTCCACAATGGTATATGTGGATCACATTCCAATGGTTTAACACTAGCTCAAAAACTTATTAGGGTTGGGTACTATTGGCCTCAAATGGAAAAAGAGTTTATCAAATATGCTAAGAATTTTCAGAAATGTCAAGTCCATGGGAACTTGATTCATGCACCGGGGAGAGATCTTATTCCCTTTACTACATAGTAGCCTTTCCAAAAATGGGAGTTTGATCTTACAGGGGCCATATATCCACATTCTTCCAATGGACATACCCATATTATTACAGCTACAGACTATTTTACAAAATGGGTAGAAGCAATTTCTTTGACTCAAGGAACTGGCAAACAAATTTTGATGTTCATTCTGAACTACATCATATGTCGGTATGGAATTCCACATTCAATAGTCACAGATAATGGTGGCTAATTCAATAATAAATACTTTGATTCCTTATGCACTAAATTCAAGATTACACAACATTGGTTGTCCATAAACTATCCTCAAGGGAATGGATAAGAAGAAGCATCAAACAAAAATCTATTGAAGATCCTACATTGCACAGTCAACAAGACAGGAAGAAACTCACATCTCATGATCAATCCAACTCTCTAGGCCTACATAACAAGTATCAAAATGCCCACTGGGGCTACACCATTAGCTTTAGTTTATGGGTCTGAAGCGGTACTACCTATTGAGATTGAAATCCCATCACTAAGAATCAGAATGCATGGTCTAGTAACTGATGATTATTATTGAGTGTCTAGGTTACAAGAACTTGAATTACTAGATGAGCATAGACATGCAGCACATGATCATCTCAGAGTATATCAGAAGAGAATGTCTAGAGTCTACAACAAGAAAGTCAGACACAAATAATTTCAAGTTGGCGATTTAGTCTTGAGAGAAAATCCTAAAAATCAATAACATTGAGAACGCAAGGGGAAGTTTGAACCCAACTGGTTGGGTCACTTTGTTATCATTGCTACCATTGGCTCTATAGCCTATCAACTCTCAATGACTGAAGGATAATAGCTCTGAGAATCAATCAACGATCTACATCTGAAGAATATCTATGCCTAAGGCATTCAGTATTCAAAATGTCCTAAAAACAAAAAAAATTGGAAAAATTGGAAAAAGTCCTGAAGAAAATGAACATCCTAGTGAAAACCTAGCAATAGGCACCTTGATGTATCACAAAAAAATCAAAAAAATGGAAACATATAAATCAAAATTGAAAAGATGAAAAATACAAAAAAAGTAGAAAAAGAAAAAGTGCCTTGGTGAAAACCTGGAAACAGGCGCCTTGGTAGGAAAAAAAAAAGAATCTCTGCCAAGATGGTGAAAACCTAGAAAATGGGTGCCACTTGTTCACACATGCTCCATCTATCAGTGCAATTTTGGTCTTTCCCAGGTTGCAGTCTTTCTTTAGTTTGTATATATCTCCCAGTTTGCTTTCGCATCCTGTTTTCAATAAAGTCGGTCTGAGCACAATCCAGCAAAAATGTTTGTATCCTATCAAAGCCTAAACTTGGGGACAATTAATGTCATATCCCAAAGTCCTCAGTATCTTTAGATGAGTCATATCCAATCAAGGTCTTTCCAAAGCTATGTATGAGTCAATTTGTTTGTCTCCTCACCAAGAAAGGATTTTACAAACAACAAACACCAAAAACAAATTGAATACAATCTCTGCGACATGCTTTAATCCTCTTTGTATGGTTACTGATTCACATTGATATTTTTGCATATTATGTCCTCTCGAGCTCCTCAATGATGTCCTTCATAGGATTTAGAGAGTGATGACTGGGGGCATAATCTTTTCTTTGTTTTTCTGCTTTGAGTGAAAATCTAACAAATTTGGAAATTATAGATTGAATTGGTATCCACTATAAGTGCCTCCATCATCTATTGGATGACCATGTGTACCTCGACCATTGATACCCAAAAAATTCAAGAAAGTTTGATCTAACTTTGTCTTTTGAGTGATTTCTACTTCTCTATTGTGAAATACAAAATTATCCAAGGATGTGAACGATAAAGTGTCACTGCAGGTAAATTCACATGAGAATGAGAATGATCACTCCTTTGTTTGGTATGTTTTTCTGCAAGGTGTATTCAGGTCATCATAATGTTTATGTTTTGATGCTTATACAAATTGCTATATCAAAATGGACATGATATTCAGGTCATCCTGGCTTTTGTGCCTTGATGCTTATATCTAATCTAACATATTAAAACAAAAATCAATATTCATATGCTCATGTTTGCCTAACTAGTGGACATTGTATTGATTTATCTGATGTTACCTAAAGAGAAAAGAAAAAAAAAATATTCAGTGATGAAAACAACCGACACATGATCAGTGACTAAGTCCTAGGTCTTAGGTTTGCATTTCATTTTGCAATTTTTCATGGTTGTATTTATCTCATGATTTCAAATTCACCTTGACGCTTAATGATTCTCTAAAAACTATGCTAAACATGACACAAGGACTTAGCTTTGTATGAAGGTCCCCCCAACAAATCAGCAAGCTAATTGCACCCCTAGCTAATTTCAATGTTCTGAACCCATTTTCAGGATCAAAATTGAAATTTGAGATCGTTTACTTTATCAAAATCATGATTTAAAATTTTCAGACCTACGATGACCGACTGCTTGCATAATCAACCTTCAAAACATCAATGAAATCCAGAATTCAACTCAACTGATTACCATACATCAAACTATCAAATTTCAACTTGGTCAACTCATGGTCAAACCTAGTCAAACTTGGTCTTCAGGACCTTCAAACGATGTAGAATGTGTCTCCAAATGTGCACAACCACTTCTCAAATCAATTAACATGCTTCTAAACTATTTAACATTGGCTTTTCTTGCCAGATTTTGATTTTCATCTTGAATAGGGCATGGTATTGCACATCAATCAAATCTATAAATTAATTTTTCTTTCAGTCATCAAGACAACAACCACATCTTCTTACTGATTCATCAAAATTCCTCGTCGCTTGGAGCACATCACTTGGGGCATATCAGATTCATCAAGATCCATAATAATCTAGTATTCTCTCACAAACTTGTAAACTGTATCAGCTCTTTGTAACCATCAGTTTATTAGTGTTATTTCCTTGGTTCTTCATAACTGAAGGGTTCAGATTTGGCATCCTTTCAATTCCTTTGGACAATCAGGTCTGGAGTCAGGACAGTCACTTCTTCATAATCATAAGGTTCAGAATCAGACGTTTTGACACTTTTTCATAATCACAGGTTCATTGTTGCTATAGTTAACATCATCTTGATTCTTTGGTCAACCAAGGCCTGAATCAAACATCTTCAAATCTATCAATCGGTTTATGTCTCAAAATTGGTTAATCTTTCAGAATCGGTTTCTCCACCACATAAATGAGTCCACATGATCATCAAAAATTGATTAATCTTTGAACCACTATGCTTTGCATAGTAATTCAAAGAGGGGCAAAATGTAATACCCCGCAAATGGGCTATAGGACTATTAACCTTCTACATCGACAAATCGATCAAAATCAACACAAAATTCCTAACCAAAGGCACATTTGTGCATCAAATCATCGAAAACCTAATCGATTTAATCTTAATTCTGCATCGGGGAATATTCCATGAATATCCCTAATTTATCATAATTATCTTTAATTAAATATTATTTGGTGACAAAAGTCATTATTTATCCTAAAGTTAATTAATTGAATATGTTGAATATTTGATTAATTAATTTAATTCTTCCACTTAATCATTTAATTAGATTTAATTATATTTATTCCTAATTAATATTATTTAATTTTCACAATAAATCAAAAAACTTGCAAATAATTGATTAAATTCTTATTTAATTAATTAAATCCAATTATCAATATTTAATGATATAGTTTTGGAATAAAGTTTGATTTAATAATTGATTAACCCATAAATCAGTTATTTTAATTCAAAATCAATTAAGTTGAGTATAAATCACTTTAATTATTAAATTAATTCATATTAAATCATGCACAATTAGAAAAGTAGTCAACTTTAAATCAACTGTTAATTTCAATTTGTTAACTTTCTAAACTCAACATGTGATTGTGAGTTGAAAAAGTGATCTGAACTCTATTTGGGGTCAAAAAGCTTCTTTTGCATGATTTTGTGAGTTAACTGTTTCTGATTTCTTGATAACTCAAAAATCAAGCTGAGATTATCAAAGAGTGATTTATGGCTTTCTCTATGCATCCTCAAAGCCCTGGATTTCTATAAAAACAAGGCTCAGCCCTTCACAAAAGGTCTTGCATCTTTTACATAGTTGCGAACTTGGAGAATCGATCTCTTGCAAACAGGAAATTTGTGAGAATTATTGCAATTCATAGTTTTCATTCATTTTCATAGCATTGTTAGATTTGCATTGTCAATTCATTTTCATCCTTTCTAGATCAATTTCATATCAATTTTTCATCATATTGCATAGAAAATCCAAAAATATAGATTAATTTGCATCCATATTTCATTGCTTTCATCATTTTAAATCCTTTGTTTAGGTGTTGCATTGTCACTAATCTCGGTCCTAATCTAAGAATACCATACTCGCACCTGCTAGAAGGAAGTAAATCATCTAGTTAGCTTAGTTCATTTATATTGCAAATTTCTTGATTTTCTAACCTCTAATTTTTTACTGATGTGTTGTCTCCAGCTAGGTACCAAGTCAATGATGTTAACCAGACAAAATATGAGAAACTTATTCCATACAAATGCATGGTTGATGAATTAAAGAAATATTTCATATCAATCACTTTTGAGCAAATTCCTAGAACAAAGAACAAATTTTTTGATGCTATGGCAATGCTATCATCTCTACTACAGTAGCCCGAACATGAGCTATGTTGTGAGTTCCTGGTGGAAGCACTGTCATTTCCTACATATAATTTCCTCAAGACCTGCATGATCTGCACTATTGTTGGTCATGATTCTTCTAGATATAAACACCTTTTCTCCTACCTTCAAGACCAAATCATCCTAGATACCTTCAATCGCCATGAGAAATGATACCTTATCCAAAATGCATCTTGGTATGTCATCATTGGTAATGATCTATATAAACGAAGTCTAGATGGTACACTTCTTAGGTGTTTAGAACGTGAAGAGTCTCAACATGCATTAGAGGAAGTCCATGATGGTATATTTGGATCGCATTCCAATGGTTTAACACTAGCTTGAAAACTTATTAGGGATGGGTACTATTGGCCTGAAATGGAAAAGGAGGCTATCAAGTATGCTAAGAACTGTCAAAAGAGCCAAGTACATGGAAACTTGATTCATGCACCAAGGAGAGACCTTATTCCCATTACTACACTGGCCTTTCCAACAATGGGTTTTTGATCTTATAAGAGCTATATATCCACATTCTTCCAGTGGACACACCCATATTATTACAGCTACAAACTATTTTACAAAATGGTTAGAAGCAGTCCCTCTGACTCAAGTAATGAGCAAACAAATTTCAATGTTCATTTTAAAGTATATCATTTGTCAGTATGGAATTCCACATTCAATAGTCACAAATAATGGTGGTCAATTCAATAATAAGGACTTAGATTCCTTATGCTCTAAATTCAAGATTATACAACATTGGTCATCCATATACTATCCTCAAGGGAATGGGAAAGCATAAGCATCAAACAAGAATCTGTTGAAGATCCTACATCGCACAGTTAAAAAAATAGGAAGAGACTAGCATCTCATGATCAATCCAACTCTCTAGGCCTAAAGAATAAGTATCAAAATTCCCATTGGGGATACACCATTCATTTTAATTTATGGGTCTGAAGCGGTACTACCTATTGAGGTTGAAATCCCATCACTAAGAATCAAAATGCATGGTCTAGTAACTGATGATGATTACAAAGTGTCTAGGTTACAAGAACTTGAATTAATAGATGAAAACAGACAAGTAGCATATGATCATCTCAGAGTATATCAAAAGAGAATGTCTAGAGGCTACAATAAGAAAGTCAGACATGGAGAATTTCAGGTTGGTGATTTAGTCTTGAGAGAAAATCCTAAAAATCAATCACATCAAGAATGAAAGGGGAAGTTTCAACCCAACTCATTGGGTCCCTTTGTTATCACTGCTACTTTTGGCTCTCGAGCCTATTAACTCTCAATGACTAAAGGAGAACAGCTCTAAGAACCAATCAACATTCTGCATCTGAAGAAATTCTACACCTAAGGCATTCAGTATTCAAAATGTCATGAAAATAATCATAAAAATTGGAAAAAGTCCTGAAGAAAATGAACATCCTAGTGAAAACCCACCAATAGGCACCTTGATGTATGACAAAAAAATTGAAAAAATTGAAAAATATAAAAAAAATTGAAAAGGTGAAAAATACAAAAAAAAGAAGAAAAAGAAAAAGCACCTTGGTGAAAACCTGGAAGCATGTGCCTAGGTAGCAAAAAAAAGAATCTCTGCCAAGATGGTGAAAACTTAGAAAATAGGTGCCACTTGTTCAAAAATACTCCATCTATCAGCACAATCTTGGTCTTTCCCAGCTTTTAGTCTTGCTTTAGTTTGTATATATCTCCCGGTTTGCTTTCACATCTTGTTTTCAATAAAGTCAGTATGAGCACAATCCAGCAAAAATATTTGTATCCTATCAAAGCCTAAACTTGGGGAGAATTAATGTCATATCCTAAAGTCCTCAGTATCTTCAGATGAGTCATATCCAGTCAAGGTCTTTCCAAAGCTATGTCTGAGTCTGTTTGTCTGTCTCCTCACCAGGAAAGGATTTTGCAAACAACAAACACCAACAACTAACTGAATACAATCTCTATGACATGCTTTAATCCTCTTTGTATGCTTACTGATTCACATTGATATTTTTGCATATTATGTCTTCTCGAGCTCCTCAATGATGTCCTTCATAAGATTTAGAGAGTGAAAATCTAACAACTTTGGAAATTCTGGATTGAATTGGTGTCCACTATAAGTGCCTCCTGTATGCACCCTAAAATGGTCACCTAGACTTTGGACCCCATTTTCATCATTTTATCAATTTCCTAAATCAATATTTTACAATATTTTCAATTCAAATCAATTTCCTTGATCAAATCATGATTAATCCAATTATTTCAATATTTCCTAAGGTTTGATCATTTTATCCTAAGCCTCATTTAATTAAAAGAAAACTTCCCTTTTAATTAAATAAATCATCTTATTAAAATAAAATTTCTCTTTTAATAAAATCCCCACTTAAATATCTCTTTGTGTTGAAAAGGAAATAAAATAAATAAAAATCCCTTTTTCTCTCCACTTTGAATGCACATACTTTTAAGTGGTGGGCCTTTTTCATCCTTTTGCCTCTTAAAGAATCTTTGAGCACATGGATCAACTAAGATTTACTCTCCACCATTTCTCATTTCTTTTTGCCTCTTAATCTTGACCATCTGCTTTCTTTTAAAAGGAGCCCTCTCCTTCTCATTCTCATACATCTAAATTTTAAGTATTGTTATGCTGCAGGTTTGGAGAGCAATTTTGGAGAAGATTCTTGAGCACTTGAGCTTGGATATTGAAACTTCTCTTTTCTTGTCTTCTTCTCTCATGCCCCATGGTAATCCATTTAGATTAATATTGCACTTTCATATTAGATTAAATTCATATTTCCTTTCATAGAATAATCTTGCATAAGCATTTCCTTTCATAGATTAGTTTTCTTTCATGCATTGTTATCATATAGAATAGTTTTCATTTTCATTTGCATACATACTTGATGATCATGGAGACTAGAATTCTTGCTTTTCCTCTTTGAATCTCTCATTTTATGGTGTACTTGCATGGGCACAAACTAGGTTTAATCTAAGGGCCTCCATTACAAACCCTTGCACTCCATGAATAGAGAGCTATGAGTCACCATTTGAGACCTCATTCTTGAGAAATCTTGGATTTAATGACTCATAGAAGTGTGACAACATTTTAGCACACATTTTTTGCGGCCACCGTGGGGCAGAAAATTCCATTTCTTGCCTCATATCATTTATTTTATTTTTCTGATGATTTTCGTGCACTGTCCTTACTTCCATGCATCATTGTTACGGAGTCTCACATGAAGTTTCTCTTTGTATCACATGAATTTTTGCTGGTATTAGCATTTCTACGTGTGGCAAAGGCATTTTCTTGCATGGGCCTATGTACTTTCTCACACGGGCCTATGTACTTTCTCACGCGGGTTGGTACTTTCTCGCGTGATACTGTGTACTTTCTCATGTGGCACTGTGTACTATCTCACATGAACTTTTGATAGCAAAGACCTAAATTTCTAGATTTTCTAGTTTTGCTTGTTGTTTTCTAACATTAATGCTTGTTGTGTTTTATTTCCTTGATTCTGATTACTGAGGCAGCATAGCATCAGATTGAAGATCTTTGACCTAAGGTGAGTTGTTACAATCTCTATAACATTTGGATTTTGGGTATAAAATGAATCTCTCATGTATCTAGCTTGAGTGCTTATTGCTTTCATATATCACACTTCAATTTTGGGCTCTAAAAAGAACATAGATTCATTTTCTTTCATCTGTGTTTCACATAGTAATTAGGCCCTATGAACACTATTTGTGGCATTCTTGAGAGAGTGGGTTTCTTGTGAAGCTCTTCTTGATGATAGAACCCCTTGTAGGTAGGGAGGATACTGTTACTATCTCACGGTCTTACTTGGTTTAAGTCCTCAACATTGATCGGTATGTTCTCTCTTGGTCCCACTTAAAGAGCTCGGTAGACATTGTTGTTGACATCATGAACCTTGGTGAGGTGGTTTCAATCTTAGCATGTCAATGAACTTGCTTTCCATGTTTGGGTGAAGTGAAGAGGCTAGAGGATTATGCTCTACTCCCTTTTTGGGTAGTACCAAAAAATCAGATCCTTGAATCTAAACCAAGTCCCCATGTGATCCTTTTTGTCAGTCACCTTGTTAGAGAGGCTTAACCGTAGTAGACACTCTTTATTGGGTAAACCACGTGCATGGAACCTCAAGTGGTAATATCCATTTTTTTCATGGTAGTAACAACCGCTATACAAATGTCCTTGTGGAAGAAATCTCCACAAGTGTAGTTTTTTGTTGGGTTGTCAGATCTCCTCAGCATCTCTGATTGATTAAATTCTCAGAATGTGTCAAAACCCTGGTGCGCCTAGATTTGATTTCACCCACTTGAGATTGAAAAAGTTTTAGATTCAAACCATTACTAAGAACCATAGTGCAACCAAAATTTTTACTTGCTAGGACTATGTGCGTGATTGCAAAAACATTTTGAGAATATACACAAGTAGAATCTTTAAGGAGTAGCATACTAAGTCACTATTCTTGTTCATGTGCAAGGTTGCTTTGTCCCTTGCTCATTATTTTAAGACATTTGTTTTCTTGAACTCCTTGATTATTATCTTATGTTCTTGATCAATGATAAAAATCCATTGATGTACTTACTTGATCTTTTAAAATGAACAAAAATTGAGTTCCTGAGTTTACAAACTTACTGTTAAGCAGCTTGATCCTCTTTTGTCACCTAGCTCTGCACATTCTCACGTGATCCTGGCATTTTCTCACACAATATTTCATTTTCTCACATAATTCTTGGAATTTCATCACGTGGGATTGCATTCCCTCACGTGAACCTGTCCCCTAGTCTATTAGAACAGTGAGCTGATTCATGCCATTTTTAGTCTTCATTGGTCGATCCAGTTTATTTTGAGTCACTTACCCCACTGTTAGAAGCTTGTTTGCACCTTGGGTTAATGTGTCTTGACCTCTTGAATTAGAAATCTTTGATTTCACAAGTGACCTTGCTTGGAATCAGTAAGTTAGAAACCGTCCTTGTTGAGAAGATCAACCTTTGGATCCTTTGATAACACACTTGGAGAGTCTTAGTAATCTCTTGTCCAATTCACTTCCATCCAATTTAAAATTCAATCAAATATATCTTGGGTAAATCATCCTCCTGATCCATATGTGTTAGGATACTTATCTGTTCATTGGGCACCTCTGTGGCAGTGTTGGTTTATACCTCTTGCAAAAATTATATCTTATCACCTCTCTTTTGGACAATTGAATGCTTTTACTATCCTAGTTTGGTACCAATATATCTTAGGGTCATCTTATCACCTAGTACCTTTTCTTTCATGTTGGTTACAACAAGATATCAAGTGAATAAAGGAAAATGACCTCAAGTAGTCTTTGATCAATTGCCAAGCTCATAAAAAATGTAAGGGAAAAGAGCCCGTCTTTGATCAATCTCCTAGGAATACTTCAAAAGTTTGGTTTGATCCCAAGAGCAATCCTAGTGAGTTGAGTACATCCTTAGCACCTTCTCATTCAGATATGGACATGAGTTACACAATGACTCAAAGAGAGAGGGAAGAAATGGATAAAAGTCTTGGTGATATATTTGAAAGACATAGATATAACATTGTGTTTGGCAGTTTATCTAATGAAAACTAACCAATTTCACCCCTTATCTCAACCAGATATTTGGATGCACAACAAAGGGCTAAAAGGTAAATGAAGAGATCCTCTCAAGAAGAGAAATCCCAACATGACAGTCAAGATGATGAACCTTATGACACCCATGTGAATGTGCCATACACAAATGACTTGTTTAGGCATTCAAGACCAAGTTCACCACTCCAAACAACTTCAAGATATACAAGTGAAAGACTCAAAATAATTGAGCGTGAAAAGAAAGCCTTCCTAGATGAACAAGCTACAAAGGAAGAGAAACTTAGACTCCTAGAGTCAGAAAGACAAGCCTTATTGGATGTAGAAAGGAGAGTCACACAAGAAGAGAGAGATAGGCTTTTGGCTCAATAGCTTAATGATCAATACAATAACATGTATGTTGGTGATGGAAACAACTCTCCTCCACCCACTCCTCCCAAAACTCCATGAAGTGGAAGATACTCAAGAACACCTTCATGATCTCCTAGCCCTAAAGGAAGAAGAGCTTCACAACAAGACCATTATAGGAGATAAACACCTCCTAGGAACTTAAGACAACCTTCTTAACATTCTCACCATGGTTCACAATATGGGGGTGGTAGTTCAAGTTTTGACCTCGACTCTCAAGATTTAATTAAAATGCAATAAGAACCACTCTTCCAGTAGTATGTGGAGAGGTATGTGGAGAAAAACAAAGATAAGTTCCTAGAAAATTTGATCAACAAGGGTGCTAGAGTCCCCTACAACTTTGATGTGGACAGAAAGATCAAGAAGCAAGGTCCATCTCAAGAAGAAAGGATTAACCAACTTCAGAATATGATGGAAAAGATGTTGGCACCCAAGAGTTCCTTTTCACTTGACTCAATTTGTCCCAATCCTTTTGACAAGAGTGTGAGCATGAAATATTTTGCTAGAAAGGTTGAAATCCCTCAATATGACAAGTATGATGGTAATGGAGATCCACATGATCATGTGCATCAGTTCTATATTATGAGTTTTGAGTTCCATCAAGATGACTCCTACCTTATGAGATTGTTCCCAAGGAGTCTTAAAGGTCAAGCGATGGAATGGTTCACCAACATAACTCCCCCCATCAAGACTTTCAAAGAGCTTGTCCATAGATTTTTTCAACACTTTGCATACAACCTTTCAAGATCTGTCACCATGTTGGACTTATGCAATTTAAAGCAAAATCAAGGGGAGTCATTTGTCACTTTCTTGCAAAGGTGGAGATGACAATGCTCTCACTACTCTAGGACCATTCTTGAAAATGAGAAGATTGGCATCCTTGTTAGCAACTTGGTTCCCAAAATGTGGTATAAAGTTAGGAAAATGGTATTTGATTCTTTTGACACCATGGTTGAAACCGCATGTAGAATTGAGGGTTTTTTGAGAGAACAAGGAATTTTGACCAAACATGGAAACAACAACAACAATGGTCAAAATAATAACTCTAACAAGGATAAAGGAAAGAACTCACACTAGAATAGGAACAAACAAGTGGTTAATGATGGAGTTGTGGACTCTTCTCAACCCAAGGATCAAGGTGTTCTTCATTTATCTAGTGCAGTTCAAGCCATGAAGCTCAACGCATCTAACCAACAAGAGCATGAGCCAAGATACCAAGATAAGCCTAAGAAAGAGAGGTGTCATTTTTCAAAACTTGGTGATTCATATGAGGATGTCTTAAAAACACTCATTGCCAACAATCTTTTGCATCCTCAAGATCCCACAAAGCATCATATACCCGATGTTAATCCATGTTGGTGGGATGAGAAAGCCTTCTGCAAATTTCACAATGGCATTAGACATGATATTGAACACTGTTGGAAGCTTAAGAAAATCATTCGGGATCTCACTGAGAGTGGAAAACTTGAGATAGATGGATTGCACACCAATGTTGATCATAAGGCTTTCAAAGAACCTTTTCCCAAGTATGAGAAGGGGGAAACCTCTAAACCTAAGAATGGAAAGGTTGAGATTAATTACACTTACATAGCTATGGAGAATGTTGTCAACATGATGAGAAATAAAGATCCCTATAATTATGATCTATACATGGACTCTCCTCCTATCTTTGATAAAGAACCTATCATGGTGCTAAGGGTTCCTAACTCTAGAATGTCATCCCAAGATCTTAATGTTGTCATACGAAGTCAAGGTCCCGTTGTCATTAGAGGACCCAACTCAAGTCAACCTAATAAACCAAAGCAAATGGCATCCAAGAATGTCACCTCAAAACTAGTTTTTAATCCAAAGTTGAGCTATAAGCTTGTTGATCAGTTGCAAAGATCCTCAGCCCAGATTTCAATCTTTGAGCTCTTAGAGTTGTCCCCGAGACACAAGCAAGTCCTTGAGGATTCTTTGCGTGTAGTGAATGTCCCTAAAAACTTAGATGTTGATCAATTCTAAAACATGGTTAACCATATTGTCATCCCTCATTACCTAACCTTTTTGGAGGATGATGACAAAGCTTTGAGCCACCCACATAATCTCACCCTTCATATTGAAGTCATGATTCCCAAAACCCGTGTTAGGTGTGTGTTGATAGATGGGGGTGTTGGGCTTAATATTTGTTCATTGAGTCTTTAAAAGACATTGGATTATTCTGAACAAGTCATAGATACCAGAAAGAAGATTACAATCAAAGCCTATGATGAGGTAGAAAGAAGTTCCAAGGGGTTGGCCATCCTTCCTATTAGGATTGGCCCTGTTGAGAAGGATATTTTATTTCAAATTTTTGATGTTGGTCCCCTTGCGTACAACATCTTACTTGGTATACCATGGATCCATGATATGCAAGTAGTGTTATCTACCTACCATCAGTGTGTTAAATTCCCCTACAATAGAGTGGAAATTTGTATACATGGGGATAGCACTTTATCTGTCAACTCAATTTCAAAAAATACTCATGTTCCCCTCAATAGAGAAGTAGAAGATTTCAATGTGACCTTAGTGCAATGTAAAGACAAGCTTAAGTCAGTAGACCTTGGCATGGGAAGGTATCAACTTAACTCCCTCACAAAGCTACCAGTTTCACCTAGGTCTTATGGAAAACCTTCATAGGAAGCGAGACCTTCCTCTTCAGCTATGACTTTGTTTAGCACATTTGTAGAGTCCTCAATACCTATTCAAGATGAGAAAGAAGAGGTGGTTGTTAAAGACTAGATTTATAGGGAAGAAAAATACATGTATAATGAGAACTTCTCTCCCTCTCCCAAGTCTTATGGAAGAGGGTATAACTTTCTCAAATAGATGGGCTATCCTATATATGGCCCTCTTAGTCATAGATTGGATGCTAGAGCTGAACCTCTTGATCATGCTCTTTTTGGATGCAAGTCTAAGAAGACAGTTGGCCTAGGATTTGTGAATCATAACAAGAACACTGCTCCTATCCTTGATGAGTCAGATAGTGAAGATGAACCAAAGTACATGCCTAATTTGACAAATCAGCAAGATATGTGTGAAGATTGGGTCCCTTCCACTAATCTCCTTTAGGGAGATTCAGATAGTCCAGTTGCTCATGCGACAGTTGCCAACTTAGAACAAGATGAATCAGATGTAGAAGATCCTACCAGAGAATGTTAATGAAAGAACCTTATTCATTTGATGGAGAGAGATGTTACCCTTGATGATATTAGAGGTTCCACATCAATATGTCTCAAACCTTCATGGTGTAAACATCCTAGTCGAGATTCAAAAACAAATTCACATGAGTATGAATGGGACTCTCTCAAATCCTTCTATAGTTGACAGGGATGTTGATGCCATCCACACTCATAGTTCTCAACCCAAAGTAGCTAACAAGTCATGTGTAGGATTAGAGGATTTGAACCCACATATTGCCTTAGTGGATGATTCTTCACTTGTTAGGATGAATCCTGATTTGGGTAGCTTAGAAGGATACCTGAAGGACTCTGACTCTTCGCTTACCATAGATGATATCATTTGCATTCATAACCTTGAACCAGTCATTGACTTACCTCTTGCTCATCCTAACCTCGTTGATTGGTCCCAACGCTATCAAGAACTTGAGCTCTTAACTTTCCAAAATGACTATGAGATAACCTATTACCTGAATGCCATTGAACCTGTAGTATCTTCCACCAGTGAACCGGCTACCAACATGACAGAGACAAACATCAAGTACCTTAGTCATAAAATAAAAAGAAAAGAAAAAAGAATAAGAGTTCTGATGGTGAAAACCACTGTATGGTGGTGTTAGAACCAAAAATAGTAAAAATAAAAGATGTATCCAAGGGTGAAAACCTCTCTGAGGTGCCTAAGGATGAGGTACTTGATCATCTCCATAGCTACTTTCAAGACAGGTCTTTAGTTTTTATTGAGCCAACACAAGCAATCAATTTTGGTACAGATGAGGCTCCATAGATAGTACATTTGGCTCAATCTTTTTCATGACAAGAAAAAGAAGTTTACACTAAGTTCTTACAGAGAAAGAAGATCAATTTTTCTTGGACTTATTCAGATATGTTAGGGTTGGACACTAGTCTTATCATGCATCACTTGTCCATAGCTCCAAGTGTAAAACCAGTCAAACAGAAATTGAGAAAGATGCATCCTCACATAGCTCTTCTAGTCAAAGTAGAATTAGAAAAACTCCTTGGTTCAGGATTCATAAGAGCTATTGACTATGCTGAATGGATATCAAACATTGTACCAGTTTCCAAACATGATAAATCCATTCGAATTTGCATAGATTTTAGAGATCTCAATAGAGCATGCCCAAAGGATGATTTTCCACTCCCCAATATAGATATGATAGTAGACATGACTGCAGGTTATGAGATTTATTCCTTGATGGATGGTTTTTCTGGATACAATCAGATTAAGATAGCTCCTGAAGATCAAGAAAAGACTGCATTCACTTGTGCATGGGGTACCTATTGTTGGAATGTTATACCTTTTGGATTAAAAAATGAAGGAGCCACCTATCAACGAGCTATGACAACCATTTTCATAACATGATGCATAAAAACATGGAAGATTATGTGGATGACACTTTGGCAAGTCTAAGAAAAGAGACATACACTTAGATGATTTAGAAGTCATTCTAGATTGTATGGAACAATTTCAACTAAGGTTAAATCCCAAAAAATGTGCATTTGGTGTCACCTCTGGAAAACTCCTAGGATTCATCATTTCAACAAAAGGAATAGAGGTAGACCCTGAAAAAGTCCAAGCAATCATAGATATGCCACCTCCTAAAAACATTAGTCAAATGAGGAGTCTTTAGGGATGTCTTCAATCCATAAGGAGGTTCATTTCACAATTGGCAGATAGAGCTCAACCTTTCAACAAGAACTTACACAAAGGATTCAAATGTGTTTGGAATGAGGATTGTCAAAATAACATAGATCAAATTAAGAAATACTTGTCGAATCCTCCTATTTTAATGCCTCCTATCCTAGGGAAGCCACTCATTCTATATGTTTCAATGACAGAATCTTCCTTGGGGGCATTACTAGCTCAACTTAATGAACATGGAAAAGAAAGAGCAATATACTACATTAGCCCTACTCTTGTTTCATATGAGGTTAACTACACCAGCATTGAAAAAGCTTGCCTTGCAGTTGTGTTTTCTTGCCAAAAGTTGTGACATTACATGCTTGCACACACAATACACCTCATAGAAAAAATTGATCCACTCAAGTATTTACTCGGTAAGGCTGCCCTCATAGGTAGACTTGCTAAATGGATGATGATCCTCTCAGATTTTGAAATAGAGTACATTGAGTGTAAAGCAATCAAAGGACAGGCCATAGTAGATCAATTGGCTGATTTCCCAATTCAAGATAGTGCACCTATTCAAGTTGACTTCCCAGATGAGCATCTCATGTATATGACTGCAGGAACATGGAAGATGTTCTTTGATGGATCTTTTATGTAAAATGGTTCAGGAGCTAGTGTGTTGTTTGTTTCTCCTTATGGGTACATGATTCCTAAGTCTTACAAGCTATTGTTCCCATGTACAAACAACATTGCTGAGTATGAATCTTTAACAAATGGACTTAAGATGGCCATAGAATGGAGAATCATAGAGTTGTACATTTATGGAGATTCACAGCTGATAATCAACCAAGTTAATGAAGAATATCAAACAAAAGATGAGAAACTAGTACCTTACAAGAAAATGGTTGATTCCTTGAAATGATACTTCACTTTTGTCACGTTTCAACAAATCCCTAGAGTAGAAAATAAAGTAGCTGATGCTATGGCTACGCTTTCTTCACTTCTTCAATTAGAGCAACATGAATCCAGATTTGAATTCCTGGTGAGAGAGCTACATCACCCTATTTATGACTCCCAAGAAATCCATGTTATTTGTACCCTTATTGGTCATGGGTCATCCTATTATGGTGTCATTTACTCATACCTTTATGATGGCATTATCCCTAAAACCTTTAACCGATCGGAACACAGAAACCTTACCCGAAATGCCTCTCGCCATACCCTTATCTAGGGTGATTTATGTAGGAGGGGTCTAGATGGAACACTTCTTAGATGCTTAGAAAAGGAAGAATCTAACCAAGAAGTAGTTGACATTTACGAGGGTATCTGTGGGGGACATTCCAATGGTCTTGCCATGGCCTGAAGATTTCTTAGGGTGGGGTACTATTGGCCTACGATGCAGATTGATGTAGTAGCTTTTTCAAAGTCATGTGAAAAGTGTCAAAAACATGATAACCTGATACATGCTCTAGGCAGGGAGCTCATTCCTTCTATATCTCATTGGCCATTTTAGTGTTGGGCCTTTGATCTTGTTGGGAAGATTCATCCCAACTCATCAGGTGGACACAAGTTTATCATCACTGCTACTGATTACTTCACTAAATGGGTAAAAGTTGTCCCACTTTTTGTTGCCTTCGGCAAGACAGTCTCTCTATTTATCCTGAACCATATCATCTATTGATATGGAGTGCCTTCTGAGATTATCACTGACAATGGAGGTTAGTTCAAAAATAAGGACCTTAAACAACACTGCAAGAAATTCAAGATTAAACAACATTGGTCCTCCATTTACTTCCCGCAAGGAAATGGTCAAGCAGAGGCATCAAACAAAACTATTCTAAAAATCTTACATAGAACAGTTCATAAGAATGGTAGAGATTGGCATTTACAGATAAATCCAGCTTTGTCGGCCTATAGAATGAGTATTCGTAATCCTACTAGGGCTACTCATTTTTCCCTTACATATGGTGTTGAAGCAGTGTTACCTTTAGAGGTTGAGATTCCTTCACTTAGAGTTTCCCTCAAAGGTCTAGTTACAGATGAAGACTACCGCGCCATGAGACTTCAAGAGTTAGAACTTCTAGATGAGAAACGTCAAGCATCATTTGACCATATGAGGGTTTATCAAAAGTGTATGTCCAAGGCCTTCAACAAAAAGGTTCACCCTAAAGAATTTCAAGTGGGAGATCTTGTCCTACGTGAAAATCCTAACAATCAACAGCATAAAGATCAGAAGGGAAAATTTGAACCTAATTGGCTTGGACCTTACATCATTACAGTAGCTTTTGGGATAGGTGCTTATTTATTAACTACTGAAGAGGGAGAGTAGCTCCCTAATCCTATCAATGTCTTGCACCTGAAGAAGTTCTATCCATGATGTCCATTCTATCTGGGGGCATCCTTTGTACATACTTATTGATCCTGAAAAAATCCCAAAAAAAATGATATAATGTTAAAAATTCTAAAAATCAAAAAATGTCCTGAAAAAATGATCATCTTATTGAAAACCTAGCAATAGGCACTTTGATGTATCTCAAAAAAATTATATATTCAAAAAATACCAAAAAAAAAAACAAAAAATTCAAAAAAAAAAAAAGAAACAGTGCCTTGGTAGCAAAAATACAAAAAAATTATAAAAAGTCCTCAAAAAAAAAAAAAAGAGAAAAAATTGCAATAAAATCCAAGTGGTGAAAACCTAGAAATAGGTGCTACTTGACGCCTTTGCACCCCTATTTCTCAGCATGCGTCCTCGACACTTATCCTCTCTCCATCATGCCTTATCCTTGTTGCCTTGGTTTGGAATTGGTCTCTCTTTCTCTAGGGGGCATAACTGTGTTAGCTTTGGTCTCTTGGATGCGTTAGTCTTTAGGACACCTCGCAAATGGTATTTTTCAACACCTCCCCAACTATGTTTTTCAACACAACCCCTGACGTCAAGTGTTTTTTAGCACTTATCAGTTTGGTCTTACCCATATTTGTCATGTGATCTTACCTGCTTGCAAGCATTCGATCCTTATCCTCAAAACTCAGTATCAGTTAACACACTTAAATTTTTAAACACAACACTTAATGCTTGAGCTATGTCATGATCTTTTCTTTGTGTGCTAACTATTATTGATTTTCGTTGAGTGTCCTTGTCTAATAAGTCTCTCTGGGATGCATAGCTAGAGGACTTGGGGCATGGGGCATATTTTTATTTTCTTTCTGCTTGTGGGTGTGGTCTTGAACCTCTTGAGTGTCTCTTGTTGTTCCCTTGAAACACTTAGGATATTTGAGACATCATCCTTGACTATTTTTGCACAACCGTTCTTATGGTCATCCTGGCATCTTTGCCTTGATGAGAGCATGGTTTTACTACATTAAATTGGGTAAGCTAACATCGAAGTCATCTTGACCTTTATGTCTTTGATGCTTATGTTAGAATCTTTCCACATTCCAATCCGATATAAATTGCATTCATATCTTCATAGTTGCGCTTCTGACTAGTGATGATTATGTGATTTTTCGAAGTCTGTTAATAATGGCCCAATGATGAAAATAAGTTCCTTTACATTCTCTAATGAATGATGAACACAAATCCTATGTTACAGTTTCTCTATTGCAAGTAGACCTTTGCATTTTCATGTAGCTTGCATTGTTAGACTTTATGTTAATTTGCATTTTTAGGTTGTATTATGTGTTTGAGAGGGTTTCCTTCATCTTTCTTTTAGACTTTTAATCAACTGTGGTCATGTTTTGATCTTCATTTCCTTATCTTCTTAGTGATCTCAATCAAAATTTTCTATCTTAAAAATTTGATTGATTTTGAGGCATTCTCTTTCTTGAGGTGCATTCTC
The DNA here is from genome assembly GCA_027943335.1 of Chamaecyparis obtusa. Classification (NCBI taxonomy): domain Eukaryota; kingdom Viridiplantae; phylum Streptophyta; class Pinopsida; order Cupressales; family Cupressaceae; genus Chamaecyparis; species Chamaecyparis obtusa. Next base: position 704,141 of record BSBK01000451.1, on the reverse strand, counting down.
TTTCTTCTCTTCATTTCTTTTCACCTCTTCCAAACTGCTATCTTCAATTCACTTTCACCTCACTTCTTTTCTTATAATTCAACCTTGGGGCATAATTTTTCATGCTTGATGATCTACCTTGGTTCTGTGATCCTTATATCTTTCATCTTACATCAAGAACCTTATTTTTAGTTCAAATTTGATAAAATTTATCAACTTACTATTTCTTCTCTATCTCATTTCGATTTTGATCACGAGGGGGCAGTACCTATCAAACTTCAATCCTTGATTCAGCTTTATCAAACCTAATCAATCAAACCTTGCTTGAGAATTGACAATTACCTATTTACAGGGGTGTTGGCCTTGTCTTTTTTTCAATCATCTTATCTTTGTCCTGATGTGTTCCCGTCTTTCGTTCACATGTCTGGGTTGTTTTGTGATCCCAAATCGATCTCACATTTCAACTTCATTCTTTGACTACATGTGTTCCTATAAAGATCACGCATTAGTCAAAGATGGGAAAATGTATGCACCCTAAAATGATCGCCTAGACTTTGGGCCCCATTTTTATCATTTTATCAATTTCCTAAATCAATGTTTTGCAATATTTTCAATTCAAATCAATTTCCTTGATCAAATCATGATTAATCCAATTATTTCAGTAATTCCTAAGGTTTGATCATTTTATCCTAAACCTCATTTAATTAAAAGAAAACTTCCCTTTTAATTAAATAAATCATCTTATTAAAATAAAATTCCTCTTTTAATAAAATCCCCACTTAAATATCTCTTTGTGTTGAAAAGGAAATAAAATAAATAAAAATCCCTTTTTCTCTCCACTTTGAATGCACATACTTTTAAGTGGTGGGCCTTTTTCATCCTTTTGCCTCTTAAAGAATCTTTGACCACATGGATCAACCAAGATTTAATCTCCACCATTGCTCATTTATTTTTGCCTCTTGATCTTGACCGTCCGCTTTCCTTTAAAAGGAGCCCTCTCCTTCTCATTTTCATACATCTAGATTTTAAGTATTGTTATGCTGCAGGTTTGGAGAGCAATTTTGGAGAAGATTCTTGAGCACTTGAGCTTGGATATTGAAACTTCTTTTTTCTTGTCTTCTTCTCTCATGCCCCATGGCAATCCATTTAGATTAATATTGCACTTTCATATTAGATTAAATTCATATTTCCTTTCATAGAATAATCTTTCATAAGCATTTCCTTTCATACATTAGTTTGCTTTCATGCATTGTTATCATATAGAATAGTTTTCATTTGCATTTGCATACATACTTGATGATCATGGAGACTAGCATTCTTTCTTTTCCTCTTTGAATCTCTTGTTTTATGGTGTACTTGCATGGGCACAAAGTAGGTCTAATATGAGGGCCTCCATTACAAACCCTTGCACTCCATGAATAGAGATCTATGAGTCACCATTTGAGACCTCATTCTTGAGCAATCTTAGATTTAATGACTCATAGAAGTGTGACAACATTTTAGCACACACCTTTATCATGTATTGAATGGCCATGTGTACCTCGACCATTGATACCTGGAAAATTCAAGGAAGTTTGATCTAACATTTTATTTTGAGTGATTTCTACTTCTCTATTGTGACATGCAAGATTATCCAAGGATGTGAATGATAAAGTGTCACTGCGGGTAAATTCACATGAGAATGAGAATGATCTCTCCTTTGCTTGGAATTTTTTTCTACAAGGCGTATTCAGGTCATCACAACATTTATGTTCTGATGCTTATACAAATTTTTATATCAAAATGGACATGATATTTAGGTCATCCTAGCTTTTGTGCCTTGATGATTATATCTAATCCGACATAATGAAACAAAAATTAATATTCATATGTTCATGGTTGCCTAGCTAGTGGACATTATATTGATTTATCTGGTGTTACCTAAAGAGAAAAGAACAAAAAAATATTCAGTGATGAAAATGACCGACACATGATCAGTGACTAAGTCCTAGGTCTTAGGTTTGCATTGCATTTTGCACTTTTGCATGGTTGTATTTATCTCATGATTTCAAATTCACCTTGACGCTTAATGATTCTCCAAAAACTACGCTAAACATGACACAAGGTCGGAGCTTTGTATGAAGGTCCCATCAACAAATCAGCAAGCTAATTGCACCCCTAGCTAATTTCCACGTTCTTAACCCATTTTTGAGATCAAAATCAAAATTTGAGATCGTTTACTTTGTCAAAATCATGATTTAAAATTTTCAGACCCAGGATGACCAACTACTTGCATAATCAACCTTCAAGACATCAATGAAATCTAGAATTCAACTTAACTGATTATCATACATCAAACTATCAAATTTCAACTTGGTCAACCATGGTCAACTCATGGTCAAACCTAGTCAAACTTGGTCTTCAGGACCTCCAAATGATGCAAAACACATCTTCGAACGTGCACAACCACTTCTTAAATCAATTAACATGCTTCTAAACTATTTAACGTTGGCTTTTCTTTCCAGATTTTTATTTTCATCCCGAAGGGGGCATGGTATTGCCCATCAATCAAATCTGTAAATTAATTTTTCTTTTAGTGATCAAAACAACAACCACATCTGCTTACTGGTTCATCAAAAGTCCTTGTCTCTTGGAGCACATCGCTTGGGGCATATCAAATTCATCAAGATCCATATCAATCTGGTATTCTCTCACAAACTTGTAAACTATATCAGCTCTTTGTAACCATCGGTTCATTAGTGTTATTTCCTTGGTTCTTCGTAACTGAAGGGTTCAGATTCGGCATCCTTTCGATTCCTTTGGACAATCAGGTTTGGAGTCGGGACATTCACTTCTTCATAATCATAAGGTTCAAAATTAGATATTTTGACACTTTTTGGTAATTATCGGTTCATTGTTGCTATAGTTAACATCATCTCAATTCTTTGTTCAACCAGGGCTTGAATCAAACATCTTCAAATCTATCAATTGGTTTCTGTCTCGGAATCGGTTAATCTTTCAGAATCATTTTCTCCACCCCATAACTGAGTCCACATCATCATCAAAAATTGATTAATCTTTGAACCACTGCACTTTGCCCAGTAATTCAAAGAGGGGCAAAATGTAATACCCCAAAAATGGGCTATAGGACCATTAACCTTCTACATCGATAAATCAATCGAAATGGACACAAAAGTTCTAACCAAAGGCACATTTGTGCATCAAATCATCGAAAACCTAATCAATTTAATCTTAATTCTACATAAGGGAATATTCCTTGAATATCCCTAATTTATCATAATTATCTTTAATTGAATATTATTTGGCAATAAATGTCATTATTTATCCTAAAGTTAATTAATTGAATATGTTGAATATTTGATTAATTAATTTAATTCTGCCACTTAGTCATTTAATTTGATTTAATTAGATTTATTCCTAATTAATATTATTTAATTTTGATAATAAATCAAAAATCTTGCAAATAATTGATTAAATTCTTATTTAATTAATTAAATCCAATTGTCAATATTTAATGATATAGTTTTTGAATAAAGTTTGATTTAATAATTGATTAACCCATAAATCAGTTATTTTAATTCAAAATTAGTTAAGTTGAGAATAAATCACTTTAATTATTAAATTAATTCATATTGAATCATGCACAATCAAAAAAGCAGTCAACTTTAAATCAACTGTTAATTTTAATTTGTTAACTTTCTAAACTCAACATGTGATTGTGAGTTAAAAAAGTGATCTGAACTCTATTTGGAGTCAAAAGCTACTTTTGCATGATTTTGTGAGTTAATTGTTTCTGATTTCTTGATAACTCAAAAATCAAGATGAGTTTATCAAAGATTGATTTATGGCTTTCTCTACACATCCTCAAAGCTCTAGATTTCTATAAAAACAAGGCTCAGCCCTTCACAAAAGGTCTTGCATCTTTAACATATTTGTGAACTTGGATAATCGAGCTCTTGCAAATAGACAATTTGTGAGAATTTTTGCAATTCATAGTTTTCATTCATTTTCATAGCATTGTTAGATTTGCATTATCAATTCATTTTCATCCATTCTAGATCAATTTCATATCAGTTTTTCATCATATTGCATAGAAAATCCAAAAATATAGATTAATTTGCATCCATATTTCATTGCTTTCATCATTTTAAATCCTTCATTTAGGTGTTGCATTGTCATTGATCTCAGTCTTAATCTGAGAATACCATACTCACACCTACTAGTACACAGTAAATCACCTAGTTAGCTTAGTTCATTTATATTGTAGATTTCTTGATTTGCTAACCTCTAATGTTTTACTGAAGTGTTGTGTCTCCAGCTAGGTACAAAATTCACACGTACAATCACCAATGTGTGTGAACTCAAATCTGGTTATTCTTGCATCATGCTCTTGTGGGTACAACTCCCTAGTGATCAGAAAACAAGATACTTATAATATGCACTCTTCCATGGCTAGGACTCTCAATCCCCTTAATCTAGCTTCTCCATTAACAATTGTACTTAGACATTATCATGCAATTGCATCATCATAACCATTTAATCTCAAAAAATAGTCCATCCATGCATACCTAGTAAGTGTCTAGAGACACACTTGGTCTTGTAGCAGAATGATATGATCGGGTGACTCATGCCAAATAGGCTGGTCTCCCATACTGAATATCTAAAAAAATTCTACAATACAACTCAAATCCTCTACAATATAGCTCTCAATTCACACAAATTTCCTTCTATAACCTCTTCTTTTCTCAACACAATTTCCTTCTATAATTTCTCATTAGAATAAACCCTTGTTAATACCAAATTTAGGAATTTAAAGAAGGAAATTATTTTGAAAAAAGGTTTTAAGGTGCAATAAATGGAAGTAAAGGAAAGATATGATCAAAAGTATAGATACAAAGTGTGCAAAAACAATTTTCAAAAAGGTTAAAAAAGGATTTGAAATATTTTACAGAACTCCAATAGCCACATAAGCTTGTATTAAGGTTGCGGATTTAATTACGAAAGGACATGACATGACATCAACCTTTACAATATGTTTTTGGCTTGTGACATGGGCATATGATGTGTATATGACTAGACCATTCCCCCTACTTAAGTGTTTCCATGTGTCTACACATAAACAAAATGATATGTTAAATAGAATAATAAATACAATATACATACACAATAATAAAACTAGGGAAAAATAAATAAATCAAGTGTGAAATAAATATTACTACGTACCTTATGGTTTGTCCTTGAATGAAAGTACCAGTTCATCATAGTGTGTGATAATTTTATGTTTGAATGTAAGACTATTTGAGGGGTCAAAGTTGATTTATGAGTGGTGTAAAAGATACGTGGAATGAAATGGGATGAGAAATAATTTATTATAGAGAAAAAAATTCCTAGAGAAAAGGAATTTTTATTATGGTCTACATGTCATGGTTATTTCAAAAATAAGTTGCATGTAGAAGGATTTCACCTTCAATTGTAGGAGGGTCTGCATGTTGTTGTTGCTTGAATTACTATAGGAATTATTCTTTGGTGTTTGGCTTATGGTAGAGGCGAAGCCTGTACCCATTCACCAACAACTTGAAATACACAGGATCAATGGTTCTCAATTAAACTACACCATTTTCAAACACTTTTTCAATCTCATATGGACAGAGCCATTGTGTGTTCAAATTTCCCCAATTTTCTTGAAAGCGAAAGTCATATATTGGTTCCCAATCACTAGGGGAAACCTTTTTGGTTTTGATGTGAATTTCATGCCACTTTTTCATCTGAATTTAAACTAATTCATTGTACTGTAGGGATGACTTCCTCATTTCATATAATGTATTCAACTATAGGATCCTTTCTCATTGTGCTACAAGAAGATCTATATCAAATTCTAAGGCTTTCCTTAGAGTTTTATGTTCAAATTAAATGGGCATCATGACCACCTTTACATACAAAAAATCAAAGGGTCTTAACCCTTTCATGGTCTTCCAAGTAGTTCTATAAGCCCATAGTGCCTCAAGATGTCGATTGGCCCAATCCTTTTTGTGCAAGTTGCCTATCTTTGTAAGAATAGGCTCTATTTCCCTATTAGTGTTCTTTTCTTGTCCATTTCCTTGAGGGTGATATAGACAAGACTTCCTATGCCTTATGTTATATTCATTCATTAGTGCAATAATCAGTGTTGATATAAAATGTGCTCCCTGATTTGTTACCAGCTACTTGGAACTCCATATCTAGTGAAAATATCTTCATACAATAATTTTACAACTTTGTTATATTGGATTCATGTGTGAAAAAGGTAAGTATAGAGAGGGGAGGGGTGAATCAGTACTTCAAATTACTTTCAAACTTTTTTGAAATTCTTCATATTCATTTACTGATTACTTATCATTTGCATGCATCACATGTAAATAAATAAACATCACATAACACAATGATTTTGGTATCGCACAAATCCTTGTTAGATGATAAAAACTACAGTGGGGATGACACCCACAACTCTTAACTAATACAGGAATGAAGATTCTCAATTATTGCTACAATGCTTAGCTATTTCTGATAGCTTACCCTGTTAAAGGTATTAACCCGGTCAAGATTTCTAAGATTTCTAAGTCTACTCTATTAAGATACTTCACAACTCTAATATAAGAATTGTACCTGGTTAAAAAGGATTTATACATAAGATATGTTAAGATCTTCTCGGTTAAGAGAATTATACAATTCTGATTAACTTTTAACCAGAAATACAAAATGTTTGTCAAATGTGCATCAATAAATTCTTATTAGACTCTATGTGCTCAATATCTCATTACCTCATACCGTTTAATCTTCACATAAACAATTCAGTACTCGTTAAACCTATTCTACAATATTCTACTACTCGGTGGGTTTCTTTTCTTATTCACCTTCTACTTTTTTCTTCTTCATACATGCAATATTCTCATGTATTCATATCACCATAGCCATATTCTCCATCATCCTAATCTATACTTCTCTATTCTATTTATACAACTCTTGAAGTGGTGCTAGAAGTTCTAGAATCTTCTCCTTTAAGTGGTGCTTGTTGGAGATTTTCCAAAAAGCTAGTGCTAACTGTATGTTTTTCATTGATGACAACACATGGTAAGAAACATGCACGGAAGCATAATGGAGAGAGCCTTGAGCATATGGTTCCTAGATATGTTATCAACATGCTACCATAGACGTAGAGGTTGATTCTAAGTGAAGACAGTAATACAGTTGTTTGTATCAGTAGTGTTCCTGACAGGTCCGAGGAAGAGTTTTGTATGTGATTTGCAGTACAGTTGTGATGAAGCCTTGTGCATTTATATTTATGTTTTAGACATGATAATGAAGCTATTTTCATAGACGTAGAGTCAGATGTGCAATACAGGTTGAGTTATGATGTTTCTAGTTGACAGTTACAGTTTCCTGAGTTTATCTGATGGAGTCGAGATTATTTTTATTGTTTAGTACATGCGCCTATAATTTTGATATGCATGTTTGGATTCATGTTTGGAGAAGAGTTAAGAATGTTTGGTTAAGAGTGCATAACATATTTTAGCATGAGAAGAAAGTATCAGTTGATTTAGTGGAGCTAATAGTGTGAAGTGACGTGTATACTCATATGGAGTTGTGCAGTCCTAGTTTGTGTTGTGTGCTTGATATAGTCATTAGAGATGTTAGTTAAGAGTTATATTGTTTCTCTAATATTATTTCAAGGAATTTCTAATAGTCCAACTTGATTATAGCATTTGGAGAAAGATACTTATAGACGGTCAAGTTGTGATCGCTAAGTATGGCAGATAGTTGAAAGATAAGAGCGGAGAAGAAGCTGCGAAGTAATGAGCCATCAGTAGAAGGTCTATATGATAAAGAAGAGAGTGTATGCTATTCATTGGAACTGATCAAGATAGAAGGTCTAACTCACAGTTCACCAAGATCCAGATATAGTGTGTATCTATTGAATAGATGTAAAATGGATTCACCTCTATTCAAATGTATAGGCGGGAAATATGAAATCTATTCTCAACCCAAATTCCCCAACCAAGAGATCTGATTTGATCAACCAAGAAGTTAATACACAATCGAATCAATTTGTGATGAATTTGAAAGAGAGAGTAAATCTAATAATTCCCTTTAATGGATTAGTGCTTGCAATAATTGAAAAGGAAATACTAACCTCAAATTAGGGCAGATCTGGAAAATGTTGAATTCCAATGTCTGTGTACACTTTCAAGAAAATCTAAAATCTGTCCTGGACTAGAAATGCCGAGACAGAGAAAACCCAGAAATCTTTCTCCAAGATGGCTCAACTCAGGTTTGACCCTCATAAAAGGTCAAATACTACATTCTTTGTTTGAAGCCCAATTTGAATTATGTTCATAGATCTCAGAAGTTTGCCAAAAAGGGTATCCAAATTCACTCTTAGATCTGAAATTCCACACTTGTACCTACAAGAAAAAGAGGAATTTTTTTGTTTGTTTGAGGGGTTTGCCTTGCTCAAACCCCGGTTTGGAATCAACCTTAATATTGAAATTGAAATAGGAATGCTAGCAAGTAGTAGAAAAGGATCTAATAATGAAGCTATGAAATTCAATAGATATGCAATTGTATTTGAAATGTAAACAAGTATATCGATATGAAAGCTTGAACAAAACAATAAATATAAATCAAACCTCCATGATTATATGTTTGGAATCCACCTTGAAGGAAGAATGAAATGGATCTTGAAGATGAACAAAGGACCTTCAATGGCTTGAATGCTTGAGATCCTTGATCTTCAATGGAGAACTTGGATGGAGAAGAAGACTTGAATGCTTGACTGGATGCTTGCTTGATCACCTTGAGAGCTTGAGAGAGCTTGAGCATGAAAACTTGAGATGAGAAGTCAAAATGAGAGAGGAAGGCCTCCTTTTATAGTGAACTAGGGCACACTCCTCTAGAGGGGCCACCTTGGAGAATTAAATCCCAATTAGGTCCTTACCTTTAGAAAATATACCTAGATTAAATGCAATTAAAGGACTTACCATCCTGAAACCCGAAATGGCCGACCCAGAGGCGGGAAAATAAATCTCTAGAAAGCCCGATGCCCGAAAATTTTGGAAATTGGAAATTTGAAGGAAGGGGTCAAAGTCAAGGTTGGACCTAACCTAGTTAGGTTCAAGCTCAACCCTGACCTATTTAGGTTTGACCTTCACCCTAACCCTGGTTCCAGATTGACTCAGAACCAAGTCAGGAGGTCCCGGGGATGCCCAGAAACCTAGAATTGATGCCAGAATAGGATAGAATGTCAGGGATAGACATAAAATCCTATGATTACTATGATGAAGGCCAAGAGGATCTATTTCTAAACCCTACCTAGAAAATAGAGCCATGGAAGAGAGAAATTCAGTAGAATCCTTAAGATCCTAACCCTAATTTCACCTAGAATGAAGCATAAAAGAAGTGGAAAGTGGGGAGAAAGCCAGATCAAAGCAAAGATCAATTCAAAGCATCCAATATGACCCCAAAATGACTTAATTAGAGGGATAAATGCTCTTATCATGGAAGTGCTTCCATTTTAAGATGATACATCTATTAAGTAGAAGGTTACAGCCTTCACTCCTTTGAGCAGTGTGCTCCCGGACAGTGTTGTCTCACCCCTAACAGGGTTAATTGCAAAAGACTCCTAATAGGGTCCGACCGTTGACCAGGTCACTATACTTAAGCCATTGTAAAGATCAACTCTTAACAAGGTTGTAAGATCTTCTAACATGGATCGTTATACTCTAGTGCAGTTCATAGTGGGTGCTAATTCCCACCAGGGTTTTTACCTATCTGGGTTTCCCCAAAACCAAAATTGTGGTATTGTGTTAAGTGCTATCATATTGTGTTTATTCTTAATGTTCTTCTATATTTAATTGGATAAAGAAATGAATCTTGTAGATAACTAATTCACGCCCCCCACCCCCCCGCCCCCCCCCCCTCCCTCTTAGTTGTCTCTTGGGACTATTCCTAACAATTGGTATCAGAGCCAAGTTCCTTGGAGAGAAAGTTTAATAGCTTGAGGTTGATCAGATGGCATTCTTTAGAAAAGAAAGTCTTGAGTTTGATAGAGAGAACTATCTAGATTGGAAGAACAAAATGATGACACATTTGCAGTGCATTGCCTTTGAGATTTTTGAAGTAGCTACTAAGGAATTTCAGATTCCTTCTTTATCAAACCTTGCAAAGGAAGATGCAACTCTTAATCAAAAGGAGATGTTCACTCAAAATGATATTTTCAAAGAAGCCCTTATCAGTGCCTTGTCTGATAGTGAGTTTTTAGAGATCAAGAAAGTAGATAAAGCCTACAAGATATGGAAGTATCTAGAAGACATGTTTGAAGGAGACATGCAAGCCAAGAATGCATGTAGAAAGACATGGAAGAAAAATTACAATACATTGGAGATGCTACCTGAAGATAACATCAGAGCCTACAATCAAAGGATTAATGAAGCAGTTGCAGGAATCAAAAACAATGGTGGAGAAATTTTTGAAGAAGACATAATGGATAAGTTGATGACTACACTAACACCAGAATATGAGAAGAAGATAAACATCCTAGATGTGAGTATGAAATTTTCAAAAGACTTCAAAAGAGAGACCTTAATCAACAAGATTTCAGCATTCGAGATCTCAAGTTTGAAGACATAACCTAAAAGTGAGATAGCCTTCAAAGCTTCAGTCTGTGGTAAGAAATCCTTGAACACTTCTAGTAATTCTGATGATGATGATGAAGAGAAAGAACTAGATGATTTAATTGCTATGATGTTAGGAATGGGAACACTGAGAGGGGGGGGTGAATCAGTGTTCACTATATTTAATCTTTTTCTTTACACTTTAAACTTAACTTGATTGCTTAAGTACTAAAATGAACATTAACATAAATAAGAAACATGAACTCAACACATAACACCAATATGGTTACGGGGAAACCCAAATAGGTAAAAACCCCAGTGGGAATTGACACCCACTAATAATCTGCAATAGTGTTTTATGATCCTTGTTAGAAGATCCTTAACCCTGTTAGGAGTTGTCTTTACAATGCATTTAGTACAGTGACCGTGTCAAGGGTCGAACCTTGTTAGGAGTCTTTTACAATTAACCCTGTTAGGGGTGGGGATACACTGTCCTAGAGCTCAATTCTCAAGTGGTGAAGGCTACAACCTTCTGATCTTAGATACACACTATATCTGCTGGATGAACTGGTGCTATGACACTACTTGTTAGATCAGTTCCTATGTTGTGTTGATGCTTTGACCTCATACAAAGCTCTAATACATCTTATCAACTCTTCACACACTTATACTCTACTTATCTCAACTCTATAACAACTTACATACTTGTTACAAAGGGCACATCTCATATTTATATGCGCTACCAAAATAATTAATTAGGTCATCCTATAACCGATTACATACAACACTTCCAATTGAATTAGCTCAAGAATTTTAACAAACAAATTTAAATACATGTATACAACCTAATTACAATAGGTGCATAGCCTTTACAAAACAATATTATAGTTGCTAATCAAATTACCAATAGTCGGTTGCATACACTATCTTGTTCTGGCATTCACTGGTTGTACATCTTCAACTATATGTATCTTTGTCATACAGTCTCATCTGATCTGTTATCTCCATTGAGAATTTAAGGTTGTCATTAGTATCTAAGGTATGTAAAGATATTGTTCGGGTACTTACAATGAGCTAATCGGTAACATAAAGCATAACAGACTAGTCGATAAAGTAGTATACCGAGCAGCAGACAGTGTACCGAGCACCAGCAGACACCAACACCGACAGATAGTAAACACCAAGCATCACAGTATACACCAATCAATTTACATAGTGTTTACTAAGGATCACAAAAAATGGCATAGTATTCAGGAATGGCACATTCTTCTATGCAAATAGTTACAACAGTTTGTAAAATGTTTTACCAAGATCGAGGAACATTTAATGTAATTATATTCATTAAATATAATGTATATATTTTGTAATAGATGATCTAGGTTATTATTGTACACCGTAGATCTTAGGGTTATGACTATTATGTAACCTAATTTTGTTTAAGCGGCAAAAACATAACACTATATATTTGTGTTTTCATATCATTTTTGGTGTGAACAGATATATGAAAAAGGAGCACTTGAAGCTTTTGCCTAACTTCAAGTCTATCAGTTAAACAGAGCAGAACCGAGTATAGAAGTTATCAGATTGAGCAAAATCAGAGAAGGCTACCAAGTAGATTCAGAGTAGAGATTCATCACAAGTAGGTGATATTTTATCAAAGACTATAGAGCTCTTTCAGACAATTGAGTGTCAACTAGCAGATAATTGCATATTACTTTCTAACAATTGTAATAGAGCTTTGGATAAAATCTCTTAACAGAGTAGACTTAACAGTCTTATGTAAATCTCTTAACTGAGTGCACACTTCATTTGTGTTGCATAAATCCTATAACTAGGTAGATCTAGATGATCTGACATGTCACTCCTAATAGGGTGAGATCACTAGAAGTGATCAAAACTTGTAGCCCTAATAGGCAAACCTTTTCTATCTGCAGTAGTGAAGAATTTGTGGGTGTCATCCCCACCGCAAATTTTACCTTCTAACAAGGGTTTCTACATTACCAAAATACTTGTGTCATGTGATTGTGATATTTTTTTCATGTTGCTTACTTAATTATGTTAAGTGGATGATTGATTCATGCAATTAGATTCAAGTTGTTTTGGTCGGTTATCACTGTTTACATTTATAGATCTGAAAGGTTTACAAGTAAAGTTTTTGAAGGCACTAATTCACCCCTCCCCTCTCAGTACCTATCTCTCCTAATTCCAACAATTGGTATCAAAGCACAGTTCTCTTGTTGAACAATTTAACCACTAAAGGGTAAAGATCTAAGTCATGGAGAGATACAAGCTTGACAAGACTATTGAGAATCAGAAGATACAGATGCAGATGTTTGTGGAACAGTATAAACAAGCAAGGGAAGAACTGAAGAAATTACTAGTCGAAAGGAAGAACCTTGCAATCCTACAAAATGAAATCAAATATCATGAAGAGCCTATTGATGATATATTTGATCATATTGGATCAAGTTATGGAAGCATCTCTGACGGATCTGAAAGCACAATCACTGATCTATCTGAAAAGAATCAATATTTAACTGATCAAGTGAAAGCACTTCAAATCAGCCAAGAATCTCAGATGGTGAGAATGGTGGAGATCATGAACAATGCTAGACAAGCTGAACAAGATTGGACTCTGGCTATTGAAGACCAAAGACTGATGACTGAACAACTCCAAGAAAAAGAAAGTGAAATACAGAGACTCATTGATCGTCACTTCCAAGTATCAAATCAGATGATGACTGTTAATCAAGAAATGAACTGAGTGAATGGAGAATTATCAAAAAGACTTGAAGATGTTTCAATACTCAGAGAAGACAATGAAAAATTGAGAAATGAGATAAAGACACAAAATCAACATAATGAAATGATGAAGATAGCTGAGGACAGCTCTAAAAATATTGATGATTTCCTGACTAATCAGAGAAGATTTGGAAGTAAAGCTGGTATAGGCTACACCGATGAAGAAGAATCATCAAAACAAACTAAAAAGGTCAACAATAATCAAAACCAAAAACCTAAAGTGTTGGCATATTATCATTGTGGAAAATCGGGACATACATCTAATGTGTGTGGAAGCAAAGCACAAGGTAAACCTCTTGTCACTCCTAAGTTTAATGGATATTGTTACTACTGTGGAAAGTTTGGACATCCTGCTTATGAGTGTAGAGCTAAACAAAATGATCTTGCTAACAACACCACTGTGGAGAAAATATGATATACTTGTAACAAGCATGGACATACTACACGAGATTGTAAGGCAAAAATGAAACAAGTCTAGACACCTAAGGAGAAACCACAACGCAGGCCATATCAACCAAAGAGACAAGGTAACTCTTATGTTTGGGATTATAATACATGGACTAATTGTGTTGTATGTGGTCAGTATGGGCATATTGCAGAAAATTGTTAAAGGAAAAGTTAGATTGGAGAATCAAGAAGTTGGACAAGCACTGGGATGGCTTGTATGTACTACCATAAGGTTGGTCATCTAAGCAAGAATTGCAGAGACCGAGCACCAGAAGAGAACCATATATTTGAAAGTGGATATACTATTGCAGATATCACAAAGTTAAGGAACACTATGTGGAAGAAGGCATCTAATGAGAATGCTGAGTCAAGTAATGTTGTCGGTGAAACCTCATCCACTGGATTGGGTGATATCGGTACCTCCACTTAAAGTGAAATAGGTATGTATGGAACTGATATTTCAAAAGATCATATTTTACATACAGTTCCTTATATATGATGTACAAATACCAAATATGCATGAATAAAGATGCACTATGGTTTAGTTGTCATGAGCTAACAATGTTATATAGTCGGTAAAAGAGAGACCGAAAGTTGGTTACCCGTCGGTAATCACTATCTAAGGTTAACCGAGCATATGTATCAACCGATGAAGAAACTCTATGTTAACCGAGCAGATGAAAGTTTTAGTTGTCACCGAGCTGATAGTTGTTTCATACCAAAAGTTAGATGGAGCATTTATTGCTTAAAAGTTTGAGCGGAAACATCAAAGAGTCTATAAATACATGGCAACAGAGTTCATTTCTACAATGCGATTTCGAAGAGTGGAGAACTCAAAGAGCAGAGTTCGAGCTGAAAGTTTTTTTTTCTAAAGGATTCAAGGCTACACTAGATCGAACCAACATCACTCTTCACAATACTGAGTAAGTTTATTTGCAATCAAACACTTCCTACTTTGTTGCTTGCCAAAAACCTAGAATTGATTTATGGCATCTACATCGTCTACAAGCAAAACTCAAAGTGTTGAAGAGGAAGTTAACCTAATCATTAGGGAAAATTTTGATGAACCAAAGTTTAAGCCACATCCTAAGGTCGCAACACAGACAGATATAATGGGCACATTTTTTAGCATACCAGAAAGGGTTTTATTAACTGAAGATGTGAGGGCATACATTCACTGTAAAATCAAAGAAGTAGGAGATTTTGAAACTATAGCAACATATCAACTACTCTGTGGCCCCGATGGTAAAATGAAATCAAACTACAAGAAGATTGAGGAATCAGGTTTATCATGTTTTATACACTTTCTGCAATCATTCAAATTGGATTGGATTAGAATCATTTTGAGCAGATATCATGATGACAAATTTTGGCTGGATAAACTGATTGAGGTCAACAAGAAATTAATCAGTAGGGTTACTGGGCTCCCTACAACTGACAAAGCTAAGGCTTTCCGAAGTTCTTCATGATCGGATGTTGAGAAATACACTGGAGCACAATGGGATGATCGAGCATTGAAGATTTCTACAATTAAGGACCCAGCAGTAAAATTTATGGCATATGTGATCAGGTATAAGCTATTTCAATCGAGCAGACTCAACAGTGTACCCTGCAGTGCAGTAGACATGGTGCAAAAAAATTATAATGAAAGGTCACCAAGTTGATCTTGCCGAGGCACTGTTTCATCAACTTTAGGAGAATATGAAGACCATAAGGAAAAAGAAATCTAACACATGTAAGTTTGGATCTCTACTTGCATGCATATTCTTCTATTTACAAAATTATGTGCCTAGCACCAATAAAGTAAATTGGATACCGCATGTACCAATAACAAAAAAGATTGGTGAAATAATGAATAAGTTAGGAGATAAGTTGAATCCAGAGTTTAATGCATACTTCACATAATTTCAATCTAAAATGCATAAGAGACGCAGAATTCTGAAGGAATTAGTATAGAAATTTGAGAATGACATATGTTTTGTGGTCAACACCGATTACACCATGATTAAAGTGATTGAGCCTAGGATAAAATGGTTGGCACCAATGGGATATGAAATAAACCATGATTTTGCATTGAAATCCATTAATGCACTGCTTGAATTACCAAAGGATCACATTGCCACTAGGTTCGGAGTATATGAAGAAGCTAAATCTAGAATATCTATAAATATTGAGATTGGTAAAATAACTAGAAAGGTAAAGAAGATGAAGAAAGATCTCACTGCTAAATATGGAGATAAGACTGAGACATTTGAAGGGACATCGATTGAACAGGAAACCAAAGGTCAGTTACAGTTAGCTAACAAACCATATGATAGTGAGGAGACCGAGTCCAACAATGAGGTAGATCCTACACAGGTTCCTCCACCTGAAATTCCTACAAAGAAGTAGTCACTGATACATGAAGCTATGAAGACACATTCATCAACTGTAGCACCACCTACTAAGAAGGAAGAAGCAGTAAAAGTAACAAAAAGAAGAGCAGCTACACCTACAAAGAAAGAACAAGGCTGTAGCTGAGGCACCTAAGAAAAAGAGGAAACTCATCAAAAATAAAGAAGATCTTGAAGATACTGAGGATGATGTAAATCAATTCAAACTAGTTAGTTACAAGGCCAAAATAGTAGATGAAGTCATTGAGGACATAATTGAACATGGAGACCTCGTTGATCCCTTATTAGACAGATTTGACAAAATGTCAAAAGAAGATCAAACCAAGATTGAAGAGGTTGTCATCTAGATGATGATAAAATTTAAGAAAGTTCCAATGGAGTTCGCCTATGCATTATCAAAGAAATTGGATGATACAATTACTGAGAAATGGGTTGTTGCATTAGACACTGAGAGGAGAAAGAGAGAATGCTCTCTAGTTCATGCAACTACACACTTAAGCCTTGGACAAGTTAGTGAATACTTGACTAAGTACCAAGCAATTTGTATGATCAAGAATAGGGCTTTAATGATCATGGATGATAATGTAGTAGATATGGATGTCACAACTGATTTTATATGGACATCAATTTTGAAAGCCAAAGAGAAAGCTGAGCAACAAGCATTTTTGAACCTATCTAAGAAGAGACAAAACTCTAAAGGTAAAGGCATTTGCATTGATGAAGGAACAACAAAGAAGTCAAAGAGTACCGATATATCAATTACCAAGGCAATTAATATAATCAAGGACATGGTAGAAATGAAAGTTTCACAGGATACATTAGAGAAAGTTGAAATCCAACTGGAGAAGAAAATTGATGAAGATGTACTCATAGTAGACATCACACATGGTGATCCTGATGACCAAGATGATGAAGATGTAAATATTGCACCAAATAAAGATGAATCACTAGACACTGACAGTCTATTTGCATCACTACCGAGTGAACTTCTTGTACTTGCAGAAGCAGCTGAAATTCTTTCCCAAGTACAACCCAACAGCTCAGATCCCAAGCAAAACAAAGATACCATAGAGGATCAACAAATAGAGAAACTTGCAGAGACAGATGAGCCTACACATACAGACACACCTTCCACCGAACCAAAGGACATAGATGAAGCAAAGGAAACACAAGAACTAAAGGAAATAGAGGTGATCCCATCCAACACTACAACTGAGACTCCTATTATCCCAACCGAAACTACCACTACCAAGGAGCAGAAGAAAGAAGCACAAGTGTTAACAGGGAAGGACACTCTGAAGACTGGAGATAGATCTATTGCTATCATTGAGAAGAAGTCACCTCTCACACAGAAGAAGAAGAAGAAAGCAAAAGGGCCGGTCACCATAGATGAAGTGATTATTATCCATGAGTGTGACTCAAGGACCATAAGCCCCGAGGACTTGAGTAAATATGGGAAGTTATGTTCAAGGAAGGCCACGCAAGAGAAATTGAAGCAAGAGCACAAAAGAAAAGAAGTCTTAAATGATGTATAGGATATCCTCCAACAGGTAGTACCTGAGATACATATTGATGAGGATACACCTATTATAGATCAACTTGCTACACTTTTCGAGAAGATCAATGCCCCAGACACCGATCTAGACAAATGAATTGAAGAAAGGGTAGAATCAAGGATACAGGATAAATTGGCAGAGAGAATTAGCCAAGAAGTGGCCATTAAGAAGGTAAAATTATCTGAGGTCATTACCAAGGTAAAATCCATCACCTAGCTAATCTATCAATACGTATTGAAGCTTTGTACTACAGACACCTTCACTATTGAAGTCAGTGAAAAGATCAAAGGATTGGAAGCAGAAATACAGTTGAGTACAAGTGTAGCTATCACTAAGCCTCATGCTTTCCTAAAGCATATTCACCAAGTTCAGGAACTCTAGCGGTTAATAACTGATTTAATGAAACAAGAAGAGAACATCACAGATCAGGTTATAGAGTTACAAATAGAACTCATTCCATACCTGAATATTTTTTAAGCACATATTGTCAAAGCCGAGCTATTAGTTGCAACACCAAAAATTTTGGTGTTAGAAAACATCTTTGACATGCATGCCCAAGTTGGTCTAGAGCACATCGCTCTCACCAACTTGAAAGAGGAATGGGAAAACCTCTTGGAGTCAGTAAGGAAAACCCATCAATCAATTTTTGATAAGCTATGAGTATACTACCTCAATTTTGTATTTGGCATTACTATCAAAAAGGGGGAAAACAATGTATCAGCTGTTATGCCAAATATGTGCATAGTTGCTACGTATACTACATATTACCGAGATAATGCACCAAGGGAGAGTATTTATATATTTTTTGATATGTATATGGCAGAGAAATAAGGTTACATAGACATTTTTTTTCTTTATACATTCAAAGTTTTGATACTAATGCCAAAGGGGTAGATTGTTATCTCCATTGAGCATTTAAGGTTGTCATTAGTATCTAAGGTATGTAAAGATATTGTTTGGTTACTTACAATGAGCTAATCGGTAACATAAAGCAGAATAGACTAGTCAGTAAAATAGTATACTGAGCAGAAGACATTTTATCGAGCACCAGCAGACACCGACACTGACAGATAGTAAACACAGAGCATCGCAGTATACACCGATCAATTTACATAGTGTTTACCAAGGATCACAAAAAATGGCATAGTATTTAGGAATGGCACATTCTTCTATGCAAATGGTTACAACGGTTTATAAAATGTTTTACCAAGATCGAGGAACATTTAATGTAATGATATTCATTAAATACAATGTATATCTTTTGTAATAGATGATCTAGGTTATTATTGTACACCATAGATCTTAGGGTTATGACTATTATGTAACCTAATTTTGTTTAAGCAGCAAAAAATAGAACACTATATATTTGTGTGTTCATATCATTTTTGGTGTGAACGAATATATGAAAAAGGAGCACTTGAAGCTTTTGCCTAACTTCAAGTCTATCAGTTAAACACAGCAGAACCAAGTACAGAAGTTATCAGATTGAGAAGAATCAGAGAAGGCTACCGAGCAGATTCAGAGTAGAGATTCATCACAAGTAAGGTGATATTTTATCAGAGACTATAGATCTATTTTAGATAATTGAGTGTCAACTAGCAGATAATTGCATATTACTTTCTAACAATTGTAATAGAGCTTTGGATAAAATCTTTTAACTGAGTAGACTTAACAGTCTTATGTAAATCTCTTAACCGAGTGCACACTTCATTTGTGTTGCATAAATACTATAACTAGGTAGATCTAGATGATCTGACATGTCACTCCTAACAAGGTGAGATCACCAAAAGTGATCAAAACTTGTAGCCCTAATAGGCAAACCTTTTCTATCTACAGTAGTGAAGAATTTGTGGGTGTCATCCCCACCGTAGTTTTTACCTTCTAACAAGGGTTTCTATGTTACCAAAATACTTGTGTCATGTGATTGTGATATTTTTTTCATGTTTCTTACTTACTTATGTTAAGTGGATGATTGATTCATGCAATTAGATTCAAGTTGTTTTGGTCAGTTATCACTATTTACATTTATAGATCTGAAAGGTCTACAAGTAAAGTTTTTAAAGGAACTGATTCACCCCTCCCCTCTCAGTACCTATCTCTCCTAATTCCAACACTGATCATGCACTCTTAGACTTAGTATGAATACATACATACAATCTTAACTTCAAGGGTGCATACCATAACTCGGTCATACGCACGTGCGCTGATGCTCTGAACTACTAGTGCTCTGCTAACTATCCAGTCTTTTGTACTTAGCCAATTTCTGATCTTCTGATGATGTGCACTGACTCCAAAACACTATATGACTTTGTTGCCATAATGAAAACACTATATTAAGTCATATACAATAGTAGAGTTAACTTGCCAACAATCTCCCCCTTTGTCATTGATGGCAACAAAGGAATATGGAAAAGTCACTATTTGTCCTCTTATACAAAAACTTCTAACTCATATCTCCCTTAGTCTTATTACTATACATCTTCTTTACATATCTATAACTCCATATTCTATACATACTCCCCCTTTTACATTAATGACAAAGGTGCTAAAAAACTAAATCTCTACAGGTACTTATAGGGAAAGTACATCCAGATATGCTATCTATAAATTGTGGATCTCTTTCTTCCAGAATGTAATCAGTGCATTGACTGTTTGGATATGGGTGCATAATACATAAGTTAGCTTCTCCATCTTCTCCAAATTTGAGCTAGGACCTCGATCATATGTCACTATGGTGGCATCGATCTCTTTGATGTTCTGATTTACTACATCTAAGGAGGGCGCAAGAGCATTCCTTAGCTATCTTTGCCTTGCCCTTATCTTAGACATCTCCTTTTCTACTCTTCCAATCTTGTCAATCTGCCCTTGATATACATTATTACACATATTTACATCAATGGAGGGATCTTCCATAGATTTCCTCACATTCTCTATCACAGCCTCGACCTCTTGGATCTTCTAGTATAGATCAATTGTTAACTTGTCTTGGTTCATGTAGTCAACAATAATCTTCCTACCCTTTGCTACAAACTCTTTTAAGGATGCTTGACCAATCTTGAGTGAACTTAGGTCAAGTGAAAAGTTACTGACCAATTCACTTAGCCTCTTCTTCATATACTTCTCTTCTGCAACTAGCTGAGATGCAGATTCTTCCAAGCTAGAAAAGTTTGTCTTAAAATTTGAAAGAATTGTGCTCACATCATTGAATGAACCTTAGACACTTTCTTGTCTGAAGGTAGCAGGTTGTTCAAGATGTTTACTGACTCAACAAATAAGGGATTCATCATCACTTGTTTCTCTTTGACCTTCTCCATATCTAAGACATTGATCTTGATCAGGTCTTCTTCTCCCCAAGAATCCAAACTGGTCGTGTCTCGTGTCAAACTTGACAACAATGATACAGAAGGTAATAGATTGATAGGAGTGTTATCCATTACTTATTTCTTTACTTTGATTGTCATTTCAACAAATGGCTTGTCTTTTGGTTCACTTCCTTTTACCTCTTCTTCTCCTTTCTTTTCTTCTATCTTTTCTTCCTCTTTCTCTATTTCTTTTTGTGTCTCTTTTTCTTCTTCTTTTTCTATCACTTTTTTTGTCTCCTTCTCTTCTTCTTTTTGTAACTTGGGTGAATTGTCACCGCATAGGATTTTTTCTTCTTGTGTGCTTACAAAAGCTTCCTCAAATTTGTCCAAGTCTTTATATGTGGCCACCATGGAAATCTCTACATTATCAATAATGATAGTGTTGTCCTTTGGTGTCTCTATCAAGGACACACACTTTTCTACCTCTACGGGAGTTTCAACTATAGGTGTTGAATCCTGAGGACCTAAAAAAGGTACATTAGTGGGCTCTTGATGCAATCAAGGATGGAGAATCCAATTAAGGATGGTCTGACCTTGCAGCCAACATCAACATAGTGAAAATACACGACAAGAAACTAGATCTGAAAGAAAATAGATGTCTTTATTCATCAACTAACTAATTACATGCAATGTGTCAGGCTGTAAGGCCTTCCCAGTTACGGCCAATTACTGCAAGAAATAGTTCTACAAGATCACAAAGGATCCAACACACTTCTCCTCATTCTCAGCTAGGCCAGGTCTGCAACACAATAGGACACTGGTAGGCACTCCAAGAAGAATCTAAACATGTACCCGCAGGTCACCAAGAAACCTTCTGCTACCTAAGCCCGCAAGCTACTAACTCTGCTTGATCTAATCTAAACTATAGATTGATGCCTAAAAAACTACCCAAACACCCCCTTGAATACTAATTGCTAGCCACAAGTTGGCTTTACAAACAACTGAATACCCAAAGCCAGTCAGCTCCCAAAAGTTACAAATATTAAATGCCAAATATCTATTGGCTTACAAATAACTTCACAAATATTTAATTCACCAAGTCGGCCTCCAGATCCACATAAGATAATGCAAGACGCCAGATCTAAGTCCCCACACATCCAACGTTCAATCCATAACTCGAGGAACGTGACCCAAATTACATGCACCAGTCGGCCAAGCCGAATCTCCAAGAACAACCGTCGGTAAGCCAAACTACCGAGTGCTAGGAAATATACCGAGCAACTATATCGACCGAGCTCCTTAAGCATTACTGAGCACCAATGTTGACCAAGCACCACAAGCATCACCGAGCACCAGAACTACTGAGTCTCCTTTAATGACCAATCTCCCTTCAGTGACCGAGTCTTCCAGCGACCGATCCACTTTAGCGACTGAGCAACTGGCATGAACACCGAGACCCTGTCGGTAACTGAGCACCAAGCAACAAAGAACCTAGTCACTAAGTGACCAGCCTCCACCGAGATCCACCAGAACTTCCATCTGAGAATCACCACCAAGACCACTAAGCTCCATTGGTGAAGCAAAGAAAGCTTCGGTTGAGAACTATCATCCAAATAACCAAGTAAAACTACAGCTTTACCGAGCTCATCCACCTCTTTGACCGAGTACCAAAAAATCATGAGGAACCAAACAAGAAGCTAGGATGCCACTGCATCAGACTCCCGGGGTACAAATAAAAGTGTGTCCAACACTTTCTCACCAAAGGGAACATATGAACAACACCAACTCCACTTCATCTTCACCAAAGGTTTCCACTCCATCATAGGAAAGAGAACCAATCTACAACCCAACCAATCAGCATATCCAACATCCTGAACAAACTGAACTTTCCACTCACCACCGAGTATCAAGTCTACATCCCATCTCAGAATCCCATCCAAACTTATCACTGTCAACCAGCAACTCAAGTCCGCAACCAGAAAACAACATCAGCATCGCAACATCGAATAGAAATAGGTCGATAACACCAACATCAGGAAGGTGTTTAGCAACAGGAAACTCTTCACCAACAACAACCTGATCAAACACAACCAGATGCTCTGTATTTTCCATGTCAGGCACAACCGTCTGAACATAAAAACCAATATCTTCAACAGCAACCTGATCCAACACAACCAGATGCTCTACAATTTCCATGTCAGGCACAACTGACTGAACATGAAAATCAACCTTCTCTCCAACCTCAACAAGGTTAACAACATCGTTGGTAATCATAGGTAACTCAAAAACAAGCACAAGTTGCTCTATAGGTTTCATGGTAGAATCCACCAACTGACCATCAAAACCAATCTCTTCACCACCAGCAATCTCATTGCACACACTAAGATACTCTGCAACTTCCATGCCAAATCCATCCATCTGCTCATGCGAACCAGTAGACATCTCATCAACTCCAACTAAGTCATCAAGGACTTCCACAAGGTGTCATCGCCTCTGCCCAACCTTCTTCTTTATAGTTTGCCTTCTCAATTCCTCTTGCAAGTCTTGCACTTGTTTTTGCAAAGCCCTAAATTCCTCTGCAATCGCACTAAGGTCCAATCCTCTCGGAGACATCTCCAAAGATCTTCAAAAACCTTCTGCAACAAACCCTAACATCAATCACCTTGTGACAACCTCCAAGTTGTATGCAAGTCAGATCGCAACCTGCCACCTCGCATGAACAACTAGGGCACAATTTCACAAGTTCAATGTCATGGATTTGCAACTCAGATTGCACACAATCTCTTTGCCAACAAGATTAACTTCACAAGATCAGCCTTGCTAGGTCAACCCTCTGTTCCAACAAGATCAACTCTCGCTCTGATATGACCTGATGTAGTCAAGGATGGATGATCCAATTAAGGATTTTCCAAACCTTGTAGCCAACACCAACACAATGGAATAACACAATAAGAAACCAGATTTGCAAGAAAATAGATGTCTTTATTCATCAACTAACTGATTACATGCAATGTGTCAGGCTGTAAGGCCTTCTCGGTTATGGCCAATTACAATGCAAGAAACAGTTCTACAAGATCACAAATGATCCAACACACTTCTCCTCACTCTTAGCTAGTCTAGGTCTGCAACACAATAGGACACTAGTAGGCACTCCAAGAAGAATCTAAACTTGTACCTGTAGGTCACCAAGCAATCTTCTGCTACCTAAGCTCACAAGCTACTAACTCTCCTTGATCTAATCTAAACTCTAGATCGATGCCTAAAAAACTACCCAAGCACCCCCTTAAATACTAATTTCTAGCAACAAGTTGGCTTTACAAACAACTAAATCCCCAAAGCCAGTCGGCTCCCAAAAGATACAAATATTAAATGCCAAACATCTGTCAGCTTACAAATAACTTCAAAAATATTTAATTCACCAAGTCGGCCTCCAGATCCACATAGGATAATGCAACATGCCAGATCTAGGTCCCCACACATCCAACGGTCAATCTATAACTCGAGGAATGTGACCCAGATTAAATGCACCAGTCACCCAAGTTGAATCTCCAAGAACAACCGTCGGTAAGCCAAACTACCAAGTGCTAGGAAATATACCGAGCAACTATATCGACTGAGCTCCTTAAGCATTACCGAGCGCTAATGTTGACTAAGCACCACAAGCATCGTCAAGCTCCAGAACTACCAAGTCTCCTTTAATGACCGAGCTCCCTTCAATGACCAAGTCTTCCAGTGACCGATCCACTTCAGCGACCGAGCAACTAGCATGAACACTGAGACCCTGTCAGTAACCAAGCACCGAGAAACAAAACACCTAGTCACCAAGTGACCAACCTCCACCAAGATCCACTAGAACTTCCATCTGAGAATCACCACCAAGACCACCAAGCTCCATCGGTGAAGCAAAGAAAGCTTTGACTGAGAACTATCATCCAAATAACCGATTAAAACCACAGCTTTACTGAGCTCATCCACTTCCTTGATCGAGTACCAGAAAATCATGAGGAACCGAACAAGAAGTCAGGATGCCACTGCATCAGCTCTACCATTTTGACTTCCTTATAGGGCACTTGTGTTGAGGGCACATTCGGTGGATACATGTGTCTTTTCAAGAATACCTTCTTAAAAGCTTTCTCTATTTCCTTTGCAACAAACTCATAATTCTTTTCCATGATGTGTAGTGTTCTCGTCTTAGTCTAGAGGTGTGGTTTCACCAAATCTAACAACAAGGTTTTCTCTTCTAGAGAGCATACTGGTAGGGTTTCATCTAAAGTCTTTTCTCTTATCCTTTGATCCTCTTCAATAGCCTATCTCTTTAGGAATTCTAAGATATTTCACACATTATTTGGAATTATTGTCTTCAGTTTGAGGACTGTCCTTTTGAACTTTTGCATATGTTTGATAATCATTCCATGAATTTTTTATTTATCTATTTCACTATATATCTCATAGAACTTCCTACTTGATCTATCCTGCCTACATCAACAATCCTTGTACTCAACACACTAAGACTAGGTTTGAAACTTACTTCTGGAGGTGCTTGAGTGTTCTTCTTACTTCTTATTGCTCCTGAGGATGGATGACTGGTGCTGATTTCCTTCTTCCTCTTAGGCATTTCCTTATACTCTGAAGGAGCTATAAGATCAATTGTTTATGTGGGTGCAGGAGGGGCAGCATCATATTTTTCCTGTTTATCCTTAGGATCTTCATATTTCTCAATTTTGACCTTCATTAGCTTAGGATCATTTTCTTTTGCTTCTGCTGCTGATGTGCTCTCAATTCCCAAAGAAATATTTTCTCGTCTTTCTTTGTCAAGGTCTGATTGAGTAACTTCATTAATTCTAAGGATCTCAGAAGTAATCTTAGCTACTTTCCTCTTAGTTGTTGTGTTGTTCAAGATAGCATCAACTTCTCTTGTTTTCTCTTCATAAGTCCCCCATCTTGGTTCATTAGGGTCCTTAGGGGCTGATAGCAATACTTGTGCATATGCTTCTAGGACTTGTTCATCAACCTCATATCCAAGTGGATGGATCCACTGTAAGTTGTATCAATTTCCACCATGAAACAAATAGTGTCTTTGTATTTCTCAACAATGCTTTCTGGAATCTTGTATCTCAACTGCATTCTGATTTTGAATGTCTTCAATTTCATTGTCATGTAATCTTTTAGTGTACTCTTAGTAGTTACCTTAAAGGATATCTGTGGCATTGTAGGCATACTCTTGTCCAAATACAAGTCCGACGCCTTTCCAAAAATGTGGAAGTACATGTATATGATCAAAGACCCAAATCTAAATATTTTAGTGTTGTCATGTTTAATGGCTTTGATATTGTCTATCAGTTGTGCGCGTAGGATCTCACATAGATTAAACTCACTATTTTTTCTCACAAGTCTTATTACTGCAAGAATTGTGGTTGCTGACACACTATTCACCCTATTGGTGTGTTGAAACCTATACCCTAGTATCATAGACATCAATTTGATGTCTTTCTCCTCTATAGGCTCAATAGTCATTCCACGTCTATCACTTCTTGACTTGCATGTTTTCTCAACAAGTTTTCTTGCATCCTTTCCTACTAGAAGAACGGTGTCTATCCTTGAGAGGCCTATTATCTCATGTATTAGGTCTCCGTTGATTTTGTTTAAAGAAATATAAAGCACGTCGGCCCGTGAAAAGTAAACGAATCGAATGGTGGTGATATAAAGTTAATCTTAGTTCAAATGTTGACCGTTGATAGATTGTTGGCGCCCTGAGGATGACCGTTGTGTTTCAAATTCAAACTTTTGAGTGGGTTTGTGATCGGCATTATGTGACTAAGGGCAAACAATTAAGGAACATAAAGCCCACGAAATGCATGGTGACCATTTGATTTCAAATTTGATTTTCCTGAGGATCTGCAGCGACCAAAGGTACCAGAATTCAATGCTTTCATGGCCAGATTTGATTGTTTTGGTGGCGCTTGTTGTTGCAGTGTGGTCCAGAGGCTCTATGGTTGGCTGCATGATGATTTTGTACCTGGTGGAGTGTATTTTTGAGCTCGAGAAGTTGTTTGCAGGTGGTTGATTAGACTGATTTTTATGGCAGTTCCCTGGTGTTCTATACTGAGCTCGTAGATTTTCATAATTGCAGATCTATTTGAGATTTGTTTTCTCTAGGTTGCTTGGTTTCCAGCCCCTGCAATAAGTTTTTGACTGTTTCCAATTGGTATGGCAGTTGTAGTCCTAACCCTAGTCACCCTAAGCTTCATGCAATCTCTTTGAGATTCCCAAGGTGGCTAGTGGTATAAGTTGTTAGTTTTTGACTGAGTAAGGGTTCTGAATTTTGTCAGTTCCAGTGGTTCCAATTTCTGGTTCCATGAGTGATTTCTTCATGTAAACATTTTCATCCTGGTTGTATCAACATTAGGGAAAAACCTCATGTATCTTTTGAGCAGTGGAGTGATAGGTGGGAGCTGGATTACATGCTATGTAGTTGGCCATTGGTAGGCTGTCACCCAGACATTGTGGAGAGGTTTGTGATTACACAAGTCTGGAGGCAGTTTGGACACCAGTAGAGGGTGTCCACAGAGACCACGACACATGCACGATTTTGAGATGAGGATGGATAGGGTTGGCTACCGATGCTAGACTACCAGCAGGTAGTACAGGATACAGCCGCTATACGCCAGGAGCCATGGGAGTACCTACCAGACATGGTGGATGCAGGTGCAGACGCAACGTGTTGGTGTTGAAAAATGCTTATGCCACTTAGGGCTGCCAATATGCCTTGAGACTAATGTTAGGAGTGGTTAGTTCCAAGTATGGGAGCTCTGCAAGGCAACTAGACCAACTATAGGGACAAGAGTGCCCTCTACACTTCTGGCTCTGCAAAACCAAGGCGGGTGTACCTAATCTAGTAACTTATGGCATTTTAAGACTTTGGACTAGATTAAACAAAGCAGATGATAGCTAGAGACTACTAAATGTTAACCAGACATTCATTGAATCTCAATTGCTATTGGGTATAAAATGGCCTTATGACCTCAAGACTATGAGGGATTGCAGGATTGGAGATATTAAATATAATTGGGTTTCTTGCAGGATGCAAACAACTATGCAACACTTTGCATCAGCACAAGGATACTAGCTTAAGATCAGTGCCTTATCCATTAGGCATCATACTTGAAGTGAACATGGAACACAAGGACAACTACTAGATTCATCTGAGAATCCAAGTCATAAACATAGTTAAACATCTCTTACACTACTTACAAGTATCCTTACTGATTGAACCAAATGAATCTATGCTTCACTAAGAGACTTTTAACCTGATTCTAAATCAAGGCTGAGAGATGAAACATATACATAAGCAACCAAATGCAATGAGCCAGAAAACTCAGAATTCATTAAGAACAACTAAAGGAGAGATCCAAGAATGAGAAACTGTATTAAGTATGTGGATTCAAATCCCTGTATTACAAGTTGATTTAGAAAACACCATAGACAATATGCAAAAGATACATGAGGTTTTTCCCTAATGTTGATACAACCAGGATGAAAATGTTTACATGAAGAAATCGCTCATGGAACCAAAAATTGGAACCACTGGAACTGACAAAATTCAGAACCCTTACTCAGTCAAAAACTAACAACTTATACCACTAGCCACCTTGGGAATCTCAAAGAGATTGCATGAAGCTTAGGGTGACTAGGGTTAGGACTACAACTGCCATACCAATTGGAAACGGTCAAAAACTTATTGCAGGGGCTGGAAACCAAGCAACCTAGAGAAAACAAATCTCAAATAGATCTGCAATTATGAAAATCTACGAGCTCAGTATAGAACACCAGGGAACTGCCATAAAAATCAGTCTAATCAACCACCTGCAAACAACTTCTCGAGCTCAAAAATACACTCCACCAGGTACAAAATCATCATGCAGCCAACCATAGAGCCTCTGGACCACACTGCAACAACAAGCGCCACCAAACCAATCATATCTGGCCATGAAAGCATTGAATTCTGGTACCTTTGGTCACTGCAGATCCTCAGGAAAATCAAATTTGAAATCAAATGGTCACCATGCATTTCGTGGGCTTTATGTTCCTTAATTGTTTGCCCTTAGTCGTGTAATGCCAATCACAAACCCACTCAAAAGTTTGAATTTGAAACACAACGGTCATCCTCAGGGCGCCAGCAATCTATCAACGGTCAACATTTGAACTGAGATTAACTTTATATCACCACCATTCGATTCGTTTACTTTTCACGGGCCGGCGTGCTTTATATTTCTAAAACTATACTTGCACAATTACTTAAGTTGTTGTCTCATTAAGTCTAGTTATGGGAGCCATCAAAACCCTTATATCAGGTTCAGGGAGCCTGAAAACTCAAATTATTTGGTGATGTTGTAAGGCGTTGGCTTTACATGTTTGGACTCAGCAGCTTGAGCCTTCTTGAATTCTTTCCATCTGCCTGTTGTTGTTTTGTTGGGTGTGTTCTGCTGGTGTTTCTACTGGCATAGTGTGTTGGGGGTGTTGTAAGGTTTATCTGTTTTCCCAGCTGTTTCTCTTTGGATAGAGAAAATGCTTCCTATCTTTAAATTCAGGGTTTTAGTTCCCTCCAAAACTATTTGTAAATGGTTTTGGGGCCCATTCAAAACCTGCTTTTACCTTAATCAAAAACAAATGTGCAATAATCCATGCTCAATTGCAAGTAATTATTAAAGATTCTGAGAGATGTCTGAGTGAAATTGTTGCTCTAAATTAGTTATACAACAAATGGCCCATTTCCACTAAGAACATTCAAGATCAAACTACATCTTTTGAATCTCAAATTGTAACATTGTCAAACACAATAGACTTTAAAAATGATGAAGGTATGACAAGAGAAAATATAGAAAAATTTTATGAGCAGCTTGATCTTTTATATTATCATAATGCACTTATAAAAAGGCAATTTAAACATCTAAAGGATATTGTTGATTTAAAGCTCAACTACTTGGTGAAAAAAAGGAAATGAAATGCTAGAGAAGGAATTCAAGGCTCTAGAAAATGTGAAGAATGCATAGGAACTTCTCATGAAGCTAATATGGTAGTGTACTTTCTTGAAATCTACAGTAAATGATTGGAGAATTATTTGCACAAAGTTGCAGTCATACTACCATGTCATCCTGTGAACAAAATATGCTAATTATTTTTTTGGTGGTAAGACAATTTTGATTGTGTACATATACTATAAAAAGTATATATGATGCAATTTTGGTTTTATGTTTCATTTATTTTTTATACATCTCCTAAGGGGAAGTTGTTGGAGTTAGGGGGATTTGGTGTGTTTGTTCATATGATTTTTAGAGATAAAAATATATATATTTATAAAGAAATGGTTGGTAGATGTGTTATATGTACATAAGTTTTTGAATGTGGCCTTTGTCCTTGATGTCAAAGGGTGAGAAGTATTTTCCAGATGTTTTTGGTAATGTGAAGGTAGATAAGTGTTGTCATCAATTAAAAAGGGGGACCTTGTTGCACGTATGATTGTTTTGTTATCATTGATGTCAAATTTTTTATATTTTGTCTCTGGAAGACAGATATATTGTCTAGTTATTTTTGGCACATTCTCTAGAGCAGTATATTATCAACAATATATACATAAGATATAACAAACTAGCATAGATAGTTGGAGATGCAATAATGAAGTATATTGGGTGATCTCAGGATGTTTCTAGAGCTTTGAAATAGTTTTGGGTTTTTGCACATAAGTATGAGTGTTCACTCTACTAGACCAGTTGTTGTTTTGCCCCGCATTTTGGTGCTAAGATATATTTCCACTTCTGGTTTGAGAATGATGTAAATGGATGGTTATGGATGTTATATCTTAGTTTTTGTGGTTTGAATTGCTTTGCAATCAAGGTTATTAAGTTATGTGAATTTTTCTATCAGAATATAAAGTAACAATGTATAGTGTTGTGACTTGATATGATTATATTATAATCAAGTGATAGTATGTTTGTTTCCAAAATGTTGTTGGACCCCACTATCTTTTGAGCTTGTTTGGATGACACACTTAACAAATTCCTTCCTTTAGGGTTGACCAGAAGTATTTTTGTCCTTGCGATGACGTGTGGTGTCTATGGTGAGGATTTTAGATCTCAAGAAGGTTGTATATTCATGCTATGATGCTTTATACATTTTCCTTACCCTTTGCATGAATTGGAGAATGAGTTTTGGGTCGACGGTCTTCATATTGTATGTTACATCATTCTTGGCCAACTTAATGGATGTTTTTAAAGTTGCAATGAATATACATTCATGGATATCCTTTAGAGAATAGATATAGATATGGTATGTGATGTGAATAAGAGAGAGGTAATAGCGCATGATATATTGTGAAGTGTGGCAAATTTACAAAGATGAAATCAATAGTAGATACATGAGCAACAAACTATAATCAACATTTTGGGGGTGTGCTTCTAATCAGTTCAATCAATTTTATTCCTTGTTATCAATTTAATGTATATTTCCTTGAAGAAAGTATAATCTTTAGTGTCTACAGGTCCCTTTTGTATCTTTCTCGTGTACAAGTTCTCTTTCAGGGAGTACTAAGGTTCTTTGGTGGTGTGCCTTAATCAATCATTGTAATAACTTTTGATCATATAGTGAATGTGATTATCACCATGGTTTTTCCCATTTTGGGTTTTCCTTATTAAAATATTAGTGTTATGTGGTGTACTCTTTCTATTTTAGTTATTTACTTTTGCATATGAATTGAATGAAATGTATTGATAATAATAAGTTATGTTTTAGTGCATGTTGATTCACCCCCTCCCCTTCTCATCATTTGGAAGTGTTTAACAATATATCCTACTAGGGATGTAGCCCTTTGATGGCATCTATTATATCCACCACAATCAAAACATAATCTATCATAGTGTAGCATAGATAACCACCACATGTCATACATCCTATAATAATTAAAAAAATCATAAAACATGTTCATCGTTAGATCCATATAGAAGTCATCTAGTATAATCAATCATGTGTAAGAAACATCTAACTCATGCATCTAGAATCATAATCTATATATAATTCATCACAAAGATATTTGTAACACGTGCATACTAGTAACATTTGGCAACCTCTCAAGGATGCATGTCTGCAAAACAATGAAGACTAGTAGCCTTAAGAAAATCCATTGGGTATGGAGTCAAAATATGGCTTGAAATAAATTAAGCTTTGGACCTTGACTTGTTGTTAGAAACATTGAACACTCAAACCACTAACCTACTAAACCACTCAAACTGAAACATGTGCACCAACACTTGAGGAAGGGAAAAGCTTTTGAAACTCAAAACGAAAAAGGAAACTACCCTACCCTATCCTACTAGCAAGGAGCTACTGACTTTAGACAAAACCATTCACTGGTTGACTGAAATAGATGCCCTTTCTTTTCAATATACAATGCTTCAGATTATCTTGAACAACCCAAAAGAGAGATATAATGAATAAAAATCCAACAAAAAGCTGCAACATTTCTTCAAAAACACAAGCAAACTCACTTCTCCTTGTTCTGCATGCACAATACTACTTTGAAAGATATTAGTGAATTTCCTTTGCTCTTCTATTGCTACAACTTCATGCTCAACTTCCACTTCTTCAAGATCTTCATGCTTAGGTACATCTCTTATTTGTGGTGCTTCACTATCCTCTATTCTAGCTAGATGTCTTATAGGACAGCCTCTTGAAGAAACAAAAGGTGGAACTCCAATACTGACCTCTTGCCGGTTGACTACTTTCTTGACCTCATCTTGATTTAGAACCTTTGCTTCATACCCATGAACCATTTCTTTAGTAAGTGTCAATTTATCATCAAGCTTGAAACAAAAATATCCTATAATGCCAGAAAAATCTTCTATATCATCTATTTCTTCTCTCAAGCCAAAGTTGCCTTCTTTTGCTTCATGAAAGATTAGCACCTATCCAAATGATACATGTCCTCTTTCTATTCAATACTTGCCATTGGTGTTAGTTCAAGCATGTCTTCCTCAAGTAAATCAGTCACCTTTTCATCATTAACAACCATCATTTGTTCTTCATCCTGTTATCCTAACTGAGTATGAACTTTATTTACTTGCCGAAGATCTGATTTTGCATCTTGAAATTCATGCAGAAGTGTATTACCAGCAGAATCTGCTTCTTCTATCTCACAAAACTCTCTATTCTTCTTACTAACCCAGCTCTCTTGAATAGACTCATTTGGTAAAGGAACTTGCAGAGCTTGAAGGTTTTCTTGAAAGACAATGGGCTTTTCTAAAGGCTGCTCTTGAAATATTATAAGTTGAACTTGTTCAAGTGTAGGCTCTCGTCATGAGGGTGGTCCTCTAAAACTAGGAATATCAAATTTGGAATATCAAATTTACACTTAGGAGCTCATTATGCTTGTAGTTGTACTTGGGCAAGCAAATGCCTCATTTGTTCTTCTTTGCAGCTATCTCCCTATCAAGATCCTCCTCGTGATGCTTTTTTTGTGCCTCCCAAGAGAATTGATAAGCCCATCCATCCTACTGCACATTCAAATTTTCATGCCTTTTGATATCATCCATCTGCTAACACTTGTCTCTTTGAAAGCAAAAGATATTCTTGTAGAGCCGTCAGGTGTGTATAGATCTTGCCTCCAGAGGTTGAAATAACTGATTTACACACTAAAAATCAGAAATGTAAGGAAAAGATTAGAGTCAAATAGTCTAAAGAGTCCCACCGAACATACCAAAAACTATCATCACGAGGGATTGCGCCTTATGCCCCACACATTTATGATTTTTGGTGTATAAATCAGATATTTCAGCCTTTGGAGGCAAGGTCCATACACACTTGGCAACTCTACAAGAATATCTTCTAGTTTTGAAGAAACACGTGCTAGCAAATGGATGATATCAAAAGGCAGGAAGATTGGAATTTGCAGCAAGATGGGTGGACTTATCAAGCCTCTTGGTGGGCACAACAGAGGCAGCATGAGGAGAATCTTGATAGGGAGATAGCTACAAAAGAACAAAAGATGAGACATTTGCTTGCCCAAGTACAAGTACAATCACCTCCTGAGTGTAAATTTTCAAGCTTCATGTGCTTCATGCAAGTGAGCCTCTCGAGTCTTCCTAGTTTTAGAGGATCACCTTCATTACAAGAGCCTATACTTGAACAAGTTCAACTTATAATATCTCAAGAGCAGCCTTAAGAAAAGCCCATTGTCTTTCAAGAAAACCTGCAAGCTCCCCAAATTCTTTTACCAAATGAATCTATTCAAGAGAGTTTGGGTTAGTGAGAAGAATAGGGAGTTTTGTGAGATAGAAGAAGCTTTTTCTGGTAATACACTTGTGCATGGATTTCAAGATGAAAAATCAAATCTACTGCAAGTAAAGTTCATACTCAGTTAGGACAGTAGATGTTAATCATGAAATGGTGACTGATTTACTTGAAAAACTAAATGATTTTATTGCTGATAATGATGAAGACATGCTTGAACGAAAACCAATGACAAGTATCGAACAAAAAGAGGACATAGATCATTTGGACCAGGTGCTAATCTTTCATGAAACAAAAGAAGGCAATGTTGGTTTGAGAGAAGAAATAGATGATATAGAAGATTTTTCCAGCATTATAGAAGATTTTTGTTTCAAGCTTAATGATAGATTGACACTTCCTAAAGAAATGGTTCATGGTCATGAAGCAAAGGTTCTAAAATCAAGATGGGGTCAAGAAAACAGTCAACCAGCAAGAGGTCAATGTTGGAGTTCCAACTTTTGTTTCTTCAAGAGGCTGTCCTATAAGACATCTAGCTAGAATAGAGGAGAGCGAAGCGCCACAAATCAGAGATGTACCTAAGCATGAAGATCTTGAGAGACTGGGAAATTGTAACCTCCATTTTTAGACTCAGTCTTACCCATTTGTCCAAAGTGCAATGCCTAGCAACTTGGTATGTTTATGAAGATTGTATTCTTGCTGGCCAACACATCAACCATTGAAATAATATAGGCAAACCCCTTTGCTCACTCAAGTTTATTTGGATTATATGGCTTTAAGATACTTCTTTCTATAAATTGCACTCATTTTTCTGTCAGCGTATTTTTACCTTGATTTGATGTTCCCATTCTTGTTTATACATTCAACGATTTATTAATGATGTCATCTGCCTGACTTGCCCCAAATCTTCAGACAGCCGGGAAGTCATGCATATCTTGCGTGTGTGCGCGCACATGTGTGTGGTCACGCATACAGATGAAATTGGGAGAAAGTTATTATAATTAGTTGGATTGAGACCATTACTTGTAGAGATCAAATTAATATGACTACAAACTTGAGTAATCTGCTAAAATTAATTTAAATAAACAAAGTCCTCCAGCTCTCGATTAAAATTTAAATGCTCTATAAAATGCCGTTACTGCTATGATAATACAGCTTTCAGGTCTGTATGTTCGTTCTTTTGACTTTTTCTATGCACATTTTCTCATGCATTCCCGTTCACCATTTCATTAACAATATTGAATATCCAAGACATTTCCAAAAATGGTCTCTATTTTGCAGTAGTGAGAAAAATACCAAGAGCAAAGCATCCCACTGCCAAGAGTAAAACAAGATTTCCAAAATTGTTCAGCTGTTAAAACTGACCTTGTTTTGTTTCATACATTAATTGGCAAATACTTGTTCATTGACTCGTGTTCCTTGTACAATCCATGCATTGCTACAGTATATTAAGATAAATCATAACAACCATATTGGCTACAATGATCAAGAGAATGCATTTTGAAGGAGCAATGCCTGTAAGAATGATACTCAATTTGCATTTTGTGATATATTATAGACGCCCAGGATCGTTCGTCCAAATGAAAAAGAATGATAGAATGTATATCACAATAGCAAAATATTTCCTGAATTTGCCCCTTAAAACATTTTCAAATCAGTTTCTCCATTATCTACAGGTAAAGGTCCAATAATTGGAGACATATGAACCATATTTCAGACCAGCAGCTGATAACATGTAATCATGC
The DNA here is from genome assembly GCA_027943335.1 of Chamaecyparis obtusa. Lineage (NCBI taxonomy): Eukaryota > Viridiplantae > Streptophyta > Pinopsida > Cupressales > Cupressaceae > Chamaecyparis > Chamaecyparis obtusa. The sequence continues at coordinate 667,996 of BSBK01000451.1, read as the reverse complement.
ACTGACATATCAAATGAATGGAGCCTCCTCATGGACATATCCTCTATCTTTTGAGGCTAAAAGCCCAAGGTGATTGTTTTAAGTGTTTCAGTCCCATATACATCTCATGGAATGACAGCAGAGCAAAATATATTATTTTCAAAACTTTGCGGAGAAAAATCTTTCAGCCTAAAATAAATCTCCACCATTAGTCCCTCGAAATCCATCTTCTACCATGAATCTCATAACGACCAGTACCAGGGTCACTGTTCTCCCCCCCACTTTCGGCACTTGCATTCCCAGAAGTACTTCTATGTTTCTTGCTTCTGCTTAACCCACTATCGCTGATGCTTCCTGTCAACAATGGATCATCTATTCCACGTATTACTCTGTTGGCTGAGTTTGAGGATGAAACAAAACTATCATCCTTAGTGTGTCTTCTCTCTCTCTCATGGCGTTTGATATTTTGTGAGATCTGATGAAATGTTTCATTAATCCGTGTAAATCCTTTTTCAACAGGTTCTACTGCATGGTGGACAGTAAATTTTACATCATTCACAATCTGCAAACACAGTACAGTTCCTATGAGTGAGTACAGCACCCTTTAACAATTCAACTAGCAAGGCTCAGCAAATTAGAAAGCATTATATATATTAAGAATTCTAATCATTGAGAATTTAACAATCAGAAATTCATGATTACTCACATATTCGCCACCTCCAAAAACTACATCGCGGACACTTTCTCTGAATGTCATTGCCCCTCCTCCCTCAATGTCTGGCTGAGGAAGTCGCATCTTTGTTGGACGTTCACTGTCTTTCACCTCTTCTGGATCTAAAGGAGAATCTATAGAGGCATAATCTGCCATAACAGCAACGCTTCCAATACACCTTTCCCCCATAAGTTCATATGGTTTTGAGGGGAATACATAGAGATGAAAAATAGAAGCAACACCCATCTGTGCTGAACAATTTCACAAATCTGTCAAATTGCAGAGTGATAAAATATTAAGCTCAAAGGTACCTTTTACTTTAGGTGCAATAAGAGCATACTTGAAACTTATATGTCAATTATTCAGCAAACAATGAAAGTACCAATCCACACAATTTCTAGTAATACTACTGTGCTATTTCTGCAAAATATAAATTTAGATGGTTTACTAAAAACTGAAAAAACATAAAGTATTCTTTAATTCTGTAAATATCTGTAATAGATCTGGGAGTAGCAAAACATAGTCACACATGAGAGACACTTCATAAGAACCGGGAAAAAGCTTATCAGAAAATGTGGATGAACCAACACCTGCAGGATTGGACCCATGACTGCGGATTCAACCCCTAAAAGAAAACCAAAATGTGAAAATTAAAAACCAACTCTTCCACTTTGAAATCCAATCCAAAATCTTTCAATTTGGCAAAGATTCTTAAACAGCATCACCAATAAAGAAAGATTGAGGGTATCGGTTTCTTCATCCATGCCAATCCACAAAAAGGAGAATTAAAAGACTGCATCATCTAAGAAGTAAACTGAAGTAGAAGAGCTTGACAGAGAATGCAACACACCTGTATTCCTCCATCTGGGCAAATACACTCTAGATACAATTGCCACTACCAAATCGGTTTCAATCCCCCAAAAAGTTCTCCCATGATAAAAATCTTGTATTTGTGTTGCTTATTTTCATCTTACCACTTAATTTCTTATGAGTGGCTCTTTGATCTCGCCATATCAACACTATCATTTGGATGTCCAAGTAGAAATTATGGATCAATTGGTATCAGAGCAACAAGATTTTTGAGGCTTGTAGGGAAATTTTATTAACACAAATCTAACCAATTTTTGCAAATTGAACTCAGGGTATGCAGGTTGCAAAGAAGCAACCACCACCAGATCCACAGAGAAGCTTGAATACCTCCAAAAAAGCCATGAGTTGGTGTTGGGAGAAAATCCATCTCTCTGAAAACAGATCCACCATTTGAGAAAGCACATTGAATAGTCACAAATGGAGATTAAGGACCAGGGTGAAGTTTTGATTGGAATCCAGGGGCAAATGTAAATGAGTTGATTGTAAAAGATGAAATGCTATCAAAACAATGCTAAGGGGAGGAAGGGCATAATAGGAAGAATGAACCATCCTTAACTAAAGAAGAAAATGCAAAAGAGAAAGCAGCGAAAAAACTCAGTTTTCTTCAATGGATTTAGATCTCATAATTCTACTAACAAATTTGAAAAGTATACTAAGGGTATAGGCTCCAAGTTGCTAGAAAGAGTGGGATGCATGGAAGCAAAGGGCTTGGTAAAGATGTCCAAGGAATCTTCCAACCCATCATGATAAATAATGTCTCTGTAAAGCATCTAAATGATTGTATAATGTATTTTGAAAGAAAAGAGTAAGCAACAATCTAGATGAGAATTCTATGATATCAATCAAATTAAACCCATTTGGGGTATGGTTTTAAAGGTTATTATGGAGTATTTTTCTTTGGATGGTCGTTTCACTAGGGTTCATAGCTATCATTGTGTTTTGCTAAACCATTTCAGGCATAAGATCCTTATTTCCTTCTTGCATTTTCTTCTCAAGTCTCTTAATCATAGTGTGAAGGAGAATAGGAAAAACCCTAAAAAGCTTGTGTTGCATGAAGGTCTCATCTTTCTTATACATGAGCATTGTAGGGAGAAAGCTTAGGGGTCTGTCTCTAAACCTATTCAAGAGAAGGCTGATAAGGGAAAAAGGAAGGTGGAAGGGTCTGAAGGGAGTACTAAGATCAAGAACCCGACCCCTGTGAAAAAATTCAAAAACTGGCAAAATGGTGTTGCATTCTGGGGGTAATCATGAGTCTGAGGATGAGGGGGATGTTACCCTAGCGGCAATTCCTATGTCTCAAAAGTATTCTCCCAAGTTTGAGGAAGGGGAAGGGATGGAAACGGAAGATGATGATGAGGGTTCTTTTATGGGTGGTAATGAGGCTGAGGGATTTCATGAGGAGGGCATGGAGACAGAAGACAATGATGAGCAGGTTGGTGCTATCGATGTTGTGGTTAACTCTCCTATCAGTCTAGTGAACACTGGTATTGGTCCTATGGACCACAAGAACATTGCAGTTTCGAAGAAGATCGCTCATAAGGGTTCTCGGGAAGGCAGTAAGAAGAAGGAACCAAAGAAAGGTTTGATTCTTGTTGACTACACTAATTCTGTGGAACATGATAAGGCGATTTCGCCTCCTAATTCTAAGGATTTTGGTTTCAATTCCAAAGGGGCTCTTATTGGATGTAAAGAGGCATCTATTCAGTTGTTTCCTGAGGATCTGGACGATAAGAGAGATCTTACCCTGGGTGTACTTCAAACTGCCAAAGCTAAGTCGATTTACTCCTTCAGGCTGGATAAATGGATATTTCATGAAATTAAAGAGCTTAGCCTCAGGTATAGGGCTCTCAATGCTAAGATGGAGAATCTTCAACAGGGTATGGATACCCAGAACTCAGAAGGCCAGTGTACTGTGTAAAAGAAGAATAAGGTGTTGGGATACTTTTCAAGGAATAACAACAGGATGGACACTATAGAAAGAAAGTTGGAGGAGCTTACCACAAAATGGGTGAAGACTAACAACACTATAAAGAAAATTCTTCAACATACGCATGAGGGTTTGAAGATTTTTGTTGATAATCTTAAAGCCTTAGTGGCTAAGTTGGAGAACCCCCTGTTGGAGAAAGGATATTGTGAAGCTGGATGATACTGAGGAGGTGGCGGTTCATAACGAGGGGCCGGGACAGAGAACCAGGGTTAGCCTCAAGAAAAAAGTGGTGGCTGCTCCCAAGGATATTGAGGATTTGAAGGCTTCAGTGCAGAAGATGACTTCCCTGGAGGAAAAGGTTGCGGCTACTCTGAAGGATCTTGCCTAGTGTGGCCCTCTTCCTGTTTTTACCTCTGTTTGCTCTGGTCTTGGTGTGCTGGTCTTGCTGGTTGTCCCTGTGTGCTGGTTTTTTGCTGGTGGTTTCTGTGTGCTGGTTTTTTGCTGGTTTTTTTATTGGTCTGCTGGTCATCCAGCAGTGTTTTGTCTTTGGGAAGCTTTATTGTTATATCTGATGTAATTTCTTTGTAAAGGGTTTTGGGCCCCTTCAAAACCTTCTTTTGTCTCAATCAAAAACAATCTGGATGAGAAGATTAGAAAAACTCAACTTCTAGAGGACAACAACAAAAAATTGAAATATTAAGGATACTCTTGTTAACAATACAGTCGAGAACAATCCCACATCTGTAGAGATGAACTAGAGCCTAAAAGGTCAAACCTGTATCTATGGTAACCACCAAAGTCAAACCCAAGGCTGCAAAAGTGCCCCTTGTCTGAATAGACTACCTTTGCAGAAGGTAGAAAGAGAAAACACTCTAATTAGAAGTAGCAGAAAAAGATTACCTAATGACCAAAAAGAAGAAATGGGTAGACTTTGGTTCACCAATAGCCAAGCCCAAGAAAGACGTAAAAGTGCATGTAGGTTACCAAAGTAAAGAGTTCACTTTTTGTTTCAATTGCAACAGGACATGACAAGTTGCAAAAGAATGTAATTTTCCTATTCCTTGGACTAAATGTGTAAGTGCTCACTGTAAAATGATGCACAAAACTAACTCCACCAAGGAGCGAATGACTATGGTAAGAAAGGGAAAAGAAAGTGCTACTCTCCAAAAACAAAGAGAAGAAAGGCCAAAGCACATTCAAAGAAAGTATAAGCAAAATGGTTTGGATATTGAGCTCTAATGTGTACATTGTAGCACAACACAAAAAAGAACAGTGCATAGGGTAAAAACCTTCTTTGAATTTGTACGAAAAGCTCCCTTTTGAAGGGTAAATGGAAATAATATTTTCCCTTATAAACAAAACCTAGAAATAGTGAGTTTTCTTTAGGTATAGGCCAACAAACTTGAAGGAAAATCTATCCTTTTGTTCTCAGATTAGAGTGCAAGGCTATTCAGCACTCCACACTAGACAAAAATTTCATGCATTTGTCAACATGTAAAACATAAATGACAGCAAACTCTCACACTTTTTAGCTAAAGACAATAATCAAAAAGCCTAACTCTAGTGCAAGCATCAAATAAATTTGATGCAATAGACACAAAACTCAACTAAAAGAATCAAAAAAAATGTGTACAAAGCCACAATCACCAATTTTATGAAGACTTGTGAAATATCCTACTTCAAATATTCAGATTTAGATGCTCAGACAAATAACAGAAAATTCCAGATTTCACTTCAAGTTGCTCACAGCCTCTAAAGTATACCAAAACAGAGAATTTTACAGATTTATAATAATGTCTTCAACAGTATTTCCAATTATCACAATATAAAACCTGGTTCTTTATAGACCTCGAGAACAGATTCAACAAAAGAGGCAGATTGACTTCATTAACTATGCTCAGATCCTCATTTACACTTCCCGTCATAAACTGACATAAATTCAGATCTAAGCAGGATCATATCTACTTACAGGCCATTGATTATACACATCTAATACAATTCATATTTACTTTCTCCAAGTCAATGTCTGCAATCTGATAAGCTCCAGGAAATACACAATTCTTGAAATGTCTGCTCTCTTGCTTGAACTCGCCAATGTTGATGTCACAGGACTTCGCAGCTGCCTACTTATCTCTATCACTCATACAAGATATGGCATACAGAATGGAGAGGAAGGGCGGTAATAAACTGTGAAGAGTGAATAGGTAGGGGTATCATCCCACCTATAACAGTTACTGAGATTTCCGCCCCAGCAACAGCAGCATTAGTTTAATGCCTTGCAAAATAAAATTCTTCGCTGCTTAGCTTCCAAAACCAACCCATATAAATATCAATTCTTCCTAAGGTTGGCATTAGGGAATTAACCCTCCAAAATACATTAGGGCAGGTCGGCTCAGTCCGCAATGCACATTTTTCAATAATTGTCATTACCATAGTCAGCCCCGAGCAATTATTTGATAATTTATTTACTAATTTAATTATTTATTTATACGGTGGCCAACCTCTTAAAATCAGGATCATTACAACTTGCAATAAAAAGCTTACAAATTCAGCAAAGCAAAACTATTTACTTATGCAAACATACACAAGATTTGACAACAGACCTTGAACAGCAATTTTATTAGCAAATGGGCATACCAAATTCTATCCCATGAAAATGGAAGTACCAAAAGCACTTATAAGAATTTAAAATGTTTTGCATTAGAAATAATAAGAAAGCTACCTAGAATTTATATGCTGTAAATAGTTTTCTTGCACACAAATCAAGTTTATAATACTATTTAGGTCCATAAATGCAATACCTAGATTAGTAAAATTTCAGACAGATTTTTCATAAGAATAAATAATAACTGATCTATAAACAGCCATTTTATAATTTTCTTGAAATATGATTATCTTCTCAAAAATAGTGGCAACGCTTTTGTTGTTTAAATGTTTTTGCACAAGCTCTAAATAGCTTGGGCTAAAAATATCCAATGACACTTGCTCTTGCCGATGATCCTAATGAAGTTCTGTGCTAACCATGGCAGACCCTACAAAGAAACCCTAAAACTTGATGACAAATCTTGGTGACTTGAATTTGACTCCTTCCACAAAACTTGTGCAATTTATTGTCTTATACCTAGATCCTATACACAATGAAAAAGTGTTTATCCTTGTGCAAATATGGAGTTTGAGGATTCTGCTAATAGAGTTTGAGGAATCTGTCATCAACGATCAACGAAATCCACCAGAAGCTTCCATCAATGGCATCCTTTGGTGTTCTGAAAGTGAAATTTGAATTTCTACAAGTAGAGAGTGTGCTTTCAAGTCCTTGCACTTTTGTTATAATTTGACCTTCACTCTGTTACTTAAGTGGTCTCTCTCTATAAGCGTGCTTCTAGGTCTCAAAGAGCAATTCCCAATCACATTTTTTTATTTCACTTTTGTTACTTAACCTTCTAGGGATACATTTGAACACTTGGGAGCACATCTGTAAGATTTCACTTTGACATCTTAACACTTAGTGAATTTAGGCATCTCTAGAGGTCACGATGCATTGTTTATTCCTATCTCTCATGGACAACTTTCAAAGGGCATGCTTGAGCACTTGGGATTACTTTTGATGTTTTCACTTTGACATTTTGACACTTATGTCTATTAGATGCTCCTAGAGGATATGATGCACTTTTTTCATGTTTTGCAAGCAACATATTTACATTAAGTCGTGAGAGGGGTTCCCAAATGCTTGACTTTGTGGTCAGCACCTCCTTCGGGACTTGTGACATGGCCTAACCACCTCCCGCAGGTTGGGTTAAATCTGGCATTTGTATCAAGCATTGATAGTTCAAGCTCTTGGTGCAACGGCAAATGATTCCAACAATTGGTATCAAAGCCTTGGGTCATGGGTTCAAGTCTCCCTTTAGTGGGTGTTGAAGGCCCGGTCGGTGTTGAGGGGGAGATTGTTGACTTGGTGGTCAGCACCTCCTTGGGGACTCGTGACATGGCTTAACCGCCTCCCATGGGTAGGGTTAAATCTGGCGTTTGTATTGGGCCTTGATAGTTCAAACTTTTGGTGCATCGGCAAATGATTCCAACACAAACTTCTTAGAGACACTTTTTAATCTTATTTCACTTTAACACTTGCATCATTCCCTTTTCCACTTCAAGTGTCAAAAGACACTTTTTCATTCTAATTTAATGTTGAGATTTTGATCAGTTAAGTCAGAAAATGCATTTTTCTCTATTATTCATCAACATTTGCCACTAAAATGGAAAATGTTTTTTTGAGTCAATTAAGTGGATCGTTTCTTTGTTGACAATGAAAAGTTCAAGCACTTCATGACTTAAGTGGTTTTTCACCTTGCAACATGACACTAGAGCCCCTACGAGCACATCCAAGATGTTTGCAACCATTTTCACATAATTTTTAGTCCTCCAACATGACTCTCTTTTCAACATAGCTTAGAACTTTAGATCACCTATATGCCTTTTCCCAACCTAAAATAACCCCTAGGTACCTTTCCTTGTCAAAGCAAGCCTTGGAAGCTCTATCCTCCATCTGTATGCCTATGTGCTTCATTTCTTTTCCTTATACCCTAGCTGACACACCCAGCTTGCCCATTGTGCTTGCAAACCTCCTCTTTTGGATCATGTATAGACACTAACTAGAATTTTGACAAATAAAACATTGGCAACTACTAGCAACAAGGACTTGGAAATAGCTTATAAGAGACAAATGACAAGTTTTATACATAGAATGTGTCTCAAGAAACGGACCTTAAAAAATTATTTTTGTAAGCAAACAAAAAAAATGTTTGCCTAGATGAAGACAAGATATTTGTTATCTCCGAATTATCTATACTTTATCTGCATTAGCGGAACTAGTTGTATAAAGCCTGTGAAGAAAAGCAAAACATACTATCAATATGTATATAGAATACCCACCACCATGAATAGAACTTTTGAACTCTTGTGTCCTTACTTTTGAACTCTTGTGTCCTTATGGAGTCTTCTTTTCTCTTTCTAATAGTAATCATATCATCTTCTAACTCAATTGCTTGAGCATCTACTAAATCGATGGCCTAGATTGTTTTGATTATAAAGCAATATCAAGGGAGAGGACATTTATAAAACAACTAAGAAGAATCTTAAAAGATGACTTCAACGTAATACTACACAATTCAATCTTGTAATGAACTCCCTCATAGGCTCATTATCATCCTTCTTAGCACTTGAGAGTTGGGTCAATAAAATATGGTCATCTTCATTTCACTTGAGATGCATTACAAATTTTTCACACAAAGAATTCCAATTGACGAGTCAACCAATAGAAAAATGATGTAAACAACCAATTATGTATCCCACAAAATTTTCTACAAATAGGCAAGAATTGTAAAATCTTCATGCAAAACAAAAAGCAAAATCTCACATTTTTTGTAAATGCTAAAATATGCTTGTTTGGATATTGAGTGTAATCACCAAAGAAATTTGGAGACAACTTTATTGATCTGAAAGGAACATCATGGTATCTTGAAGGAGCAAAAAGGGCCAATATTGTCTCCCCAAGGCAAGAATAGAAGACTATTGTTTCTCTATTGCCCTTGCTTGAAGCTATTCAAGATGTGTGCTTGATCCTATTCGATTCAATTCAAGGCTACAACACATGAGCATTTGAGCCACAAATGATCACTCGCTACTATAGGGCAAGCTAAATTTCCTGATCTTGTGCCCCATAGTGTGCAACAAAAACTAGTAGCAATTAAATTTGTACCTTGAAATACAACACAAAATAGAAAGGTGTGTAAGGTAAAAACCTTTTCATTGATTTTTTAAGAAAAACTCCTTTTCATTGAATTTGTAAGAGACTCGTTTCTAAAGAGTGATGGAAATGATATATTCTCTCATAGAAAATTAAGAACCAAACTTAAGAGAAAATTAGAAATAGTGAGACACAAACTTGAAAGAAAATCTATCTTTTTGTTCTCAAGTTAGAACACAAAGCTATTTAGCACTTCTACACGAGGCAAAGGATATTATGTTTATACCTAACACGAAAACCCTAAATGACAATAACTTTCAAAATTGTCAATTAAAGACAAAAACCAAAAAATGTGAGTTTGTCAAAGGGTTGTAACTTGTAGGTCAATGGTGAGGATGATGGTATGTTCCTTAATTATACCATCCACCAAGGTTCAAACCCAAGCATGCACAATTAGGCCAAGTTCAACCTATAGGTGACTTTGACGAATGAGATCCCCCTACTCATGGCAACTTAGCCAAAGGATGAATTCTAGTTTATATGTATGCTTACTCATCACATTGTAATCCACTTATTGAAAACAGGGTAAAGATGTCAAAATATCTATGTAAAAGTATTGAATTGATTTGCACAAACAATGCACAATTGAGCAAAATGAATAAGGGATTGTGTATTGAGCCATAATCATCCAAAACCTACAACACAAAGTCTGCAAATACAACAAAGCAGTTCTACTTACACAAACATACACAAGATTTCACTAAAGACTTTGAACAACAATTTTAGTAGTGAATATGCATACCAAAATCTATCCCAATGTTTTGCATGAGAAATAATAAAATACTAACTAGAACTGCTATACGATAAATAGTTTGCTTACACACAAAGTAAGCTTATTTAATTATTTAGGTCTGAAAATTTGGTACCTAAATCAAGAAATATTCAAATATATTTCCAACCAAAACAAATCTCTATAAATAGACCTAAAAAGTAATCAAAAAATAGCTGTTGTAAAAATTGATTTCTCAAAATATGATTATTCATCAAAAATAAATTAATAATAATAGCAAGAACTATCATTGGCTTAAAACAGTCAATCTAATACATGCCATTCACCAATGGTTCGAACAAGGCTCTTTTGTTCTCACCAAGGCAAATCCTTTGAAGAATATAGAAACTTGATGACCAATCTTGGTGATTGATTCAAATTCTTTATTGGGAAACTTGTTCAATTCAATGTCTTGTAGTCGGAACCTATGCATGATGTAGACAAGTGTTGATTCTTAGGTAGTTGTGATAGAGCTTAAGAAATTTGTCATCAACAATCAACAAAAAGTTGAGGAAGCTTGCTTCAATGGTGTCTTTAAGTGTTTCGAAAATGTAACTTTTGAATCCTCCTTGCACTTTTTGTTATAATTGGACATTTACTTTCTCACTTAAGTATCTTTCTCTCTCCAAGATTGCTTTGGACCTCTATGAACAATATTCACTTATGTTTTTACTTTCACTTTTGTTATCCAACCTCTTAGGAGCACAATTGAGCACTTGGGATCACTTTTCATGTTTTCACTTTGACATTTTTATACTTCAAGTGAATTCAGGGGTCCCTAGAGATCACAATGCACTACTAATTTCTCCTTTACAAATGTTTATCCAACCTCCTAAGCACACACTTGAGCACTTGGGAGAACTTTTTCATGTTTTCACTTTGACATTTTTGAAATGGTGAATTGATGTATTTAAAATGGAGGTGAAAGGCTCCCAAAGACAATGTTTCTAAAAGAAACAATCATAAACTAAGGCAGAAATAGAAAGACTCTAAACTAACTAAACGACCATTAAATAATAAAACGATGATATTACTTTAATACCCTCCCTTAATGGTCATTCTACTAACTACACCAAGTTGCCCCCTAAATTTTACAAACTTATTTGAGCTCAAAGACTTGGTTAGAATGTTTGCAATCTGGTCCTCAATTGGAACATACTACAACATCACAATTCCATCTTCAACAAGCTTTATCATTAAATGACAATGAAGCTCTACATGTTTGTTTTGCTCGTGGAAGACTGGATTCTTGGCAAGTTTTACCACCCCTTGATTATCACAAGCAAGGGTGAATGCCCTACTTGAGACATTTTCATGTCAAAAATCATCCTCCATAGCCATACTGCCTCACAGGCTACTTTAATAGTTCCCTGATACTTTGTTTATGTCGAGGAAAGAGCTACCACCTGCTACTTCTTACTAGTCTATGTGACTGACCCATACCAAAACTGAAGACATACCCAGAAGTAGACTTCCTGACATCAATAGAATATGCCCACTTTGAGTCTGTAAAACCAATCAAGCCAAGGATCGTTGCTCTTGTTGTACAAAATGCCAAACTTAGGTGTCCCTTTCACATATCTCAATACTCATTTTGCTGCAACCCAATGTTTTGCTTAAGGTGTTGTCACGAAACAAGATATGTAGCTCAAAGCATAACTAAGATCAAGTCTAGTGGTTGTAAGATAGATAAGGCTGCACACTAGTTGCCTGAAAGATGACTCATTCACCATAGGTGAATCTAATTTGGCTGAAAGATGACTCATTCACCACAGGTGACTCCTACCATAAAGTGTAGATGAAGACTTGCAATTTGCAATCCTGAACTTATTAGCAAACTCCCTGCATACTTTGACTAAGAAATGAAAATGTCACCACCTATCTACCAATCCTCTACACCGAGACAACAATGCGAAAGTCCCAAATCAATCATATCAAATGCCTACCACAAATTCAATTTGATCTAGTCAAAAAACTGTGCCCCATTACCAGTAATGATGATATCATCAACATAGATGACAAGAAAAATGATGTCATTACCAGTGCCATGGACATACAGATGGAAATATGAAGGACTTCTATGAAAACCCTGTGCAATCAAATAGGTATCAATTTTGATGTAACATGCCTTGGGGGCCTGCTTTAGGCCATAACGATCCTTTACCTGTCTACATACCTAGTCCTCTTTGCTTGCAACTTTGAAACCTGGAGGCTGAAACATATAGACTTCTTCCTCCAAATCACCATAGAGGAAAGTGCTCTTCACGGCCATTTGGACTTTCCCACCACACTATACTGCAATGGCCAAAAACCAATCAAATGGTGCTCATCTTTGTTGTAGGAGCAAACATTTTCACATTGTCAATGCCTTCTTTTTTCGATAAGCCCTTAGCCACCAACTGAGCTTTGTACTTATCAAGAGTTCCATCAACTTTGTACTTCACTTTATAGACCCATTTGCAGCCAATGGGTTTCTTGGTTGAAGATCTAACAAAACCCAAGTGTTGTTCTTCAAAAGACTATGATACTCATCTTACATAGCCTTTCACATTCAGATATCCCTTTTGCCTCTAAATAAATCTAGGACTCATAAACACTCTAAATATTGGTCATAAAAGCAAGTTCATTGTACTACTTTTTGCTCTTGCCTCTAGATAATCTACCCTCAACAAGCTCATCATCCCAAGCATCACTAATAAGCTTTTCACACCACTTAGGCCGGCAAGTAGGACCATCTTTGAAATCAAGACGATCATCATGACTCGGGCTGCTTGGAATGGATTCATCTGGATGTCGATCCAAGTTTCCCTAAGGGAAATCTAGTGGTACAATGTCATGCCTAGGAGATTCCACCAATTCAAGTTCAGAATCATCAAAAACCCTCCCTTCAAGTGAGGCTAATGAAATCCTAACACCCAAATCTTTTGTCTACAAAGGCTTATCTTCAGGGCGCTGGATAGGAGAAGAAACCATAAAGGAGCCACCTTCATCAAAGACCACATCTCTACTAAATGTTTGATGATTAGCATCAACAGCAATCAGCTGATAGGCTTTATGATTGTCATTGTAGCTTATAAGCATCAACTTCTAACTTCTGAAATCTCGTTTGGTTCTCTTTACATTTGGAATCCAAGCGTATGTTATCTACCCAAAAACTTCCAAATGGCTAATATTTGGTTTCCTCCCACACCATGCTTCGTCTATAGTCTTCTTATTGACGGCCTATGTGGGAGACCAATTCAGAGGGTACACTGCAGTATACACTGCCTCTACCCAAAACTACTTAGGAACATTTTTATGCTCCAACATAGACCAGGCCATCTCTGTTATTGTACAATTCCTCCTCTCAACAATACCATATAGGGTGTGGTAAGTTGACACTTAATACCATGTTTAGCATAGAAGTAGGTGATTTCATTGGAACAAAATTGCCCCCATTATTTGACCTAGGAGTGATGATTTGACATCTTGACTCTTTTTAAACTAATGCTTTGAACTTCTATAATTCGTTAAACACATTTGATTTTGCCTTTAGGAAAAACACCCACATTTTCCTACTGAAGTCAACTACAAACAAAAGAAAATACCTAGCACCACTAATCGATGGAGTATTCACTCGTCCACAAACATCTACTTGAACTAGCTGCCAAACTTTGGATGCCCTCCGAGAGTCTCTATCTAAGAAGGGAGTTCGATGTTGCTTCCCTGCCTGGCAAGCTCCACATACTCCATGTGTCTAGAATTGAATCTCACATAAGACATTTACTCGATTCTCCCAAGCCAACAGAGAGAGATATGATAACTAATCGAAGAACTCTTCACGACCATTGCAAGCTCTTGAAACTCTCCAATATCAACAAAGCAAAATAATTCATGATCTTCGAGGCCAACTACAATTGTCTTCTTGGACTCCTTATCAACAATGTGACACTTGTGTGCAATGAAGACGATATCCAACTTCGAATAGTTTTGCATAATTTGACTCACAGAGAGTAGATTAAGCTCCATGCCCAGAACATAGTATAGGTTGAGAAATATGATGTTTCTCCAACCCTCATCCCCATTGAAATGGTGTTTCAAGTTTGGTGAGACGATAAAGGATGTCCCTTGGCTAACTACAATTGTCTTCTTGGACTCCTTATCAACAATGTGACACTTACACTTGTGTGCAATGAAGACGATATCTAACTTCGAATAGTTTTGCATAATTTGACTCACAGAGAGTAGATTAAGCTCCATGCCCAGAACATAGTATACATTGAGAAATATGATGTTTCTCCAACCCTCATCCCCATTGCAATGGTGTTTCAAGTTCGGTGAGACGATAAGGGATGTCCCTTGGCCATCCCCACAAATCTCTAAATTTCCAAAATATTTTGGAAACGAACAAGAAATGCAACATGGAGGCCTAGCCATCCCCAAGACACTCAAGGAAGCCCCCTGATGGCAAGGAAGCTTTTTATAATGTTTTTAAAATAAAAAATTCATTTGTGACATTCAAGAATCAAAATACCATTTTACAATTCCTTCATGAATCTGAAGAACTTAAAAACCATTAACTGTTATATAACTGTTCTAAAATTTCTCCATGAATTTGAAGAACTTATAAACCATCAACTGTTACATTTCTGTTTTAAAATCCTTCATAAATCTAACTTTGTTTTAAACTCTTGTTACATAAATGCTCTAAAATTTCTCCATGAATCTAAGGAACTTATAAACCGTAAACTGTTATGCCACTGTTTTAAATTTCCGTCATTATATCAGAAAGATAATGTTAGTTGTTATATAATTAGATAAGAATCTGAAACATGATATATTTACTACTGCTAGACTACTGTCGCTGCTGCCAGTGCTATCACAATATATTTATTATTCTTATACCTCAGACACTGTCTTAATAGTGATGCCATGTTAATCAATAGTAGTTAAACTTAAACTTATAGTAATCTCTCTGTCTCTCTCTCTCTCTCTCTCTGATATATATATACAGCTACTATACTGTCCACTGCTGCCACTGCTGTCACAATATGTATATTACTGTTATATTTCCGTCACTGTCTTAACATTTTGATGTCATGTTACCCAATAGTAGATAAACCTCTCTCTCTCTCTCTCTCTCTCTCTCTCTCTCTCTCTATAGAGAGAGAGAGAAAGAGAGAGTTAATATTTGGTCTAATTTAACGTTAGCACTTTGATACTTAAGTCATCCCATTTGTTGTTTTTCACTTAACTATCAAAGGTCACTTTTTCATTCTAATTTCTTATTGACAACTTGTTATGCTGCTCCTAGCGGCAAACTAGAGCGCTTGGGATCACTTTTTCATGTTTTCACTCTGACATTTTGACACTCATGACTCAAGTGAATTTAAGCAGCCCTAGAGAGTATGATGCATTTTTGGCATGTTTTTGCATGTAGAATTTGATCTTTAAATCAAAGAGGTGAGTCACTTTTTGACCTAATTTCACTTTAACACTCCAACATTCAAGTCATCCCAAGATGAACTAGCAAGCTATTGGGGCAACCTTAGATGGATATAAGGGTCCAAACCAAACCCATGTCTGTATTTCAATCTCAAGTCATAATTTAAGTTGACTGCTATCATTGTGTGATTGATTTCATTATTTTGAATTATTTGAAACCAATTATACTACCTACTGAACCTATTACTTAAATTGGTTAAATAAGAGACATAATTAAAACTTATGTATCTAATATGCAACATTTAAAATAAGCTGTGTTCCTTGGTGACACATCCCCTATCCTCAAACCCTCATCCCCACTCCAATGGAGTTTCAGGTACACTGGAACAGCAAGGGATGTTGCTTGGCCATCCCCAAAAGTCTTCAAATTTCCGAAATATTTTGGAAATGAACAAGAAACATTTTGGAAACAAACAAGAAACACCACAGTGACACCTGGCTAACACTGGGACAGTCAAGGAAATCTCCTAATGGCAAGGAAGCTTTTTATAATGTTTTTAAAATTAAAAAATCATCTGTGACATTAAAAGATACTGTTTTAAAATTCAATCATGAATCTGAAGAACTTATAAACTGTTATATAATTGTTTTCAAATTCCTTCATGAATCTGAAGAATTAAAAATCATCGACTGTCATAACCTGTTTTAAAATTCCTTCACAACATCAGAAAGATAATGTTAGCTCTTATATCATTAGATATGAATCTGAAACATGATATATTTATTGCTGCTATGCTATTGTTGCTGCTGCCACTGCTGTCTTGATATATTATTACTGTTATACTTCAGTTAGTCAATAATAGTTGAACTTATAGAAACCTCTCTCTCTCTCTTTCTCTCGTATATGTAAGAGGCGCATCCAAACTTCTTGAAGTCACCATTTGGTCTAATTTAACTTCAAACTTTGATTCTTTAGTCACGTCAAGGTTTTATGGACTTTTTTTGTATGGGGAAGGAGATTATGATCAATTGAATTCACTCGTGATATAGTATTTTTCCTGGCTTCTAATAATGCCTGGTTCTTCATATTTTCTCCTAAGACAGGGCATCAAATACAATTCCCTTTCCCACATACAAATCCTACTAAAAATATTCCTCGGCGGTTGAACAAAACATCAATGATGCAAGAGGCAGAACAAAAATTACCTGGTCCAAGATCACATTTGATTTGAGGGAGTCAAAATGCTCACGTTTTCTACCTGAAAGTGCACCAATATTGTTTTGTAATCTCTTCAATGCACCTAGAATGACCTGGATATCTAGAAACAATTCCAAACTATTCTAACTAAATCTCCTGCGCAACCCAATTCCACAGATAATTTGGTCCAATCTTAATTCCAAAACATTTAATGCCTGGAATTGTGTGGGTTTCAGGCCGATTCAGTAACTTAGCATAACAATGTTGGATCTCATTGCTGTACCATGTACCAAAATATTGTCACAACTAGGGCATAAGCATAGTTGTAAAATGAGAAGTCATTCAACATTATTGTAACAATGTAAAAACGGATGGCCTTAAGACATAGATGCAAGGCTCTGCAAGATGAAAACTTAAATTCAGACTCAGGCATGATAAGAATTTCATTTCAGCCAGAAAACAGAAAATTTTAAACAATTAAACTCGGCCAAACAGTTGACTCAAGAGAGAGAAAGATCAGAAGAGCATGGAAGGTGCACAACTCATTACCATCAATGAAACCATATAGCAACATTACAGACATTTCATCACCTCTCAATCTACACTATCACAAGTGCTATTATACTTGTTAGAGCTACTGTTTTTAATTTGCATGGTTCCAATTATTGATCATATGTAACAAGCAACTGTAACTAAAAATTACATTGACTAACTGTCAGAAGTTCACATTTATATGCATAATTGACTAATTCCCCAAAATTTTGATAATTTATGAACTTAGAATATAAAACCGAAGTTATATGTCCACACCTCTATGCATATAATGAAGTCTTGAAAGCTTGCTTTGGATTGCAGGACTTGTGCTAAAGCACCGTTGAATATACCCAAAGAATAGAGAACTGCTATTGCAACACCCTGCCACCATGTCAAAAATACTATGGACTTGAACATAAGAAACTTTGCCAAAGGCTTAATTGGCTCCAGCTCATCCTTTGTAACTGTGTAAAATTGGACCAGACAGTACAATGCCCATGACTGACTGAAGTTGAGCAAAACTGCCAGGTAAGGATACCTGCAAATAATTACAGAAAAAAAAATCAAAGATCAAAATCAAACAAGACAAACAATTGAATATCATTCATGATATCAAAGTTCAAAAACTGAAAATCAGATAGAATAAAGAACATGCAAGCAATCGTCAAGGATGTGTGTAAGATTAAAAATACAATAATAATAATAATAACCATCTGTTTGTGATTTTACATTTCTGAATAAGCTGATGATGCTGCTCCACAGGCACAAACCTGCTCTGCCATAACTAAGGAGTTTTAACCTATATTGACTTGTATATGGCTGACAATCCATCATTCCTAAGCATAATATCATGAAGGCAAAAAACAGCAGGCAAGGATCCTAGAAAGTCTACGTTGTAGGGTTCTCCCTAGCCAGGATTTTGCCCAAGATCTGCCTCGTGCATCCCATGGGGCTGAACCCAGATGAACTTATGAGGAGCTACAGCCCAACCACCCAAAAAAGTTTTTTAAAAAAAATGTACTTTAAAAAAAAAAAAAGCCACAAAAAAAAATTTAGAACCTGCAAAATGTTTGCCTTTAAACTGCCATTGTTGTTTTCTGAAGATTGTAGTGTTTCTATTTTAAGGTGAGGGCTAAAAGAAAAAGAAAAAAGAAGAAAAACTAAACCAACAAGTGAGGGAGCTGCATGGGTTATAATGTCACTTTTTTTAACTTGTAAGATTGTAAATTTGTAATTTTATTTCTGTTATGTTCATGCAAAATGGCTAGTTGTTTTAGTTATTTGCCCTCTATGCATATATCTCATTTAAATTTGGTAGTATCACCTCTTAAATGACATACTACCATGATTGAAATTCCCAGTGGTAGGAGTTGTTGGCATTGTAGCCGATGTGAAAATGACTATAACAGCTCATATAATTGAGGGAAAACTGACGTGTGCACTATTTCTAGCTTAGGAATATTTAAGTTGCCGATTCGGATACAGGTGTGGTGTAATGAGCACTTTCTGAAATAGGATTTAATAATAATAAAATTGAAATATATAAAAAATAATAAAATATAATAGAACATAATTACAAGTAAAAATTAGGTTCAATGAAAGGTAAAGATGTATGCAATGAAGAGTGCCTCCTTCAAACATGAGATATAAAAGGGAGAAGAGTTCATTTGAAAGGAGGATATGGAGGAAGGAAGAAAGAAGGGAGCATATTAATTAAAGAAAGATTGATGAAAGAACAAAATGGTTAATTAAAGGGAATCAACCACTATTACTTTTTATCCTAGTAACCTAGGTACGCGTCCCCCCCCCCCCCAAAATCCCTGTCGGTCCCAGAACGGGGACGCACCGGGGACAGGGGGACCGCATTCTAGCGTCCCCGGTGGCGCCACCGTCCCACAGCCGTTCCGTAGAAGACGCGGGGACGTCCCACCATCCCCATTGGGGACTTGGGGACACTCAGGCATCCCTCGACCCTTGAGGGGACGCCCAAAAGTCTCCTGTCACAAAGCCAAAAAATACAATTTAATTTCTTATACTTTAAGTTATATTTGTATAAATACTTTCAGGATGTTTGAGATAGGTTCCAGCTTCATAGGAGTTAAGATGCAAATTCTAGATTTTGTGGGTTTTCGAAAAATTCCAGACTTGGCCAAATTTCAGGATTCAACAGGGTTACCTCCCATAATCCATCATGGCTTTCTAAGGTCAAACTGAAGTTGGCAAAAGGATTTTCAAAGGGTTTTAACTCGTTTTATCACAAATCACTTGGTTTCGACCCCATCTTTATGACATACTTAGCTTAGCTCTCACCCAAATCCCAGACAAACATGACTTCCCAACGGGCCAAAATCACTCAAACCTCATTTGTCAAACCTAGGGACTTGAAAACAGCCACCAACAAAGATATAAATGTTAGATATTGGTCCTTTTGTGATGGATATACATGTTAGATATAACTTATATCTAACATTATATCCAACACAAAAGGACCAATACTTCAACACAATACTTTTACATCTTTATGTCTTATATTGTTATACATCTTTTCATAACTAGCATTTTAAGTACCACATGTATAGTATATACTATATACACCCCCCTCGTCCCCTAACGTCGTCCCCTTGCCGTCCCCAAATTGAGGCCCCTCTGTCCCCCTGTCTCGGAAACTTGTCCCCCCGTTTCCCCATCCCCCAGTCCCCTAGGGTGGTGTAACTATGCTTTTTATATATTTCATCAAAATCATGTGACATATTAGTTGATTTCGATACGCCCAAATTCACCCAGGTGCCACCTGGGTTTGCTCAGGGTCCCACTTGGGCGTGAGCTGAACCATGGACGAACTCAAGGCCATACATGAAATACAACAATACCCAGCCCTGATTCCAATCTTCTAGAGCTGATCTAGTAACATAGGATATATTAAAGAATAAGAAGATGCTAACATGGTAAATAATAGATCAAAGAAAAGATGTAATGTCCCCATTTTTGCACCTTCCTTAGTGCAAGGTTGGCCTATTATCCAAATTCCTATAGGCCAATATATTGCATAGGAAGCCCACCTAGGGGTTGCAGATTCACTTAGGACATCTTTCGACTGCATTTCGGGTGTTTATTTGACATCGTCAGGGTCAAAGACAGTCTCCTAAATTTTAGGAGGGGCTCCTATTTTATAGGAGGGTGCCTAGTTTTGTGGAGGAGACTGGCAGAAGGCTCTGTGAGCCGTTTTGGACAATTTGGGACAATCTCCTAGATTTTAGGAGGGATCCCTACTTTTTAGGGATTGATTAGGAGTTGTTCGAGACACATCAAGAGACCTCCAAGATCAGTCTGGAGACTTTGAATGCAGTTCCTATTTTTTAGGGAGGATCCCTAAATTTTAGGGGGAGACTGTCAGTTAGTTCACAGTGGTTAGTCATCATCTGTGGATTAGTTCCAGTAGTCAGAATCTAGTTCAGAGTCCAGATGAGCAGGTTATGAATAATTTGGAAATAATTATACTATTTCCTAAGTTAGATTTTAATAAATTAATTATAAGGTGATATATTAGTCATATATTATAATAAGTCTAAGTTGTCGGTTCGGATACGGATGCGGATGCTGGTACAAGAACCCTACGTGAACACATGAAATTTTTTGGGGGGTTTTGGGTATGTTTATATATATATATATATATATATAATACAAAAAAATGCAAGAAATATACAGAATTAAAACTCAAACAGGGGAGGATGAGAAACAAAAATCATGGAGTCACAACTGGCTTTGCATAATGTCAATCCACAAGTATTAACCAATGCCTCATTCTTCATTTGTGACTTTACATTTGCTGGCACTTGTGTTAATTTGCAAGCAAATCCATCTGTTACCAATTTGACAGAACCACAAATATTATGATGTGCGCCTTTTATATCTGAATTGAAGCCATGTTGCTAAATTTGAAGTGTTTCTTCTCAATCTTGATTGTATAGCATGTGGATGTAACTTGATTGAGCTCGTAACATCTCCAATTCTCTGTCCTAACTCTTCTTTTCTGCAGTCACACCTCATTCATCCAATGCACAACAAAAAAAACGGTCTCGGAAGCTTGAAGCTATGTAATATATCTGCTTGCCGCATAGGATATTATGGCGAGACATAAATCCAAACTTATTATTTAACTTGTACAAGGTTTGTATCCTCAGTGTATTCGATGGGTAGAGATGCGCGTAGTGATTTGGAACTCGACTTGTACACTAATCGGCTAGTTCCTGTGTATTATGGTGAGACATAAATCCAAACTTATTATTTAACTTGTACAAGGTTCGTATCCTCAGTGTATTTGATGGGTAGAGATGCGCGTAGTGATTTGGAACTCGACTTGTACACTAATCGGCTAGTTCCTGTGTATGTTGGCTGTGAATACTGCAATCACAATGAGAAATGTATGCATATTTGCAGAAATTGATCTTACAAAGCTGCCGATTACATTCTTTGAAAGTCGTCAATCTATTTCAGCACATACTCTGTTCCAAAATCCCTATCTTACCACATGCAGAGAGAGTGCTAGCGGTGGCTGTGGAATTGGGTTTACAACTACCATCGAATCATTCTTTCAAGGTCTTGCTGATGTGCCCGGATTCTCGTGGAAGCTCACAAGAAGCATTAAAACTCCCTGCGGATACGCTTCGATGCACATCCACGTACATCTGCAAGGAATTTTAATGCTTCCTGTGAGTTTCTGTGCAAATCAGCTTCCGCACACATCTGAATCCATCTCCAGCCCCAATCTGACCACACCCGATAACTTAGTAATAAATTATTTTAAAAAGGGGGTTATGGGCACATTCCCCTAGGAAATAAAGTTGAAGGTTATAATTTAAAATGTGTTTTTTACATCTCATGGAGAAATAACCCTCAATGGCCGAATATTTGAGGGAATGGCTTATTTTAATAAAGTCTAATTAAATTTATATAGAACCCTAGAAGTTCAATATCTTTTGGAAGGAAAAGGGAAAATGTATAAAAAGTTGGAGAGCCATTTTTCCATCATCCGGGTTTATTTTCTACTTGTGTAATTTGGTAGAGGAGCTCTGTGAAGGGTTTCTACAGCAGTGGATCTTCCAGGAATGAATACTTCTGGAGAAAATTTAGAGTTGGACATAGCCCCAGCTCTCCAAGCGACAGGACACAGCATAGAACAGCATTAGTTTCATATTGGCATCACTTTGGGTGAAGGAAGTTTCCAGATCAGTCATTGTTGAGGACAGATTTGTGGTATCAGAATTCAGATCTGAGTTTTTTGTGGTTGAATTATAGCATTCCAGTCAATTCCAGCTTGGCCATACAGTCTAGGTTTATCATTATTGCTTCCATCTTGGACGTTGAGCAAGGAAGCAGTGAAATTAGTGCACAGAACTCAGCAATTTGGACATCTTAGTGTTTTTACAGACTGCAGAAGTTATACCAGGAGCTGCCAGCAAGGAAACAATCAAATTTGTAGCTGTACAGTCCAAATTTGGAACTCCACACCCTCCTAAACTGGTCGGCATTCTACAGAAGCAAGCCAACAACAATAAATTTGAGTTTTTACCTCTGCATCAGCACCTTGGCTTTGGCGTGGGAGAGATCAGGGAATATAGGCCAAATACCATCCATTGTGCAGTCCAAGAAATCAGATCTATGTACAGATCAGACCTGGTACGGTTAGATCAGAATTTATAAATAAATAAAAATTCAGATTTTGTTCATGTTTCGGTTCTTGTCTTTGGCGTTAGGTTAAATTTTTTAAGTTAGTTATTTTCAGTGTTGTTCATTTACAAGCATTCTGCAAATTACTACCAAAACACCAAAAAAAAAAACATAAAACTTTCAATAACACAAAAAAGCAAAAAATCAGACTTTGGAGAAAAAAGCAGAATTTGCAAAGTTGCATTCCAGGGGTGTTTATTACAAAAGAGCACATCCTCTTACCAAGAAAGGATTGCAGAAATCTCCTAGTGGCTTATCACAATTGTCTACCCACATCCTTTCATGCCACTGCCACCATCTTGCCAAGAAGAGAATACCCCTTTTCTTTCACATTAAAGTGATCCGCTAAGAAAGTCCTTAAGCGTGAAGTGAGGAAGGTTGCAGACGACAGCTTTGCTCGTTGCATTTATGACAAGGGACTTCTTTTCGACCTACTAATTACATTATTCCTAGTTGAGAACAAGTGCACCATCTTATAGGCCAAGAAGAAAGCTTTTGTAGAAGCGTCATTGAGAAGAATCAAGGATACATAACCCAGAACAAGTGTCCATTATTTATGATGGATAGAAAGATTGCAAAAATAAAAAAAATAATCAATGTCATTGCATTGTCCCCTAAAGGGACAATGTTGTTGAAAGCAATAGATTGTGAGAGGCAGGTGAAAAATGCAACTTTAATTGCTAATATTCCCATAGTCCAAGTCATAATGGACAATGCTAAAAATTGTAGGGCAGCTAATTGAATTAGTGGAGGATATGTATGCGTATATTTTTTGGAAACCATGTGCTGTCCATTCACTCAATTTGATATTGCAAAAGATTGGCACAAAGATCAAGTTAGTCCAAGAAATCTGCACGGCAGTTGACAAGATTCAAATGTTTATGGCTTACAATCACATGTCACAAACATCTTCAAGTCCTCGAACTTGAAGTTGTTGAAGGTATTTAACCTCTATTTTTAGTATTTTTTTTATTTCTATATGTGACATGCCATCTACCTTATAATATTTTTATTTGTTTTATTTTTAATTATAGTGTAACACAGGCACTGGGGGACAGGTTTCCGGGAGGGGGGAAAAAGGGAAAAAGGGCTTCAATTCAGGGACAGCAGGGGGCGAGGGGGGGTGCTGATGTAATATACTATACATAAAGTACTTGAAATGCTAGTTATGAATGATGTATAATAGTATAAACTAATAAATTATAATACCAAATACTTGAACATAACAAAATTGCAACATGAATATCATAAAGATGATTACAATTAGTAGCATGATATCAAAACAAGTACAAAATCATGTACATACATTCATAAATATGCATATGGTGTGTGCGAGTGTGTGTAACACTGACCTTTACGGTAGCTAGTAAACCGCCTTTCTATCACAAGTGTTGCAGCTGCAACTTTTGCTTACAGAAACCCCCGGTGGCAAGATGGTGGTGCAAAGGCAGTGGTGGGGGGGTCTCGGGAACGTCAAGTCCCCGACCCGGGTGCGTGAGGGTTGGGGGGGGGGGGGGGGGGGCACAAGTCCCCATGTTACACTGTTTTTAAATTATGTTAGGCTACCAAAACTCAATTTGCATCACATAATCATCTTAAGACAGATTGTGAAGGTGCAAGATGCATTGAGCACTATGGCCATCAAGACTCTTTGGAGTGTATAGAGGCAATCGAGTACAAAGAGCCCAAGAAATCAAAGCACTGTGTGGAATATGCTTGAGTTTCATTGAGCCCATCATCATCAACATGACTAGGTATGTTGATATAAATTACCCATATTTGGGTGCAATTTATGATAGAATGGACTCTGTAGTAGAAAAAAGAAGAGGCATAATAGAAGCCAAAAAGCATGACAACACAAAAGGATTTTTCAAAAGGGTGCAAAAGATCATTGTTGACCATTGGAACAAGATGACCACAACCTTCCATCTCCTATTATTTGTTCTCTCTGAAATATTGTAGCTCAAAGATACTTTGTTTACCAAGGATGGTGACACCATATAGAGATGAAGAAAAGTTGGCTACAAGATTGTATTCAAAAAAAAATTCTCAATTCTAGATGTACTAAGTGTTGTCTTCAATGAGTTTGGCCACTTAATATCTTCAAAGAATCATGATGTTTACGTGCTTCAAGACAAGTATAAACAGATGTTCATGAATGGTGGTACATACATCACCACCTTTTGTAATAAAAGTTCTCTCTGAACCATGCATCTTTTAGTTTTTAACATTCTCATTTTTCATTTGCTACTATATATTATAAATTTATATTTTATATTTTGTAATTATAAATGTTGTATGCAAATTCAATATAGATTGTGAGTGCTTCTGCAGCTAAGCAGAATTGAAGTACATCCTTACATCCACTCAATTAAGTGCATCCAATTGTGAGCAAAAAAGGCTGACTCAATCTTTGTCCACTCCAGCTTGTGCTTTATTACATAAAAGATTTGAGTACAATGAGGGGTTGATGAAGAGTTGGGTTCTAACCCCTAAGTATGCTAACTTGTATACTATAGTTGCACAGCTTCTCGAGGTCTATAAATGAGGCAGCTTCTGCACATGGCATGGCTAGTGGGAATGGCACTGCAGTTAGTTGACTTTGGTGCTCTTCACAAATATCAGTATGAAACTACAGAATATTGATTCTAATTTTCATTGTGTATCTAATAAGTCTAGTTTGATAGTCCAAGCCCCTAGTCCTGGTCCGAATCGAACCAGGTCCAGGTCCAACACTAGTCCACCTGTGAGTCCGGACAAGGTCCATACCCATGGCGGCCGGTTCGATCCAGCCAGACCAGGTTTGAACCTGGGCTAGACTCGGGTGATTTCCATTAAACCAAGTGCGGACCCAGCTGGAAAAGTGTCGGCAGAATTGTTTTTTACTGCAAATTTAAATAAAATTTCACATCTGGAACCCTAAAAAGTGGTTTTAATATGACTTATGTTGGGTTTTATGTCTCATTTGGTGTGCAAATAGATTTTCTCTTGAGGTGGATGTAATGTCCCCTTCATGGTAATTTAGGACTTTGGGACAAATACTTGAATTCCGTTGACTTGCTCCTCTTAATAAGAAATCTGATAATGCTGTGTCTGATGGATACTTTAGCAATATGCAAGTAATCGGATAATGTTGTCAAATCAATCTATATAATACTTAAGATTGTTTCATCATTTATGTATAATTCTCCCGAAGTTAATAATCTCTTTTGTAAAGAATTACATATATTAATCTGCAGATGTAATGTTCGACTCTTCTCTGATAAATCAATATGAATTACGAAACGAACTTTCTTCAATGCAGTGTTGTTTAATAGTGATGTCTGATATGTTGATATATTTAAATAATCACAATATGCGGCTATATCTGATATGTTGATATGTATAATAATGAGAGGAGGATATGCTGATCTGTCTAATAACTTGTTTCTTTCCCAGTCAATAATGATTGTTGTCACTGGTTTATATACTTCTGCTGGTGATGGATATCTCTACTAAATATATGTTCTCTCAACTGGGTTTCTCCAATCAATTGCTATCCTTCTCTGCTGCTTTCAGAATAGTTCCTATATAAAATCTCTGATCTAATACCTCTAATCCTCACTAAATATATCTCTCAATGTGGCAAGAATACTTCAGAATGTCATCGAGGAATTTAACTGATGAATTAATATTTGATAACCCAAACTACTTAGGAACTGCGCCAGGTTGCACTAAACATCTCCCGTTATCTTCAGAAATGATATTGTGATGCAGTAATACCTTGGGCTCTACTGAGATACAGACCACGTGGCTCTAAATATTCTGTGTTAGCCTTAGTTATTTATTGGAGCATCAAGGATTCCATCTATATCAAGAATTCAAGGCACTGTTGTTCAATGGTAAAGGATTTTGATTCCCCCCCTTTCTCCGCTTCTCTCTCCTAAATACCTCTCAGGCGGCTGGGAAAGTCATGTCCTCTGCCGCAACTCATCCCTTGATCAGACAGTACAGACATAGCTTTTGGGTCGCCAGCGTATAGTCGTTCCTGTTAATTATATGTTTGAGCATATCCATTCATTTATTTTCATATTTTAACTTTATTGTTGTTTATGTTATAAGAATTTATTTATATTGATATTATTTTATTAATATTAATAATTGATTATATTATATTCATTATTTATCATAATATTACTGTATTCATTTATATATATAATATTAAATTATATAATATTTGATATATTTAATATATATATTTTAATGGTATAATTAAATTATAATATTAATTAGTATAAATGTTTATATTTCAATTATGGTAAAATTATTATTTATTTATTAGAATATTATTCTATATTTATAATTATATTTTAGCATTATTTATTGATTTATTTTTCATACTTCAATATTATTATCATTGTTAATAGTTTTGATATTTATAATCATTATTTATTATTATTAGGCCCTATCTAGGAAGGGGACATGACAATGGAGCAAATAGGTGGTTGCACAAAAGTTTAGTTGAGCAAGAGGGAGTTGGAAGATAGATTTGTGGAGCTTGATCAAGTGTTTGTGCTTCATTCCTACTCCTTTGCAAGCTTCTATAAGGTGAAAGATGTAAGTTTGTTTTCATTTTATTTAGTTTTTGTTTAAATTTTTTAAATTTTTCCATTTCTCTTTGATTGTCCATAAGATCTACCTATTTTTTTCCATTTTCTTGCTTTTATTTTGAAAGTGTATAAAATTTCTTGCCATAGAAACTACAATGGCATCTACCTCTTCCTCCATAGGCAATAATGAACAACAAAGAATAGATCCAAATTTGGATTTTCCTTTGTATAAGTATGTTGCTATTATAAGACCCCTTCTAGGCGGTGGGGGATTCCGCTGAAAATGTCGGGGTTGTGATGTAGAAAGGAATAGTTCATATTATCAGATGGTAGGCCATTTGTGTGGATCCCCTGGAAGAGGAGTCAAGAAATGCCCTAGAAAAAAAGATCCTCCCATACCAAATGAAACAGTATTAAAATATATATCATGGAGCATGAAGAAGCAGAAGAGAAAGAAGCATGTACACAAAATATGCCCACTAAAACAAATCAAAGGGAATGTCAACCCTCATCTTCAAATATTGTGATAGAAGACCGTCCCTTTTATACTACTGCAATTGAGCCTAAAACTGTAACTCAAGCACCCATTCCACTCAAAAGAAAGGGACCTTTGGAAACTTCATTTCAAATTGAGAGTCTGAACATTGTTGGCCAAGATATAGCAAGATGCATTTATGCAAATGGGCTGCATTTTAGAGTTGTTCACTCCCCATACCGAAAGATGTTGAAAAGTGTCAATGAAGCTCCAAGAGGGCCCCGATTATGAGAAGATACACAACAGCTTGTTGGAAAGAGAGGTCAAGGGGGTTGAGGATGCATTGAAGACCATAAGAGGTTCATGGATTGAGACAAAGGTATCCATTGTTCAGATGGATGGAAAGATTTAAAAAAACATCCCTTGATCAATGTCATAGCAGTGTTCCCTAAAGAGGCAATGTCATAGCAGTGTTCCCTAAAGGGGCAATGTTTTTGAAATTTGTGGATTGTGAGGGGCAAGTAAAAGATGGGCAATTTATTGTTGATATTTTCATCTCTGCCATTGAGACAGTGGGACCTAAAAACATTGTCCAAGTCATAATGGACAACACCAAGAATTGTTGAGTTGTTGGTTGAAGAGCAATATCAACATATCTTTTTGACTCCTTGTGTGATCCACTCACTCAATCTTATGCTACAAAAGATTGGGAATAAAATTGGGTGGATCAAAGAGGTGTATGCAAAGGTTGAGGACATCCAGATGTTCATCACAACCCACCACATGTCTAAAGGAATTTTCAAGTTATTCTCAAATTTGGAGCTATTGAAGGTAAGTGAACTTGAAGCACTAATTTAATTGAAAAAAAATTAAAATTAATATTTTACATTTTCTATTTTTCATAATTTGATTATGTAATGTGCATTCTTTTTTAAAGTTTGTCTCTATTTAATTGTACTTTTTTTGCTCTAGTTTCCATTACAAGTTGCTAAGACCTGTTTTGCATCTAACTTACTCGTCTTTAGAAAGTTAAAGAGGCACTTTGCAATATGGTGATCAGCAATAATTGGTCTATATGGAGGCAAAGCAGCACTGGGAGGGAAACAAAAATTAAGCAAAGGATATTGGATGGCTCATGGTTGGAACATGCAAAGAATCTCCTTCGCTTCACCAAGCCCATTATTAGCTTGATTCGCAGCACTAACATGGATAGGCCTTGCATTGGAAAGTTATATGATGGCATAACCTCAATGCTTGAGAAGATGAAGGAAATCATAAATAACAAAGAGCAAGACCTTAAAGAGACCTTCAAACAATTCCTAGCAATTGTTGTAGAAAGATCAAAGAAGATGACCACTATGCATCTTCTTGCCTATGCATTAACACCAAAGTATTAAAGAAAACAATATCTTGATATGTCAGGAAGGCTTCCACCATATAGAGATTTAGAAGAGTCTAATGGGTACAAGACAACATTCCTTAGACTATTTCCTGATGATGATATGTGAGGTTTGATTACAGATGGGTCCGTAGAGTTTGTGAATGCACGAAGTCTAAATACTGACAGTCTTTGTCGTGGGTTTAAGAAGGATGCTCATAGTTGGTGGTACTCTATGGCCAACAATTCTAATTGCTACAGCCCCTCGCAATCAAAACTATATCACAAGTTTTATTCATTATAGAGATTTAATAGTGTCTAATGGGTACAAGGCAGCATTCCTTAAGACTCTATCTTGATGATGATATGCGAGATTTGATTATAGATGAGTTCATAGAGTTTGTGAATGCACAAAGTCTAAGTAATGACACTCTTCGTCGTGAGTTTAAGAAGGATGCTCATAGTTGGTGGTACTCCACAACCAACAATTCTAATTGTTGCAGCACCTCACAATCAAAACTATATCACAAGTAGGTTTTATTCATAATTTTAATTTTCTTTGTCTTCATAGGTTGCTAGTAATTTTATAGCTTCAATAATTTAATTTTAATTGTTTACTTTGTTTTGTCTTTATAGGTTGCTAGTTCATCTGCATCAAAAAGAAATTGGAGCACATATTCTTTCATTAGGTTGCAATCAAAGAAAGCAGAGAACTTAGTATATATATACATTCCAACTTGCCACTCCTTTCACACAAGCAAAATGAATACAAAGAAGAGGAGTCGAAAATGTGGAATATAAATGTAGCGCATAAGGACTTGGACACTTCCACTTCGCAGCTTACAGTTGCTGCATTTGAGGACTTGGACAGTGAGAATGTTATTAGTGCACTTGATCCCAACGGCCTTGGCAGTATTTGTGAATCAACAAATGCCATTGATGAAGAAGAAGATTTAGATAATGAATAATTCATTAGATGATTAAAACTTAGTATAAAGTTCAATTTGTTGAAAGTTGAAATGATACTTGATATTATCATTTTAATATTTTGATGTTGAACTTAAAGTATTTGATGCTATGATTACAAGTTTATGGTATTTTTGTAGTTTATATGATAATAGATATTATGTGGCATTCTAAACTTAATTCATGCTTCTAGGCTCTCTGTGTGCGCGCGCGTGCTAACAAACCCAAACCACTATTCAAAATTTTGTCGTACCAGTGAACCGATTCTTCGAATCTGTATCTAAACCCAAACCGGCATTTGACAAATCATTAAATAATGGATTTATGAGTATTGCAAATCACGAGTATCACTATAATATATTTATTTGTGTGTTCGTGCATATACCCCAACTAGTACCCATTTTCGTACTGAGGCCAAAAACTCAACATAAAGTAGTTCACAATCAGGTACAATCTCCAAGGACACATTGATGATTGATGCAAGAGCATCCCAGGGGATTTATGAGTACTTTCCCTTACGTAAATTATGAGTATTGCTATAATATATTTGTGAGTGCCTAAACCCCAAACTAGTACCATCTCCATACCAAGGTGTGTGTGTGTGTGTGTCTGTGTGCATGCGTGTTCATGCATGAACCCCAAACTAGTACCCATCTCCATACTAACGTAGGTGTGGTTGTGTGTGTGTGTGTGTTCATGCTTGAACCCCAAACCATTACCAATCTCCATGCTAAGGTGTGTGTGTGTGCGCCCCTAAACCCCAAACCAGTATCCATCTCCATACTAAGGGGGGTGTGTGTGTGTAGGTGTCTAAACCCAAAACAACTACCGTTCTCCATACTAAGGTGTGTGTGTGTGTGTGTGTGTTCATGCCTAAACCCCAAACCAGTACCCATCTCCATACTAAGGAGTGTGTGTGTGTGCGCGCGCTTGAACCCCAAACTAGTACCCATCTCCATATTGTGTGTGTGTGTGTGTGCATGTGTGTTCATGCCTGAACCCAAAACCAATACCCATCTCCACACTTGAGGGGGGGAAGGGGGGCATGTAGGTGTGGGTGTGGGTGTGCGCGCATGCACATGTGGGTGTCAGTGCGCACGCGCACGGAGTGCGTGCGTGTGTGTGTGTGCGTGCGCGCATGTGCATTCATACCTGAACCCCAAACCAGTGCCCATCTCCATACTAAGGCCAGCAACTCAGCACAAAGTAGTTCACAGTCAGGTACAGCCTCCAAGGACTCCCATTGATGATTGATGCAAGAGCATCCCAGGGGTCAAGTAATCTTGCTCTAACCTAGAAGGCTTACCTTTCTTTTGTCTTGTTTAAGTTGTCTGCACAGTGGGCCAGCTGCTGTGTTCGTGTTTTGTGTTTGTGTTTGCGAAGTGCACATTGATTGTTTTGCTGTTTTGTGTGTTTTTGAGCCTGCAGAAAATATAGAAGTGACACGGAGACCAGCGGCTAAGACATTGGTGCCACACAGGCATACAGGGTGAGAGAATATTGCTTTTCAGAAGCAGAGTATGCACCCAGTAGAAGCATGCAAGCAAAGTGTATTATTTCGATGCTGAATGTTACCATGCAAGCTTAGTGACGCCATGTGCATGCCTTCGAAGGTGTATATGTAAAGAAGCCATTTCTAAACTGACAAAGTGGAAAATGATAATCACCATCTTGTTAGTTACGTCAGACTATTCAGATTAACAGTTGCAAGCAAGTTGCATAAAGAGGTGTCCCAGAAATGGCCAGGGAATCAGCAGAAATGCAAATGGAAGCTGAGCTATCAAGAGACCTTGATGTTTCAATTACAAACAAATAGCACTTAAAAAAATTTCCATTCCTGCACCTGTGGGAAGATCAAACAACACTATGCCAACATCAAGATGGACATTTTCCTTAAATGATAATTTGAGCTGAGCTCCATGCTGTAATTGGAGTTGAAGATAAGGCCGAACTGGGAAATCATAGGCATAGTTGGGCTAAAACAAGGGGATACAATGTAATGCAGAATCTCTGCCATTAATCTGAATAATTGCTGGGTGGGAAGAATAGATTGTTGGGTTCCATAGCAGAGCAATCAAGAATCTTTTCAAAATGCAAATATAGGTATTAATTATTAAAGGCACACACAACCTGATTGACAAGGGAAATATCAAACCAAATTTTAGACAGTATCAAAAATGTCAATATCATATACAACCAATACAAATATTCAACAGGTTTTGATGCATTGTTGCACTGGTCACCATAGCACTCATCAAAGGATGTCACAATTAATCTAAGCTACCAGATATGGCTCCAAGGTTAGTACTATTGCAAATCCACCTGTTCACACTACAGATTGAATAAGTTATTGTATCTCATGGTAGAAATTTAGCTTTCTCAAGATCATCCCATGCACATGACTGGCTGATATATACATTTGTAAATAAGAAAAAGTTTGAAGAAACATCACCCCTTCTATAGCCTATCCCACAACCCACACACCAATGCTATCCCAGCTCTTCTATAACCTATTAACCACAGGTAATGATTTGCCCCCCAACCATAGACAATGTAAGATACCCCCTTGATCTGGTGATCTTACTTTGTCTAGACCTCACGGGTATTTCGTCAAACAGTTAGCTTGCAAACCAATTTTCTTAAGTTTTCAGTCTGCTACTGTTTATGATGGTTTCTTCAACTCTGTCTGAACTTTATATGGCATACAAGAGAATGCAAATACACATTGATCTGGTGATCTTGCTTTGTCTTCAACTCACGGGTATTTCGTCAAACAGTTTGCTTGCAAACCAATTTTCTTAAGTTTTCAGTCTGCTACTGTTTTTGATGGTTTCTTCAATTCTGTCTGAACTTTATATGGCGTACAAGAGAATGCAAATACAGAACAGTATACTTGCAAGAACTAAATTACACAATACTGAAATGATAACTACAATCAGACGTTTTCAATAGACTGCTGTCAATAAAGTGATGATTTTCAGATTTATACCAGAACTTAATTCAATACAAAATCAGAGGGAAATAATATTGCAGACCTGATTAATCTTTCGGATTGGGATTAACATATGTTTATATAATCATAATGTAGTAATCACTCACATTCTGCTTCAGCATTTACCATGGTTTATCAGCATTACATAACACCCAGATAAGAGACTCTATGTGCCCCCAAAATTCAGTCTTTGATACCTCTGAGGTAGACAGCTGCATGTAGCAGGGTTGCCAGTTGAAAAATGCACCCAAATCTGAATGCGCAACTCTTCCTAAGCCCACGTACAGCCAGGCATACACACACGTCCTGGTCTGGGTATTAATACAGCCCAGCTGAGAGAAATACGACTAGCAATGCATATGTTTATCTCCCCTACGAATTCTCAGCACTCCAGCTGCAGTTCGAACTTCCCTAACAGCAACAATAGATCGAAAAGCAAGAGGCTGGAACTTACTCAAACGAAGACTAAAGACTATCTTCCCAAATCCATTCTTCTCTTCTTAGCAGCTTCTCACAAAACTTCAGCCTAGAACACTGTTTATGATACTGTAGTAGACCACTGTTCGTGCTACTGCAACAAAAACCCTACTCACGTCACTGTAGCAATTACTATTCACGCCACTGTAGTAATTCATTTAGTTCCCTTAATGCAATGCCTCCAACTCTCCAAATCGAGCCCCCAAAGTGACTGTAACTTGTTCACGTGTAGCTGCTGTGTTTTTTCGAGAATCGGCTCTTCCTTGCAATGGCACAAAATCAAATAACAAACATCACAACTTCTGAAAATTGTTACCTTGAAGCTCCAAATGAATCTCAAGACCGTGTCTTTCAAAAGCGTCAAGATTGATAGCACAAAGGGTTTGTGTCCTCCAAGCCCTAGAGAAAGGTCTCCAATATTTCACCAATTTCTTCAATATCCAAGCATGGTAGAAATGAGAGCTATCACCTCTTTTTAAACTATTTTTCATTAGTTCTTCCCTTTCATCTCGCCAATGTGGGATAAATCACTTTCCATTAAAATAGCATTTCCCACTTGATGCACTTAAAGTACTTTATAGTATAAAGCGACTTTTTAATAAAATGTATTCTAATATATTGTCACTTTATATTATAAACTATATAAATCTCCAGGCATTAAAATAAAATATCAAACGAACTTGGAAAACCATGTGTGATAGCTCGTTGGAAAGGTCTCAGCGAGACGCATCAAATCCCATACTGAGATGCCAAAAATAGTAAACCCTACTGACTTATTATAAATAGTAAGTATCTGGAAACCCTGCTGAATCAACTCCAATTGGCCTAAAAATGGAATTGTCTAGGTAAAATCTCTCTCTGATCCCTGCAAAATCCTGGTTAGCCCTCGGGACCATGATGAAAAGGGCTAACAACGTGTCATGTCATGACTAGCTAGAAAGGGGACATTACAGACAATACCTGATTGTCTCCCCCCAGCACTTATTTTCTTCTAATTCGATTTGTTGTAGGATTATGTGTTGATGAATTCAAGAGAGGAAGATTCAATCTTCCTTAATATCTATTGGTAGTGCCCCTAATATCTATTGGTAGTGCCCCTTCACCAAGGGTCGCCACACTTCCAAGTTGGCCCTATTAATTATATAAATATATAATTAATATATAAATGTTTCAATTATATATGTCTCATATAATTAATTATATACATTAATTAATTATAATTAATATATAATTATATTATGAATTGGCTCATATAAATGTCTAAGGCTAATAGGCCTATAAGACATTTATGTTATCTATGTCGACTTGAAGCAATCCGACCATAGCTCTAGAGGAATCCTTCTCGATATTTGAGTTATGTAGTGATATCCACCATGGCTACTCCCAGAGGGTGGGTCCATCATGGCTACCCCCATGAATGAAAATGCAAATGAACACAAGTGTTCATCACGAAATCACTCAACGTGATGTCGTCATTTCATCATGACGTTCACCATGGCTACTCCCAAAGGGTGAATAAACACAAGTGCTAAGTCATGGAGTCTCTCACATGACATCCATCATGGCTACTCCTAGAGGGTGGAACAATGGATTTCACTCAAACTTCTCTCTCACAGAGAAGAATGCATTAACAAGGGCTTGCACCTCAAACTTCTCTCTCACAAAGAAGAATGCATTAATAACAAAGGCTTGTACCTCAAACTTCTCCCTCACAAAGAAGAATGCATTATAGTACATCTCAAGAAATCACTGATACTGAAACTCCCTCTGAGCAAGGGCTTCATCCTCCACAATTCCAAGCTTGTCTAGAAAATGCACAAACTTCACTCTGGCAAGGGGCTTAATGAGAATATCGATCGTCAGATTATTGGTGATAATGTACCTCAACTGAATAGCATTCCTTTGCACCATATCTCTAATATGGTTATATTTAATCTCCACATGGATTGATCCATCATGAAATACAAGGTTGGAGTCTACATCACTCTTAGTGAATCTCAAACTCACCAAATATCCATCTATCTAGGAATATCATGACCTAGGTGTCAACATAAAGGCCTTCCAGCCTACACACATAGAACTCCATCTCATTAATCATAGTGCTCTGACTGCTACATTTCCTGATTACTAGAGAAACCACCTCAACATGGTCTACTCCCTCTGAACCAATATGATCAAAATCCTCGGATGTCAACTGAAGCAGATCCTCTAGTTGTTCCCTCTATCATGGAAGCATACCCTACGCACATGGTCCCAATCATGGAAGATATCTTGCTCCAAGAATGCAATCAGGTCTGAATTGTCTCCAATGACTCCAATGACCGGCGAATCAGCTTGTTCCATTGTTGTTCCTAAGAGTTTAGGAATGTCCTTCTTGACCTTATTCCAAATCACTTTATTCGATTCATCTTGCAGATTCTGCGTCAAAGTAGTGGACTGACGTCTAGTCCATCGTGTTCCAGGGCTTTGAACATACCATATCCAGAGTCTAACTTTGTGATAATAGGTAGTAGATGATCTTTTACTCTATCTACTAATAATTCCATTGCTCTGGTATTGTCCTTTTCCCATTGACTCTTCTCGTCATTCTCATTACATTTAGGAGGATTTTCTACGATTGTTTTTAACTCAAGCTTTCTTAGTATTAGCATCATTTGTAGTTTCCAAGATTCAAAATTTGAAGCACCTTCAAGTCTGATTCCATTCACCATTTTTGTAGGTACAAGATTTTCAATGGAATATATAGATTTAAAAATCTGATCTTGATCGTTTCTCAAACCTGCTCTGATGCCATGTTAAATTTAGATCATATTGTAAGGCTTTTAAATTTTATTTTCAAAATCCTCTTATATATATATTATTTCTCAATATATATGATATATATCCAAGTTGTATATATATGTATATATATAACTGTTATAGTAATAGATATATACATAAATATATTAATATTGAATATCGCTGAATATCAAATATTGCAATGATGCTTTGGACCAAATTGAATAACTTTGAAACTGTATTGAAATGTATGTGTCGCTGTCATCAATATCGGCCCGCAGCCCTTATAAATATAGTGGCATCAATCTTGGGGAGTCATGCCCACAATGGAGCATGACTCTTCGTATAGTCGTCCATCGTGGACATGACTCTACAATGTCGTGCCACCTTTGATCACAGCCTTTCTTAACATTCAGTTTAGTCGATACTCGTCGACTTACTTGATTATAACAGTCGGCATGTATAATGATTAATATGTTTATTAATAACATGATATTATATATATGTGTGTGTATAATCATATACATAAAACATATTTCTAAGTAATCATATAAACATATAATCATTCTGATAGTAATTATCCAACTGAGGCTACATAACACTAACAAGAATAAAGCATTAATTTTCACTATAAAATAGGAAGAGCATGAGACAAAACAATATTCTTAAAAAATCAAATAAGGCAAATAAGTCATTTAAGGGCTATAATGTTTTAGAATAATAAAGAAAATAAAGTCATAGGGTGGCATAAATAGACAAGAGGGTTTCCTTGTCTTTAAGTATAATAGTACTTGTAGCAAAGAATATTTTCTTATGAAAAGGTTGTGCAATCAAACTGGATTAACAATTTAACATTTTGAAGATAGGATGTCTTCACATTTAAAAGTGAATGAAAACAAGGCCTTGGCTGTTGTATATCACGATACTAGAAAAATGTTTATCACATTATTGCTTTTTGTTGAATTTTTATTTAATATTCAGGTTATTGTGTTTTCAAATTTCAATTTCCTACCACCTAATTACAATCAGAGCCTTTAAGCACATTTCAATGTTTCTTTTATAATAATAATATACTTGTTATTCTCAAAAAAGTAGTCCTTGGGTAGAAGAAAAGGCCGCTACTGAAAGAAATAAAACTTCAATTTTTTCTGTTGCTACTACACATTTTTATCTAAGAATATAGTGCATAGGAATGGCAACTTACCCACAATTTACCTTAAACTCTCCTTCACAATAAACCCCAAATGTTTCAAGCACCACTGCTAAAAGCGCAGAAAATGTCTTTATTATCATCTGAGGAAACCAGATATTTCAGCAGCCAAAATAGTCAGAACAGAAGAACCAAAACCCCAATTAAAAAATCATATAAGAACTGAAATAACCTACTAGATAACACTTGAAAACTTAGCAAAGATTGTTGGGGGAATTAAAGGACGTACATACTGAACAATACCGAATTTAACAACTTGGAAAAACCACTGTCCAAGTTTCCATGGCTTAAAGAAATAGTTCAGTGGGAAAGGATGCTTCACACATCCTTTTTCGGAGGAAGGTTCTAACAGAGGCGTTTTGGCATTTGACCGACCCTGCCTCTTCATGAACTCGACAGTTCTTTCCTCTCCACCTTCAATAACATTATTTGAGATGAGAGAAAATATCCAAACTTTATACGTCACATTTACATTTTCATGCACAAAACCCATGATATATATTAATCATATGTACTTTAATTGCAAATATCCTAATCTGAAAAAAATTATGAATCATTTTTATTGCTGTAGACACAATGACTTTACTAGAATGAACAACAACTGATGTCAAGGAACAATTCCCAAACATGAAGCACAGAAAACAAGTGTAGTAAACAAAAATCTAATACATTTTTTGACTTGGATAGAAGATGGCCTCAGATATTACGGATGAAGAGATATGCATAAAATCTCACGAGTACATATCAATATGTCAAAATCCAAATGTTGAAGATTATATATTCAAATTTTAAACTTGTAACATATATGACATGCATTAAAATAGGAAGTTTCAACTAAACAAGTAACTCTATAGGGCATTTACAAATTTGAAATTGTATTATAAATATTGAAGCATATCCAACGCGAGAAGGACATGGCTACCAAATAGGTTCCACACAAATGACAAAAACAGCATCTACTTACCAACTGAGGCATCTATGTCTAGTTCATTGTCTAACCCTATGTTTTTTCAGCTATCATAACTCAAGCTGTATGACTAATGTAATGAATCGTGGTCCACATGTACAAATTTGCACCACATTTAATACAATAAGCTTCAATATAAGAAGATTCAATATCCTCCATCATCAATGTATTTTGTGCATGGTTTCTAACACCTGTTTTTGATTCTTCAACTTGCAGTATACTCACAGAATCAATACTGCGCATAATCAAAGGTCAGTAGTTAAATCTCCTGCAGGCATGCATATGGAGAACAGAATAAGGTAGCAGATACTGAATCTCAATGTGAGTATAGAGTCCATCAAAGGATAAGAGTGCAACTCTGGACTGTGAAAGCTCCACCAGACCTCTGTAGCATTTTTGAATGGCTTTATTCTGGAAAAAATTAAATGTTAGAGAATCTTTCTGGTAATAACTTTGTAGGTATTTTATGCTATGTCACGGGTTCGGCGAATCTCACGCAAAAAGTTTGAATTTCAGCAAATTTAACGAAATCAATTTAATTTGCCTGAAATTCATACAGAAAAGAGCTTATGGCTTTTCACATTAGTTTTTTTTTCAAATATGTTTTTTCTTGTGTTTCAGATTTTGCATGAAAAGAACATCTAGAACTTTGCTATTTTCCGTGAGAAAATGAAAAACTGCAAGGAGTTTCTAGTTCATGTGAATTCTCTCTAGGGTTCATGGAGAAGGCCCCTACCAATCACTCCCTTCAGGTCATTTCAGATCACTTAAGTAAGAACGTATCATTCCAAGAAACCATTAGAGGCATTGAAATGCATTACGGCACTACTTGGGTGACTCTTATTATCATTAGGGGTGGGATATTCTGCTCTTCTCAGATAGAGAAAACCTTGTTATTTGTAATTTGAGATGTATACAGCATGAGAACTGACTTGCAATTCGCTTTCCAAGCACCTTCAGAAAGTGCAATGATATAAAGTATAGGCTTAGGCGCTATAAACGCTGGGTGTTCATAATAAAGGAATCACTTCTATCTATGCACAACTTTATTTTTATTTTTATTTTGTTTTAAAATACTTTGAGGTCTTGCACAATAATAAATGTTAATTATATCATTCCACTTTGAGGTTCTTGTTTGAGCTCTAAGTAGTCGCTTACTTTTGCCCCCATCTCTCCTCTGTGATTGCCCTGACATGATCTACCTGCCCCCTTTCTGCCAACACTTATTTCCTGTCCCAGGAATTTGTCCAAAAATTAGCTTTCTTGTCATCCCCCAATTGCCAGAAGATATGATCAGTTATCACTGGTCTACAGCTCACTAAAAAATTCCATAACGCAGATCCACATGGGATATCTTGTACTGTCAAAATTTTGAACCTATTATTTTTGTCCAAGTGTTTTGCTTTTAGAATTTGTACCCATTTCTGATCTGGAAATTTGAACATGCTCCATACCAATTTCGTGCCCATTGCCTCGTTTAGAATTCTCCAATTACTCAAACCAGCCCCACCTGCCTCCTTGGGTTTGCAAATGTGTTCCCATGCCAATAGAGGAAGCTTATCTTGTTCTTGATTGCCATTCCAGAAGAATTTCCTCATCCTTTGCTCAATTACACAAACTACTTTCGGAGGGATCTTTAAGCACGTCATAGAAAAAAGGGGCATAGCCGATATCACTGTCTTCAGCATGAGAATCCTTCCAACCAACGTTAACCACTTACTTTTCCACCCATCCATCTTGCTGACGCAACCATCTATGAGTCCATTCCAAAGGGAAGATTTGCATGCACCTCCAAATAAAATGATACCCAAGAATTTGACGGGAAGGGATCTCACTCGAACATTAAAAACCTTCAAGATTTCCCTTTGCAAATCATGTGCTATGTTGAAGAAAAAAGCTTGAACTTCCTCCAATTGATTTTTTTCTCAAATACCTAACTATATTTGTCTAAAATCCTCTTCATTGCTCTTGCTTCCCTCAAAGATGCATCACCCACTAGCAATGTATCATCTACAAATTGCAAATGTGAAATTGGATCTATACCTCTTGCAATATTCACCCCTTCCACTGACATTCTTCTCTCTGTTTGGTTATCACTCTACCCAAAACTTCTGCCATTAGTATGAATAAAAAGGGAGAGATTGGGTCCCCTTGTCTCAAACTGAGAGAGGTTTCAAGGAAACCTTGTGGACTGCCATTGACCAGAATAGACATCCGAGGAGCATCAATCAGAGCTTTAATCCATGAAATCCACCTTTAACTGAAGCTGAACCTCTCAAGAACTTTGTACAAGAAGGTCCTATCCACTCTGCCATATGCTTTCCTTACATCCAATTTTACAAACATCTTTGTCTGGTTTCTCACCCTTATTGAGTGAATTGCCTCATGGGCTATTATGATCCCAGAACCTTCTTGAGTCTGTTAACTACCACTTTTGATATGACTTTATAAATAACACTACAGAGAGAAATCATCCTAAAATCTTCAAATGTGTCAAAAGCTAATCCTTTGGGATGAGGGCTATAAGAGTGTTATTGAAATCCTTCCACACAAACCCATGTTGCCTGGACTCTTCCACAACCTCTAGCAATTCTTGTTTCATCACATCCCAAAACTTCTAAAAGAAGAGAGCTCAGTAGCCATTTGTCCCAAGCAATTTGTCCCCTTCTAAGGTGAATAGGACCGATTTCACTTCCTTCATATTCACCAGCTCCATTAGAGCAATATTTTCAGCATCTGATCTAGCAATTCTTGTTTCATCACATCCCAAAACTTCTAAAAGAAGAGAGCTCAGTAGCCATCTGTCCCCAAGCAATTTGTCCCCTTCTAAGGCGGATAGGGCCGATTTCACTTCCTCCATATTCACCAACTCCATTAGAGCAGTATTATCAGCATCCGAAACCAGTTTTGGAATAATTCTCAACACTTCATCATAGTCGTCAAATGACCCTTCACTAGACCATAGGGAAGAACAGAAAGAAACTGCCTCCATATTTATGCCTACAACATCAAACACTCTCTACCCAGATGAATTCATAATTAGTATTACAAGCACCTTCCTTCAGCCAATTTTCCCTTGACTTTTGCTTCGAGTATATTTCCCCCCTTGCTTGAATCTCTCCATACTTGGCATGTAGGTTCCTAGCATTAAGGAAATCCACTTGGTCCATACCTTCATTGATGACTTTGTTATTCAATGCTTCAAGCTGCCCTTCTAAAACACTTTTTTCTACAAAAATGTCTTTAAAATGCAGCCTATGCCAAACTTTCAAATTAATCTTTATATACTATAATTTCTTAAAGAAGATAAAACTCTTACTACCCTTACATGGAGGAGCGTTTGTCCACCACTAAGTGACCATTTCCTCGAACATTCCTACCACATCTAAAATTTGAAAGGACACCTCAAAGGAACTGAATCCTTCTAAAATATCAACGCCACTGGGAAGTGATCCAACCCAAAGGAAGGAAGAATGGAAACCTCAAAAACCAATGGTAGAGAGTCCTAAGCACCTGCTAAGAAACAACGATCTAGCTTTTCTTCTATATTAGAAAATTCTTGTCTCCTATTAGTCCATGTGAACAACTCATTCTGAGTCCTGACCTCCCACATACTGTTTGAGGAAACAAAATTCTAAAAGTCTTTTTGGACATTGCTGATCAAGCCTTTACCACCTTTCTCTACCATTTCAAGGGTAGCATTGAAGTCGCCACCAATAATAAAGCCCTCTGTATCCATAGCTTTTAAGACATTTGATATCTCTTTCCAGACCTCCTTATTGCCAGTATTTGTAGGGCCATATACGTTAAACAAATGTATACAATTCTGAAGATGCAAAAGTTCCATCTTAACCAGCTGCCAAGAGCTTCCATGAGAGATAGGCTCCAGTTTCACTAACCGTGTGTTCCAAAGAATTCCCAATCCCCCTGATCCCCCACTTGAACTAACAAAAGTGCCATCCCAAAATCTACCTCCCCCTAACAATATTCCAACTTCCTCCTATTTTAACTTTGGTTCTTGTAAACACACCACATCAGGTTTAGTTTGATCAAGGCATCTCTTGATCAAACGAAGCTTGTTAGGGGCATTGCAGCCCCTAACAATCCACGTAATGACCTTCATGGCTGCCCAGGAGAGAACAAGTATCTCCTGGATCTCAATTTGCTGTGGTCTTTCATATTACCAGCCATCTCCAAAAGCTCTTGAGTTGATTTGCGGCCTCTTGTTTTCTTAGCCCCAGTATTAGCCTTCTTAGATTTGGACCTTGTTTGACCAATTGTCCGCTTTTCAAAAATACCTTCTCCATCCTCAAGGCCAAAAATGTCCTCCACTCTCGACGAAGAGACAAGCCCTTCCTCCTCAACCTCAAAGTTGCCTTCTTGCTAAATATTATCCCTAATTGGGGACATTTCAATGTACTTAAAAACTGTTGGTTCCTGGGAGTCCAGAAGAACTATCGATTCCTAAGTTCGCTCCTCCACATCATTCTTGTCTTGAACCAAACCCTCTGGCTCCAAGCAACATTCCCCTTTTCCATCCACATACCCCAATCTAGCACTGATGGCATC
The DNA here is from genome assembly GCA_027943335.1 of Chamaecyparis obtusa. Classification (NCBI taxonomy): domain Eukaryota; kingdom Viridiplantae; phylum Streptophyta; class Pinopsida; order Cupressales; family Cupressaceae; genus Chamaecyparis; species Chamaecyparis obtusa. The sequence goes on along the minus strand of BSBK01000451.1, from coordinate 624,655 downwards.
ATCCTAAGAAAGGGACTTCTAAGCCTCCATTTCCAGCGGTGGATCCATTTTTGGTTCCATATCAGCTGCATCATTGGCTACTACTGAGCTGTCCACTCCCTTTCCTTTAGGGGCCTCAAAAGCCAACTCTCCATGAGCCATCAATTTAGGTTTTTATGCATTATATTTCAGATCACTCTCCATGAGCCATCATCACATCATGGATCATGGAATGTCGTCCAAAACAGTGATGATGGCTCATCCGAAACGGTGATGATTGTCTCAAGGAGAATGATCCAATTCATTGATGCAAAAAACACCTATAGAGTTTTACCAGAAGCATTCTCAATCACTTACCTGGGCCATGGAAATATCATGTCAGTTAAATTGAATGTTGTGTCTACACTTCCCACTGTTTCTTTTTATTCAAGTTTTTCTCAAATCAATGTTACTACAATAGCAATTTTCTCATCTATAAAAATGAATGTTTCCATGCCTGTACAGTTGCGGAAGGATAACCCCATAACATGTCTTCGAAGCCTGAAGTAGATATTCAGGATGAGACTGTGTCAAATAAACTAAATCTTAGGCACATTCCACAGCATTAATAATAGAGGTATCAAACCAGACGCTCAATAACAAAGTTTGGCAGGCTAAGGAACTCAACAAATCATAGACCAAACAAGAAAAGAATTATGTACCAGTATCAAAAATTAATTGACATGTATAGTTTTTGGTCAACCATTTTTTTTAAATGACATTTTGGATGAGACTGTGTCAAATAAACTAAATCTTTGGCACATTCCACAGCGTCAATAATGAGGTATCAAACCAGACGCTCAATAACAAAGTTTGGCAGGCTAAGGAACTCAACAAATCATAGACCAAACAAGAAAAGAATTCTGTACCAGTATCAAAAATTATTCGACGTCTATAGTTTTTGGTCAACCATTTTTTTTTAAAATTATGGCAAATTTTCAATCTGTTAGTTGCCAGCAATGTATTTGAGTCAGTCTATCTTTCTGCTGATAACTGAATTTTGTGTCATGAATTGTTCTTTGAACTTTCAACTAGATTTTATCTAGTCTATAAAACTACTATCCAGTATGCACATAGGCTACAAGTCACAATGGAAAAGTAACTATAAAGAATAATGCATTTCGATAACAGGGTGTTTTGCGGTTCATGCTAATGTTCCATAGTTCATGTCAGTCACAGTCGCTTTTCTTTTCAGAATTCTATAGTCAACCAGGTTTCAAAAAAGTCAGTTCTACTTCTTGTTTGTTGACTGATATAAAAGCAAAATATACACAAATCCTCAAGAAAAAGTAATGAAAATGGACATTTAGAGCATGTAAGTGTTCTATATATTGACCAAGGTCTTTAGACAATAATGTGCTTGAAGGCTTATTTGACCTGAGTTATGGTCCATACCTCCACAGGAAAATTGTTCTTGCATGCTGTGAAATACCAGAGACCAATAAGCATGCTGCAGATCTATTATTGCTCCTTATTAACAATTTCATCGTTGAAAACATAAGAAAATCATGTGTGTGTGTGTCTCAATATAAAAAAGAGAACTCAGTAATCTCGTATTCCAGTTCAAAATTACAAGCAGTCTGTTTTCAGCTATTTAGCTATTTTAGATTTTCCAGCTATTCCAGATTCAGAACCAGGCAGTAATAAATACTCTGGATATGCAAACAAAAACTGTTTCTGTCAGCCAAATATATAATTGCCTAATTCATTGGCTTTCACTCCTGATTGCTAGTGTTTACCCAAGAATACATTCAGTGGTTTGTCAAGCAGTAAAGATACAACTTGGAGTCTAAGACTCTAAACTATCTTCAATTGAGGCTAGCATTTGTCTTCAAATCGTCAAGCATGTAACAGAGGATGTTGACAATATCATTTCAGCCAATAGGAAAAGGCAGGTGGTCTTTTTTGTCTGAACCCAAGGAGACACCAGTTACGTTATAAATAGCTTGCATTTTTTCCCTATGCCTATGGGAAAAAAGTAATTTGAGTTACTTTGGAAGAGTTTTAAACCCCATAAAGCTGCAACTTATGAATAGTCACAAGATATTTAAAAAGCAGTAACCTACATATAAAAAACTTAAACAAAACTGTCATCTGAGAAAGCACACGCAATTATGACTGCTTATAAAGTAAATGACAGGAAAACAGCCAAGAGCATGAAGAGGAATTTAAAATTCTAAAGGTTAAATATGCATACTTTAAAAGCAACAAAATGTATGTCAATGTAATTAAAAGTAATCATGTTATTTGAGCCAATAAAATATACATACCCAAGCAAGCTATAAGATATCTCCCAAAACAGTACATAGCAAAGGCCTCATAGCAGTCCCGTAGGATTTCACAATCAACAGAAATTGCAGGTTTCACCAGTGACACAAACTGCAAACCAATAGATACAACAATATAAATATAAGGAAATGGATTTTTTAATATCATGAAAGAAGGTCAAATATGCTTGACCAAAATCTTTCTTGTTCTCAAAATCACTACTTTATTGTTTATTTTTGAGGATACAAATTACTTCATTATATTCAGATCAAGGACAACTGAATCTTGCATCATTCACATGAAAATAGTAGAAAACATGTTTAGCCTATGGAAATAAACAAACAAAAGAAAATACTTTGAAAGAATGTATGTCAATAATGTTCCTAACTTTTAAGCATGGTTCTCAGATACAGACACTCTGGTTCAGATCTTGACAGAACCAGAAAATTTTGACTGGCCACATTTGTACTGATTCAGTGGGCACTTTTCAATTCCTATAGAAAATTGACCTAATTAATTTTTAAATTCCAGACTTCTGAGTTTTTTGGCCTCCTCAGCCAACCAAATTTGTTGAACCTGGTAACCATATCTTTTTGTAGCCAAAATTTCCAATTCATCACTGAGGTTCAACCATTTGACACGTCTCAAACTTTTAAAACTTCCGAGGTTCAACTGAGCCAATCACAGCCATTGCAGGTGGAAGAAACAATATATATCATAAATTAGAAAGATTAATTTGCATCCTGCCAACTCATTTTATCTAGATTCTATAACTGCCTACAGCTGTTGATCCAGGTGGATCAACATAAATTTGCTATTTGTAAATGTGATGTAAATGACTAAATAGTGTAAGCAGCATATATATAGGCACTTCACTATTTGTAAATCAAAAGTGAGAGCCGAAGAGGAAAGGTAACTTGATGAATTTCCAACCAGAATGTCTTGTTATCTTTAAATTGGAAATGTTGAATCACTTTTCTTCCCATCCTTGAGAGTGAGAGGTGAGAGATAGCATAGCAGGAAATGTTTGAAGAGAATTTAATGGTTAACTATCTCATTCTCTTGCCCGAGATGTTCCATAGCCACTTTGTACTTCTTAATTGAGCTGAGGAAGCAACAAAGGCCATCTTTTAGGCTGGTTTTTCCCACACTCGATTTTCCATGATAAATACTTGTGTGTAGGGCATGTTTTCCTTCATCGTTTGCAGTCAAATTAACTCTCTTTCCATAAAGTCTATAACTCATGTGATGCCACTTATAAAAGTACAGTATAATGGATCATTTTTGTATCAAAGATAGGTTCTTTCTGCAAATTAGGAATGTTAAGGTGCAAATATCCCACTCACTATGAAAGCCAAAGAACAAATAAAAGCAGATTTGGAAGAATTCAATAGCAAATAGGATCAAGGGGATGGAAACCTTCACAAGTACTCATGGAGGAATGGAAAGTTAAAATCTATGAAATGGTATAAAAAAGTCAAGAATGTATAAAAATATCAAAAAGGTAACAGATTCCCAAACTCAATTGTTTGAACTTTGAAGCATAATTGGAAAACTGAACAAGTCACCAAGTACTTGTGGCTTTTTTCGAAACAAGTACTCAAGTGAACTCGTACGTTAGAGGAGCAAAGTTTTCAGCAAGTTTTGGTAGCAAAACTTGGCAAGTCCATGCATGCAACTCAACAAATATGGAACACATAACCCAACATGGCGAAAAATACTCCAAAAACACAGCATGAAAGCTAAAAAATATGGTTTTCTGGCATTTGAATTTTCTCATGCAAATCGAATTGGAGTGAAAATACACAATTTTTGCCTTTTCAAAAATTATGAAAATGGCCTGCACCAGGAAGGTTTGTATGGTTTCAAGACTGCCTTCGACCCCACAAGGGGCACTGCTCCTAAAGCTTCCCAACAAGTTGGATCAGCTTCAATGGAGGAAAAGACAAAGCTAAAAAGGGAACATTGTACTGCAAAGTACAATACTTTCAAAGCTTGTGGCCAAGGTGGACATAGCAAAATAGGAATAAAAATGGATCATATAAAAAGTTGATAAACTATGACTGAAAATCTAGGACTAAGAAGTACGTGTAAATGACCAACGAAAGGGATTCAATAGGAGTAAAGACAAACCAAGCCAATGTTGTAACAAAAATAACACTTTAATTAACTTCTTTGATGTAATAGGGGTGAACTTGTTGCAGGCAGAGAAAGGCAGAATTCAGAGGAAAAGGAGGCAAAGAGGAGGGAGGAGCTGTTCTTGATGAAAATGCAAATTGGCACCACTCATTTTAAGTGCTGTTTTTTATGCTGGATCTACAAATAATTTAATCTTACAGTCTATTGGAAAGAAAACTACACTTAGATTAAGCAGATGACATTAAGTAGAGAAATAGTGTGCTCTCAAATTTTATATCGGAAGAAAATTTCATGATCAAGTTGTTTGTGATATGACACTTGTTCACATGTAAAGTGTTGCTTGAATCCCCTAACTTTGAGTAGGAGGGCCAAACTATGCAAAGGAGAATAAATGGTGTTTAATGAAGAATGGTAAGCCTTAATTGATAATTCATTGCATAGTTGAAAATATATGCTACCAGATCTGCTGTAAACTGGCCAAATCCGGGTTTGGTTCATATTGGATCCATGATCTGGTCAGATCCGCCTACGAATACAATCTAGAGTCTGAAGAGTGTAGTTGGGTTCATCTAGGCCCTAGGGCAAACCTGGAAAGGATCCAAAGGAATCCAAGCATACTAGGGCATATCCGTCCATTTTTCTTATTTTTAACAAAATTTGCCTTCTTTTTTTTAATTTTCCACCTTAGGCATTGTGTTTTAAAAAAATATGAAAAAAGCGTGTGCCGTGAAGATCTGTATAGTTTATAAGGTCTTAATTTGGGCTTGATGGCTGGGGTTAAAGTTTAAAGTCTTGAGAAGCCGGATTCGCACCCAAAGGTCCTGAACCGGGTCCGGGTCCGGGCAGGGTCCGTGCATGGACCTGTGGGTCCGTCCGGATCCGCGGGCTGCGAATCCTCGAGGATCCCGCGCGGATCCATGCGAATCCCCAGGGACCCATGGCCTATGAAGGCATAAAGCACTTAATATGCCATTTTTTATTTTATTTTCATCTAACCCTAAATTGACCCAATTTTCCAGTCGAGGGGCAGGAGGATTTATACAAATATAACATTTAATTATAAGTTTGATTTATTTAATTTCTTATACTTTAAGTTATATTTGTATAAATACATTCCAAGATGTTTGAGATAGGTTCCAGGTTCATAGGACTTAAGATGCAAATTCTAGATTTTGGGGGTTTTTGAAAAATTCCAGACTTAGCCAAATTTCAGGATTCAGCAGGGTTACCTCCTTCAATCCATCATGGCTTTCTAAGGTCAAACTGAAGCTGGCAAAAGGATTCTCAAAGGGTTTTAACTCGTTTTATCACAAATCACTTGGTTTCGACCCCATCTCTATGACAGACTTAGCTTAGCTCTCGCCCAAATCCCAGACAAACATGACTTCCCAATAGGCCAAAATCACTCAAACCTCATTTGTCAGACCTAGGGACTTGAAAACAGCCACCAACAAAGACTACCTAAGACCTAGTTATGAAGAGTTTGACATTTGGCATTGATCAATGATCAAGCATCATAGATTCATAGTATGCAATGATTTAGTTTTAAAATTACGTATCTTTCTCTTATATTTTTGGATATATAATGCATATATATATATATATATACACACGAATCCATACGAATCCATAATTGGAAAAAAAAAATCACGAATCCACAAACCAGATTCTCGAACCCAAATCCGTCCCCGAATCCGAACCGGCAACTTAGGTTTAAACCCCTCTATATCACCCCATATCCCGGCAAGGAATGCACCAGGGGCAATGCCCCTCAACTTCATTGGAGGTTTGTCCCTAGATCCCCATGAAGCTATGGAATATGGAGCCAAAGCAAACTGACTTTTGGATGCTTTCACTTTCCAACATGTTACACTTGATGATCAAAAAGTGGGCACCCTATTAGTGTGAGTGTCAAAGATACTACTTACGATTCTTCAAATATTCCTACATCTTCCAATGTCAATAATGATGCTAGCGTTGATGATTTAGAAAATCTTTGTGACACTGAAAAATTGATTGTTGAACTTGATATTATTATTATTTTAATATTGCACTTGAAGTATGAGAAATTAAATTTTCTAAAATTTATGATTTATATATTAAATGACATTAGAGTTTATGGTGGTTTTGTCGATTGCATTACATTATGTGGTATTATAAACTTAATTCCTATTTTTTGTCTACAAACATATATATTTATGATTTTTACATGTTTTTGTACGGACAAACCCAAAACAAACCGTGTTCCAAATATTGTTTTGCCAAAACAACAAACCCAAACCAAGGTCCATACCAAAACCAGTAACACAGTTGAAAACACTACAAGTACTCTCAAGACTCATGAATGCTAGCAGTCTGAAATAACAAACAAGCAATCGAGAGAAAAGTCAGCCCCAAGTTTTGTAAATTACTTGATGCAAGTTTTGCGAGACAGATCACCAAAATAGCCAAAAAATCGCCATAACTCAAAATTTGCAAAACAACTAGGGCATGATTGTGAGACTACTGTATTTGGATATTAGGGCATCATTGTGAAACTTATAACACATTGTGAGGGATGTGTTTGGATTTTCGCAGGTTCCCATTGTCTTTTTGTTGGCACATGGTTTTCAACTTTCATGCTTCAAGCTTCCAATTGCATACTACGAGAATAGTTTGCTGATGTTTTCAAGTTTCAAGCTACCAATTTTCACTTTTAGAGTCACCAAATCAGGTATGTGCTACTTCCAATTTCTATTTTTTTATTTTTTTGAACTGTCACTTATTAAGATTTGAATTACTATCAAGTACATTCTAGCCTATGAATTTGTAATGAACATTTCCTTTTAATTATTTCTAGCACCTAAGTCATAGGATTATTTTTTCTCTTATTTACATGGCTACCAGAAGATGCGTCTCCTACACCCTGAGATGTGTCTCCGGTACCAAAGACATCCCCAAAAACATCCCAATGCACAAGGTTCTTCTGTTTGTCATCTCCAGCAGTCTCTGATGTCTCCCACCCAAAAATTGACATCTCCCAACAAAAAACTCAGAGCATAGAGTGTTATAAAATGCTCTAATTCTTATCCTCTATCATCATCATTGCAAAAACATTATCACTTATATGTTAGTAATGATAATGATAGCCTCTAATCAATCTGTTCATTTACCTCTCTAAAAAGACCCATCAATGATGTACAATTATTCACTTTTCTTGTAGTCTTGTGATTTACTAATGGTCGTTCTTTTAAAAAAGTCACCTGAAGGATAATAAGAGATCTTTACATAACATCAATTTAATTGTTGGAAATAATGGAAGCCACTAAGTATCTCCATCCTTTTCAAACATCTTTTAGGGACACATCCATCCAAACCTTCTCCATTCTTAGAAGAACAATAAAAAATTTCTCATAAATAGGAACCTCATATCCTTTGGCATGTTTATCAGCATCAAACTATCAATATTTTTGAATTTCAATATGTAATGATAATCTAACATGAAATCTGTAGTGTGAGTTTTGAACTCGTTAGCTCTTTGACACAATGACATTTGACATTTGTGTATTTATATTTTTAACTTTACCACTGTTCTTGTTTTCAAAGTTCTATGTCATGATCTTTTCTGGAAATTATTAAATTATATGAAAAAAATGGCGCCTCCAAGTACCCTCGTATTCTATTTTTGAAAATTAGCCATACCAGTACTAGTGCCACAATCTGGAGTCTTCAAGTACCCCCTCTCATAGTAACTATGATTACTTCCCTTCTAGTGGGCTGTATCTCCGACTATTTTAATAAGCATATGAAAGGAGCTATAAATCAATTAAAATATAACCTTGCACAAAATCTCTACCAAGATCTAGATCCATGTACACAAGCAAGTCTAGAGGTTGATAACAAAGTGAATGATTTCAACATATAAACTAAAGATAGCAAAGAAGAAAGGACGGCAATGATATGATCCACACACATAATAATGGCAATAAGACAATGTAGAAGATAGACACCACAAAACAACAAAGATGCTTATGGGCCAAGATGCGCTAATATCCAATATATGCAAAAATAAAATAAACCTTAAGGTAGGGTACCATCTTACAATACTCTTTATGGAAGAAGCGATTACATGCTATATCTCCAAGAGATCCCAAATACAATATCATACTTAATACTTATCCTTACAATGATAATCACCTCCTTTATATCGAATGAAGGCATGCTCATCCCCTAGGATAATTGATTACTCGAATTGTCTCGATGACCCAATATAAATAACTTAAGGTATGTGTGCCACATGTCAACGTCCATCCAACTAAATACATTATAATATCATATCCGTAAGTACATAACATGACATTCCTCCTTGAAACATTTCATCTACAAAACATGAGAAGAAGCCAAATATTATGACTATTGCAATTCATTACAAATATAATGCCATGACCAACCATACAACCATTCATAGTTGATCTTTGGTACCTAGATCCCATCCTTGATCCACATTTTTCTACACCCATTTGATACCACTTCTTATCATAGTATGTCATTTTTTGACTTGAATAGACATTACTTCTATATTGCCACTAGTTTTTGTAGTTATTCCTTCAATTCCATGTAAATCCATAGTGATTGGTTCGTTGACTCCCTGTATTATAACACCCTCCACAATTCTTGCCTCACAATAATGTGAATGTCGATATGCTACACTATTTGTTATCTTTGGAGCCTTCTTTGATTCTTCAACCTTGCTTGATGCTCATTTTTTCACGTTAGGAAGGGGAGCAAACCCTTCTTTACTCTTACATCAAAATCCTCTTGCTTGCCTTTTGCTTCTTTTGTGCATTCTTTAGTAGCTTCTTGACCTTGCTCTACCAACTTTCATTGGACTTCATTATGTGTAATATACTGTAATGTAAATTTTTTCCTCCTATAACAAAGCTTCTTGAGCTTCTTTTGCACATTGATGTTTGTTGTTCCCAAAGGTTCTTACAAAAGATAATGAGGGACAATATCCAACTTATCCATATCCAACCCATAAATTTTGAATGCAAAAAATATTCATCCATAGAGAGCATCAAATCTTCGAAGGTTTGAATATCCTTGCACAATATTTAACTATCCTTCACAAGTTTTTCTTGTACCTATTGCTACATTGATTCCATGTTGACGAAGTTTACATGTTACTAGGCTTATAGGAACAATATCTTGTCTTTCAAATACATCCATAAACTTGAAAAATTAAGTCTTCCTTTTGTAGAGCTGAACTGCATGTACTGGTATCCTTTTGTTGAGCTTTCATGGACCAACTAGGACTCAAAACTAGTGCCTTCCATTTGTTGTTGGAGTTTACCAACTAAGCTACTGGCCATTATAGGACCGGCCCATCTTTGGTTTAGGTTTCGCTTATTACCAACACCCTCCCTTAAGCCACAATAGGTGCTTGGGGCTCCTAGCCTAACTTGGCTCTCATACCGTGTTGAGCTTTCATGGACCAGCTAGGACTCAAACCTAGGACCTTCCATTTGTTGTTGGAATGCTCTCCCTACTAAGCTATATATCCCTATAGGACTAGCCCAACTTTGATATGGGTTTGGCTTATTACCAACAGCTTTGCCTTCTCTTTGTGTCTTTTCCTCCCCTCCATCTCTTTCTCTTCATTTTTTTCTTCTTCTTCTCCTCCCTTTTCTTCCTCCTCTTACTTCCCTTCTTCTTCCTCTTCTTTTGCAGCCCATCTAAGAACAGTTTTTCAATTTCCTCCTTGAAACAGTGCATAATGTGTGATGCAAAATGAATTAACTACGCTTCTCAATTTGATATGCTCTCCTCTTCAATATTCATGGTGATAATAGGCCCTTCTGCATTGGAACCACCATACCATTAGCATTTCCATCAAATATAGGAAGCCCCATTGAAACTAGGGTTTCTAAATTTCTACCACATACCCAACTTTGATCCAATTATTTTGTAATATCTTCGACCCCAAAAATTATAATCTTGATAGACCCTTAAAGAATTTTCAAAAGCTTTCCAGAAATGTAAAAATATCAACAAAAAAAATAATGATTTGCAGCTTAGAAATTGAGTTTATGAAAACCACAAAATTACAATAATAGCAGATTTTTGGAGTATATCTTCCTTGTATAATCCTTTGACTTCAATAAAAATAAATGCAAAAAGAACAGAATGATTGAAAGATATAGGAGAATATCAAAAAACTAAGGTTTTTCCTCATCTTTGTTCAAATTGTAGCTCTAATACCACTTGATAAGATCCACACATATAATAATTGCAATAATGCAATGTAAAATAAAAATCACAAATACCAAAAAAGATGTAGAAAAATGTCAAGATCTTGTGTAGTGTATCTTGTTGGATGAGATGGGGATGGAGGTGAGTGTGAAATATTATTCAAATAGTGACAAACAATGCATCTACATATGTGGTGGTCAACAATCTACTAAACACAAAATACTCTACACTATTTTAGAGTTCTTGAGTCACACAATACCGTGAACTTCTCCTTGAGAATATGGGTAAAACATGTTGAGTGAAGAACATGGTTGAAGATACAAGGAGTGGTGGGAGAGGTTTGGTTCTAAGGAGTCAAATCTTTAAAGGATTGTCATTTGTATCTTGAGTCAACCATACAACTCTTCAAGATATAATAAGCACAATTAGAGTATGTTTGACCACATACACTACACAAAGCATAGCAAATTATTGATGCAAAAGTTGAATGATCTTGTTTATTATTGTTACAAGTACAGCCTTTGCCTCCGTCGTATGCAAATCTCAAGCTTTGACTTATCTTCCATCACATTAAAGGAAGTTGATCTACAATCAAATACAATCATCAAGGTTGAAACTCTTCTTTTTGCTAAGGATGGCCTACATGGGTTGGTCAAGCTAATCACAAAGGCAAAAGCCACAGTGAAATAGAACACAAGTGGATCTTTTAGATGTTGTCACTGACAGGACACACCATAGAGCTACAAATGTTGGGCCAAGTGATGCAAGCTCTTCTCACTCATAGTTGTACTTTTGGCTTTTGGTTTTCATACCATGGATATCATAATCCGTGAGTTTTACACACCTAAAATACTTGTGAATATTTATTTAAAATGGTGTTCCTACAACTCAAAACAGCATTTGTACTCATTTAATGGTTGTATACTAGTGTATGTGATTAAAGAAGCTTCCAACTTAATAGTTTATTATGTATTTAAAGTTGATTTAGTGAAGGGTAAGGGTGCATGGCAAAAGTTTTAAATCCTTAAAAAATCTCTATATTTCATTGTATCAATTGGATGAAAAAAGGAAAGTTAATATGCATGAATGTCCGGATGACAATGACGGAATAAAAAAGTTCATGAAGGAAAAATTCAAGAGTCTCATATGGTCAAAACAAAATGGGCGCAAAAAAGACTATTACGTCAAAAAGTTTAACCCCACGGGGGATCACGAGGAGAAAGCATACATAGGAGCGAATATCAAATAGAGATATAAAATGCTCACAACCCAACTTAGGACAAGTTATCATCATTTGAGGTGTGAAATGGGTAGATGGTTGATACCTAAGGAAGAATGGGAAGAGAGAATATGTTTATTTTGCCACATGGAGTGGTAGAGACAGAGCGGCATTTTATCATGGAGTGCCCAGCATACAACGACATCCACTCCAACTATGAGGATATTTTAAAAGCAGGCAATTTAGGTACTCCTTTTGAAGAAACACAGCTAGACAGGACAGCAAACTTAGTGATCAAAATTCATTGTCGAAGAGCAAACTTAAAGAAGAAGTTTCAAAGGGCCTAATGTTTTGGGACCCTATTCTGGGGTGTTTGCTTTTCTAGGGGGGTTCCATAGGCTACTTTGGGCTTGCAGACATTATTAAAATCTCATTCATTCATCAAGTCTGAGTTCCAAGTCCAAGTTGAAAGTCATCCCATTGATACTCCAAGACCTGAAACTGTGGTATTAACATGTTCGGGGAATTAGTCGCATACAAAATTATTCACCTAGTTAAAAATAAAACAAAGAAATGTGCATAGAAGGTCCAAAAGCTCCTCCCACTGCCTTACAAAACCTAAACACACCCTAAATTTAACCCACTCACCCATTTCCACTCATAATTACCACAATATTTTTTTGCATTTGCATACGTAAATTTGAAGAAGGGAGTATGCATAGTTTATGATTAGTCATCCTTGAATGTTCACACCACTCACACAAATGAAACTCGTGGCTTGAAGGCAAACAATTCAAAACCTGATGCCAAATATGATGATTCTCTACAAAATAAACAAGTGGCCAAAAGGCACGTTATATTCATATATTTTGATGCTCTCCAAACAATATGCCATTGGTATCATATACTCTCAATCAATCTCATTTTTGTTGTGTTCTAATTGTTGGATAGTATTATTTAGTTATTAGTTCTTCAAAGGAACAGATAGGACACATTATATATTCAATGCTTATACTTCTTAGGCTAAAATTAAAGGCCAATTAATATATATATATATATACACCTGCATATATAATATATATCTAGTAGATTTGCCTTCAGAAAATAGAAGCCCAGATATTCTGGAATTTATTGGTAATAAGCTAGGTATTTTTCTGGGTCTAGACTCATCCACATCAGAGAATTCTGTATCTACAAGGTTATGTGTTCTTCTAGACACCACTAAAGTATTACCAAATTCCATAAAATTTCTCTTTAATTCAAGGGAATGGGTTCAGAAAATTCAGTATGAACAAGAAGAAACAATTTTCAGAGGAAAAGGGGATGTTGAGGAACCCGAGACATATGCTTTGCAGATGGCAGGTGGTTGTGAAGACAGGTCTAAGCATCAGAGCCCATAGCAATGGGAATAAATTATGTAAACAGACCCGAAGAGGCCTTCAATAAGCAAGAAGGGAAACAAGATGTTATGTTTTGTGAAACTCAGTTTTGAATGCTGTAAAGGAGTCATCCAGAGTCATTTCACCAAATGATAAAAGAGTAGAACATGGTTCATTTGATCAAAATAATTTGATATTTTTTTGCAGGAATTTATGGGGTCTTTTTTGGAAACTTAAAGAACAGAGGAAATTGAATAGATTTGCTATAAAGAACATAAGTGAGACTGGACATCTTTATATCTGGAATATGTTAGATATGGAACACAGATTGTTCAGATCTATAGGAGAAGAAATAAGAATACCATTCATAATAAATTATGAACTTACTCTCACAAATAATCAAAACATACAAGTAGCAATATATTGATAGATGTTAGCATGGGGAAGCTTCTTCCCAAGGTGAAATGAAACTATCCTTTTGGAATGGAAGGGGCATTAGTGTGCCTCACAAACAGTCATTAGTAGAGTGCTGTGTTTTTCAAGTAACAAAATTGCAATCAGAATAATGATATTTATTCAAGGTGATTATTGGATTTGGGGAGGGGAAGCAGTGGAAGGTAAAGGTAAATCTGGAGTGCTTTGGAGAAGAGGTTACCATGATGCTGTTGTGGAGTAGGTGATCAAGCTGATAATGACAGGAACCAGTGATAAACTCAGTTCAAATTTTGCTACTATAGCCGTTTGTGTTAAGATGTGATGTCAGCCATTTGGGTGTGATTATTTAGGATAATAGCGATGCTACAAATTTTAAGGCTTTAATCTTAAGTTTGATCCAGTAGTATGATAAATAAGAATATTTATGAATAGAAAAGTTGCTGTTGTGGACTAGGTGATCAAATCGATAATGACAGTAACTGGTGATAAATTCAGTTCAAATTTTGCTACCATAGCTGTTTGTGTCAAGATGTGATGTCAGCTATTTGTGTGGGATAATTTTGCCACTTGGGTCTATTCTATCGCATGTCTTGTCAACTGAAAGAAAAGAAACTGAAATCAAGCAGTGGAAAGTATGGGAAAGATTGAGCATTAATGAGCCTTGTAAAGTGGAGCAAGACCTTTGAGAAGTGAAGCGAATATTAGTGATGGCATACAAATATGGGACATCACTAAACAAATTTAGGGGTTACTATATTAGTTAGAAAATGGTAAACTACATCACAACCTTTAATTAGAGAAAGAAGCTTTAATTTTAGCGGAAAAGGATAATAGAGGAGGCAGCAGAACTGTCAGACCTGCAGGAAATGTCATAATTAACTGTCAGAACTAAAGGAATTTCAATAATTATAAATCTTTCAAAAGATCTCGCATATTGAGATCATTAATGTTTGGTGATGGCCTTTCTTTATCAAGGCTTTCTTTCCTTCAGACCTTACGGAGATTGAAAGACTGCAGAAGTGAGAGGAACTACTCAAGAAGTCTGACGAAAATGGATCCCCCAATTCTGCTAAGAGTGGCAAGCCCCAAAAGGCAGGTTGCCTTTCTAGGGATGGTGACAGATCAGAGAATGCAAGAAATTCTTCGAGACCTGCACATTATGGTGGTCAGAGTAGTCTTAGGGATTTTAAGTCAGGGCTAATTACAGGTATAGAGTTAATACGGACATTGTTGCGATTTTTTTGGCAACCTTATTGCATGTTGCTATAACCAAAAGGGTGGCAGAAAGGATTTGCAGGAAAGTTTTTCCAAATGAAATCTTTATAGACTTAACTGTAGTGCTGAGAAATATAGATGATAATCTCACTATCCCAAGGCCCATTGATTATGGGGTGGCTATAATCAATGGGCGCCCTCCGAAGCAGTACCCAATACTAGAAATTGAGGAGCAGAGGGTTTTCAGATACAGGAGGTGGAACATCAGAGAGAGGATGGATTTCTTGATAAAATTATACAAACTTTGTCACAATAAAAGCCCCTCGTGGGTCACAGACTTTCTTAGAACCCAGAATTCAGTAATGGAGAATGAAGGTGAGCAGAGGATGAAAAATATGGAAGCTGGTTTGTTAGAAATCTTTGACTCTCAAGGACCCCCGCCGCAGGATATAGAGCTGTGGGACCCGGACTGGAGTTCAGAACAGGTGATAATGAGGACCCCTCAGGAACACACACTTATATAGGCCAGAAGGAGCATGTCGACGGTTCATAATGCAGAGGACGGCAGATGAAGACGCGGATGAAGCAAAGGGCAGCAGGAGAGCAAGAGGAAGAGCAAGGAGGTAGCCAATACAAGAAGTAGTTCGTGCAAGGATAGGAGAAATAGAAGAAACAGGAGGGTCCGATGAAGAACAAAAAGATATCCCAAGGGAGACCAATTTCCCCTCCTTTGCTTGCCTCTTTTTTGGATTAAAAATTTGGTTTTAAAACTGAATTCTAGATTTTAGCTATTCTTAGATATGATATCGCAGATGTTCTATGGCTTTTGGGAGTGAAATCTACACAGACTTATACATACTTGTTAAATCCTTCAATCTAGATGTGATTATCTGTTATTGTCTTAACTTTATATGTTAATATATTCTGGCTTTAGCCTTTTATCGATCAAAATATATACATATATATATATAGGCACTATTTAAGAATTATTTATTTTAGTTACATTGTTCAGTTTATTATGCAGTTGAAATAAAATTTGGAAGTATATTTAGGCACTATTTCAGAATTATTTTGTTATACAGTAGATAATGCATATGAAATTAGACGACAATATTAATAGTTTTTTTTAATTTACTATTTTTACCATTCAATAGTTTCTTTTGTTTTGTCTACATTTTTCTATAAAATCTACCAATAACATGTACTAAAATACTTTTAAAATATCTAAAATTTAGATTTCATTTTATTTCTACTTAAATCTAAGATTTTACTTGGCATTTTATTTAATACCTATGAAAATGAAAATAACCATGCAGACAAATATTTTATAGTTATTAAACTTTTCTACGTAGGTCATGCATTTTATTTGTTTTAGTTTTTTATCATTTTTCTTTGCTGGCTCTTTAATAGTTTTTTGTTAACACACTCACACCATTGCACTCCACCCCTTGCTAGCACTCTCAACATAGTAATAAATTGAGCCACCACATTCCATATGTTAAAATTCGATTGATTTTAAATAGTTCCTAGATATTTGGCAAACATAGTAAAATAGTTAGGGAAGTGATTGGATAAATTTTGATCCCCCATTATATTCAAGGACACAATTGAAGAAAAAACAAGTGCACAAAGAGATTGAAATTTTAAATAATAAGGATCCTTTATGAAGGTAAAGTAAAACAGTTGTATCTTTAACCATAATTAATCACTAGTTATAATTATAGAAGATATCCTGAACCAATGAATTCAGTAAACATACCGATTCAACTGCATAGCAAGGAACCATTAATATAACTCCAATGAGGAATTTCTGTTCCTGCCAAAATTTGTATAATGTCCTTGTCAAAATGGTAATATGAATATAAGAGAAGAAAATTAGATAGGAAAAAAAAGACTTGTCATACAATCAACATGCACCCCCCCCCCCAAAAAAAACGGATTTTATAACATCTAATGTATAACAGCTCTAAGTCATATCACCCAAATGTTAATACATTGTACGAGGCAGATATGTACAAGCTGCATGTTCTATGTAACAGTAAATAATGAATAGAAAATATTTTCAGCAAAAACCTCAGGATTTTTGTAAGCAGTCAGATGCTCAAAGATGAGGAACATGGAGAGACAAAGGGCAATAAGAACAAATGTGCCTGCAACAATGATTGCCAATGTGCGAAATGTATTTTCTTCTCCAGTGAAAAACAGTGAGCTTGTGGCCTTCACTATGCCTGTGGATACTGCCATACTTCCATTGTCTACTAAAAACTTCCATTTAGCCCTCCCTACCATTGAACCAACGACTCACAAGTCCGTCTCAATACAAGATAGGGTACTAACTTTTGAAACTTGAATTCTCTCAAGCCCACAGTTAATTGAGCATGCAATCAAGAATTTGACAAGCAGAAACCAGAACAAGGCTTGTAATTGATCTCTGCTGAAGATCATAAACATTCCAGATGCTTTATAATAAAGTGCAATTCAGAATCAATAGATTTTAAACCACTGGATATTTCTATAGCACGTTTTTTGTTGTTTAGCTATATTTGCTGTCAAACTTGATAAACTGATTATCAATTGACCAGAAACTATTAATCAGGATACTTCCAGCACATAAATCTGTCGGTGGAACGAAAACCAATGTCCCAAAACTATTGCAATATTGTTCCTTTTCCTGTTACAAAACTCTTCAGTTTGGGCTCTACAGCATGAGAGACTGCTACTAAACATTGAAAAAATTATTTCTGCCCTGCCATTTGCCTGCTGGTTCAATAGAAATTACCATTTGTAGTGACCACCTAAATATTTAGTAGTCCATAGGTACCCAACTGACCTAAAAAACTTGAAGGTATTAGAGCATTTACAATACCCGTCACTCGGCTATGTCTCAAAAATATCTGCCATTGTCAGCAAACAAAATCAAATTAATTTATATCATGCAAAAATCATCACCTTCACTAAATGTATTATGTTAATCAAACCTCGAATAATAAGTAGTATTACTAGATGCACGTATTTTAAATTGCATGATCATGACAAATTCAATCAATGTAACTAAATCTCAGAGTATATCTCTACACAACGACTTGATAAACATAATACAAAAAATTCACATACAACAATCTGATAAATGTGCATCCATACATAAAAGAATTTTTAGAGGCTGTGTTCTTAGATACAGATGCATTGTTTACTAAACATACAATGTATGGCAGATTAAAAAAAATCTGCAATACAGATACAATTATACAACAGCAAATATAAATAATAAATATTCAAAAATATTAATGTGTACTAAAATAGAAAGAATAGAAAAATTATCTAAAAGGATGAGCTCAAGTGGTATATCACCAGGTGTTCCATGGCGAAGATGTTAGAAATCATTGTAATTGATGTCAAAAAAGGAAAATAAATGTTTTAATATGTTCAACTAGTTTATGTTGAGTTTCAGAAAAGGCACCCACGGTTCTCTCTGAAAACATACTTGTCTTCATGAAAAGGATGCAATAACAGAGAATCTTGATCAGCAGATGGTATTGAGTTTGACAGTATTCCTGGATAAAGAACAGACTTTATTATATGATGGAAGCAAAAGATTTGTTTGGTTAGAACAGAGTATATTGAGAATATTAATGTTTGTGATCAAGCAAC
The DNA here is from genome assembly GCA_027943335.1 of Chamaecyparis obtusa. Lineage (NCBI taxonomy): Eukaryota > Viridiplantae > Streptophyta > Pinopsida > Cupressales > Cupressaceae > Chamaecyparis > Chamaecyparis obtusa. The sequence goes on along the minus strand of BSBK01000451.1, from coordinate 606,103 downwards.
CAAATGTCTAATTAAGACAAACCGAATATACAGAGATTATTGTTCAAACAGATTGTGATTCAAACATTGGTTATCTTTAGAGTATCATCAACATTTAGACTGATTGTTTTATTACCTTGGCAGTGTTTTTTGAAAACATACGGAGACAATGAAGGACTTGTGTGTCAGAACAATCAGTAAAGGCTATCAGGTAAGAGTAGTTTATGACTCTGTGCATATAACACAAAGAATTACCGATACATGAAGACAGACTTTCTGCAAATAAATATGAGGACACAGCAGTGATAAGAAATAATAATGATTGAAAGCAGCGACTCCAGATGTCTGTGAGAAGACAACACTCATGAGAAAACATTTAAGATATGGCAATCATAAAGCAAAAAGATAATGATAATCTGTGCAGCAATCTTGAAGATTTCATAATATATTTTTGAATCTGATGTATACAATGTTTGAAGTGAATTTGCGAACGAATTATATTCAGCAATCGGAAGAACAACTGGCACATTGAATATGATATTTGTTTCGAAAGTCATAAAGATGTATTTATTTGACTTTGAAACTTATGTATATGTTTTTTCATTTGGAAGATCTTCATTGAAATGCTTATAACTTCTTACCAACGGTGGTTGTAAAACATGTCAGTTATAGCTGTGCCACTTAGATATTAGTTACAGCTGTTACTTCAAACTAAAGGAAAAGGTGATGTAGAGTAGAGAGTGTCTATTCATACTTTGAAAAGGCCACAAAAGAAAGATAGTTTGAAGTTGGTTTAAAACCAACTCTAACTTATTAACTATCTACCTTAGTTGATATGTCCTAATATTATGTATAACCATCTATTTGGCTTTGAGAAAGGTGGTCTGAGGCATTGAAATAAAAAATAAAAAAGACAGCATATAATGAGATTTGAAATGTAGTATTGAAAAACAAGAAAACCTTTGAAAAGTCATGATACTGACAGCAGTTTGGTGTTGAAGTCTGGAACTGATATTTGATAAGGAAATGCAACAGTTTTGATAAGGTATTAGGTGGAAAATCGTGTATATCTCAAGAGTTTAATGCTCTGTCCTTATTTACTGTTCTGATATTTATTTAGTTATATTTATGAACAAATTGTGCTTCAGAGAGCAATAATGATGTTTCTATAACAGTACAAGACTATGCTGTTCATTTTGGATTCAGACATGAAAGTTTTGTTAAGTAATACTTGCGGAGATTGTCACTCAATTTATATACAGAATATATATTGATAACAGAGGCTCCTCTAAGATATGTGTGCAGATCATTACTTCTTAAACAGATACAGTTTACAGAGAAATTGTGATTTGTATCAGACTGAGTTCAACTTGCAAAAGTTGTATTTTGAATTTATCCACTAGAATTCAGAGTAGTGTAAATTGTAATAATCAGAATCTCTTTGTTATACCAAAGCCCTTTACATTTCAAAAAGAGAAATCACAGAAAGTATATTTCTTCATTCTTGTACATTATGAGTTAACTCTCAGATTGATGAATTATGTTTGTAAAAGTTGGTACTTGAGAAGAGTTGAGTAGGTGCTCACATTCATAAGAGTTGGTGCTCTAGAACAGGGGTTTGGTGTAATAGCCCTGTCTGTAATAAATATTTAATAAATATATATTAATCAATTAAAAATTAATAGTTGTTATTAAACAATTAATTGAATAATAAAATAATGGATTGTGGAAATCTGATGTTGTTAATAAAATAATTATCAATTAACAAATATAAATATTAACAAGATGAATTATCATTCTTAATTAATAAGTTAATTATCATTATCATCATTAATTAATAAATTAATTAATCATTTTTTATGATTATCATTCTTATTATTAATTAACAGAGTTAATTAATTAATTAATCATAAAAACATTACTCAATATATTGTTATATTCATTGCGCTGACTGTAGAGTGAATCCACATGATTATTCCCGTGGAGACACCATCCTAAAACGCAAAGACAAACAAACTCAGCAACAGCCTGATAAGATCCGACGCTCATCCACATTGGCACGATTGCGGCGGGATTAGTAGTAGTTACATCTCAGTGTAAGACCATCGACAAAGGGACGTGCTCACAGCGGTTAAGAATTGTTTCGAAGACTAAAGAGTATGGAGGACGACAAATAATAATTAACTTAGGGACGCTGAGAAGGATATCATCTCCAATGAATACGATCAACTAAGACTGTCTACAGCGACTAAGACAAAATGAATGAGACAAGCAACGCCTTCGATCAATTCTTATGCCGACGAGGATTGCTGATGACAGAAATTAATGATAAAGACTATCAATTTGCCAAATCCATGATTAATAGATAAGCACTGATAATTCTAGATAATTACCGGCAGTAACCATTGACAGCGCATGCAATCCAAATGAAATAACAAATCAATTAAGAAAGGGTGCAATAAGAATAAGTTGATTAACATTAATTAAGGAAAGGGTGCAATTGGTTTACATGAACTGATTTGTGGTAAAGAGTGATGACGCCAAGAGATGCCATTCAAAGATATATAAAGGATATTACTTACATTACGATGGGGAGATATATTTGAGACTGATCATAAGAAAGGGATCAGAGGTAAGGGAAAAAGAAATATAAAAGCAATTGTTTTAATGACAAAGTCTGAGATCGTTATCGGACGAATACTCAACCTAAAGAATAAATACAATTCACGTTATAATACAGAGAATATAGATTGAGCACCGTCGGCAATACTGGCAGCAATAAGACCAGAGTGTGATACTCATACAATACTGTATCAGGTAAATGCTGAAACCAGAAACACATAATTAAATAAGTGATGTATATATATATATATATATATATATATATATATATATATATATATATATATATATATATATAAAATAAAAGTATGGCTAAGATCTTCGTATTGCTCTGTAATAAAGAAAGAAGGCTGAAGCAATTCAAGGAATGGCGGCCTAAACCCCAAAAGGATAGTTCTCAAGATAGGGTAGGGATCAGCGACCCTGAGCGCCTTGCGGGCATAGTCCCAAGATAGGATAAGAGCTTGGATCTGTAAATTTTGAGGGAGTCTATCAAGTGGTCTCTAAGCGCCTTGGATTGTATTCAGATCTACTCTCTCCTTACAACAAAGTAATATCGGATCAAGCTTAGCGACAAGAAATATAGATAGTATATGAAATTAAATTACTTAATGTGAAATACAAATGGATGATTGTCCCTATTTATATCATATATTTATGAAAATCAATGTATTTTCTTCTCATTCAATTTAGGATTTAAGAATTGAGGATAATTTAAATAATAATTAAACTTAAATTACCAGGGGACATTACATTTGGTGACTCCTTAGGGTTGGTCTCCTTAAAAATTTGTGATTGAAACTTCTATGTGAGGCTGGATCAGGACAGTAAATCCTAGCAGCGATTCTCACCGTGGTTTTTCCCTTCTTGGGTTTCCACATCACATCTTTGTGCATTGTCCTTGTTGTGTTGTGCCTTTCTTCAGTTGTTTGGTGCTTTCATTTCATTATTCAGTTAGAAGTAATTGATTAAAGGATTTTAATTGGATATGAATTTGGATTTATTTACTACTGATTCACACACACACCCTCCCCCTCTCAGTAGTAAATCTGTGTTCTACAGAAGATTGTGTTCAAGTCCCCTGAAGGCATGCTACATGTTAATATGTACAGAAGTTGAATGTTTAACCAGATAAACTACCAGATCCAATTTTGGGTGTGGCATACACCAACAGCAAGACCAAGTGCAAATAATTTGACAAAAAAATGCTCCTCACTCATGAAATCTAAGATGGACAGCTAACAAGGAAAAATTACCAATTAAAAAATAGAGATTTTGAATACCAATCATAAATCTGAAAATATAAAGGAAATGAAAGAAATAATTTTCACTGAAATAGTGATGAGAAAGAGAAAAGGTAAATAATTTCTTTCCTTTTTAAATGGAGGAATGGGATATGGAGATAGGACAACCGACAAACCAAGTTTTATGGTTGCCAAATTAATGCCGGATATTTTAGTCATGTATATCATACCATCATAACAGATGACCTATTTCAAATAACAAAATGAGGCTTGTAAACTGTTTCAAGAAATTCAATTACAATTGAAAGTTCTGTTCTATACTTGAGATAAAGATTTCCAACTTCTATATTTTTCGGCTTCATAGATATTTTTGAGTTTCTGCAATTTTCATCTGACAGACAAACATAATGAAGAGCAAAAAAATCATCAAAGCAACAGAATACCTCAAAGTTGGAAATACACAGAAGACCTCAGCAAAGACAACCTATTAATCACACTATTGATAAAAAAAATTGGTAACTGTGAAGTCAATGTTTATGAGAAAAAAATTGCTAATATTTTGTATTTGTACTGGAGTATAACTAGCATTGATATCTCAAATACATCTCTATCTAAAAAATGCCAAGAGGGATCAATCTCAAGGAACCCATCTAACATGCCTCACAAATCCAATAGAGCACAAGATTGCTAATATCTTATATTTGCACTGGAGTTCAACTAGCATAGATTTCTTAAATACATTTATCTTAAAAAAGCCAAGACAATCACAAGGTGTGTATATTGGACTTGTGGCATAGGTTAGATAGGTGCCTCAAGATTGATATCCCCTGGTATCTTTTAGGTAGAGGTACTTAAGATATTTATGCTAGTTTATTAGGCTTTTAATTTTCCAAGCCTGTGCCACATATATATGATACTATCACCGCCCACAATTGGGTGTAATAGAGATTCGGCATGTAAATGGCAATTAAATTTTGTTAAGGGGTATTTGTTATCCACTCACTCCATTAAAACCATCCCCTCACTTTTCTGCCATTGTAGTTACACCTCTCAACACAACAGCTACATGTTTTTTCCCATGCCCAACAACAACAAAAAAATTGGATCAAAAGGAGAATCCATCCCAATCCCTTTCTCATTGGACAAGTGACCTAAAAGCCTAAAACAATAGTGGAACAAACCACACAAATTTGTTGTACACCTTGTATAACAATGTTGTCCACTCATGTGATTCATCTAGGGATAAGTGACATCTCAATGACTAGGCAACTTTAAAAAGTATGAAAAAAGAACCGTCGTGTAAAAAAGACAACCACTCTTGAATACAACATGTCAGGGGCACTTGTCGTGCTGTGTAAGACATTGACACTTAATCTGGGGTTGCTCAATGACAAAAAAGACACCTTAGTGGAAGGGGATACTGCATTCCAGATGAGGACAAATTGCTTAAGCTGTAAGTTACAAGGAATCACCTAATTAGAGCAGATTGGTGAGATGTGCAAAAGCATCATTTGGACACATCTCAGAATAGGCAAAGAGGACATTGGGATAAGTGCCACCTCGTGGCAACTAGCTTGGTGATGTCTCATGTGGAAATCCATGGCGTTGATCAGTGCTTTGCAAATATATACAAGCCATGAAATAGTTGTTTGATCATCCAAAGTATAAGGTGTAGTGATTAGCTACTAAATTCTTTAAGTTTTGAAGAGATTGTTGTTTTATCTCTTGTTAGTTAATTCCTATGTTACCAAGTTTGGCAGATTTGGGTGACATACTAGATGGTATCAATTCAGGTTCAAGTCCGGCACCAAGACAGCCTCAGGTTCGACCAGGGTCTACCAGCCATCCTGAGCACCCCCGTGTTCCTTGTGGATCCATTTTGAGGTGTAGGGATTACCTACCAGATTCTTCAAGTATTGAGAAATATGTTGTTGTATCACTTGTTAAATAAGTTACTATTTTACCAGGTTCAATCAATTTGGACATAATATTGGACAAGTTCATTTCAAGTTCAAGTTTGAAGCTAAGACAGCCGAGGTTCACCAAGGGACCAAGGCCATTCACCCAAGATCCAATGGCCATCATTGATATCTACGGTGACCCGACCAAACCCTTGGCATACCCATCACAAACCTACAAAATGCAAAATCCACATGGCACTCACCATGAATAATAGGTGTGACTAGACAAGGACAGTATACAAGACATTGGATCACTGAAGTCTATTTCTTATTGTATCAAATAAATTATGGGAGGCTAAATTTATGTAGCACAAGGTACATTTTCTTTTGTGCTCTACAAATCTTAAGTTAATTAACACAAATCTTATTAAAGGAGGCAAAAGGACATGATACAATTTCCTGCCTTATGGGAAGTTTTAATGAACTTCTTCAAAGCAGGCCCCTTACAAGAAAAATTTTGTGATTCAACAAGTTATAATTGAACTTTTAATAAGAAGACTAATTATTTTGTCATGGCCCTTTGTTTCCAAGATTCACAGTACTTTCTATGCACTTTTTAACTTTTGACATTACAAATTTATGTTCACCATGTGAAAAGGTTCCAAGATACACAAATTAAATGGGCCTTTCTTAAGCCTATAAATCAAATCAAATAACATATATTTACCCAAAATATTTATATTTTCGTGATTTATATATAGTAAATTTATATTCATATGCTAAATTGGTAATTATATGTGTACAGCTGTACCAAACCTAGAGAAAAAAATTTGCCACATAAACAAACCCAAACTTAAACCAGCAAAACTTACCTAAAGCTCATTCTATTTGTAAGCTAGTTTCGAGTTAATCTAGATAGGATCTACATTTGAGTCGGGGATTTTTCTACCCAAAAAGGTTTTCCAAGAATAAATAGTGTTATGGGGTATGCGCCTGTTTAGTTGACAATTACTCCATTCCTATTTCAGTTTTGTTTTAGACACATTTTTGATCTATTACAGCAGGTTATCTCATATTTGAAACCTCTTTTATGCTCTTAATAAAAGACCTCAACTAGGTTTTTAAACAAAATAGGGACATCCAAAGGTTGTAGGAGCTTGCATTGGCAACCCCTACAAGATTCATTAGGAAAGGGAGAAGGATAGAAGAAGACAACCATAACAACAGACAGCTTGCAACTTCAAGTCATGGTAACATTTAGGGATATAATAATCAATACCATAAACAAACACTTTTGGGAATCAGAAGCATACTAGATGAAGGATCTGATGAGCTAGAGCTGCAGTAAAACTAGGTATTAGAAAAGTCAAACAGAGCCTATAAATACAAATCAGTACTTAGTAACATTGCTGGCCATTAGCCAGAGCATACTAGATGAAGGATCTGATGAGGTAGAGCTGCAGTAAAACTAGGTATTAGAAAAGTCAAACAGAGCCTATAAATACAAATCAGTGCTTAGTAACATTGCTAGCCATTAGCTACAGCAGCAATTTTGTGGTGGGAATAATATGCAACAACTATAATGTTTGAACCATCAACAGTTACATTTGATCACAATTGAGAAAGTGCAATGAGATGTGTCCTAAGAGAGCAGAACACAAAGAATAAATGAAGTCAAAAATTGTAGTTGCTACATTTGCTGATAAATGCATGTTATAAAAAATAGTGATGAGAGAATGATGTATACATGCTTGGACCAATGGACAGAACTAACCAAAAAATTTAGATGTTAAAGTCATAAGAAAGAAAAAACAGAAACAACCATGGTCGGGCATAATCATTTCATTCATGTTCCCCAAGGCCAACATATCGTGTCTGATCATTAAAAATGATTGAGAATTGAAATGTTCCCCAAGGCCAACATATCGTGTCTGATCATTAAAAATGATTGAGAATTGAAACAATTACATAAAACAAAACCTAAGCAGCATTATACTTGTAGCAAGTTACCATTCTCTACTAGAAGCACTTTCCAACCAAATAAAGGCTGAAGAAAAATCTTGAGTAGTACATCATGTAGCAATCCTTGGAAAGCTAGCACACAATATTTGTTTTGAATGGTTTACTAAAAGAATATCCAATGCAGTCAGATAGCAGGATTGTCTTTAAAATACTTATCTACAATTCAAAGAATGTAAATGGCAGGAAAAATTCTGAATTAAGAATCAAAACAGATAAAGAAGATTACTAACACAAAAAAAATCTATAAAAAAAATTGATAGCCCATATATTAGTCACGTGACCAATTTGAGTGTAGCCAGTGTAATTCAACATGCATGCTCTAATTTTACCTACAACACGAGGCTCAAAACTCAAGGAGACCCTGATGAGATAATAAGCATTGAGAAGAGAAATAATGCCAATAAACCAATGCAAGAGAAGCAACACTAACAGAAGCTTGAACATAATAGAAAAAATAATTGCACACTCAAAAAACAATACGATTATTTATCCCAGCAAACCCTTTCAGGAAAAAAAAACCCTGCAAAACAGTATTTATTGACTGTACTAACTCAACCATTCACAATAAAATAAACTACTTCACACCCGTCTTTAACTTCGACCAAAGTGTGACTATTTATAGCACATTACTATAGGAAATCACTAAGCGGCAATAAAAGAGATTCAGTTTCAAATCATGGGCTGAAAAAACACCTTGAAAAGAGCCCCTAAAAATTGTTTCAGAGGCGCCCATTATTCTAGACAAATGTAAAATCGATAGGAGGTGTTAAACGCTATAAATATATAACACATCCAATAAATGATTCAAAACAAAAAAAAATGGTATTTCCACAGTGCAAAGGAAACGCAAATAAGCAGCTAAGTCTCTATCCCAGAAAGCATGCAACTTGCCCATAAAATAAAATTAAAGTTGTGTGCATAGGTTACATTTCTTGAGATAAGGACCAGTGGCAAATAGAAAGGGTACGTATTTGATAGAAATATTGTGTATGTATAGATTAAAATAAAAAGTACATATCTTGACTAGTCATTTGTCAAAAATTATATAATAGTTGACAAAAACAGATATCTTAGTTGGGTCTATTATACTTGTCTTGCTGATTTGGATGGTCTTCCACAGATGTGTTGAATGGTTCATAATTACCAAACACTGTCAAATAATATATCAAACCTAACAAACAGATGGAGGCATTTAGATATTCATAGTTTCCCAAGCTTGCACCTGCTAAATATCAAAAAAGTAATGTACAATGGGATGAATGGAAATGGATTCTTTAGTGGTCCACAATACCAGACAATCTGTTTTGGGGTTTATAGATGGCTTATAGTAATATGTGACCACCGAGTACTCCATGTAGAAGGAATCTAACTATGCTACAAACGAGGCATACATAGCCTACCCCCTGCAAGATTGGAGCTTTTGACCTTTCTTTCAATAGTACATGTTCTCCACCATTAGACCACCAAAGTTGAGTACCAGGTCCAGATCTCCAGTAAGCATGATCGAGAATTGAAATTGGGGAAAATAAACCATTTAAATTTAACTTTGTCGGTGGGAAGTACAGCAACATTCAAGCCGGCTGCAAATTCCAGGTGAATTTGATAAAAGAGACACCTCCTTGGTCATGTCATCTGAGCCAAAGGCTTCCCAAGTTCCCCTCAAGGGTAATTTACCAATCAAAACAAAACAGAGCACAAAAATCCACAGGATTCTCGACATCTTAGCAGTTTAGAACAACCACAGATTAGATTATGTTTGTAATACAAGAGGATAGCAGACTTAAAGTTGGCACTTGCCAGTCTAATGGCAAGTTGAAGTGAAATAACCTTAAGTCCAAAACATGTGGCCATGCTATCTGCTACAATGTGAAAATGTAAAATAAAATAAAATACTGTCTTCTGGTGATCCAATAAAAGGAAATGTGTGATTATGTAGATGTCATGCATAGATAGATACACATACAGCTCCCTACTTTGATTACAAAAGTTACAAAATCTCTGTCGCTTTAAGACAACAGGAGATAAGAATCAGCCAAGCTCCCATGTTTGGTCTAGCATAACCAAAGTAGTTTGGTAGAGGTGAACCCAATCTAAACAGCACTAAACAACCATGTACAGCATTTCTCAAAAATCAACTTTGAAGTATGGGCTCAATCCTCTGTGCGAAGACAGGGAGGCACAGGTCATCCCAATGCAAAACAGACTTTCAAGAATTCGAGAGACTCTCACAGAGTCCCAAACCAAGTTAGAGCAAGCATTTTTTCTGTGATTCGGCTGAGTTGCAATGCAAGTCTTTGCAAGTTTAGCAAATTTTACAGTCTATGATACCTTTAAATTGATTTTTTTAAATACATGGTAAATATTTTCAAAAACACATTAAGAGTATCTTAAAACATTAGAGTCCCCTATGACATGTTCCTAAGTTTAATCTGTCATTTATGCAGCAACCAGTTTCTCTAATTCATTATTGTTTGATGGGAAACAGAATCCTTGCAATGACATTATTATTCAAGGATAGGAAAATTTGGCCTATTTTGAAGAATATTTTTTTAGTTTTAATCATGTAGGTTAGCCATGGTTTAATGTTTTCTGTCCTTGATGTTTACTTTGTTTGGAATTAAATTGAATTTACATGGAGATGTTAATAATTGAAGTAGGTTATAGTTTTAAGCGTGCATGTTAGCTATATAGTTTAATTTTTTGTCGTTGATCTTATTTTTGTTTTGAATAAAATTAAATTTGGTATGCTAAGCTATAAGCCCAATGCTCCCTATTTAGGGTACCCAATATGTTAATTGATCAGGAAACCTAAATTTGAGTTAACTGTATCAGTAAAGCAATGTTCCGACGACTCCCTCCTAGGGCAACGTCTATATGTACAAGAATTTGCTGACGTGATATCCAAAGGGGAAAAAAACTATTTAACCAGTTAACAAGACGAATTGAAACGTTAAATGTTAGAAATTTGCACACACAATTTCAACAAAAGAGCTTTACATGACTAAAATGGACAGTGAAAACCTATTGTTCCTTAATCCTTATTTATGTAATAATTGATTCAGAAGTACCAAATTCAAATTACCCTAAAGGATACATTTCTTAGTGGCCTCACGAGATTAAAGCATGCGGTTTATTTCGCTGACACTAATTCAATTTACGCCTGCGGTTCACAACTCTAGAGTGGCAGGGCAAACAAACTAAGAATCGAAGTTTTGGTTTAAACAATATGCCACTTAAAGGATTCTTTGCAGATAAGCAATCAACATGACAGTTGGTAATAAAGCGCTGGCCTTTTCTGAAACCTGTAACGCACGGGTGCATTTAAACCTAACGATGGAGAAATCGGACATGTCCATATCGAACTTGGAAAGCGTAAAGAGCAAGTAATCGATAAATCCTTCGCGGGTTAGAAATGATCTTACCTGGTTTCTAATCGTTATGATTATCATCCATCTATCCGGAAAGGAAACAAAGTCCCAGGACCTCCACAAATCAATGCCAATGCCAATGATAACGCTTATGCTAATCGAAATGGAAATGGCAATTGTAATGGTGAAAACATGAATCAGGAATCCCCAGCGAATGTACGTTCAATTAACCGGATGCCGCCCCACAACCAAATATACCTGTTCATTACTTTAATTGTGATAAATGTGCGCTCGTGTTAAAAGAGGCGCACCTTCGGCAGCGCCCGAGGGATGAGATGGAAAAGAGAGTTTCAATCGATGTTTGTGGCTGCTTGGTCAGCCCTAACTGACACGTGGGTTATTGAAAAAAGCTAGTTTGCCGGTGACTGGCCCTCAGAACTGCTGCCGGGTGTAGGGTAACACTCTCTTACACATTCACATATACCTATTTTCCTTTTCCTCTACGCTTTCTTGCACAATTTCCTTTTCTCTTTCCCCTCATCCTCGTATGACTTCACCTCCTCCCTCCCCTTCAACCACGGAATCTAGCATAATTATAAGCACACAATTCCAAATGATTATTATCACAAATATTAAAAAAATTGGAACTCATAATAATCACTTAGATTTTGATTAGGACAATCTATTGTAATAGATGTTAGAGAATGAATTTTTAATATTTTTTTATTTTTTTAATAAATTTAGATGAAGATTTTAAATTTGGAAAATTAGTTTGTTTATTGTTATAGGGGCATGGGTAAGTATGGATTTGATTTTTTCAATGATTCTCTTTATTTTTTATGTCTTTATGGAGGATAGGATATGATAAAATATTGATTGTTAAATGCTCATTGGATTTCTAATATCTAAATACTTATAGGGAAAAATAAAGATTACTAAAAAAAAGAATTTGTTGAATCACAAAGGTCAACTTATATTCAATAAATCCCTTAGACAAACCAACTTTGCAACTCTAAGCAAAGCTTCAAAGATAGCAAGCAAACATGTAACAAATCTAAAATTATTTCACAAGCAAACAAATGTAAAAATAATTTTTCCTTTAAGCTCTTAGATCTAGATTTGATTCTCACATTTTAGTATCCCAAATAATCTTCGCATGATTGAATAAGTGTTCTTAAATAGAGCAACCAAACACAAAAAAAATAACATATCATGCATTAGGTCAATTCATAATAGCTAGTAAAATAGTCATGCAAGTGAAATTTTTGAATTTTGAAAAGTTAAGAATCAAATTCTCAACAATAAAACTAATCTCAATCAAGTGTACAATCATGCATCTAGTCTAGGGTGGCAAATAAGGAATCTAGGGATCAAAGATAAAACTCTAGGGGTTAGTAATGACATGGGTCAAGATATGAGTTAAATGTACATATGAATGTGTCATTTGTTAGCTAAGTATTTTGACAACCTAATCAAAGAAAACCTAACAAGTGAAAGGGATATAGGTATGTAACTTACACCATTACACTCTAAAGTATAATTTTTCCTTCATGTTTGAGTTTTCTTTTACTTCCAATTCAAAATATTAAACGATATTTATGTTAATGAAAAATAAAAATTGATTCATGGGACTTCAAAGTATAATGAAAAATATGGACAAGAGAGTGAACTAAGGCTCCATAAAACTAAAATAGAAAGAAGAGAAAATATGTGAGACATAATTAAAGTAGATTATATCCTTTGATGTATAAGAATGACAACGTATATGTGCAAATATGTAAGTAACAGACATACATGTCTATCATTGAATAAGTATATACTTATATAAGATAGATATATAGTTAATCTTGTATATGATATCTATCTTGTATATGTGTATGTGTATGTGTATACATATAAACATTTGAGTCACACAAATACATTATACACATACATGTTTTAGTTATGTCCTTAAGCATATAATGTGCATAGGGTCATGAGTAGTCAGGATGTGACTACTATTATAAACACTAAAAGTTAATCTATCCATGTTCATCATCTCTCATCACCGCTTCTGCACAGATAATTAAATAATATTTAATTATTTTACTAATTATCCTCTTCTTCGAATGTTAGTTAAATAATTTATCAATTGTTGTCCTTGGTTATTAATTGTACATATTTTTAATTAGATTTAATTGATTTATCCTCTTTTTTTGTTCCTCTAATATATCAATTTAATTTGTTAACACTCATCTATAATTAAATAAATAATTCAATTCATTTAGTTATACACCTTCCTTTATATTTCTTCTAAAAATAAATAAAATTTCTCATTTTGTTTATTTATTCCTAGGCATGTGAAATTAATTAATTTTAATTATTTAATAAATTCCACCACCTACCCAATTGTTGATTGTTCTCTTCCACCACTTCTTCATTTCTCCACTTCATCTCACTTCTTTTGTCATATTTAGCCTCCACTTCCCCATACATAATATTCATTATTGATCTTCTATGAGCTAGATTCAAACTAGATCATTTATTAAACTCCCTCTATTTCTATATATTCAAAATATATCCTGTATCATTTCTTTAACCACAACATTTGAGCTTTTTTTAATCTATCTAAACACTTATGTCTGGATATTTCTAAGAGCAACATTGAAACAAATTTGAAGGAAACTCAAAGATAATGGAGATAATGTTGATGAGTGTTTGATGTAATAACTATATGTTCTTTTGGTTTTGTTTTATTTTTTTCTTACATTAATTATTGTGTCCTTCAATGGTGGGCTAGATCTTTGCATAGATTTGAGGGTTATGTGGTTTCCCTTTAATGATTTATGTGTGCTACTTGATTAATGGTCTTACATTTTGGCATGCTCAACGGGGCTCATGTCCATGAAATCTTTTTTAATGAGATTTTAGCATTTTTGCAGCTCCAATTCTCAATTTGGTGCATCTATTTTATATTTAGGCACTTGTATTTTTCCCATCGGCTCTTTTGTTTCTTACGTCAACACTTTTGTCCATATATTATGTGTTTTTTATTTGTTTGTTTATGCACATGTTTATTGTTACTGGCCTCTATGCAAGATTTTGGTTTCAACATTTTATTCTAGATTTTTGGTGCATCTATTACTTTTTGTTGTACATGTTTTCTATGCAATTACGTATCTATCTTGTATAGTTATGCTTTCATTTTTTAGTTTTGTGCTTTTGCATATTATTGTATCGTCTTAAAATGGAAGCACTTCCATGTTAAGAGCGTTTAGCCCTCTGAGTAAGTGGTTTGGGGTCATATTGGATGCCTTGAATTGATCTTTGCTTTGATCTGGCTTTCTCCCCGCTTTCCACTTCTTTTCTGCTTCATCCTAGGTGAAATTAGGAATAGGATCTTAAGGATTCTCCTAAATTTCACTCTTCCATAGCTCTATTTTCTAGGTAGGATTTAGAAATGGATCCTCCTGGGCTTCATCTCAATAATCATAGGATTTTATGTCTATTCCTGACATTTTGTCCTGTTCTGGCATCAATTCTAGGTTTCTGGACATCCCTGGGACCTCTTGACTTGATTCTAAGTCAACTTAGGATCAGGGTCAATGTCTTAGGTCGACCCTGACTAGGTCAAGGTCTTAGGTCGACCCTGACTAGGTCAAGGTATTAGGTCGACCCTGACTAGGTCAGAGTCAACCTCGACATTGACCCCTTTCTCCAAATTTTCAAGATCTTTAATTTTCAGGCTTTCGGGAAATTTATTTTCCTGCCTCCGGGTCGGCCATTTTAGGTTTCAGGATGGTAAATCCTTTAATTGCATTTAATCTAGGTATATTTTCTAAAGGTGAGGACCTAATTGGGATTTAATTCTCCAAGGTGGCCCATCTAGAGGAGTGTGCCCTAGATCACTATAAAAGGAGGCCTTCCTCTCTCATTTTCATCATCAAGTTTTGTGAGAACATCCACAATCAAGTTTTCATATCTCAAGCAATTTCTCAAGCTCTCAAGGTGATCAAGCAAGCATCCATTCAAGCATTCAATTCTTCTTCTCCATCCAAGTTCTCTATTGAAGATCAAGGATTCAAGGATTCAAGCCATTGAAAGGATTTGGTTCAAGCATTCAAGATTTATCATTCAAACCCTAGATCTAGCCATCATGATGGTATGATCTTCCTTCAAGATCCTTTGTTCATCTTCAAGATCCATTTCATTCTCTTACTAAGGTGAATTCCAAGCATACAAAACCATGGAGGTTTGATTTACATTTATTGTTGTGTTCAAGCTTTCATATTAATATACTTGTTTACATTTCAAATACAATTGCATATCTATTGAATTGCATAGCTTCATTGTTAGATCCTTTTCTACTACTTGCTAGCATTCTCCATTTCAATTTCAATATTAAGGTTGATTCCAAACCGGGGTTTGACCAAGGCAAACCCCCATACAACAAAAACCCCTATTTTCTTATAGGTACAGGTGCGGAGTTTCAGATCTGAGAGCGAATTTGGATACCCTTTTCGGCAAACTTCCGAGATCTACGAACATAATTCAAATCAGACTTCAAATAAAGAATGTGGTATTTGACCTTTTATGAGGGTCAAACCTGAGCTGAGCCATCTTGAGGAAAGATTTCTAGGTTTTCTCTGTCTCGGCATTTCCAATCCAGGACAGGTTTTAGATTTTCCCAAAAGTGTACACAAACACTAGAATCCAACATTTTCCAAATCTACCCTAATTTTGAGGTTAGTATTTGTATTTCAATTATTTCATACTCCAAGCATAAATTCCATTCATAGGGAAATATTGGATTTACTCTCTCTCTTCCTACTCTTTTCAATAAATTGATTTGATTGTGCATTAGCCTTTTTGGTTGATCAAATTGGATCTCTTCCTTGGGGAATTTGGCTTTGAGAATAGATCTCATATTTCCCCCTTTTCCTCTCTATCTGAATAGTGGTGAATCCATTTTACCTCTATTCAATTATTTATGCACTGTTATTTTAGATTTCAAAATCATTGTTTTCTATTTTTTGTTAATGAAATTTGGTTTTTGTACTAAGTGAATGTATGAAACTTGTCCCTCACTTGTTGAAGACATAAAAAGATGAAATCATAAACATATTTTCTATAAGAAAGTGATTACAGTGAAAAGATAAGTTTTCAAAAAGACTAACAATTGTGTTGTAGGGTTTTTACCATTTATGATTTCTATAGTAGAAAATATTTTGATTTCTTAACAGAATGGACTTTATTTGTCAATCTTGGTACGCTTGAATATTTTATGTTACCCAAAAGTTATTGTGTGTGTATTTTATGTCCCTCCTCACATTCTCGTGTGAACTTGAGTGCAAGATAAACACCAATACTTTCCCATTTTTTATTTTTAGTAGAATGAATGCATAGGGATTTCATCACCCTATAATTTGACCTCATATATTTTTCCCAACAATGTATATAAAGGGGATAGCACAAAGTTTGTACCCATAATATCATAAATTGTAACACCTTGCAATTTGACACTCCTTTTTGGGTTCTTTCTTTAGTGTGCTTTCTCTTGTGTTATTTCAAGCTTATTCAAGTTCTATCCAATTTTGAACTTCAACACATTTTATTCCACATTTAACTATTGTTGATTCAAATCTTAGGACTAGATCCAATATCAGGGCCCTAATATCTAACTTCCTACAAAAGCATTGCTTGTTTTGTTGGATCAAGGGGGAATTGCTCTAATGATTGATGCTTTCTTGCTAAAATTTTAGGAGATTAATGTGTTGGCCTTAATATTGTGGAATCTAGTCTTGAATCTTGGATATGACCATTGGAAGTTAGCCTAAATGTAAAAAACCTTAAGAACCCTATATAAAGGCATCATCTTTGATTCATTTCATCATCCTTTAATAATCCACAAATTTCATTCAAGCACTCAATTCCTTCAAGAGCATATTTGAATACAACAAGCATCAAGCTATAAAAAAGTTGCCTTCAAGTGTGTCTAAGATAGAATTTGTTAGGATTTATCTTGTTATTACATCAACACTTAGAGGACTTATCTAAAGAGTATTGCATCACTATCATTATCAATTCAAAAGGTTTTATTTTGTCAATTTCAACATTTCATTACAAATTAAACATTTGCCCTACCAAGGGTTAGTTCTCTTTTCTAATCAATCATAGTTGTTGTAGAGATTAGTACCTACTCTGGGTTTGACTTAGGTGAGCATGTATATAATACAACTTTTTTGTGCATTTGCAAGTTCAGGTATAGATTCCACATCAAATTCATAGGTATAGGAAAACTGACCATATAGAAAGAGAGGTTCCTAGAAAAATTTCATTAGTAAAGGTGTGGTCTAGGATGCTTAGCACCATAGACCTACTTGTCTAAACTAAAATTTTGAGGCCTAAGGACTTTTGATACCATACTATAATTCATTTTTACCTAGACACCTATCGAGCCTACGACACCTAGCTCTAATGGCTGATAATTTAGAGATTTGCTTATTATCACGGGTGTATTTTCCTATTGCTTTTTGTTTGTCTATTTTTTAGATTTAATAGATAATGTGTTCATTTATACATGTTTTAGGACCTAATTAGTTCACATCTACGTTAATCAAGAAACTTTTAATGCAAGTAAGGAAAATTTCTCAACTCTCTTCAATTAAGAGTAAGTCAACTTTACCCTCCTTGTTGTTCATATTCCACTATTTTGTGAAAAAGGGTTTGGTATTAGTTAAACTACTATATCGAGTTCTCCACACCTTATTTCATCATAGATGGTACCTTAAGGAGAGGCAAGCTTGATTTGGTGAGACTTGCTAGTGAGGAGAGTGAAGTAGACCTCCAATCTCATGCTACTAAAGACATGCTCTTTGTTCATAAAAATCTCCTACTAAAATCCTTTATTTTTAGAATCTTTGAGACCATCAATCATTACTCTAAGTAGTGCACCATTGTTGGGGAGGTGAAGTTATTGTATTTGTGTCTCTATGCATTAAGAAGTGGTCTACCTTGGGTAAAGTGAATCCTCTAGAGTAAGAGGTGTTTGGGGGTACATGACCACATGTCTCTATCCATCATTTCATAATAATATGGCACTTAAGAGGAGACACCATTGTCCTAGTAGATTAAGGGAAAATATCAATCTTTCAAGTCCAGAAGGAGTAACATGCCCACCTGAATAGTTAGGTTGTGCTTGTCTTAAGAGTAGTTTCTTTTGTTATAAACCATTGAAACTATTTGGTCTATTACCTTGAAAATGTTAGCCACCTATTTTTTCTTCTTTGTTTATTGAGTGTCTTATCTATAAAAAAATCAATAAACCAGTCAAATATTTTAAATTTTTGCAGTCACCCTATCAAAAATCTACCTAAAACATGATAATTAATAAAAGTGTCATTTTTCCAAACCTATTGCATGATTGTTCTCTATATATGCATTATTTTTTTTAGTCATTATGGAATTGATCTATATCATTGTGTTTTAATAAGAAAGTCCTACACTATTGGTATGTTTTGTTGCAATATTGTCCTATGTTTATAGAGTTCTATTATCTATCACAATTTATTTGAGTTGAAATTTTGTGCCTATGATGTTCTACTATAAAATATTAAAACTTGAAATTAAGCCCCAACTATGAAATATAAATCCAATTATAAAAAATAAAATTAAATACAAAATATCTAAGATTGAGTCCTAAAAATTGGCATTGACTCTAATAGCTTGATTATTCATCTATCTTACTTGCAAATCCAAAATGAAGTTATCCTTAGTTAAGATCTAAAAGCGAGTTCTCATAAAGAAAATCCTAAAACTCAGAGTCTTGTCAAATTGAATACTAAAAAATGGTTTTCATGGTCATGAAAATTTGTTGAGTCTTACTAATTTCCTGAAGAGTCATTGTCATGAATACTTGAGACAAAAAATTGAACCTAAATATTCTGATTGAATATCTTCTTAGATTTGTTGTCATTATTCATGCATCTACTTGTTTGTATGTTCTTTTGTGATTTTATCTTGACTTCTTGCACCTTTGTTTTGAATTGTTGCACTATTGATTCATTTTGTTGTGCTTGTGACACTTATTATTGTGCTTTTATTATTGTGTCCTATACTTTTGTCTTGTATTTCTAGTATAATTGTAACTTTTTTATGTGCTCACGTCTCAAGTAGATTCTATCCAAAATTTCATTTGATTGGACAGACATACAAAGATTGAAACTAAAACTAGTTAGATTGCACTTTTATCCTACATATGCATTTGCCTCACATTCCTATAACTTAATTTTTTCACACTAGGCTAAAACATAAATCAACCCAATATTATTCATCAACTATTTGGATCTTGCATTTTTAAAACCTTTAATTTTGCCTTTTCTATAAGGTCAAGTTAGTTTATTATTATCCCCTTATATATTGGGCATGTATTCATCAATCTAGTGTAAGTTGTCGTATCAGTCATAATTATCTATCATTATCACTCAAAGGTATAGATAAACTCTTTGTTAATTTTGGGTCTCCCTTTAAACTTCCATCTTAGTCATTGGTCCAAACATTCAAAAATCCCAAAAAATAAAATCAATGGCCCAAAAATCCAAAAACGTCACTTAGGATAGACTCAATTTGCATCTTTAGCAGTTATTTGTATCCACGTCACATCACAATTCTCTAAATCTCTTGTATGTTCTTTGTAACAAGATCATAGAGAAAGAAAACACAAATGGACCTTACCCAATCAAACTCCATGATTAATCCCATGAGTGCATACTACTAGAGAATATCTTCACACTCGATATGAAAACCTCAATAACATTAACTATTGTTGGAAAGTGGTCAAAACATGCACACATGTGCACATGCACGTGTATGGAATGTTGTCATTTATGGAAATACTTATCAATTTTAAGGTCGCACATATTGGATATGAAGATTATGTTTGAATGCAGTTGTTGATTAAAAAATACCTATGTCCACAGACTATTTCAGTAACCTAGTTTAATAGAAAAGCTTAGCGAGCTTCACAGAAGTTGTATCAAGGTATCTGATATTGATGTCATGCTTGCGAGACACCAATGAACACATGTGTGAGGTCGCACATGTTAGTATTGATGTATCAGAGAGATATGTTTAGTTGATTGGATGCAAAGACAATAAACAAAGCATAACATGTTAGCGATCATTAAGGCCAACTTTGTGAGTGTTTGGAAACTTATTCTTAGATGCTATCTTGTATTTGAGGCTGACTAGGGATGTTATTGAAGTGTGCGATTATGCTTGAATCAATATGATGTTTAGCTAGAATGGCATTGACTAGCTTTGTAATTATACTCTTAACAGGGTATAAATATATAGACACTTTTGTGAAAGAGTGTAGCAAGGAATATGATGATGTATGGATGTAATTTTGTTGGATGTGAATTGTGAATACATCTAAAGTGCAAAACATAGATCAAAAGGAAGGAAAACAAGAGGAGTTCTTCTAGAGATACTTTGTTAACCCTTTGTATTATGAATAATGGATTTGTTGTAAGTGTTGTTGCACCTATTGTACACCCCTAACAATGTTTGTTTGCCTCTAATAGGGTTAGGACCTATAACAGGGTCGATTCTTTAACATGGATCTTATTGTATACATCCCCTAATCGGGATCTGCCTATATTGTATTAATCAACTCCTAACATGGCTAGAACTCCTAATAGGGTTTCAAGATTCATAGTGCAGAATATTGTGGGTACCATCCCCATCGGGGTTTTCCCTTGGCCAAGGTTTACTCAAAAATAAATATGGTGTTATGAGTTCTTCTATGTTTATCTTTGTTGCATGGTTGTTTAATTTCTATTACATCTTTATTTGTTGCTTAAGGAAAGTTGAGAAGTTTAACAATTCACTAAAGTATTGTAACATTGATTCACCCCCCCCTCTCATTGTTACCAAATCCTAACAATTGGTATCAAAGCTTTAGGCCCTTGAAGGATAATCTTAACAAATTTGGGGAGATGAAGATGGATTTGAAAAGATTGGAGAAGAATTATGAAATGGCTTTGAAAGATGTGCACATTTCCAATGCAAATAGAGTGGATCTAAACTACAAGCTAAAGAAGGCATATGACTTTATCAAGAACTTGAAGCAAGAACTTGAACATGAGAGAAAAATGAGAGATGATCTTATGGAAGCACAAATTGAAGAGTTATTAGATCAAGATCAAATTGAATAGCTGAAGCATGAAAAGGATCCCTTGAAGGATGAATTGGAGATCACAAAATTGAACTTAATGAAAGAACTTGATGTTGAAAAAGGGGTAAATAAAAATTTGAAAAATGAACTATCAAGTACAAGGGATAGAATGAAAACTTTGGAGAACAAGCTGAGTGTATTAAAGATAAAGTATGACAAGGTAGAGAGATACTACATTACCATTACTGGTGAACTTGATCATACTAAAGGTTGCATAGAGAAACTTCATGAGAGTAGACATAAATTGGATGAGCAAATTGACATGCAGAAGCCTGTTGGAGATAAGACATGAGTTAGATTTATTGACAATCTTGATTAGAGGAAAGATAGAATTATGGTGAATCTTGACTCACCTAAGAAGTCAGAATATGAGGTTGTGAAAGAAGAACCTGAGATACATCCTTGTAAGGACAATAACAAGGATTGCAACCATGAATATCAATCAAAGAAGCAAACTAAAAAAGGTACTCCTAAGCCTAAGTTTACTAGTTTTTGTTTTAACTACTACTTGTATGGACACAAGATAAAAGAATGCAGAAAACCAGATATGAGATCTAGCAGACCTAAAAATAAATAAAATTCAATTCAAAAAATAAATATTTCTTCTAAAAATAAATAATTTTTCTCATTTTGTTTATTTATTCCTAGGCATGTGAAATTAATTAATTTTAATTATTTAATAAATTCCACCACCTACCCAATTGTTGATTGTTCTCTTCCACAACTTCTTCATTTCTCCACTTCATCTTACTTCTTTTGTCATATTTAGCCTCCACTTCCCCATACATAATATTCATTATTGATCTTTTATGAGCTAGATTCAAACTAGATCATTTATTAAATTCCCTCTATTTCTATATATTCAAAATATACCCTCTATCATTTCTTTAACCACAACATTTGAGCTTTTTTTAATCTATCTAAATACTTATGTCTGCATTTTTCTAAGAGCAACATTGAAACAAATTTGAAGGAAACTCAAAGATAATGGAGATAATGTTGACGAGTGATTGATCTAATAACTATCTGTTCTTTTGGTTTTGTTTTATTTTTTTCTAACATTAATTCTTGTGTCCTTCATTGGTGGGCTAGATCTTTGCATAGATTTGAGGGTTATGTGGTTTTCCTTTAATGATTTATGTGTGCTACTTGATTAATGGTCTTACATTTTGGCACGCTCAACGGGACCCATGTCCATGAAATCTTTTTTAATGAGATTTTAGCATTTTTGCAGTTCCAATTCTCAATCTGGTGCATCTATTTTATATTTAGGCACTTGTATTTCTCCCATCGGCTCTTTTGTTTCTTACGTCAACACTTTTGTCCAGATATTATGTGTTTTTTATTTGTTTTTTTATGCACATGTTTATTGTTACTGGCCTCTATGCAAGATTTTGGTTTCAACATTTTATTCTAGATTTTTGGTGCATCTATTACTTTTTGTTGCACATTTTTTTCTATGCAATTACGTATCTATCTCGTATAGTTATGCTTTTATTTTTTATTTTTGTGCTTTTGCATATTATTTATGCACTTTTGTTTTAGATTTCAAAATCATTGTTTTCTATTTTTTGTTAATGAAATTTGGTTTTTGTACTAAGTGAATGTATGAAACTTGTCCCTCACTTGTTGAAGACATAAAAAGATGAATTCATCAACATATTTTCTATAAGAAAGTGATTACTATGAAAAGACAAGTTTTCAAAAAGACTAACAATTGTATTGCAGGGTTTTTATCATTTATGATTTCTAGAGTAGAAAATATTTTGATTTCTTAACAGAATGGACTTTATTTGTCAATCTTGGTACGCTTGAATATTTTATGTTACCCAAAAGTTATTGTGTGTGTATCTCCCTCCTCACATTCTCGTGTGAACTTGGGTGGAAGATAAACACCAATACCTTCCCAGTATTTATTTTTAGTAGAATGAATGCCTAGGGATTTCATCACCCTATAATTTGACCTCATATATTTTTCCCAACAATGTATATAAAGGAGAGAGCACAAAATTTGTACCCATAATATCATAAATTGTAACACCTTGCAATTTGACACTCCTTTTGGGTCCTTTCTTTAGTGTGCTTTCTCTTGTGTTATTTCAAGCTTATTCAGGTTCTATCCAATTTTGAGCTTCAACACATTTTGTTCCACATTTAACTATTGTTGATTCAAATATTAGGACTAGATCCAATATCAGGGCCCTAATATCTAATTTCCTACAAAAGCATGGCTTGTTTTGTTGGATCAAGGGGGAAATGCTCTAGTGATTGATGCTTTCTTGCTAAAATTTTAGGAGATTAATGTGTTGGCCTTAATATTGTGGAATCTAGTCTTGAATCTTGGATATGACCATTGGAAGTTAGCTTAAATGTAAAAACCTTAAGAACTTTATATAAAGGCATCATCTTTGATTCATTTCATCATCCTTTAATAATCCACAAATTTCATTCAAGCACTCAATTCCTTCAAGAGCATATTTGAATACAAGGAGCATCAAGCTATAAAAAAGTTGTCTTCAAGTATGTGTTTCTGATAGAATTTGTTAGGATTTATCTTGTTATTTCATCAACACTTAGAGGACTTATCTAAAGAGTATTGCATCACTATCATTATCAATTCAAAAGGTTTTATTTTGTCAATTTCAAAATTTCATTACAAATTAAACATTTTCCCTACCAAGGGTTAGTTCTCTTTTCTAATCAATCATAGTTGTTGTAGAGATTAATACCTACTTTGGGTTTGACTTAGGCGAGCATGTATATAATACAACCATTTTGTGCATTTGCAAGTTCAGGTATAGATTCTACATCAAATTCATAGGTATAGGAAAACTGACCATATAGAAAGAGAGGTTCCTAGAAAAAGTTCATTAGTAAAGGTGTGGTCTAGGATGCTTAGCACCATAGACCTAATTGTCTAACCTAAAATTTTGAGGCCTAAGGACTTTTGATACCATACTATAATTCATTTTTACCTAGACACCTATCGAGCCTATGACACCTAGCTCTAATGGCTGATAATTTAGAGATTTGCTTATTATCACGGGTGTATTTTCCTATTGCTTTTTGTTTGTCTATTTTTTAGTTTTAATAGTTGATGTGTTCATTTATACATGTGTTAGCACCTAATTAGTTCACATCTACATTAATCAAGAAACTTTTAATGTAAGAAAGAAAAATTTCTCAACTCTCTTCAATTAAGAGTAAGTCAACTTTACCCTCCTTGTTGTTCATATTCCACTGTTTTGTGAAAAAGGGTTTGGTATTAGTTAAACTACTATATCGAGTTATCCACACCTTATTTCATCATAGATAGTACCTTAAGGAGAAGCAAGCTTGATTTGGTGAGACTTGCTAGTGAGGAGAGTGAAGTAGACCTCCAATCTCATGCTACTAAAGACATGCTCTTTGTTCATGACAATCTCCTACTAAAATCCTTTATTTTTAGAATTTTTGAGACCATCAATCATTACTCTAAGTAGTGCACCATTGTTAGGGAGGTGAAGCTCTTGCATTTGTGTCTCTATGCATTAAGAAGGGGTCTACCTTGGGCAAAGTGAATCCTCTAGAGTAAGAGGTGTTTGGGGGTACATGACCACACGTCTCTATCCATCATTTCATAATAATATGGCACTTAATAGGTAGACACCATCGTCCTAGTAGATTAAGGGAAAATATCAATCTTTCAAGTCCAGAAGGAGTAACATGCCCACCTGAATAGTTAGGTTGTGCTTGTCTTAAGAGTAGTTTCTTTTGTTATAAACCATTGAAACTATTTGGTCTATTACCTTGAAAATGCTAGCCACCTATTTTTTCTTCTTTGTTTATTGAGTGTCTTATCTATAAAAAAATCAATAAACCAGTCAAATATTTTAAATTTTTGCAGTCACCCTATCAAAAATCTACCTAAAACATGATAATTAATAAAAGTGTCATTTTTCCAAACCTATTGCATGATTGTTCTCTATATATGCGTTATTTTTTTAAGTAATTATGGAATTGATCTATATCATTGTGTTATTATAAGAAAGTCCTACACTATTGGTATCTTTTGTTGCACTATTGTCCT
Organism: Chamaecyparis obtusa; assembly: GCA_027943335.1. Classification (NCBI taxonomy): domain Eukaryota; kingdom Viridiplantae; phylum Streptophyta; class Pinopsida; order Cupressales; family Cupressaceae; genus Chamaecyparis; species Chamaecyparis obtusa. The sequence continues at coordinate 580,682 of BSBK01000451.1, read as the reverse complement.
ATGTTTATAGAGTTCTATTATCTATCACAATTTATTTGAGTTGAAATTTTGTGCCTGTGATGGTCTACTATGAAATATTAAAACTTCAAACTAAGCCCCAACTATTGAATCTAAATCCAATTATAAAAAAAAATTAAATACAAAATATCCGAGATTGAGTCCTAAAAATTGGCATTGACACTAATAGCTTGATTATTCATTTGTCTTACTTGAAAATTGAAAATGAAGTTATCCTTAGTTAAGATCTAAAAGTGAGTTCTCATAAAGAAAATCCTAAAACTCAGAGTCTTGTCAAATTGAATACTAAAAAATGGTTTTCATGGTCATGAAAATTTGTTGAGTCTTACTAATTTCCTGAAGAGTCATTGTCATTTATACTTGAGACAAAAAATTGAACCTAAATAGTCTGATTGAACATCTTCTTAGATTTGTTGTCATTATTCATGCATCTACGTGTTTGTATGTTCTTTTGTGATTTTATCTTGACTTCTTGCACCTTTGTTTTGACTTGTTGCACTACTGATTCATTTTGGTGTGCTTTTGACACTTATTATTGCGCTTTTGTTATTGTGTCCTACACTTTTGTCTTGTATTTCTAGTATAATTGTAACTTTTTTATGTACTCACGTCTCAAGCATATTCTATCCAAAATTTCATGTGATTGGACTGACATACAAAGATTGAAACTAAAACTAGTTAGATTGCACTTTTATCCTACAAATGCACTTGCCTTACATTCCTATAACTTAATTTTTCACACTAGGCTAAAACATATATCAACCCAATATTACTTGCATTTTTAAAACCTTTAATTTTGCCTTTTCTATAAGGTCAAGTTAGTTTATTATTATCCCCTTGTATATTGGGCATGTATTTATCAATCTAGTGCAAGTTGGCATATCAGTCATAATTATCTATCATTATCACTCAAAGGTATAGATAAAATCTTTGTTAATTTTGGGTCTCTCTTTAAACTTCCATCTTAGTCATTGGTCCAAACATTCAAAAATCCCCAAAAATAAAATCAATGGCCCAAAAATCCAAAAACATCACTTAGGATAGACTCAATTTGCATCTTTAGCAGTTAATTGTATCCACATCACATCACAATTCTCTAAATCTCTTGTATGTTCTCTGTAACAAGATCGTAGAGAAAGAAAACACAAATGGACCTTACCCAATCAAACTCCATGATTAATCCCATGAGTGCATACTACTAGAGAACATCTTCACACTCAATATGAAAACCTCAATAACATTAACTATTGTTGACAAGTGGTCAAAACATGCACACATGTGCACATGCACGTGTATGGAATGTTGTCATTTATGAAAACACTTATCAATTTTAAGGTCACACATATTGGATATGAAGATTATGTTTGAATGCATTTGTTGATTGAAAAATGCCTAAGTCCACGGACTGTTTCAGTAACCTAGTTTGATAGAAAAGCTTAGCGAGCTTCACATAAGTTGTATCAAGGCATTCGATATTGATGTCATGCTTCCAGGGCACCAATGAACACATGTGTAAGGTCACACATATTAGTATTGATAGATCAGAGAGATATGTTCAATTGATTGGATGCAAAGACAATAAACAGAGCATAACATGTTAGCAAACATTAAGGTTGACTTTGTGAGCATTTGGAAACTTATTCTTGGATGCTATCTTATATTTGAGGCCGACTGGGGATGTTATTGAAGTATGCAATTGTGCTTGAATCATTATGATGTTTAGCTAGAATGGTGTTGACTAGCTTTGTAATTATACTCTTAACGAGGTATAAATATATAGACACTTTTGTGAAAGAGTGTAGCAAGGAATATGATGATGTATGGATGTAATTTTGTTGGATGCGAATTGTGAATACATCTAAAGTGCAAAACATAGATCAAAAGGAAGGAGAACAAGAGGAGTTCTTCTAGAGATACTTTGTTAACCCTTTGTATTATGAACAATAGATTTGTTGTAAGTGTTGTTGCAGCTATTATACACCCCTAATAGGGTTTGTTTTCCTCTAACATGGTTAGAAACTATAACAGGGTCGATTCTTTAACACGGATCTTATTGTATACATCCCCTAATCAGGATCTGCCTATATTGTATTAATCAACTCCTAACAGGGCTAGAACTCCTAATAGGGTTTCAAGATTCATAGTGCAGAATATTGTGGGTACCATCCCCACCGGGGTTTTTCCTTGGCCAGGGTTTCCTCAAAAATAAATATGGTGTTATGAGTTCTTCTATGTTTATCTTTGTTGGATGGTTGTTCAATTTCTATTACATCTTTATTTGTTGCTTAAGGAAAGTCGAGAAGTTTAAGAATTCACTAAAGTATTGTAACACTGATTCACCCCCCCCTCCCCTCTCATTGTTACCAAATCATAACAATTGGTATCAGAGCTTCAGGCCCTTGAAGGATAAGCTTAACATATTTGGGGAGATGAAGATGGATTTGAGAAGATTGAAGAAGAATTATGAAATGGTTTTGAAAGATGTGCTCATTTCCAATGCAGATAGAGTGGATCTAAAGTACGAGCTAAAGAAGGCATATGACTTTATCAAGAACTTGAAGCAAGAACTTGAACACGAGAGAAAAATGAGAGATGATCTTATGGAAGCACAAACTAAAGAGTTATCAGATCAAGATCAAATTGAACAACTGAAGCATGAAAAGGATCCCTTGAAGGATGAATCAGAGATCACAAAATTGAACCTAATGAAAGAACTTGATGTTGAAAAAGGGGTAAATAATTTTTTTAAAAATGAACTATTAAGTCCAAGGGATATAATGAAAACTTTGGAGAACAAGCTGAGTGTATTAAAGATAAAGTATGATAAGGTAGAGAGATACTGCATTACCATTACTGGTGAACTTGATCATACTAAAGGTCGCATAGAGAAACTTCATGAGAGTAGACAGAAATTGGATGAGCAAATTAACATGCAGAAGCCTATTGGAGATAAGAGATGAGTTAGATTTATTGACAATCTTGATGAAAGGAAAGATAGAATTGTGGTGAATGTTGACTCACCTAAGAAGTCAGAATCTGAGGTTGTGAAAGAAGAACCTAAGATACCTCCTTGTAAGGACAATAACAAGGATTGCAGCCATGAAGATCAATCAAAGAAGCAAACTAAAAAAGGTACTCCTAAGTCTAAGTAAACTGGTTTTTTTTAATTGCTACTTGTATGGACACAAGATAAAAGAATGCAGAAAACTAGATATTAGATCTAGCAGACCTACATGTGATCACTTGGATTATTTCCTTAAGAAGAAAAAGGATAAATGTTTGAATGAGGCAAAGATGGAAAAAAGGTGAATTTAGTAAAGATGCTAAACTTAGACAACCTGGGGATAAGGAAACAAGTAAATCAAATGATATTGTGCAAGATAATGTTTCTAATGCTAGTAAGGATGATGCTAATAGGATAGTTGAAGAAGTTAAGAAACCTATTGGCAGGTCTAGAAAGAAGCATGTTACAAATGCAATAACTTTGGTCATATTGCTAAGTATTGTAAGTTGAAAATTGATTATAGCTAATTGAAACCTAAGAAGAAGGTAACATATTTCAATTCTAACAATGATGGACATATAACAAAGTATTGTAGATATATAGGACCAGTCAAGATGTTCTTCAGACCACTTGCAAAGGAAAAAGAGTTGAATAAAGAAGATCAAGAGCTAGTAGAGCTGAAAGAAGAATTTAAGGAGAAATGGGTCAAACAAAATGAATATGTGGAATCTAAGGTCAAGATAGATGAAGAGTAGAATGTGATCACTCACAAGAGGCCTAAGAGTCTTGTTGAATCATTTCTAGGATGCATTGCTTCACCATCTTCATGATGGGTAATGTATGCCTTAGGCAAAGCATTACAAATTATCACCAATCAAATACAAAGCCCCTATATGGATGAATTAAGTTGTGTGAGATTGAAAGAAGCTTAGGTACAGTGCAACATGATCTTGGATAAGATTACATTGATTTTGAAGATGTTTGTGAGGATTTCTACCAGTTTGAGCCAGTACTGGTTTATTGCAGCTTTATGAACATGCTTTAAGAATTGTGCCAAATTGCCTATAAGGTTAATGTTGTGGTCAAATTATCTACCATTTTCACATAAATTTGATAGCATTGAAGAGTTTGGAGTAGTAGTTGGAGCTTGAAGTGATTGCAGTTCTGTTTACAAAACCCTTACACAGTTGTACGAGCTAGGTATTTGTATTTATATCAAGAAATATTTTTCAATTGTAGTAGTAGAGAAGACATAATGGATACTCCTAAAGTCTTCAATGTGCTTGAGAGGAATAGATATAAGTTTAAGAGTCATCCCTTCAAATCTACTGAAGAGGATCAGGATGTCATGTTTTCACACACTCTGATTGGTGTTCTTCATGTTGAAGACATCAAGGCATACATTCACAACAAGATTGAATTCCTAGGCACCTCTGAGATCTATGATGAAATACTAGGGTTGTATAATGCATACAAAATCCTGAGAGAAGAATGCAAGAAAGTGCACGGGTTGCCAGTAGTCATATTCATGGAAAGATATGAATTTGATGAATTAGACTAGATTAAGATTGTATTGAGCAGAATGCATGATGAGTTCATATGTATTGGTGGAACCCCCACTAAAATCACCAAGGAACTTCTACATGAGATCATTGGATTACCTATGATAGGTAAAGTGCCTACAATTGAGAAGAACATAAGGTTTGAGGTGGAGAAATTGACATATTGCAAGTGGAATAAAAGAGCTATGATAGTAAATCACATTTTTCAAGAAGATGTCAAGCTAGTAGCGATGATATTGGAATATAAATTTCAATATAGCAGTAGATTGAACAATGTGTCAACTAGTTTTATTCACATGGCATACAAAATGGTAGTTGAAGATGAAGAGTATGACCTATGTGAGGTCCTAAGACAACAACTAATGGAAAACCTTGCAGGAATAAAGAAGAATAGGAATACACATTTTAGATTTGGATAATTGGTTATGTATATATTCTTTCATGTGATGAGGAGATTTCCTAACATGTACTTATCGAGATTTGATAGATATACTATGTAGATGATTAGTGATTGCTATAGGAGAAGTGATAAACAAAATAGATATGCTGAAGTTGCAGGCATGATAAATCTTTTTCTGAAGGAAATACATGAAAGGGAAAGAATCCCTTGGAGATTAGTTGACAAGTATAAGGATGACATTGTTTCATGGTGGAAATTGATAGTACACGCTTTGAAGTAGTTGAACCTAGAATTTCGTGGGCTACCCCTATGGGCTATGAAGTTGATTACACCATTCTAGAATTACACATTCAACATGTTTTACAATCCCCTAAAGACACCAATACTCCTAGATGGGGTGCATATGAAGAAAAACATGTAGTAGTAAAGGAAGATCGGGTAAAGGGAAGAAGGGAAAGAAAATTTGAGTCCTTTGTTGACAAAATAGAAGGGTGTCATGGAATCACCAAAGAGGAAATGAAGATTGTAAGAGAAAAAGTTTGCAGAACTTGGGGAGAAACATAACATTCTCCATCCTCATCCTAATATTGAAACACCTCAAGTGGTGGAGGTGGAAGAAGAAGGAGAGAAGGACAAGGATGACACTCCTACACCTACTAGGAGAACATTGCAGAGGCAAGATGCATGTGCATCTACACAAGGTACAATACCTCCTTAAGCTAGAGAAAAGGCCATGGCTAGTGGACCAAGTAGAAAGAGGAGATCATTTGATACTCCTCTATCTTTGCAGAAGAACAGGCACAAGAAGAAGAAGTTCATGTAATGGAAACATATGACATAGAGAAGACTAAGGAACAAAAGAAGAAGAAATAAGAAGATGAGAAATATAGAAAACTTCAAGAGGCTAACTTGAGAGCAATTGAAGCAAACAAGAAGAGAGAAACTGAGGTAGAGCAAAACAAAGGTCAAGAAACAAAAAGGTATTTGTTCAAACCTTTCTTGAAAGTATTGGAGAAAGGAGTAGTGAATGAAGGTAAAATAGCTTGTATTAAAAATTACTATGATAGATATGATGAGGAAGAGAAAAGTAAGATAGAAGACAGTTGTGAAACACATGCTTACTTTCAAAAAGAATTTAATTGAAATAGAAAGTCATATCAGCAAATAATTATTTGAAAGATTGGAAGAAAGGAAAAATGTAGCCTTGGATGAAGATACAAAGATGAGAAAAGATATCCTTCTACAAAAAATTCCTACCATGACAGGGAATGAGATGGTGAATTGGCTTGAGAAGTTAAGGCCAAAATTAAGGACCAAAACTAGAATCATCAAGTTTATGGCCCGAAGTATGATGAGGTTGAGAAAGAAACACATGACAAGGTTGGATAGCTACTCCTTGAGGAGTGACCTAATCTTGGACATTCTACAAGGACTCCAACCCTAGTAATCATCTCTATTGAGCCCAAAATTGTCAAACTTGCAGAAGAAGCTGCAGTTCCTAAAGAATCAGAGGAGTAGATATTACCTTACCATATTTTTATATTGATAATGTTGGGATTTTATTGAACATAGACCAAGATACATCTGATCCATTTTAGATGAATGAAACATTGGCCAAAATTGATACAATAGTGGAAAATCTTAAGCCTCCCAAGATTGCTCAAGAGGAATCAACTGAAAAAGAGCAAGAAAAGGATAAAAATCCTGAAAAAGAGTAAGTTGCAGAAGAAAAAGGTGAAGAAAAAGAGAAGGAAGAATAAAATGAGCAATAGCAAAAAAAAGAGAGGAACATGCACTTAGCACTCCTAGTGCAAAAGGATTACTACCTATCACTCTTTTTGCTACACCTAGTTTATTGGCAAGTGGTTCCCAATCATTTCCAACTAACCTAGAGGACATGGATGTATTTGATTTGATGCAATGGTCAATACTTACTTTTGCAAAGGCTAAGGAGAAATCTAAAAAGAAGACTGACAAGACCACATAGATAATTCAATGAGCCACACAAATTTTGAGTAATTTTTTGGTTACACCTCCTGTAGATACTGGAGATCATGTAGATAATCTAGATAATATTCTAAGTATATAGTAGAACAAACTTTTGATAAATTAGAGGAAGCAACAAGAATACAAGTTGTTGATGATTTTAAGAAGTTAAGGATGAAAGATACTCTTGATGGGATCAAGAGTGATCTTAATATATTGATTGCCACTGAAAGGGAAATCAAATCTTATCATAAGGATGGGAAAGATCTCTATATACTTTGCATGACTTCGCATGAGCATGTAAAGAGTATATTAGACATCATAGCACAAGATGAAGAGGCTTTATCAAACCTCTCTAAATATTTTGGAGATAAGAAAATTCTGGACATAAATAAGGAAGTCAATAGGATCATGGATAAAATCCATACCTTACAGATGGAGAAAGATAGGGTTCAAAAGAGATTTGCATAATTAAAGAATTTTTTGACTCCAAAGATCAATGTTATGGAGAGCACATATGAGGACTTACATCTTGGCTTAAAAACATTTTAGGAACTAGTGCCTACTGATGTAGAGACAACATACATTATATTTCCTTTTACTTTTTTTCTTCGATGATGCACTTAGTCATTTTTCACTAAGTGTTTACATCAATGCCAAAGGGGGAGATTGTTGGCAAGTGATCAACACATGCACACATATGCACATAGACATGTATGGAATGTTTTCATTTATGGCAACACTTATTAGTTTTATGGTCGCACATATTGTATATGAAGATTATGTTTGAATGTAGTTGTTGATTGAAAAATGCCTAAGTCTATAGACCATTTCAATAACCCAGTCTGATAGAAAAGCTTAGTGAGCTTCACAAAAGTTGTATTAAGGCATGAAATCTTGATGTCATGCTTGTAGGACACCAATGAATACATGTGTGAGGTTTCACATGTTATTATTGATGGATCATAGAGATATGTTCAGTTGACTGGATTTGAAGACAATAAACAAAGCATAACATGTTAGCGATCATTGAGGCCAACTTTGTGAGCATTTGGAAACTAATTCTTGGATGCTATCTTGGATTTGAGGCTAACTAAGGATTTTAATGAAGCGTGCAATTGTGCTTGAATTAATATGATGTTTAGCTAGAATGATGTCGACTAGCTTTGTAATTATACTCTTAACAGGGTATAAATATATAGACACTTTTTAAAAAGAGTGGAGCAAGGAATATGATGATGTATGGATGTAATGATATTGGATGCTGATTATGAAGACATATAAAGTGCATAACATAGATCAAAAAGAAGGAGAACAAGAGGAGTTCTTATAGAGATACTTTGTTAACCATTTGTATTCTGGGCAATATATTTGTTGTAAGTGTTGTTGCACCTATTTTTCACCCCTAACAGGGTTTGTTTGCCTCTAATAGGGTTATGACCTTTAATAGGGTTGATTATTTAACATGGGTCTTATTGTATACATCCCCTAACATGGATTTTCCTATATTGTATTAATCAACTCCTAACAAGGCTAGAACTCCTAATAGGGTTTCAAGATTCATAGTGCAAAATATTATGGGTACCATCCCCACCGTGGTTTTCCCTTGGCTAGGGTTTTCTCAAAAACAAAGATGGTGTTATGGGTTCTTCTATTTTTATCTTTGTTGCATGATTGTTCATTTTCTGTTACATATTTATTTGTTTCTTAAGGAAAGTCAAGAAGTTTAAGAATTCACTAAAGTATTGTAACATTGATTCAGCCCCCTCTTAGTGTTACCAAATCCTAATAAATACCCCCTAAGGATGTCTCTATGAATAAAATTGAACTAAATATAACACAAAATAAAATTGTTGAGGCTCCACAAGACCCTAGAATTATGATATTTATGGACATACTTTTGTCTGTAGACCCAAATAGATATTTCTTGTTGGTAGCATAGAATGGAGTTGAACTACTACTAGAATTTGACATTTTTTAATGTCAAGAAAAACTCTCAAAATAATCCTCTACTAAATATAGGTAGTATTAATTCAATTCCAACACAAGAAAACTCAAACCAACAACAAACCAACACTTAAAAACACCCAACCAAACATATCCTCATCTTCATTTGACTTACAATTCAACAACCCCCCTTTCAACCTACTATTGACACCTAAAACATCTACACCTCCCAATAAAAAAATAATGCATAATTTTTTTGATAACAAAAAACCTCCACTAAATAACCTAACAACTACATGAAACAACATGACAAGTAAGCCAACCATTAACACCATTTCCAAAACCCATGTACCCATTAACCAAACCATGAATCACATCTCACAATATCTAAAGATAAACTAAAACCTTTCACTTCCACTTCAAAATTAGAATACTCTTTCACCTAGAAAATCCTACAATCCAAACCCCAAAAAAAAATTTCCAAAAAAATGTCTTTCCAAATAACATCTTGTCAAGCCTACATTCTATACATCGAAACATAAACCTAATGAAATGTTAACCAAACCTAGATACATCCAAAACCAAACCTCCATAGCACTCCCAAACTAGACACATAACCTGTATCATGTGTCCCTTTAACTTTTAACCAAAACCCTCCACCATCAAATCAACAACACATTTACTGAGGTACCAATCCCTTTTTCAATCCACTTTTAGGAACATCACACAAAAACTTACTGACCCCAGTCCTAGAACATCAATTTACATTCTCTACCCACATATATAGATTAGCTCAATCATTGTAGAAGTTGCAAAAAAAAATAACAAACATGCAAATAGGATGAACCAAAAAAACTTACACATTTGAGGGTATTTTTCCTTATCTATTTTACATAGAAGTACCTATGCCACCCTTTCACTATAATTTCAAGATGTCCTAAATTGAAAGGTTTTCACATTTTCTATATGGGATCAAAATATTTTAGAAGATAGTTGAAAAATTTATTGCACACTTCTCCTACAACATAGAGAAAAAAATATGTGTGATTGGTCTTTGTGATACCAAACAAAAGAATGGTTAATTATTTGCCTCCTTGTAGAAATGGAGGAATGTAACTAGAAAATAACATTGTCACATTCAATTTTTTTATACAATATCTCAACCAAGAAATTTTGTTTCATCTACGATTCCAATGTTCAAATACATTTGATAAGGTTATTGAAAAGGGTGTTTCCTTTGAAAAAGATCTTTTTTTTTTTATCGCTAATAAGGTTAAAATATATTATTAACATTAGACTAGGTTTTAGCTAGGCTTAAACCAATGGTAATTACAATAGAGAACTACCTCTCAATAAAATAATTAATCCTTAGGACCTGTTAACAAGTCTGATATTCAAGATTTGTTAGTTTATTTATTTTTGAATGGGAGCGTAAAATTATATCAAAGCCTCCCTCTTTTTTTTCTTCTTATCTCTTTTCCCTTTAACTACCTATCATTCTTCTTCTAACCTTCCAACCTCCTTTTACCACACTAGAGTTTCATCTTTAGAGGTTATTTACTCCCTTTCCTGGCGTTAAGGATGACCATAAAAAATAACATAGTCCTTCATTAGAAACAAAAAACAACTTGCAATAGGATTAGAACCCATCTCACTCCTCCCAATAGAGTTAGACTCAACCACATTTATCTTTTTTTGTATTTTCGACAGTCTTTCATTGGGACTGCCACTAGATACTTCCATACTCAAAACCTTCAGTGCCTTGCTTTGCATATATTATTGATCGTTCTCCTCTCCCAACTCCTTGAAAACCCCTTGATTACCTAGGTTGACTAAAATTAAAACCTGTTTAGAGAACAATTTTGTTGAAGACTCCTCTGATTATATATCCTCTTCTTTGTCCACTGCTTTCTCCACCGGGTAAAAATTATTAGAAGCATCCTTCCACTAAGTCGCCTATTTATGCACTCTCTTCTTTGGGCAATTTATAGCCACATGTTTTGTTGGAAAACATCTTCTGCATCTAAAAGGTACACCTTCATAATCCATGGGTTGAGACTGTTACTATAACTGATGGTGATGATGATGAAGACCTACTAAGATCAGAGGTATACAAGATTGTAGAATAATTAGATCAGTTATTATGTTGTCATTGATGTTAAGTAATTGATTTCTAATTTATACTAAGTTTCCATATCATTTGAAGTATGATATAAGTGTTGGAATAGGAAAGATATAGTACTGAGAAGGGAGGGGTGAATTAGTACCCTCCAAAACTTTCACTAATTAACAATCTGCAATAGTAGTGCTTAACTAAGAGATTGAATCCATTGTTTGCAACACACATTCAAATAACTTGTAAATGTAAAGTGCAGGTAAACAAAATAATAAAACATTCATGAAAATGTTAACTCATGACTCAAGTATTTTTGTTACACAGAAACCCTTGTTAGAGGGTAAAAACTGCGATGGGGATGACACCCACAAATTCTTCACTATTGTAATAAATAAAGTATGCCGGTTAAGGCTACAATTATGATCACTTTTGGTGATCTTACCCTATTAGGAGTAACATAAGATTGATTATATCTACCTCATGAAAGGATTTTAGCAACACCAAATAAGTGTGCACTCGGTTAGGAGATTTACAAAAGATGATTAAGTCTACTCTATTAAGATATTTACAATCCTGCTATAATGGTTAAATTGATAACAGTAGAATATCTATAAATGACAACTTATGCTTATCTGAATTAGATCCATAATATTAAATAGATATCACCTCAATGTGTAGAAAATAACTCTCTATCCTGCTTGATAGCCTTATATGTTTCTGATAAACTGATACTGTCTCTAATAACCTTCTCGGTCATGTAAACTTTGTTTGATCTCTAATGTCCAGTGTGCGGCTACTGCTTCATGATCTCCTTGTCATGCATATGTCAAAATGATATCTCTTACAATTATATAACAAACTACTTTGACCTAATTAGGTTTACAACATCTGAGAAAACCTAAGATCTATGGTGTACAAAAATAACCTAGATCTAACTGTTACATAGGAATCATCACAAAATTAAATGATTACATCCATAATAAATGTGTCTCGATCTTGGTAAAACATTTGTAGATCTGTGTAAACCGTTTGCATAGAGATATGTGCCATTGTTGATTACTATGTTGTTTCCTGAATAACTCGGTAAACACTGCATTCATTGTTTGGTGATTAAATTGATGCTCGGTGTGTAGAATGCTTAGTGGTCACTAGCTTGATGCTCATTAAATCTCGATGCTCGATAAACATGCTTGGTTAAACTTGTGTTCTTTTAGCTTTAGGTTCTACCTTATAGTTTCTCGGTATGAAGGATTTGTAAGTTCAACCGACTAACTTGTTTAGCTCCTTATTCCAACCTTTATTGACTTGAATAGCTTAGATTACCGACTAAACTCATTTGATACTAATGAAAATACTTAATGCTCAAATAGAGATACCAATAAGTTGAGTAAGTTAAAGAAGAAGAAGTGAAATATTGTGAAGCTAAAGAACTTATTGGGAAACTGATACAAATAACACTATGATAAGGTTATGTTGATATAATTGTTTTCTACCAACATTTGATTATATCAAATAGATAAAGAAGATTAGTCAAGTCGTTAAGGAAAATAATTTGGTTACCAAGCAATAAAAAGTCATTTAGTAAAAGGAAAGTAAGTTTCAGTAAAGAGAAAGGAACTCAAGACACCAAGCATAAGGTTTTAGTCACCGAGCGAAATTAACCAAAATTCAGTTGAAAGAAAAGAGTTATCCATTGAGAAAGGAACAAAAATTAAATACAAGGATAAAAATGACATTTAATGTTGAGCTATGATGGGCTGGATGATTATGATGATGAGGAAGAGTTAGTTAGACATCTACAACCAAGAAAATTCAAGGTGATGATCTATGGTATAGATCTAAGTGGAAAAAAGAGAAGGTACAAGTTCTAATAAAGTTCAAGTTTCGAGGTGATCATAAAATGTTTAACTGAGATCTAAATTCATTGAATAAGTTTGTGAGGTTGATCAAATGACTGAGATTAACCAAAGGAAAACATAATAAAGGAGACTAAGAGGAAAAACAAAGTCTATATAAAGGATGAATTTGTATGAACAAAAGGTTGGAAAGTTGAAGGGTTGATGAGTCACTGACTGATGCAGTGAAGAAGGAAAAAGGTTGAATTCTAAGTCATAAAGATGAGATTGATGAAGTGTTGAAGCCAGTGGAAAGTGAAGGATTTAAGTGAAGACAAAGAGTGCACAAGGGATCTGTTTATGCAAAAGATAGTTGCAGATTTACAGGTCAATTTATTCATTGTTGCTTATTAACATTTGTAATAGAAAAATCTCTTAACCGAGTGGACCTAACAGTCTTATTTGTAAATCCTTGCAAAAGGTGACATTCTAAAAGAGTGTTTGAAGACCTTTAACTAGGCCACTCCTAACAAGGTGAAGATCCTAACATATCCAAGAAAAATCCCCTAACTGGGTCACATTTAACAATGTGTATTGTAATCTTTAACCAAATTGGCTTTTAACCAAACATACTTAAGAAGAGTATTTCTTTAGTGCCCATGATAATTCCAACAATGGTTTTTACCAAATTGGGTTTCTACATTAAATACTAGTGTTATATGTGTTGAAAGTTTACTATGAATGTTATTGTTGATTGATAAAGTTAATTTATTATTATTAGTTGATATTGAAATGTGTTTGACTGAGTTAGCACCGATTTGAATCAGAGAAAGTTTTTAAGGTACAGAGAATCAAGGATTACTAATTCATCCTACCCCCTCTCTGTAATTGAACATAGACCACTAGCCACTGGCCACTTTTAGCAATAGCTCAGTTGAGAGGGCTTTCAAAACATCCACAACCAAAATATGAGAAAAAGTATAATGATAAGAATATTGGGATCCCTCTTGCACACTCATAGATTTACCCAAAGTATTCTAAATAGCTTCTAAATAGGACTCAAACTATAATTAAAGTATTATATTTGGAAGTCTTACTCAAATGGAGATCTTTGTTGAAGGGTTCATTGATTGGATTGAATGCTGGGTGCCAGAGATTTTGTATTACTATATGTTTTTTCTCTTAACTCTAAAGGTAATTACTTAAAATTTTCTTTGTGTCCTGCATTTTTTCAATGGTCACCAAAAAGAAGCCTCAGGTAGGAGGATAGATCTAATATCACCCTTTAGAATGAGGCCCCACTTAGAAATCCAACTATACAACTCTCCAAGAGTAGGAAAGAAAACCCTGAATCTCTCAATCAGACCTGTCTCTATAAAATTTGTTGCATTCTTTGTTACCTCCTCCTCAGCCTCTTTATGTAGACTTATAAATAATTTATCTATAAGTGGCTCAAAATAATACTAAGAGGGGGGGGGGTGGGGGGGAATCTATATTACAACACTTTAAATTGAACTTAAACCAATTCCAAATAAATAAACTATAATATTGTAGAAATGAAAATTACATAAGCAAATAACACATAACTCATAACACCATTATTTTTTGTCGAGGAAACCCTGGCCAATGGAAAACCCCGGTGGGGATGGTACCCACAAGCAAGCACTAAATTATAATGTCCCTATTAGAAGACCTAGCCCTACTAGGAGATAAGTATGACATAGTACATTTCCTTAGTAAAGGAATATCAACCCTGTTAAAGGTATACAAAACCCTGTTAGGGGTTTATTGAGCTTACAACCAATAATTTTGTTACAAAGTGTTCTCAATGGTGAACATAAGCAAGCATCTGCTATGATTTGATAGTTAAAGTTGTAGTTCTCAACAACATCTGTCAACCCTTGATCTCACATCTTCCATTAATTATCTCGAACATCTCTATCTCACTATGTCATCTTCGCTTTACAAAAAGTTCTTTATATATATATATATGTGTGTGTGTGTGTGTGTGTGTGTGTGTATTCTATCATTCAGTGGACTCTCAATTACAATACAAAATAGAATAAATAATAATGCAAAGAGTAAATACTAAGTCTGCAATCTTGTATTACCAAAGTGTAGGTAATCCACAATCTTAATCTATCTTAGTACTTTATCATTCCCTCTTATACTCCCTTAATCATCGCGACTGTTCATATGCTCTGTTTCACTATTCCTCTCTCTTCACATGTCTTCAAATCATCGTAACTCATTGATAATAATACCAAAACACAAGAGACCTTAACTAAAGGTCATACATATCCCAAAATGTCTTCTTCTAAGCTTGCAAGTCATAATATATCATATACTATCTTCGATGTCCAAAATAATACTATTGTAATCTGTACTTTTGTTTCTATACTTAGTCATTTTCAAGACTACATCTTCAAAAGTATACTTAACTCCAATCGATCACCATATCATATGTGTTTCCATAAATGACAACCCTCAAGTGCTCCATATCACTCTAAAAACATCATTTGCTAACAATCTCTCCCTTTGGCATTGATGGAAACACTTAGCGAAAAATGACTAAGTGTCCCAACAAACACTAACTGTACTCTTCTTCTTTTTTATTCTCTTCTCCCCTATTATCTTTTTCTTTTTCTTTTTTATATATACAATTTTTTTATTTACATTTTTATTCTCTCATTTTTTTCTTCTCGTCTCCCCCTTTGACACCAATGGCAAAGGTGTACCCAAAATTGCAAAATTTACAAAAAGTGTAGAGCTCAGTGCTTGTTCACCATTTTTAGAACATCTTGGAAGGAATCTTCCAAGGTCTTCACTTCATCATTCCATGATTTTATTAACAATTCACTAACATGTATCAGTCCATTCAAAGCATAAGATGAAGTCTCTATTGCTTTCAACTCTGTGGGCATATAATTGGTTATTGATTCCCCAATCTTCTCCATTTCAGAAAGATGTACCTCAAGAATTGATAGCTTAGGAGTGATTAGACTCTTCAACAAACCAAATCTTGTCATTACCCTCCCTCTCTCTATATCTAATACATTAATATTATAAAGGATCTTTGATTCCTATTTGTCCATCTCCAATATAGTTTGTGATGTGGTCTCACAACTATCCATCATGATATCCAGAGTAGCCATGTCCTCAACCACAATATCTTCAATGTTTTGAATGTGTCTGATGGGGTTAATACAATAGCTATATAACTTCCTTCCATGTATGAAATAACTTTTGGCCTTTGATGTAGTTGATTTCAAAATACCCAAGTCCCATGAAATAGATTGGCATACTTCCTTCAACTTATTTTCTAGATATCTTTTCTCTACCTTCTCTTCTACGATCTTCACTAGGGACTCATATTGACTATAAAAGTTATCTAGTGCCATAGTCAGGTTCTTTGCATCATCTTTTCCTTGAAAAGAAATAGGTACTGGGAGTAGTTTATTCACTATATCAACTGCCCTAGCAATTACCTTAGCCTTTTTGTATCCTTTCTATTCAGATCTTTCTTTTGCTTTTGTGAATGCCAATAAGGATAGTCTCATCAGTTCACCCTCATCCATGTTGTCTACATCTGTGCTTACAGGATTATCCATACTTGCAAACAATAGAGTGGTGGAAGTATCAATTTCTTGTTTAACTTCATCTCTTGCCTCTTCTCCTTTTGATGTGTCTATCTCTTCTCTATGTTTTGTTTCTTCTTTCTTCTCTTCCTCTTCCTATCTTTCTTGTTCTTCTACCACTGTATTATCCAAGTTTCCTTCAAATGGATCATTCTCATCAAGTGAAGTGTCAAGGGTCACAGGCACACTAGCAACAAAGAAATTTGGTTGCTTGTCAATACTTACTTCGCTTTTCTCCACATTAGCCTCAACTACCTTAGAGCTCTCTCTAATTCCTATAGGTGTGGGCTTGGTAGTTTTAAGAGGTGAAGTTTTCTTAGGAATATTGCTCATAAGTATTTGATCTAATGCCCTCTGAGTATCTTCAATAACTTCATCATACTTGCCACCCATAATTTTCACAAGTCTAGCTTTTGTTCTTAGTAAAGGTTTGAGTTCGTAAGTATTCTCTCTCTCTCTCTCTCTCTCTCTCTCCTATATAGAAACTAAAGGCAACATGTCCTCAATGGCTTGATTCCTAATTGCTTCATATTCCATTTGTGCAAGCTATTTTATGATCTCTAATTTATCATACAAATCCTTAGGTATATTGCTCTCAATCTCTAATAGGTTCTTCTTGTAAATAAGTAGATATTCAATTACCATATCTTCTATCAATACTTGATTGTCAAAGTCATACCTCTCATAGTATAGGCTCAGTGTCTTTAGGTTACCATCTCTTATAATCCTTCTATGCAATATCTCTATGTTTGGTTTCCAACGGTGTGTGTTCTCTATTTTATTTTGTTCTATCTTCTCTTCTTTCTTCATAGTGACCTTATCCTTTTTCTTCTTAGGTTCCTTACCATATTTCTTCTGAGCTTCCACTTCAACCTTTTGTTTCTTAGGGCTATTTGGTTTGGTTGATCTTGTGGATCTTCTAGGTATGTTCACAGGTGTATCTTCTTGTGTTGTCTTCTCTGGAGTGATAGATAGGTCAATTATAGTAGAAGTGGGACTTGCTATGTTTTCCGCTTCAGAAGATGGAGGGGATGCAATTCCCATGCTTGCTAATCTAGAAGCTCCCTCATTCATCTTATTCCTTACCTCTTTGAACTCTTCCTTTATCATCCTGACCTTAGCTACCATATCACCAACCATTTTCTCTATCTTTCTTTTCCTTATACCTCTATCTTGTTCTTCTTTCACCTTAGCTAATTTCTCTTCATATGTGCACCATCTTTCTTCATATGTGTCAACTTCAGATACTAAAACATGTTCTACTTGCATAAAAATAACTTCTGAACTAACTTCATAGCCCATGGGGTAACACCATTTCTTCCTTAGTTCAACTGCTTCAAAACAAACACAATCAATTTCAACCATGAACCAAATTGTATCCTTGTATCTCTCAACCAACGCTTCAGGAATTGTGACTCTTTCTTTCATTTGTCTTTGTAGAATTTTGATCATGCCAAAAAGTTCACCATCTACCCATGTGTTGTTTTGTCTTCTGTAACTTTCTGATATCTGAATACCAGTGGGTATGTCGACTTCCATCCTCTAGGGTGCATTCCAAGGAACTTATGCTCAATATGTATATACATATGAACTAGAAGTGAGCCAAATCTAAAAGCCTTAGATTTATCCTTCTTGATTATCTTTACATTCTCTAAAAATTATTGTGCCAAAACCTCGCATAGGTTGAATTTTGTGTTTTCCTTTACCATCCTATAGGCCATCATAAAAAATCATGCTGAGACTGAATTAGGTCTACTGTTGTAATAAATTTTATATCCAAGTAGCATTGCAACTAGTCTTACATCTTGTTGGAAAATATCATTCACTGTCATAGCTCGCTTGTCCCATTTAGATTGTGTTAGGGTTTCAACTTATTTCTTTATATTCTTTTATGCTACAAGAATAACTCCATTGTTGTCCAACCTAGTAATGTCATGAATCAATTGACTATAAATCTTTATAGGTTGCTCTCCTATCCAAATGAATTGGTCATGAACTCTGCTAAGGACAATTTTGAACCATTCTTCTTCACTGAATTCATATAGTTCAGTCATTTTCATAATGCTTAGGTCATCTAGGTGTTTGAACTCATCCTTCATTTTACCATCTTGTCCAATCACGTCCTCCATTTCTTTGAATATCTCTATGTCACCTACTATTTCATATTTGCAATGTATGTATGCCCTAATATCCTCCACGTGCAGGACGTCATATGGTGTTTAGGAAAAGGCTCCTTCAGGGTTGTCCTCACAAGATTTAAAGGGATGTTTCTTAAATTTATATCTAAGTCTATCCACAACATCATAAATTATTGGTGCATCCATAGCTTCTGCTTGAGTAAATGATCTAAATACCTTAAACACATTGAATTCATAACTTTTGCTTCAATCAATCATGCAATGTAGCTGCTTGGTAGTTTGATACACTCTAAAATATGCTGTCCTTGGTTGTTGCTCATAAAATGGTGAAGAAATAAGTAGCTTTGAGATCTTTTATTCATCGCTACGTGAGAAAATATACTTTACTTAATTAACTAAACTTTGCATACTATCCAATCAATCACAAATCTCACACTCATAGTATATGAATCTTTAGATGTTGTGATCACAGATAGAGGTTCCATAGTGTCTATATACACTATAACTAAGCTCGCATGAGCTCACTCCTTAGAATCAGGGGCTAGATATAATGTATTGTCTTCATCCAATGCTCCCCCTAAGGCCATGCTTGACCTTTTAGGTTAATTTAGTAATGTTAGCATCAGGAGGAGGCATAGTAGCATCTATTCTCTCTTCCTAAACCAATACCTAATTATATTATTTGAATTTCCATGTCTTAACACTATTCTCATATGTTGATTTCCTAAAATGATTCTTGAATTTAGCCATGTACTCACCAAAACTTTTACCATTGTCACCAATATTCTTCTTTATAACCATAGGAGGTTGTCCTCTTCTGTTACCCATTCCATTATACCCACAAAACTTTTCTATATGTCCTAGGTTATTGCATTTGTAACATGTAGGCTGTCCTCTATTTTGATTAACTTGCAGTTTACAAAACCTTGCAATGTGCCCAAGGTTGTTACATTTGTAATATGTGATCTGAGCTATTGATTCTTCTCTGATGTAATCTTTCCTACTTCTAGACTAATCAGGTTTCCTGCATTCTTTTTTCTTGTGACCATATGCATAATAGTTATAGAAATAAATCATAGCATCTACCTTTGAAAGGTTTGATCTAATCTCTAGGTTCTTCAAAAGTAGGTATTTCTTCAATCTTCTCTTCATGTGATTCTTCATGAGGCTTAGAACATTCTCCTTCATTGTATCGAACTCCAGTCATATCTCCTTTAGGTTTTTGTCTCTCTCTCTCTTTGTTCATCAATCTTATCACTGCTCATATGTAATTTCTCAATGTGTAACTTGGCTTGAATGAGTTCTCCTTTAATGATCTAATTGTATTTCTCTAATTCAAGGCATTTGTCCTTATAGTGATCAAGTTCAATCTTCATTTTTCCTATCTACACATTTGCTCCTTTTAAGGTCTCTTCAACTTTGTATCTTGCATTTTTTTCATGTTGGATCTCTTTAGTCATCAAAAGATTAATTTATATATTTTTCTTGCTCAAGATTATTTAATTGGTCTGATGTGTCATTATCTAAATCCTCCTTGATCTTTTCCATAAGGTCTTGTCTCTGATTTCTTGAAAGTTCAAGCTATTCCTTTAGTTTCTTGATAAAACCTTATGCTCTTCTTAATTTGAATTTCAATTCGCCATTCTCAACCTTTTCTTTGTCTAGGTCATCAAGTGTTGCTTCAAAGTTTTCTTGCAAACTTTCAGAATCCATTCTAATCTCCCTTAAGTTGTTAGAATTTTTCTCCAAGGGCCAATAGCTTTGATACCAATTGTTAGGATTGAGTAATACTGAGAGGGGGGGTGAATCATTATTATAACACTTTAAATTGAAATTAAACTAATTCCAAATAAACCATAAGATTGCAAAAATGAAAAGTACACAAGAAAATAACACATAACTCATAACACCATTATTTGTTGTCAAGGAAACCCCGGCCAAGGGAAAACATCGGTGGGGATGGTACCCACAAGCATGCACTAAAGTATAATGTCCTTGTTAGAAGACCTAGCCCTTTTAGGAGATGAGTATTACATAGTACATTTCCTTATTAAAGGAATATGAACCCTGTTAAAGGTATACAAAACCTTGTTAGGGGTGTACTAAGCTTACAACTCTTACAACCAGTACTTCTGTTACAAAGTGTTCTCAATGATGAACATAAGAAAGCATCTGCTATGATTTTATAGTTCCGGTTGTAGTTCTCAATAATATTTGTCAACCTATGATCTCACATCTTCCATCAATTATCTCGAACATCTATATCTCACTATGTCATCTTCACTTTACAAAAATTTCTTCATATATATATATATATATATATATTCTATCATTCAGTCGACTCTCAAATACAATACAAAATAGAATAAATAGTAATACAAAGAGTAAATAAAAATTCAGCCATATTTGTATCACCAAAATTTAGGTAATCCACACTCTTAATATATCTTAGCATGTTATCATTCCATCTTATACTCCCTTAATCATTGTGACTGTTCATATGCTCTGTTTCACTGTTCCTCTGTCTTCGCATGTCTTCAAATCATTGTAACTCACTGATAACAATACCAAAACACAAGAAACCTTAACTAAAGGTCATACATATCCCAAAATGTCTTCCTCTAATCTCACAAGTCATCATCTATCATATACTATCTTCGATGTCCAAAATAATACTATTGTACTATGTACTTTTGTTTCTATACTTAGTCATTTTCAAGACTACATCTCCAAAACTATAATTAACTCCAAGCGATCACCATATCAGATGTGTTGCCATAAATGACAACCCTCAAGTGCTCCATCTCACTCTAAAAACATCACTTTCCAACACATAAAAAATAACACACTCCTTCATTAGAAACAACAAACAACTTGCAATAGGATTAAAGCCCATTATCACTCACTCTCAATAGAGTAATAGACTCAAGCACATTTATCTTCTTTTGTGTTTTCAATAGTATTTCATTGGGATTTCCACTAGATACTTCCATACTCGAAACCTTCAGTTCCTTGCTTTTCATATCTTATTGATTATTCTCCTCTCCCAACTCCTTGACTACCCCTTGATTACCTAGATTGACTACAATTAAAACCTGTTTAGAGAACAATTTTGTTGAAGCCTCCTTTGATTATATATCCTCTTCTTTCTCCACCTATTTCTCCACTAAGTATAAATTATTGGAAGTATCCTTCAACCAAGTCACCTATTTATGCAATCTCTTCTTTGGGAAATTTATAGCCACATAGTTCGTTGGAAAACATCTTTCGCATCTAAAAGGTACACCTTCATAATCTATGGATTGAGACTGTTACTATAACTGATGGTGATGATGATGAAGACTGACTAAGATCAGAGGTATACAAGATTGTAGAATAATTAGATCAGTTATTATGTTGTCATTAATATCAAGCAATTGATTTCTGATTTATATTAAGTTGCCATATCATTCAGAGTATGATATAAGTTGAGTAAGTTAAAGAAGAGGAAGTGAAATATTGTGAAGCTGAAGAACTCAATTGGGAAATTGATACAAATAACACTATGATAAGGTTATGTTGATATAATTATTTTCTACCAACATTTGATTATATCAAATTGGCAAAGAAGATTAGTCAATTCGTTAAGGAAAATAATTTGGTTAGAGCAGTAAAAAGTCATTTAGTAAAAGGAAAGTAAGTTTCAGTAAAGAGAAAGAAACTCAAGACACCGAGCATAAGGTTTTAGTCATTGAGAAAAGTTAACCAAAATTCAGTTGAAAGAAAAGAGTTATCCACTAAGCAAGGAACAAAAATTAAATATAAGGATCAAAATGACATTTAATGTTGAGCTATGATGGGTTGGAAGATTATGATGATGAAGAAGAGTTAGTTAGAGATATAGGATTAGGAAAATTCAAGGTGATGATTTATGGTATAGATCTAAGTGGCAAAAAGAGAAGGTACAAGTTCCAAGAAACTTCAAGTTCCAAGGTAATGATAAAATGTTTAACTAAGATCTAAATTCACTGAATAAGTTTGTGACGTTGATCAGACAATTGAGATTAACCAAAGGAAAACATAATAAAGGAGATTAAGAGGCAAAATAAAGTCTATATAAATGATGAATTTGTATGAACAAAAGGTTGGAAAGTTGAAGGGTTTACGAGTCACCGAATGATGCGATGAAGAAGGAAAGAGGTTGAATTCCGAGTCAGAAAGCTGAGATTGATGAAGTGTTGAAGCTAGTGGAAAGTGAAGGATTTAAGTGAAGACAAAGAGTGCACAAAGGATTAGATTATGCAAAAGATAGTTGCAGATTTATAGGTCAATTTATTCATTGTTTCTTATTAACATTTGTAATAGAAAAATCTCTTAACCGAGTGGACCTAACAGTCTTATTTGTAAAGCCTTACAAAAGGTGACATTCTAAAAGAGTGTTTTAAGACCTTTACTAGGCCACTCCTAACAAGGTGAAGATCCTAATAGATCCAAGACAAATCCCCTAATCGAGTCACATTTAACAATGTGCATTGTAATCTTTAACTAAATTGGCTTTTAACCAAGCATACTTCAGAAGAGTATTTCTTTAGTGGGTGATAATTCCCATTGTGGTTTTTCCCAAATTGGGTTTCTACATTAAATACTGGTGTTATATGTATTGAATGTTTATTGTGAATGGTATTGCTGATTGATAAAGTTAATTTACTGTTATTGGTTGATATTAAAATGTGTTTAACTAAGCTAACACCAAGTTGAATTAGAGAAAGTTTCTAAGGTACAAAGAATTAAGGATTACTAATTCACCCTACCCCCTCTCCATGATCAAACATAGACCACTCACCACTGGGCACTTCTAGTAATAGCTCAGTTGAGAGGGATTTTAAAACATCCACCTCAATCAAAATATGAGAAAAAGTATAATGATAAGAATCTTGGGATCCCTCTTGCACACTCATAGATTTACCCAGAGTATTCTGAATAGATTCCAAATAGGACTCAAACTATAATTAAAGTAGTATATTTGGAATTCTTACTCAGATAGAGATCTTTGTTGAAGGGTTCATTGATTGGATTGAATGTTGGGTGCCAGAGATTTTGTATTACTGTATATTTTTTCTCTCAGCTCTAAAGGTAATTACTTAAGATTTTCTATGTCTCCTACATTTTGTCATTGTCACCATAAAGAAGCCTTAGGAAGGAGTATATATCTAATATCACCCTTCAGAATGAGGCCCCACTTCTTAAAAATCCAACTATACAACTATCCAAGAGTAGGACAGAAACCCTTGAATCTCCCAATTAGACTTGTCTCCATAAAATTTGTTACAATATTTGTTACCTCCTCCTCAACCTCTTTATGTAGACTTAATAATAATTTATCTGCAAGTGGCTCAAAATAATTTGTACTCATTTCTCTCCCATTCTTTGCGTTAACTACTTCGTGTAAATACCTTGGTTGGAACTAGAACCCCCCTTCTTATCCTTGAGAATCTTACAATCCTTCCCACAACAACTAAATTAAATCTATCATCTTACCATTGGATTTCTCTCGAGGAATCAAATTATGAATAAAGGTTGATGAGGAAGCACCTAGTTTAAAACTTTGGAAGTCAAATTATTGCATTATTCTATACAAGCTAACATCCTCAAAGCCTTCTTTAAGAGAGGGTTTCATTACCAAACTTTCATATGCATCTAAATCTACTACACTGATCTACATCAAACTCTTTGGAAGGCTAACATGGGGCTTTTCTTAGCCAACAAGTGTTTATATTTGAACATGGACCTCTAATCTAGCCATAGACATAACATAGTCATTGCTCGATCATTGAATCATGAAGAGGAGTATGAATTACTCAATTCGCAAGATTCTATCGATTCAACCCGTTGCCTCCTAATTAACTGGGGTTTTTGAATTACTCTCAAAATGAGAGCCAACAACCAAAAGACCAAGCTAATACAAAGGATTTTGAAAGCTTGAAAGATAAACAAATTTGCAATTAATCTAGAATGAATATGCCATTAATCTAAGAATGGAGTGCATATTTTAATCTAAGAACTTGGAAGAAATATGAAAATTAAGCTAATAGCAATAAGAAAATTACACTAATATGAGAATGCAATTAACTAGAAATGAAGATTAATCTAATATGCAATAAAAGCTTGGAAATATGAAGATAATTGAGACTAAATTTTGCTATAGTTTTGATACTCTCACAATTGCCTCTTTTTCGAATGAGGAAGAAGGTTCATAATATTGAAAAACTAAGAGAGAGGATGAAGAGTTTCTTGAAATGAAATGGTCGACTCTTCATTTCTCCTTGAGACAAATATTGAGGAATTACTTAATTAAAAGAATGAATTATTGCCACATATGGGTGACCCTTCGAATAATTTGAATTATTAATCCAAATAAGATAATCCATTCAAATAACCAAATAATATTATTTCCTTTTATGTGTATTAGCCAAAGGGGGCATATTTAATTTAATTTAAAGCACTTAGGACTTTAGAATTAAATCAATTTATCATAGGGATTATTTAGCTAATAAAGTCAAATACTTAGGAATTAATTATAGTGTGAGATTAATGCAATTTAGGGTTTTTGCAATTAACACCAAGTCAAATAAAGTCAGGTAGGAGAGAGAAAATTGCCTAGTAAAATAGGACTTTAATGATGTAAAATTGAAGAAAATGCACCAAAATTGATTGAAATTATAAGGTGCCAATTTTGGGGTATTACATTTGCCCCTCTTTGAATTGATGTGCGAGCAGCACGTTGATTCAAAGAATAGTCTAATGTGACAAATTAGATTTTAGGATTATCCCTAGAATAGAGCTTAACCCTCATAAGTCAAGGTTAGGATGCCAAGACACTGAAATAGATCGAATTGCGGAACCACCTCTAGAATGAGGCATGATTCTCCGAAGTCTAAGTTAGATTGCGAAGACAATAGTCTAATGACAACTTGAGAGGAGACTGGAATCAGGGTTAGATTGCCCCAATACCAAATGATCAAATGATGACAGATGTAGATTTAGGACTAATATCCAATATCAGGGTTAGATTGCCCCAATACAAAGCTTAGCCCTCCTAGATATGGGTTAGATTTCCCAGATAATAGTCTAAAAGAGATTTCAAGAGCCATCTCCAAAATGAAGCTTGACTTTCAGGAATTAGGGTTAGATTGCCCCAATACCTAATGAGATTTCAAGAACTATCTCCAGAATGAAGCTTGATCCTTGAGATCCAAGTTAGATTGCTCAGATACCTAATAAATAGATGACAAGATGATGAGATTCGAGGCACAAAGATGCCCCTAACAAAGAGATGCCCCAAGTAGTGAGGACTTTGATTTAGATCAGATTGATATGAGACTGGTTCGACAAGATTCAAATGATGTAATCATCCTACCGCCTCGGGAGCAAAATCAAAAGATGACATATCAGAAGGATGATAGACAATAAGAGGTTGCAGAATAGAAGCAATCAAACTAGATTTAAGAAGCTGCAGAAGTAATTTGGAGTGATTTGGAGGTCTTATTGACCAAGTTTGACCAAGTTTGACCATGGTTGACCATGGTTGACTAGAGTTGACTTTGATAAAAAATGGATTGAAGATCTCAAGAAAATGATAAGGAGATGAGAATCTGGCAGGAAAATGATGCCAGAGGGCTGACTGCACAAGCGTCTGATCCCAAAGGATCTTATAATTTAAAATGTGATTTTGAGCCATCTAGAGATGTTAGATTTCAATTTTGATCTCAAAAATGGATTCAGAATGGTCGATTTAGCCAAGGGTGCAATTTTTGCGCAAAATAGAGCACTTTTGAAAATTAGGTCAAAAACTATATAAGGCCCGGAGGGGTCATTTTCAAATCATTATTCACTTTGTCTTCTAGCGATTTGAGAGCTCTGAGAGAGAGATGGAGGACATTATAGTGCATACACATCGATTTGAGCACTCCTAACACCACAGCCAACCGTTGGAGTATGACGCACCTGTGAGTAGTCAGTAAACCTTCCCACATTTCAAGTTTTAATCGCTTTCTAGGTCATTTAGGCTAGATTTAGCATCTTTTTAGGCCTAGTTCTTCCAATGTCGCGGGAGGAAATGATTTCCTCATGGTGGTCTTAGTCACCTCTTGTGCGAGGAAACAATTTCCTCACACAGCTTAGGGCTTCTTTGCCCGGTGCTCTTCTGTGATCTCACGTGAGCCAGTTGGCGATGCCGCGTGAAACTTCAGCCTAGTGATGAAACTTCGTGCAAGAGAAGATCCTATCTCATGCGAAATGCTACTACAATTTGCAAAATCTTCATCCAATTTTTCATAGAATTAGCCAATTAGAACATCCTAGAGTCCTGTTTAGGATAGATGTGTAGCCTTACTAGCTATTATTACTTTGAGAAACCATCATATTGAGATACTAATCCAATGTCATCGCTTGCTTTACAGGTTGACTTCCCAGATGTTGCCTCTTTGTCACACCATCCTATCATCACCACATTAGTACAGAGGTTGACTGATGCTGAGGGTGCCCACATTGATGGGCTAGGATTGACATACTTGCGTGATATACCTGACATTCGAGTAAATTGTGGTCTTTTAGGTGCACTTGTCAGGCATTTCCATTCGAAGATGAACACATTTCATTTTCTAATGGGGGAGATGACAGTCACTCCCAAGGATGTCTACAAGATACTGAGGATAACCTTCCATGACACTCGTATTAAGTATGATATGTGTACACACTAAAATATGCACTTCTATGAACCATTACATGCAAGGTTGCTCAAGGATGAGGCCTCACAAATCGGCTCATAGCTCTCTATGCGTGGAGTTGCAAGGGACTATGAGTTTTGCTCTCAGCTAGAGCTACAAGAAAGTGACCTTGCTAGTCAACCATGCAATGAGAGATTCAATGAAGACAAGGGCAACAATGCCAATATCTCCAAGAATCTAAATGAAAATGAAATGCAATGCAACTAGTATGAATGTGCAAGCTAAGCTAAATGATAACAATGCAATGCTTGAAAAGAAATCTAATCTATGAAAGGAAAGTGCAAACTAAACTATGAAAGGAAAGTACAAGTCTTACAATCCCTCCTAATTAAGCTATGTGAGATTAATCTATTGCATAAAGAAAATCTATACTAAGAATGTCATGATTATGCAACTATGAAAGCAAACTAAATGAAATGCAACAACAATGTCTTCAAAGCTTGGATGCAAGGATGTCTTCAAAGAGCTCCAAAACCTGCAGCATAACAATGGCATAAAAATATGGATATGCAAATGAAGGAGAGAGCTCTCCTTTTATAAGAAATGCAAAGGAATGGACCATGGAGATTAAGAGGCAAAAGATCTTAATCAGCGGTGGAGGTTGAAAGAGGAGCAATCCATGTGCACAAGTATCCTCCAATGAGAGTGAAGTGTTGACTTTTGAGCCTCATGTGAGACAAAAAGTGCTTTTTTCCCTTTTTATAAAATAGGAATAATGCTTTATTTGTGCAACTTAGGATAAGAGGAAAGTGGGGCTTTTTTATTTAATTGAAAGGGGAGGAAATATTCCTTTTAATTAAATAAAGACTTAGGATAAATGGTTAGCCCATAGGATAAAAATCCAATATATGATCGAAATTAAGACTTGATCAAGAAATTGATATTGTTGAAAATATTGAGTATTGATAAAAATGATTCAGGATTGATAAATCAAATAAATGGGGCCCAAAGTCTAGGCGACCATTTTAGGGTGCATACATTTGCCCCTCTTTGACTAATGTGTGATCGATTTGGGAACACATGCAGTCAAAGAATGAAGTTGCAATGTGAGATCGATTTGGGATCACAAAACAACTCAGATATGAGGTCGATTCGGGATCACATCCGGACAAAACATAAACAAAAGCTTAGACCAACACCATCGCTGCTAGGTGCAAATCAAGCTTTAGACAAAACTATTACCATCGCTGCTAGGCAATAATCAATGTCTAAAAATGGGAGATAAGAATCTCAAATTTTGAGCAAAAGCTCACAAAAGATGTCTGAATCAAGAGAATCAAGGAAATCAGGGATGAGAATCCCATAAATACTGCCCCCTCGGAATCGAAATCGAAATCAAGTAGAGGAGAGACAGAAAATTGATAAGGTTGATCAAATCATAATAAAATCACAATCAAAGGTAAGGGTCAATAGGTTAACCATTAGGCAATGAAACATGCCCCAGTGAGGAAGTAGAAGAATAGAAATAGAAGACTAGAAATAGAGTGAATGAAAGACTAGAAAATTTGAGAGACATGGAAGGAAGAAATTCCACCAAAGATTGAAGAATTATGCCTCAAAAGGTCAGTCAACTGCGTAGAAGAATGAGAAAATTTTGAAATGCGATTTAGATTTCGATTTCGAGTCCGAAAATAGATAGAAAATGATGTGATATGAAAGACCAGAAATGAAAGATATGATCAAGAAGAATAAAAAAATGAGCACAGTTGACCAACTAGTCCATAGATGATAAAAAGGAAAGCTCTCTCCATATGCAAAGTGCAAAACTAATCTAACATGAACCTAAAAATGCAAGCTACTATGAAAGTGGTTGACTTGCAAGGTCACAATGCTTATAGACATCTAAGTATCATCATCGAGCGTTATTAGTAGCGTCATAAGATCATACAATGCACACTAGCATAACTATGTGGATATGAATATGATCTTTATCAGATAGAAATGTGGGAACCTCACCTAGGCATCAAAAGACATATAGGTCAAGATGACTAGTGCAGTGAGATCACCTAAATTTGATATGGCGAGATTATGCTTGTATCAAGACACCTGAAAGTCAGGATAGCTAAAAGCATGCACTCGCAAAATAGTCAAGGATAATACTTTGTCAATCCATAGTAGGACCAGCATAAATGCTCATGACAGTTAGGATCAACAAAATATACCCACAAGAAGATAAAGAAATAAAACATGTTCTCATACCCTCAGTCTTCTAGCTATGCATCATCGAAAACTTCTCAGGGAGAGACCACTCATCAAAGAAATCCTCATAGACAGCACACAAAGAAAAATAAAGTCAACATATCGCCAGCGAGTTGATTGTTTAAGTGCGTGTGTGTTGGTCATAGAGTCAAATTCTGAGTATCATATCTGCTAATGAGAAATATCGCATCATACTTTGGACTATTGGGTAAGACACCTAATAAGTGTTAAGAAACACTCGACGCAAGGGTAGTGTTGAAAAACACTGTTTGGAGTGGTGTTGAAAAACACCTGTTGTGAAATGCCCCAAGAGACAAACGCACCAACAGGACCTATGCGAACAGTTATGCCCCCTAGACAAAGACAAAGACCAATTCTAGACTAGGCCAAATAAGGTCAAGGCATGATGGAAAGTGGTTAAGTGTCGAGGACGCATGCTAACAAACAGGGGTACAAAGGCCTCAAGTAGCGCCTGTTTCCAGGTTTTCACCACTTGGATTCTTTTTTTCATTTTTTTGATTTTTTTTCTATTTTTGCTACCAAGGCGCCTATTGCTAGGTTTTCACCAAGGTACTTTTTCTATTTTTTTGATTTTTTTGAATATTTTGATTTTTTTGTAGTTTTTTCAGGACTTTTTATGCTTTGTAGGATTTTTTCAGCATCATATATGAATATTTTTGGAATTTTTTCAGGACCAATAAGATATATACAAAAGATGCCCCCAGACAGAACGGGCATCAAGGATAGAACTTCTTAAGGTGCACAATGTTGATGGGATCAGGGAGCTGTTCTCCATTAGGATCTGACAGTAAATACGCACCAGTACCAAAAGCAGCTGTGATGACATATGGTCCAAGCCAGTTAGGTTAAAACTTGCCCTTTTGCTCTCTGTTTTGTTGGTTCTTAGGGTTTTCTCGTAAAACAAGATCACCTATTTGAAATTCTCTAGGGCGAACCTTCTTGTTGAATGCCTTGGACATACGCTTCTGATACGCTCTCATATGATCAAAGGAAGCCTTACGCTTCTCATCTAGAAGTTCTAGTTCCTGCAACCTCATGGCGCGGTAATCCTCATCTGTAATCAAACCTTTGAGTGAGACTCTAAGGGATGGTATCTCGACTTCTAAAGGCAATATTGCTTCAGTGCCATAGGTGAGAGAAAAAGGAGTGGCTCCTGTAGGTGTGCGAATATTTGTTTGGTAAGCCCATAGTGCTGGATTGATTTGTAAGTGCCAATCCCTACCATTCTTGTGTACTGTTCTATGAAGAATCTTAAGAATGGTTTTGTTAGAAGCTTCTGCCTGTCCGTTTCCTTGTGGGAAATATATGGAGGACCAATGTTGCTTGATTTTAAACTTTTTGCATAGGTGCTTTAGGTCCTTATTCTTAAATTGACCTCCATTATCAGTAATGATCTCAGAAGGCACTCCAAATCGGCAAATGATATGGTTCAAGATGAACAAAGAAATGGTCCTTCCTGAAGCAACAGAAAGTGGTACGGCCTCCACCCATTTTGTGAAGTAGTCAGTGGCAGTAATAATGAACTTGTGTCCACCTGATGAGTTGGGGTGAATTTTCCCAACCAGATCAAAGGCCCAGCGCTGAAATGGCCAATGAGAAATAGAGGGAATCAGCTCCCTACCCGGAGCATGAATCAGGTTGCCGTGTTTCTGACATTTTTCACATGACTTAGCAAAGGTGACTGCGTCCATCTGCATTGTGGGCCAATAATATCCCGCCCTAAGCAACCTTCGGGCCATGGCAAGACCATTAGAATGCCCACCACAAATTCCCTCGTGGATGTCAGCTAACGCTTGGTTGGATTCCTCCTTTTCCAAGCACCTAAGGAGTGTCCCATCTAAACCCCTTCTATATAAGTCACCAGAGATGAGGGTGTGGCGAGAGGCGTTACGGATGAGGTTTCAGCGTTCGGAGCGGGTGAATGTGTCAGGGATGATGCCATCACGAAGATATGAATAGATAGCACCATATCGGGAAGACTCGTGTGTGATAATGGCACAAATGACACGGCTTTCAGATGAGTCAAAGATGGGATGGTGTAGCTCTTCCACCAGGAATTCAAATCTGGATTCATGTGTCTCTAACTGAAGAAGTGAAGCTAATGTGGCCATGGCGTCTGCAGCTTTGTTCTCTGTCCTAGGGATTTGTTGAAACGTCACAAGAGTGAAATAGCATTTCAAAGAATCAACCATCTTTTTATAGGGTATCAATTTGTCATCCTTGGTTTGATACTCTTCATTGACTTGGTTGATGATTAACTGAGAATCCCCAAAGACATGTAATTCTGTGATATTCCATTCTATAGCCATTTTCAAGCCATTAGTTAAAGCTTCATATTCTGCAATATTATTGGTACATGGGAATAATAGTTTATAAGACTTCGGAATGTTGTACCCATGTGGAGAAACAAATAACACTTCAGCACCTGATCCATTTTGCATGCGGGAGCCATCAAAGAACATTGTCCAAGTGCGAGTAGTGGTATATAAGATGTGTTCATCTGGGAATTCCACTTGGACTGGCATACTATCCTGGATTGGAAAATCAGCTAATTGGTCAGCAATAGCTTGCCCTTTTATTGCCTTCCTTTCAACGTACTCTATGTCGAATTCAGTGAGGACCATCATCCATTTAGCAAGTCTACCTGTCAGGGCAGCCTTACCAAGCAAGTATTTAAGGGGATCAATTTTGGCAATCAAGTGTATGGTATGAGCGAGCATGTAGTGGCGCAACTTTTGAGAAGCAAACACCACCGCGAGACAAGACTTCTCAATATTATTGTAATTGATCTCATAAGAGACTAGAGTACGGCTGATATAGTAGATGGCCCGTTCTTTCCCAGTATCATCTGTTTGAGCCAATAATGCCCCCAGGGAAGTGTCTGTAGCTGAGATATATAGAAGCAATGGTTTCCCTGGAATAGGAGGCATTAAGATCGGAGGATTAGCCAAGTATTGTTTGATCTGATCTAGGCTCTTTTGACAATCCTCGTTCCAAACACAAGAAGCACCCTTATGCAATGTTTTGTTGAAGGGTTGCGCTCTATCTACAAGCTGAGAAATAAACCTCCTAATTGATTGAAGACGTCCTTGAAGACTTCTCATTTGGCTGATATTTCGAGGAGGTGGCATATCTAGGATTGCTTGGACCTTTTCGGGATCAACCTCAATACCTTTTGCTGATATTATGAATCCTAAAAGTTTTCCTGAGGTGACGCCAAATGCGCACTTCTTTGGATTCAATCTGAGTTGAAATTGTTCCATACGATCTAGAATTACTTCCAGATCATTGAGGTGTGTGTCCCTTTTTCTTGATTTTGCCAGGGTATCATCCACATAATCTTCCATATTTTTGTGCATCATATCATGAAAGATAGTTGTCATAGCTCTTTGGTAGGTTGCTCCTGCATTCTTTAACCCAAATGGCATGACGTTCCAACAATAGGTTCCCCATGCGCATGTGAATGCTATTTTCTCTTGGTCTTCAGGAGCTATTTTGATTTGATTATACCCCGAGAAACCATCCATTAGGGAATATATGTCATAGCCTGCCGTCATGTCCACTATCATGTCAATGTTTGGAAGTGGAAAGTCATCCTTTGGGCAGGCTTTGTTTAGATCTCTAAAATTTGTGCAGACACGAATGGACCCATCATGTTTGGAGACCGGTACTATGTTTGAGATCCATTCTGCATAATCGATGGCTCTAATAAATCCAGCTTTCAAAAGCTTTTCTAATTCTCCTTTGACAAGTAGAGCTATATGTGGATGCATTTTTCTTAATCTCTGTTTGACTGGCTTGACTCCTGGAGCTATAGATAAGTGATGCATTATGAGATTTGTGTCAAGCCCTGGCATGTCTGAGTAGGTCCATGCAAAATTAATTTTCTTTTTCTGTAAAAATTGTACATATGCCTTGGTCTCTTCCTCTGATAAAGACTGAGCAAGATGGACTATCTGAGGATTTTCTTCTGTGTTTAGATTGACCAGCTTTGTTGGTTCAATCAATATTGATGATCTATCCTGGAAATAACTTGGCAAGTTATTAAGTACCCCATCCTTAGGTGCCTCAAAGAGGTTTTCACCTTTGGATGCGTCATTTCTTTTTACTATTTTTGGTTCTGACACCGCCACAAAGTGGTTTTCGCCATCAGACCTATTTTTCTTTTTCTCTTTTGTTTTGAGACTGAGGTACTTAATATTAGGCTCTATCATGCTGGTTGTTGGTTCACTGGTGGAAGAAGCCACGGGTTCGAGAGCATTCAGATAGGAAGCAATTTTGTAATCGTTGCGAAATGTGAGGAATGTGGGCTCGTGGTGGCGCTGGGGCCAGTCAATCAGGTCAAAGTGAACAAGGGGCAAGTCAATGGTAGGTTCGATGTTTTGAATGTGAAAGGTGTCATCTCTGGTGACCATATAATCGGAGCTCATCAAGTCTTCTCCTAAGATACCTGAATTGGGGCTCATCCTATCAAACGAAGCGTCGTCTACTAAGGCGATTTGAGGAGGGCAATCCTCTAGTCTGACACTAGGATCGTTAGTTGCATCGGGTTGGGTACTATAGGCATGGATAATATCCACATCTAGATCAATTGTTGCATCTGAAAGCGAATCCCATTCATATTCATGGGAGTCTGTCTCTGAGTTATCATTTAGGCCTCGTGATGTAGAAGCCTCAAGGTTAGGAAGGGTTTCCCCCTCTCTAGTGCTAGTATTGGTACTATCCGTCGCAGCTAGGACAGTAACACTTTCCTTTGTCGATCTAGAAGTCACACAATCACTATCCGTCGCAGCTGGGATAGTAGGACTATTAAGCATCAAATCTGTGGAATCTCCCCAAAGGAGATTCGTTGAGGGTACCCAATCATCAGACACATCTTGTTGGTTGGAGAGATCGGGTGTATAATCTGCATCACTATCACTGTCCGTTGCAGCTGGGACATGGATACCTTTCTTCTTCTTATTCTCAAACCCTAAGCCGACCGTGGACTTATTTTTGCGTCCAAAAAGAGCATGATCAAGAGGCTCAGCTTTAGCATCTAGCCTATGACTAAGGGGACCAAATCCCGGATATCCCATATTTTTAACCAGTGTATATCCTTTCCCATAAGTTTCAGGTGAAGGAGCAAAATTCTCATTATGTTTGTATTTCTCCTCGTGATATATCCAGTTCCTTACAGCAACTTCCTCTTTCTCTTCTTGAATGGGGACCGAAGACTCAATAAATTTCCCAAATAACGTCATTGCTGATGACGAAGGCTTCACATTTGGGGAGGGTCTCCCATAAGACCTAGGAGAGACTGGCATTTTTGTAAAAGAATCAATCTTATAATCTCCCATCCCAAGGTCCAAGGTCTTGAATTTCTGCTTGCATTGTTCAAGTGAACTACTAGGACTGTCAGCTTCTCTATTCAAAGGTACATGTGATCCCGCAGAAATGTTATTAACTGATAGAGCACTGTCTCCAGGGATGCAAATTTCGACACTGTTATGGGGGAACTTAACACACTGGTGATATGTCGATGGGACTGCCTGCATTTCATGAATCCATGGCCTACCTAGAAAAATGTTGTAGGCTAGAGGTCCAACATCAACAATTTAGAATAATATGTCTTTTTCTACGGGACCAATACGAATAGGCAAAACAGCCAATCCCTTAGAGCTTCTTTCTGCTTCGTCATATGCTTTGATTGTGATTCTTTTCTTTGTGTCAATGACGTTCTCGGAATACCCTAGAGCTAGCAGCAAACTCAAAGTACAAATATTGAGCCCCGCACCCCCATCTATCAGTACACGCCTAACACGGGTTTTATGAATCATGACCTCGATGTGTAAGGCCAAATTATGTGGGTGACTAATGGATTTGTCATCTTCTTCTGAGAAGGTGAGGAAATGAGGGCTAGCCAAATGGTTGACCATGTTTTGGAATTGGTCGATAGCTAAGTTATTAGGGACATTAGCTGCTCGCAAAGCATCCTCGAGGACGTGCTTGTGCTTAGGAGATAATTCTAAAAGCTCAAAAATGGATATCTGAGCGGGTGTACGTTGTAGTTGGTCAATAAGGTTGTAATTGGAATCAGGACCAACGACAGATTTTGGAGGAGCACCTTTGGACATGGGCTGTTTAGACTTGCTAGTGCTAGGACCTTGGATGATAATGGGTGTTTGGGCCTGACCCCTAGTGACAGCATTGAGGGACTGGGGCATTCCTTGTGAGTGAGGACCTCTTATCACCACAGCGGGTCTTTCATTAGTCATAGGAATTGAGTCCACATTATGTCCATAAGGATCTTTCTTTCTCACCATGTTGATATTATCGTCAGCCACTTCAAGCATGTTAATCACATTATCAGCATGTGTGTATGTATAGTTAATAGCCGCCTTGCCATTCTTACTGCTAGAATTCTCTCCTTTTTCATATTTAGGCAAGGGCTGTTTAAAGGCTTTATGGTCTGCATTAGTAGTTAACCCCTCCACTTGTAATTGTCCTTTCTCAATAAGGTCTTGGACAAGATGCTTGAGTTTAAAACAATTTTCTATGTCGTGTCCAATCCCATTATGGAAAACGCAAAAAGCCTTAGCATCCCACCAATGAGGTAAAGGATCTGGTATTCGATGTTTTGTAGGATCCTGTGGGTGCGCCAGATTATGAGCAACTAGTGTCTTAAAAACATTTGCATAGGATTCTCCCAATTTAGTGAATTGTCTTTTCTCCGTTTTAGATCTCTTTTGATACTAAGGTTTGTCTTGTTGTGTTGACGATGTTTGCAACTTCATAGCTTGAACTGCATGAGAGAGATTAAGAACTCCTTCATTCTTGACCTGAGATGAATCAACAAATCCGTCGTTGACGACTTGCTTGTTTTTGTTCCAAAAAGAGTTCTTTTTGTCCTTGTTACCATTAGTATTGTTATTTTGGCTATTGTTGTTATTTGTTGGTTTAGCCAAAATTCCTTGTTTTTTTAGGACATCCTCAATGCGACATGCCACCTCTACCATAGTATCAAAAGAATTAAATGGAATTTTCTTGACTTCATATTTGAGTTCTGGTATTAGATTGTTCACAATGATATCAATTCTCTCTTCTTCAGGGATTGTCCTTGGGTATTTCGAACATAATCGCCTCCATCATTGTAAAAAGGTGACAAAAGTTTTCCCTTGATTTTGCTTAAGTTTACACAAATCAAGCATGGTGACCGACCTAGATAAATTGTAAGCAAAATGTTGCACAAATCTTTGGACAAGTTCTCTAAATGTCTTTACTGGAGGGGAAAGGTTGGTGAACCACTCCATGGCTTGACCTTTTAAACTCCTTGGGAATAATCTCAGCAAGTAGGAGTCTTCATGGTGAAAGGAAAAGCTCATTATGTAGAATTGTCGAACATGGTCGTGAGGGTCACCTGTGCCATCATATTTGTCGTATGTTGGGAATTCAACTTTCTTAGGAAATTCTACCATCACCACACTTTTGTCAATGGGGTTAGGACATATGGAGTCCAAATGAAATGTGCTCTTGGGAGCCTTTATTCTGTCTATATCCTTTTGCATTTGTAAGATCAACTCATCAGTTGAAGGATTCTGTTTCTTGATTTTTTGGTGAACATCAAAGTTATATGGAACTTTAGCGCCTTTGTTGATAAGACTTTCCAAGAATTGGTCTTTGTTTTGTTCCACGTATTGCTCCACGTAGGCTTGAAAGGATGGTTCTTGTTGCATAGTCATGAAGTCCATATGATCAAATTTAGCATAACTGCCTCCATGTTGTGAGCCATGATGTGCTCGTTGGGAGGGTTGCTTTGAATGTCTATGAGATGATTGTCTCCTATGATGGTCATATCTTGAAGTCCTTCTTCCTCTAGGACTTGGGGATCGTGAGGGTGTCTTTGATCTTCTTTGAGGGCTAGGGGAAGGGGTAGATGGGGGCGAGTTGATCCCACTATTAGCTCCCCTCCCGTTAAATTGACTTTGGAGTTGTTGTGCATAGAGTCTATCTTCTTCTTCTTGGGCGACTCTTTTTTGTATATCCAACAATGCACGTTCCTCTTCCTCTAGTTGTCAGAATTTTTCCTTTTTTGCAGCCTGTTCATCTAAGTAGGCTTGCTTCTCTCTCTCAATGCTTCTCAATCTTGTATTTGCATATCAAGAAGTGTCCTTAAGTGGGGAGGTTTGTCTTGAATGCCTTATTGCATTAGCTGCGTTGATATGGTGATCACTAGATTCGTTGTTCTGGTCTTCGTGTTGTGACCCTGAATCTGAGTGGGCTGACTTATGTTGTCTTTCGGCTCGTTGATGAGCATCAAAATACCTCGCGTTGTTAGGAGGTGACCCGGGTGGACTGGCATGAGAAGAACCACCATACTCTCTTCTGTGTCGTTGAAAGATATCCTCGAGAGTTTGATTCATGGCTTCTCTTTGTTGTCGGGTGAAAGTGTAACTCATGTCCATACTTGATGAAAGTGGTATGAAAGAGGTGCTCACTTCACTAGGGTTAGCTCCCGGATTGAAACAAACCTCAGATTCACTCTTAGGAGATTGGTCAAAAAGGGGTCCTTTTCCCTTAGGTTGTCGACGGGTCTTGATAGGTGGTAACTGGCTAAAGGCAACAGGGGGTCGCTTCCCTTGATTAACTTGGTACCTTGTCGTAACTGACATGAAAGAGAGATATTCTCAATGATAAGGTGACCTTTCAAATTATCAACACCAAACTAGGATAATCGAAATCCTCTATTGTCCAAAGAGAAATGAAAAAATAGAAAAGAAAGGGGGCTTTACCAACACTGTCAAAGAGGTGCTTCAAATCAAAGGGTGACTACCCTTGCACTTTTGAATCAGGAGGTTGGACTAGGCCAAAAGATAATTGAAAATGAAAGCGATTTGGACAATAAGAGAACTACAATTTTTCTAGAATATAGCTAACAATTTTAAAGATGAACCTTGGCACCAAGAATGGCTTTCTAGCTTGACAATTATTCCAAAGTGACTTTGTAAATCAAATGATGCTATCCCGGAGAACTAAGAACCAGAAATTTGGAGTCAAGACAGATCTCAAACGTCAGGGTGAGAAGCCTGTTCTAAGACCTGGCCTAATTGACAGCAACTGAAACTGACCAAAATTTAAGCACGACAAAAATGAACCAGGCGATATACTCCAGGCTACTGGGGCGATAAACCTACACCCGTGCGATACTTCGCCCTAAGCCAGGTGATACTTCTTAACACTTGCGGGCGATACACTTCAGGCAGGTCGGGCGATAGTCCGTCAGGGGCGAACTATCGCGTGATATTTCTCTTCAAAGGGAGCGATATTTCTAGCATGAGCGAAGTATCGCATGATACTTCGCTTTACAGGGTGCGATACTGTTGCAGAATTATTCAAATCTTGACCAGAATTGTGTGAAATTTGCGTTTTTGGGTCTGTTTGGTCAAAATTTTTAGTCTGAAGGTTGATGTCTTCGATTTCAGTCACGGTATCAGCAAAATTTTGGTAGGTTTGCAAACAGCAAGGGATCAAAACATGGTCTCAAACACTTGAAACAAGGGCAAAAGCAACCTTGCCAAGGCAAACACTTGTGATATCAAAATTGAAAAAGCACCTTATGAATGCTACCGATTGTTTGTATGTAAGAATGTTTACACTGGTTTAGCACATTCAAGAACACTTCAAGTAATTACTACCTACAAGACAAGGCTCAATACTTACCAACTTAGCCCACAACTTGATGCCCCCTTGCCTCACACCAAGTGGTTGCCCACAAGAGATATTGGCTTTGTCATGGAAGTGTCAAACAACACAACCAAAGGGGCACATATGGTGAGTATCTTAAGGTGATCCGGGTAAACCACTTGGATCAATCTTTGCACTAAGAAGATAAGCGGCTAAAAGAGGGTGGCTTCTATCTAATGGTTCTTAATAAGGATTTCCGTTCACAACACCCCTCTTGCTCCTCATAAAGGACTAGGACCTCGCGGCCTCAAGAGTACCTTAAGCATTCTTGTTCAATGTTTTCCTCATGGTCGCAATCCCATGAGCTACTCACATCAAACGAAGACAAGTGTTATGTCTATCAAGGTTTTTGGTGTCCTTGATAGCCTTGAGATTATAGTGAGTTGGAATCACTCGCCACCAAGGAAAATGATGACAAGGTTGTCCCCACTTGGGTCATTCCTCTTGATTGCTCAAGAGCAGGCCCTCTAAAGGATTCCTAAACTAAACAAAAATGGATCAAATCTTGAGGTTCAAGGTTTTTGATTCACCACAAGGGTGAAGAGCATACTCCCCTATCTCAAGAATCTCTCCCAAACACACCAAGCAAAGAGTTCAATTACCCCCTTGCTTCCAAAACCTTAAGATGGGTCAAGATTTTCTGATTCACCTAAAGGTGAAGAGCATACTTCTCCTACCACCTCAAAATCCCTTTCACAAGGTATTAAGATTCCTAATACAATTAGTGAATGCCACAAATGAAAGGAAAATAACAACAAGCAAGAAATGAAATTTTTTTTTGTTTTTTTTTGTTTTTATGCTTGGGCAGCCCTGCAAAAACTGTTAGTAGCCCTCTTTGACATGCGTTTCTAGCAATTTTTAAGCAAAGGAGAGCACCTACAAACACAACTTGTTAGGCCCACAATGTTAGCAAAATCAAAATCCAAATGTAAATATGCAATAATCTGATGGATTCAAGCTAAAAGATGCAGGTTAGACTTATTTAAACAAAGTAAAACAAAAGCAGCAAGCTAAAATAGTCGAATTCGGAAAAAAAAACTGAAAGCGCAAGTCTCTGCCAGACCAGGCGATGTTTCTCAGTCTTCAACAGTATCGCGCGACACAGTTTCCTATAGTCGGGCGATACTTCTTAGTCGAGCGATACTTCGCACAATGACAGGCGATACTTCGCCCGATGCCAGGCGATAGACCTCAATATATGCGTGCGATACTCTTTCCGAGCGAACTATCGCGCCGAGACAGGAAGTATATCGCGCGATATTTCTGAGAAGTGTCGCGCGATAATCTGAGACAGAAAACCAGAGACGCAGATTTTTCTGAAAATTAATGCGAAAATGACGAAAAATGCAGAATTAAAGGGGACAAAGCTAATCTACTCTGCCCCACGGTGGGCGCCAGAAATGTACACACTAAAATATGCACTTCTATGAACCATTACATGCAAGGTTGCTCAAGGATGAGGCCTCACAAATCGGCTCATAGCTCTCTATGCGTGGAGTTGCAAGGGACTATGAGTTTTGCTCTCAGCTAGAGCTACAAGAAAGTGACCTTGCTAGTCAACTATGCAATGAGAGATTCAATGAAGACAAGGGCAACAATGCCAATATCTCCAAGAATCTAAATGAAAATGAAATGCAATGCAACTAGTATGAATGTGCAAGCTAAGCTAAATGATAACAATGCAATGCCTGAAAAGAAATCTAATCTATGAAAGGAAAGTGCAAACTAAACTATGAAAGGAAAGTACAAGTCTTACAATCCCTCCTAATTAAGCTATGTGAGATTAATCTATTGCATAAAGAAAATCTATACTAAGAATGTCATGATTATGCAACTATGAAAGCAAACTAAATGAAATGCAACAACAATGTCTTCAAAGCTTGGATGCAAGGATGTCTTCAAAGAGCTCCAAAACCTGCAGCATAACAATGGCATAAAAATATGGATATGCAAATGAAGGAGAGAGCTCTCCTTTTATAAGAAATGCAAAGGAATGGACCATGGAGATTAAGAGGCAAAAGATCTTAATCAGCGGTGGAGGTTGAAAGAGGAGCAATCCATGTGCACAAGTATCCTCCAATGAGAGTGAAGTGTTGACTTTTGAGCCTCATGTGAGACAAAAAGTGCTTTTTTCCCTTTTTATAAAATAGGAATAATGCTTTATTTGTGCAACTTAGGATAAGAGGAAAGTGGGGCTTTTTTATTTAATTGAAAGGGGAGGAAATATTCCTTTTAATTAAATAAAGACTTAGGATAAATGGTTAGCCCATAGGATAAAAATCCAATATATGATCGAAATTAAGACTTGATCAAGAAATTGATATTGTTGAAAATATTGAGTATTGATAAAAATGATTCAGGATTGATAAATCAAATAAATGGGGCCCAAAGTCTAGGCGACCATTTTAGGGTGCATACAATATGCAGCTGAGGGTAGGTACATTGGTAGTGAGAGCCATATTTAGAGATGAGTTAGTGATGGGTTGGGACATCTCATGGGATGAGCTATTCAACAGATAGGGTGGTGCTCACTAGTTAGCAGTTGTTTTAGCCATGTTCCTGAGTTGTTACTTGGTTCCCAATCAAGGACAACATGGTTTGGAGTGTGGCTGGGGTCGCATGTTGTAGCGGATTCTGGATAGACCAGCCACCAGATTTGGATGGGGTGAGTGCATACTTGCCCAGATGTACCATGAGATGCATGAGGTCATGTATCAAGGGGCCAAGACTATGGCCATTGGAGTTTTTGTATTATAGATCTGGGCCTGGGAGCATCTCCCTATTTGCAGGCTGATATTTCATGATACTTGATAACAGTTGGAGCCCTATATTTATAGATTCGTAGGACCCATGACTCAGCCAGCACTAGGTAAGACTGAGCAGTGGTGAGGACAGTTAGATGATATGGTAACATTTGTGTGGAGACCTTGGGCAGCCATAGATCCATGGGATGACACTCAGTAGGAGCTCTCTCATATGTTTGTCTCGTGTCCATTGATTGGATGTACCATTTTTGTTATTGAGTGTTTCTTGCTTACATGAGTCATGAGGTAGTTTGGGAGACCACAAGACCTCTCACAGGAGTATGTGACATATGCTCACTTCATCGATGAGACAAAGAAGGGCTGGTAGCCCAGGTTGGATCTAGGTAGATGTGCGATCGAGGCATGAGTACCTCTGAATCAATGGGATTATATGGTGGATGTCACCAATGCAGGGATGATGCTTGCATATCAAGATCACTTCTTGGCACACCCTTTCCCTAGATTTATAGATCCTGCAGGGATGGGACAGAGAGCATAGTAGCAGCCCGTACAATAGCCACAAGGACAATAGCAAAAGGTACTTTCCCAGTAGTAGATACCATTACAACAGCCTAGACAGAGAGTATTGAGGCCTAGGACAGGGTAGACAGACATCCCTGCCAGATAGATGGGGTTAAATGAAGGTGCTAGGAGCAGTGGGACCCAACAGAGGTCCACTAGACAAAGCACATGAGATACCTCTCATCAGCTACCTCCTAAAAAGGAGGCACAAGGTGATGATATTGACATGTTAGATCAGGCCACACAGGGGCCAGTATAGCTAGCACAGGTACAAGAGGCTCTCAGGAAGAGCTGAGAGAGAGTGAGATAGGTGCAGCAAGAGAGGGATGATTACCATACCTAGGTCATCATCCAGGAGATGCGGGTGGCTGACAGGGAGTGAGAGATCAGAGAGCTTTGAGAGGAGCTAGTGAGGTCATGAATAGAGACTAGATATGAGTCCTCTCAGGTAGCCTACTATTATGCAACATATGTTGGCATTGTTCCAGATCTATTAGAGCAGGTGCCTCCATTTTTTGAGTACGCTAGATCACCACAGGGACCTCCACCGCAGGCACCTCCATAGGCACCACCACAGAGATTGATGCCTCCTCTGCAAAGACTGATGCCACCTCCATAGCCACCACCACCACCTCCTCCTCTAGGTGGTGATGGGTAGAGTTAGCTCATTTTGACATTCATATTGTAGCTCATTTTTGATATTGTGCTCGAGTAGCATCATTTTGTATATTGACATTGATTCGACCGAGATATATATATGAGATCATCATTTTGATATCATTGTACTTATTTATATATTGCTTTAATATTGATGTTCATGTTTTATGAGATGTTTCCTAGATGATTTAGATGCATGGATTAGATATGTATGAGATGCACATGCTTTTTTTTATGATATGAACATGCACATGTTTTATTTTATGATGGTATATGAATATGCAATGTGAAATGTGATGATAGATGGTAGATGGATATGTAGATGTAGATGTATGTATATGGATTTATGATAATGCAATGTATGTGGTACTAATCATCTCATGCAGGATGTTGCAATATATGATAGGTACTAATCAAAAGGATATTTGAAGATCAAGAATGAGGACCGAACACTTGTGCAGCCAAGATGAACTCGAGACAAAAGATGAGAACCTTTGATGAATAGAGGACAATCAAGAGAGCCCCAAAACACTATCTTAATGCAAGCCTAGAATGAAAATGCAAGCCTAAACTAGATGCAAGCCCTAGGACTTGGTTGTTAGACTCATCGTATTATCATCATAGAGTTTTTAGGTACGAGACGATCGCAAGATTCCATACAATCCTCACTTACATTGAAATCATGAGAATATGAGTATGACATAAGTCTTAGAGTTGTCAGAATGAGGTGTAAGCATTAACACACAAGAAGATAGAATGACCTAAACACCTATTCCTTTTGATTTAGAAAGTTAACATAAGCATCAAAGCATAACTGCTAGAATGATCTGAATGTTGCTTGCGAACAAACACACTAGACACATGAGAGTTCCTTCTTTCACCAAAGAATGCTCGTAGTGACCCTTATGTTCACTTAGCAAGACAAGCATTTACAATTTCACCTATAGCAAAAAGAAGTCACCCAAACAATCAAGGAGAAGAACCAACCTCACCAAAGCGTCCATATAAAAGGAGTCGAGGTACACATGGCCATCCAACATGAGATAAAGGCTCTCACAGTGGACACCCCTCTTATATAGATTCTTTGGATCATTGGAACTAAACCATCAAATAGAAAGCAAGAAAAGATCATGCCCTTGGTCTTCATGTTTCTCAGTCCAAAAAGACGTCTTAGATTCGCTTGAGGAGAAATGACAAAATGAGAGAACAAACACACAAAAGAGAAAATCTCAACATGCTTCATAGAATCACAAATTTAGTTTTAGTTTCAATTTAAGTTTGTGTTCAAGTAGATTGAAGTAAGATCAGAAGAATACGGTGCAAAAAGTCATCTTGAAGAGAAAATCAGAGAGCTAAACAAAGTATCAGCAGGTAGATGCAGCAAGAAATGCTAGTGACCGATACTAGAGAGATCCTCAAGGAGAGAGATCTTAGAGATACTAGTGAAACATCAGCAAGTAGA
Source organism: Chamaecyparis obtusa (assembly GCA_027943335.1). Lineage (NCBI taxonomy): Eukaryota > Viridiplantae > Streptophyta > Pinopsida > Cupressales > Cupressaceae > Chamaecyparis > Chamaecyparis obtusa. The sequence continues at coordinate 535,885 of BSBK01000451.1, read as the reverse complement.
CACAGTGAGAACCACTGGTGACTGATGTACAAGGGATCCTCAAAAAGAGAGATCCAAGCGATAGCTAGGTATCCATAGGCAAACACAGTGAGAGCCACTGGTGACTAATACATGAGAGACCCTTAAGGAGAGAGATCTCAAAAATAGCTGGGCATCAATAGGGAGATGCAGTGGGAACCATTGGTGACTGAAGCAAGAAAGCATCTCCAAAAGCAATAGGACAATGCCCCCTAGACTAGGAAGATACCCCCAAGTGTGACCAGTTCCAATCCATGTAGAGTCGAGGAAAATCTCAAAGATAAGTGAAAGTGAATGCATGAGTGAGCAAACCAAAGAAGGAAACGAACTAAAGCAGGAAACAAGGAAAGCAAACTAAAGTAGGAAAGTGAGAAGCAACTACACAAAGCCAAATGGTGCTAAGATGAGATATAGCTTCAGGAAACAAGAGGTGCCTATTTACCAGGTTTTCACCATCTTGGCAGAGATTCTATTTTTGCTACCATGATGCCTATTTATCAGGTTTTCATCAATGGCACATTTTTCTTCTTTTTTAGTTTTTTTGTACTTCTCTCTTTTTTTGATTTTTTTGTATTTTTTCAAAATTTCTATTTTTTGAGTATTATCAAGGTGCTTGTTTACCAGGTTTTCACCGGGATGATGGATACATCAGAGCCCCTGTTTACTAGGTTTTCACCAGGATAATGGATACAATAGAGTGCTTGTTTACCAGGTTTTCACTAAGATGATCATTTTTTTAGGACATTTTGCAATTTTTAAGATTTTTGACAATATACCATTTTAAGGATTTTTTCAGGATCAATAAGTATGTACATGAGCACACAAGAAATGTGTTAGCTATAGAATCTCTTCATATGTAAAGCATTTATTGGCTCTTTGAGGTGTTCTCCTTTAGTGGTGGAGAGTTGGTAAGCACTAGACCCAAATGCTATAGTAATAATGTATGGACCAAGCCAGTTTGGTTTAAACTTTCCCTTTTGGATCTGTTGCTATTGATTCTTGGGGTTCTCTCTTAGGACGAGATCACCCACTTGGAATTCTCTTTGTCTGACTTTCTTATTGTAGGCTTCAGACATTCTCTTCTGGTATGCTCGAAGATGATCAAATGCCACCTTCTGATGTTCATCGAGTAAGTCTAGCTCTTCTAGCCGAGATATTCTATTTTCTTTATTAGTGATGAGGCCCCTCAGAGAGACTCGTAATGTAGGAATCTTAACCTTAATAGGAAATACTACATCTGCTCCATAAACCAAGGCAAAGGGCATGGCCCCCATTGGCATTTGAATGCTTGTTCTATAGGCCCATAAAGTCAGATTAATCTGGAGGTGCCAATCTCTACCAGACTTGTGAACTATTCTGTGCAAGATTTTGAGAATTGTCTTATTAGAAGCTTCTGCTTGTCCATTACCCTGGGGATAATAGATAGATGACCAATGCTAAGTGATCCTAAATTTGGTGCATAACTCTTTTAGGTCCTTGTTCTTGAATTGTCCCCCATTGTCCATGATAATGGATGAGGGTATACCATATCTACAAATGATATAGTTTAGTATAAACATAGCCACAGACTTGCCATCAGCTATAGTCAGAGGGACTGCCTCAACCCATTTAGTAAAGTAGTCTGTAGTGGTGATAATGAATTTATGCCCTTTGGAAGAAGAAGGATGTATTTGACCCACCAAGTCAAAGGCCCATTGCTAAAATGGCCAAAAACTGATGAAAGGAATAAGTTCTTTAGTAGGAGCATGGATCAAATTTCTGTGAAATTGGCACTGTTTACAAGCCTTGGCATATTGAACAGCTTCTTTCTCCAAATTTGGCCAGTAGTAACCATCTCTAGTAAGTTTATGAGCTAACGTTAGACCACTCGAATGAGACCCATAGATACCTTCATGTACCTCAGCTAACACATGTTTGGACTCATCAGGTTCTAGACACCTAAGGAGGGTACCATCTAGACCACGTATATACAAGTTATTTGCTATGATGACATACCGTGAAGCATTATGAATTAGGTGATGTTTTTCATTTTGAGTATAGGTGTTGGGAATGATTTGATCACAGAGGTAAGAATAGATATGGTGGTAGCGAGATGAATCATGTCCAATGATTGAACATATCATCCTAGATTCGGGAATGTCATAGGCTGGGTAGCATAATGTATCCACTAGGAATTCTTGTCTAAAGTCATTTTCTTGCATCTGTAACATTGAGGCAAGAGTGGCCATAGCATTGGCTACTTTATTGTCTGCCCTTGGAATTTGTTGGAAAGAAATGTGTGCAAAATACTTTTTGAGATCATCCACCATTCATTTGTAAGGCACTAGTTTGTCATCCTTTGTTTGATAAATATCATTAACTTGGTTGATGACTAACTGAGAGTCTCCAAACACCTTAAGCTCATCCACACGCCATTCAATGGATATCTTCATACCGTTGATGAGAGCTTCATATTCAACGATGTTGTTTGTGCAGGGAAACAACATTTTATAAGCTTTGGGCAATGAATATCTTTGAGGTGTTATAAATAGAATGCTTGCACTTGATCCTTGCTAACTGAATGATCCATCAAAGAACATGCTCCAAGCTTGATGTGTGAGAAGAATGATGGATTCATCTGGGAATTCAATGTTTAAAGGCTAGTGATCTTTTAGAGGAGCTTCCACCAACTGATCAGTAATTGCTTGTCTTTGATAGATTTTCTTTCCACACACTCAATGTCAAATTCACTGAGTATCATAACCCATTTTGCTAGTCTACCCGTGAGGTTAGCCTTGCTCAGCAAGTACTTTAGTGGATCAATTTTTGCAATGAGCCTTGTAGTGTGAGCGAGCATATAATGCCACAATTTCTGTGAAGCAAACACTACTGCTAGACAAGCTTTTTCAATGACATAATAGTTCATTTCATAAGAAACCAATGGTCTGCTGATATAATAAATGGCTCTCTCTTTGTTGTTCTGATCCTCTTGAGCTAGGAGAGCACCCAAAGATGTGTTCATGGCCGAGATGTATAGTATGAGTGGCTTCCCATGAATAGGGGGCATCAATATAGGTGGATTAGCAAGATACTATTTAATTTGAGTGAGTCCCCTGTCACATTCTTCATTCCATTCATAAGTCACACCCTTATGCAAAGTTTTACAGAATGGTTGTGACTTGTTAGCCAACTGTGAAATGAAGTGCTGAATAGATTGTAGCCTTCCCTAAAGTCCTCTCATTTAACTGATGTTCTTAGGTGGAGGCATGTCCATAATAGCTTGAACTTTCTTAGGATCAACCTCTATGCCTTTAGTTGAAATGATGTAACCCAAGAGTTTCCCATAAGTGACACTGAATGCACATTTTTTTGGATTAAGTCTAAGACTGAATTGTTCCATGTGGTCAAGTATGGGACCCAAATATGTAAGATGAGTTTTTTGCTACATGCTTTTGGCCAAAGTGTTGTCCACATAATCTTCCATTGTTTTATGCATCATATCATGGAAAATGGTAGTGACGGCTCTCTGATATGTTGCTCCAGCATTCTTAAGCCCAAAGGGCATGAAATTTTAGCAAAAGATGCCCCAAGCACATGTGAAAGTAGTTTTTTCTTGATCTTCTGTCACAATTTTTATTTGATTATAGCCAAAAAATCCATCCATCAAGGAATACATTTCATAACCTGTTGTCATATCCACTATCATGTCAATATTGGGCAATGGGAAGTCATCTTTTGGACATGCCTTATTTAGATCCTGAAAGTCTATGCACATGTGAATGGATTTATCATGTTTGGTGACTGGAACAATATTTGAAATCCACTCTTCATAGTCGATAGTCCTTATGAAACCAGCCTTAAGAAGCTTCTCTAGCTCTGTTTTGACTAAAAGTGCTACGTGTGGATGCATCTTTTGAAGCTTCTGTTTGATAGGTTTAATACCTGGTGCAATGGACAGATGGTGCACGATTAGATTGGGGTCCAATCCAACAATATCAGAGTAAGTCCATGCAAATTTTATTTTCTTTCTTTGAAAGAAGCTAGTGAACTCTTCCTTTTCTTTTTTAGATAATGACTGTGCTAGATGAATAATTTGTGGAGCAGCCTCTGTACCCAAATTCACTGGTTGTGTCAGTTCAATCAATATTGGTGATCTCTCTTGAAAGTGGCTCAGGAGTGTATCAAGTATCTCATCCTTGGGTGCCTCAAAGAGGTTTTCACCCTCAGATACGTCTTTTATTTTTACTATTTTTGGCTCTGATACTGCCACAATGTGGTTTTCACCATCAGAGTATCTATTTTTTCTTCTTTTAATTTTTTGACTAAGATACTTGATATCTGCCTCTATCATGTTGACACTGCTTTCACTGGTGGAGGACATTATAGGTTCAATAGCATGTAGGTAATAGGCTAGAGTGTAATCATTCTAGAATGTTAGGACTTCATTGGATGAGGAGGGGGAGTTCCAGTTTATCAACTCAGGATTTTTGAGTGAGAGAGTAGTGGTTGGTTCAATTGCGTTCATAGTATAATCATCAAAAGTGAGAACGAGCAAGTCAAGACCTAGAGAAATCTCATCCAAAGGAGTTTTTGAATCCCTATGAGTCCCTATGTTGAAAGTAGAGGACAAGTTAACACCGATGGCATCTAATTCGTGCATCCTAACACTAGACCCTTAACCTACTTTGAGAGGGTTTTCATATGTATTCTTCATGTCTATATCTTTAGCATAAGTAGCATTAGACAAAGATTCAAACTCATACTCATGTGAGTCAGTACTTGATGTGGAAATTCCATTAGCACTAGCAGTACTATCAAACTCATTCCCATCTCTTGTGGTATTGACAACTTGCTGAAGTTGTTCTTGTTCAAACTAGTTTTGAAAATGTGGTGGTACATATGGTTCACCTTAAAAACTAGAATTATTAGCTAGAGTTGCTTTCCATTGATCATATGTGAATTGATGCACTAAAGCAGTGTCATCATAATCAGTATCAGTCCCTACTAGATGGACATGTATGACAGGTTCATCTAGTTCTGCAAAGAGTGTAGAAAGTTCTGGAGGAATAGGATATGGGAAAGTATCCTCATCAGAGATGGCCTCTGGATTTACCTCTGGGATAGTATCTTCAAATTTAGGTTTAGGTTCTGGTACAAATTTATTTGTCCCTAAATGAAAGGGGATCTTTTTGAAGCCTAAGCCAATAGTATCCTTTGTGTGGTGACCTGTAGCTTCAGTGGGTTTCAACAAATCATTATCATTCATTCTTATAGGCCCACTTCCTTTATAGCTGAAGCACTTCATGATCTTGAAGGCCTCACTATATGATTCTTGTTCTAAGTCTGGAGGTGGAGTAGTCATTTCAGATGTTTCTTTCCCTTTATAGATCCAACCTGTGATAACTCTTTCTTCATCATCATCTTCTAAAGGTGTAGAGGCTCGTACAAAGGTGCCATCATAGACTATTTGAGGAGAGTCATCAGAAGGTTTGTTACTCTCAGAAGGTCTCCCATAAGAGTGTGGAGATAGAGGGAGAGCAACTAGTGATAACACAGGTTCAATTTGATATTCTCCCATGCCTGTATCCTTAAGTTTCAGAGTCTATTCCATCTCTTTGAGCTTGGCATCATAGAACTCATTAGACTCTCTATTAGCTGGGACAAAGCTATCTGGAGACTATGTGAGTGTGTTGCAAGAGTAATTGGTATTAGTAGGCATAGTGGCTTCCGCTCCATGGAATGGAAACTTGATGCATTTATGGTATGCAGAGGGAACAACCTGCATCTCATGAATCCATGGTCTACCCAGCAAGATGTTGTAGGAAAGAGGAATGTCTAGAACTTGAAAAGTAACATCTCTCTCAATAGGGCCAACACGGATAGGTAGCACAACTAAGCCTTGGGATTTGCATTCCTCTTCATCATAAGCTTTGATAGTAATCTTCTTGCGGGAATCTATACAACCCTCATCATAATCTAGCTGGGTATGTAATTTAGTAGAATAGATATTGAGGCCAACACCATTGTCAATAAGCACTCGATGAACACACTTAGGTCCTATCATGACTTCTATATGCAAGGGAGTGTTATGCAGATGGCTCAATGAGTGATCATCTTCTTCAGAGAAGGAAAAATAATGAGGCAAGGTCAAATGACCCACCATAGATTGGAATAAGTTGAGATCAAGATCTTTGGGGATGTTTGCCTCCATGAGGGATTTATATAGAATATGCTTGTGAGCAAGCAAGATCTTCAATAGCTCAAAGATGGTAATTTGAGCGTTGGTTCACTAGAGCTAATCTAAGATGCTATAACTAGAAATGCTAGGTGTATAGACTGATTTCAAGGTTTTGTTGGTAGGACCAGGAGCAGTCTTATCCATAGTTTGTTTCGTAGTAGATACAGGAGGATCAGAACCTTTCAAAACAATCCTTCCACATGATCGAGTAACAACATTGGCACAATCTTGAGGTTGTTCAGATTCAGATGAATGAGACGTAGAACTATGCAATATGAAAGAAGTCTAAGGTTTGGGAGCATCGTGGCTCCCCTTGAAAGTGATCACATCACAATACTCAACTTCAATAGGTTCAATCATGTTGATGAAATTATCATTGGTAGTATATGTATAATTAACCTTGGCATTGGTATTCTTAGCTTTGGAAGACTCACCTTTCTCATGAGGAGGGAAAGGATCCTTAAATGCCTGATGTTGGCAAGTTGGCTATACTAGTGTATATGACTTAATATAGTGTTGTCATTATGGAAACAAAGTCATATAGTAGTTTGGAGTTAGCGCACTTGATGAGAAGTTCAAAAATTGGTTAAGTGTTGAAGACTGGACAATGTACAAAATTCTTGCAGCTTAGAACATCAGCGCACGTACGTATGAAAAAATTATGGTGTGTTCCCTAGAAGTTAAGATAGTTGGACTATATTCATGCTTAGTCTATGAGTGCATGATCAGCTATGAAAGTACGAGAAAGATATGGGCATTTGAAGTTGCACAGCTAGTGTGTGCTAGTGAAGAATAGAGTAAGCACCCGACTGTTAGCATTTTGAGTTGTGGCTATATTCTAATGATGTAAAGGCTATGCACCTATTGTAATTAGGTTTCTAACATGTATATATGTTTGATTGTAAACACGCTTAAGCCAATTCATTTGGAAGCGTTGTTTAAGGGCCGACCTAGTTGTTTATTTTGTATGCACATATAAATATAAGATGCACCCATTGTAAATGGTATGAGAGTCAAAATAGAGTTGTGATAATAAGAGAAGAAGTATGAGAAGAGTCTATAAGATGTATTAGAATTTTTCAAGAGGTCAAAGCATTAGTGCATCAAAGGAATTGATCTGACAAGCAGTGTCACAGTGACAGTTCATCCAGCAGATATAGTGTGTATCTAAGATTAGAAGGTTGTAGCCTTCACCACTTGAGCAGTGAGCTCTAGGATAGTGCATCCACTCCCCTAATAGGAACTATTATAAAAGACTCCTAACAGGGTCCAACCCTTGACAAGGTCTACTGTACTTAATACATTGTAAAGCAACTCCTAACAGGGTTAAGGATCTTCTAACAAGGATCATAAAACACAAGTACATAATATTAGTGGGTGTCAATTCCCACTAGGATTTTTACCTATTTGGGTTTCCCCATAACCATATTAGTGTTATGTGTTGATTTCATGTTTCATGTTTATGTGGATGTTCATTTCAGTACTTAAGCATTTAAGTTCAGATTAAAGATTAAGTAAAAAGATAAAATAAAGTGAACACTGATTCACCCCCCCTCTTAGTGTTCCCATTCCTAACAATTGGTATTAGAGCTCTAGTCCTCAATAAAGAAGTTTAACCACTTGAGGCAATCATGGACAAAGCAGAAATGAAATATCTGAAAATAAATCTGGAAGTTGCTCTTGAAGACCTGGACAAATCTTAAAGGGAAATTAAAGAACTAAAAGAAAAACTCAGTGATGCTCAATTAGTCATCAAAAGACTAATAAAGGATTTGAAAGAATGCTGTAATAGTGATCTAGGAGCAATGATCAAGAAGCTGAATGAAGACAATGCATCATTAAAAGAAATACTTGAAGAATTCGATGATAAGCTGATCAACAATCAGGAAGTCTATAATGAACAAGTCAAAGAGAACCTTCAACTCAATGAGGAATCAAGGCAAGCAAACTTGGAAATCTTGGAGTTAAGAAACATCAAAGAAAGCTTGGAATCTAAATTAAAAGAAGTAAAGAATCACATTGACAAATTACACACCAGTTTTGATTTGATAGAATCTTAGTTGTATGCAAGAAGAGCCAAAGGAGAAACTAGCTGCATTGGATATAATGAAGCACAAAATCAGATTGACAACATGTGAGCAAGAAATGATACACAAAAAGACTCTAATAATGCTAAGAAGACTGAAGATCAAACTAAAGATAATGGTGAACCACCTAAGAATGAGTGCAAGCCAGTAGACCGCACTTATTTTGCATGTAACAAGCATGGACACATAGCAAGGAACTATACAAAGGTAAGACCTTTTAATGGTTACTATTATTCATGCAATAAATTTGGTCATAGAGCTATGAATTACAAGACTAGTAAAAAGAACAGGATTTAACATGATCAGAGAAATCAAAATCAGACAAATATAAGAAGTTCTCAGAATGTTACATGTCAGATATGTAACTATAATGGTCACTCAACTAAACAATGTAAAATGGTGACTCATGTCAATGGACCAAGGAATATAAGGCCTCTAGTCATTTGTCACTCTTGTAACAAGGTTGGACACATCTCAAAGTTCTGTAGATCAAGGATGCAAGGTTAGGAAAACCCTAAAAAGACTGAAGAACCAATATTGGATCCTAAAGGAGAAGTCAAGTTTGTGAAAGCCTCAGAGGATGCGAGCATGATTTGGTCAGAAGAAAAGAAGGACAAGGTTGATGAATATGTATTGGATGCATACATAATGAACGCACCCTCTACATCTAGATGAATGGCCCTCAGGGTCATAGGGGGAGCTAATTTAGCTCTAGACACATGCGTGGCTAGTATACTCACTCTCTGAGTATGCACCTTTGAACTTAAGCTTTTGGAGAATAAAGGAACCTTCGTGCAAGAGTGCACAAAATGATTGTTCACAGAACAAAAGTTGGAAATTTTTAAGTGACAGACTGGTTTACGCGATTAGCATTAATGGGAATTTTCACTTTAAGTACACAGAAAGCTTTTTGATTACTCATTGCATTCGAATTCAGAGCAATTGGAGAGTGCAGATGTAGGAAAGGTAGAATCAAATGATCCTAAGTTAAAGAAGGTGAAGATAGAAAAATCTGATGAACAAAAGGATAAAATTGATGATACTCCTTTTGTGCCCAAAGAAGCCATTGACCTTACTACTCCTCCTGAGTATAAGGCAATGCCAAAGGGGGACAAAGAGATCAACACTAGTCATCCATCTTCAAGAGTCACAAGGAACATGAATAAATCACAAGCACCTCATGAAGTAAGTTTAAAACCTAGTCTTAGTGTGCTAAGTGCAAGAATAATTGATGAGGGAAGAATTGATCAAGTAGGGAAGTTTTATGAAAAATATAGTGAAATAGACAAGTCTGAGATATATGGTATGTTAGTCAAACACATGTTGAAGTTCAAGAAGACAATCTTGGAACTTAAGACTATGATCCTTGACAATGTGTGGAACATCCTAGAATTCCAAAAGAGACAAGCCATTGAAGATGATTTAAGGATAAGGGAAAATATTCTTGATGATACCCTTCCAGTTTGCACCTTAGAAGAAAAATCCTTATTGTTGGACTTAGTGAAACCACATCTCAGAACAAAGTCAATGAATTTGTACATTATGGATAAGAAGAGTAGAAGAGCAGAAGTATGCGAAGAGTCTATAAGATGTATTAGAGCTTTGCAAGAGGTCAAAGCATCAGTGCATCAAAGGAACTGATTTGATAAGTAGTGTCACAGTGATAGTTCATCTAGTAGATATAGTGTGTATCTGAGATCAGAAGGTTGTAGCCTTCACCACTTGATCAGTGAGCTCTAGGACAGTGTGTCCACTCCCCTAACAGGGACTATTGTAAAAGACTGCTAACAGGGTCCGACCCTTGACAAGGTCTAATGTACTTAATACATTGTAAAGAAACTCCTAATAGGGTTAAGGATCTTCTAACCAGGATCATAAAACACTAGTATAGAATATTAGTGGGTGTCAATTCCCACTAGGGTTTTTACCTATTTGGGTTTCCCCATAACCATATTGGTGTTATGTGTTGATTTCATGTTTCATGTTTATGTGGATGTTCATTTTAGTACTTAAGCATTTAAGTTTAGATTAAGGATTAAGTAAAAAGATAAAATACCATGAACACTGATTCACCCCCCCTCTCAGTGTTCCCATTCCTAAAAATTGGTATCAGAGTTCTGGTCCTTAGCAAAGAAGTTTAACCACTTGAGGAGATCATGGACAAAGAAGAAATGAAACATCTGAAAAGAAATCTAGAAGGTTCTCTTGAAGACCTAGACAAATCTGAAAGGGAAACTGAAGAACTAAAATAAAAACTTAGTGATGCTCAATTAGTCATCAAAAGACTAATAAAGGATTTGAAAGAATGCTCTAACAGTGATCAAGAAGATGAATGAAGACAATGCATCCTTAAAATAAATACTTGAAGAATTCGATGATAAGCTGATCAACAATCAGGAAGTCTATAATGAACAAGTCAAAGAGAACCTTCAACTCAATGAGGAATTAAGGAGAGCAAACTTGGAAATCTTGGAGTTAAGGAACAACAAAGAAAGCTTGGAATCTAAATTAAAAGAAGTAAAGAATCACATTGACAAATTACACACTAGTTCTGATTTGATAGAATCTCAGTTGTATGCAAGAAGAGCCAAATGAGAAACTAGCTTCATTGGATACAATGAAGCACAAAATCAAATTGACAACATACGAGCAAGAAATGATACACAAAAAGACTCTACTTATGCTAAGAAGACTGAAGATCAAACTAAAGATAATGGAAAACCACCTAAGAATGAGCGCAAGCCAGTAGACCGCACTTGTTTTGCATGTAACAAGCATGGACATATAGCAAGGAACCGTACAGAGGTAAGACCTTTTAATGGTTACTGTTATTCATGCAATAAATTTGGTCATAGAGCTATGAATTACAAGACTAGTAAAAAGAACAGGATTCAACATGATCAGAGAAATTAGAATCAGACAAATATAAGTTCTCAGAATGTTACATGTCAGATATGTAACTATAATGGTCACTCAACTAGACAATGTAAAATGGTGACTCATGTCAATGCACTGAGGAACATAAGGCCTCCAGTCATTTGTCACTCTTGTAACAAGGTTGGACACATCTCAAAGTTCTATAGATCAAGGACGCAAGGTCAAGAAAACCCTAAAAAGACTGAAGAACCAATATTGGATCCCAAAGGAGAAGTCAAGTTTGTGAAAGCCTTAGAGGATGCGAGCATGATTTGGTCAGAAGCAAAGAAGGACAAGGTTGATGAATATGTATTGGATGCATCCATAGTGGACGCACCCTCTACATTTGGATGAATGGCCCATTAGGGTCATAGGGGGAGCTAATTTATCTCTAGACCCCTGGATGGCTGGTATACTCACTCTCTGAGTATGCACCTTTGAACTTAAGCTTTTGGAGAATAAAGGAACCTTCATGCAAGAGCGCACATACTGATTGTTCACAGAACAAAAGTTAGAAATTTTTAAGTGATAGCTTGGTTTACGCGGTAAGCATTAATGGTGGAATTTTCAGTTTAAGTACACAAAAACCTTTTTGATTACTCATTTCATTCGAATTCAGAGCAATTGGAGAGCATAGATGTAGCAAAGGTAGAATCAAATGATCCTAAGTTAAAGAAGGTGAAGATAGAAAAATCTGATGAATAGAAGGATAAAATTGATGATACTCCTTCTGTGCCCAAAGAAGCCATTGACCTTACTGCTCCTCTTGAGTATAAGGAAATTCAAAAGAGGAACAAAGAGATCAACACTAGTCATCCATCTTCAAGAGTCACAAGGAACAGGAAGAACTCACAAGCACTTCCTGAAGTAAGTTTCAAACCTAGTCTCAGTGTGCTAAGTGCAAGAATAATTGATGAGGGAAGAATTGATCAAGTGGGGAAGTTTTATGAAAAATATAGTGAAATAGACAAGTCTGAGATACATGGTATGTTAGTCAAATAGATGTTGAAGTTAAAGAAGACAATCTTGGAACTTAAGACTTTGATCCCTGACAATGTGTGGAACATCCTAGAATTCCAAAAGAGACAAGCCATTGAAGAGGATTTAAGGATAAGGGAAAAGATTCTTGATGATACCATTCTAGTATGCACATTAGAAGAAAAATCCTTATTTTTGGACTTAGTGAAACCACATCTTAGAACAAAGTCAAGGAATTTGCACATTATGGATAAGAACTATGATCTTGTTGCTAAGGAAACAAAGAAGGCATTCGAGAGAGTATTCATGAATAGACACATGTATCCAGCCACTGTGCCCACAACACAAGTACCCATGAAGGAATTCAAAGTGGCAGAGCCCACTAATGCATCAATGATAGGTCCTTAGGATTTAGTGCATGCAATGGAAACACAAACAGAGGCAGATAAGTCTGCACCCATGATAGATTCACTAAAGGATAACACCTTTATCATTGACAATGTAGAGATAGCCATGGCATCCACTGACATTGAATTGGATAAGTTTGAAGAGGCATTTGTAAGCACTTGAGAGGCAGAAAAATGATGTAGCAACACTCCTCCTATTCATCAAGAAGAAGTAATGATTGAAGATATGACAAATATGGAAGAAGAAAAAGAAATAGAAATAGAAAAAGAAGTAGAGATAAATGAACCATCAGTAGAACTAATCAAGGTAAAACAAGAAGTAATGGATAGCACTCCCATCACTCCCTCAGCAGCATTGTTGTCAAGTTTGACACCTGACACAACTAGTTTGGACTCATGGGGTGAAGAAGACTTGATTAAGTTCAACGTCCTAGCTATGGAAAAGGCCAAGGAAAAAAAAGTGATGAGGAATCCCCTCCTTGTAGAGTCAGTGAACATCCTGAACAGTTTGTTACCTATAGACAAGAAAGTGTCCAAAGTACATTCAGTTGATGATGTCAGTTCAGTGATTTCACAGTTCAAGAGAAACTTCACTAGCTTGGAAGAATTTGCATCCTTAGTTGTAGAGGAGAAATATATGAAGAAAAGGCTCAATGAATTGGTCAGAAACTATGCACTTGACCTGAGCTCACTAAAGGCTGGTTAAGCATCCCTGAAGGAGTTTGTAGCAATGGGAAGAAAAAACATTGTTGAATGTATGAACCAAGATAAGTTAACTAGTGATCTGTACAAAAAGGTACAAGAAGCAGAAGCCATGATAGAAAGCATTAGGAAATCAGTGGAAGATCCATCTGTTGATGTGAATATGTGCAACAATGTCTACCAAGGACAAATTGATAAAATTGAAAAGGTAGAAAAAGAGATGACTAAGATAAGGGGTAGGCAGACTCATCTAAGGAATGCTCTTGCGCCCTCATTAGACATTCTAAATCAGAACATCAAGGAGATTGATGCCACCATGGTGACATATGATCAAGGTCCTAGCACTAATCTAGAGAAGATGGAGAAGCTTTAGTATGCTTTATGTGCCCATCTATAGATTGTAAATTCACTGATCACATTTTGGAAGAAGGAGATCCAAAATCTGCAGATAGCATATCCAGATGTCCTATCACAGTAAGTGTTTGTAGATTTAGTTTTGACACACCTTTTTCATTAATGTCAAAGGGGGAGTATGTATAGAATATGGATAATAGATATAAGATATGTATAGGGAGATATACGATATGTAAATGAAGATATAAGACAAAAGTTTTTTGTATTAAGGATAGTTAGCAACTTGGTCATATTCCTTTGTTGCCATTAATGACAAAGGGGGAAATTGTTGGAAAGTTAGCTATACTAGTGTATATGAATTAATATAGTGTTGTCATTATGGCAACAAAGTCATATAGTATTTTGGAGTTAGCGCACTTGATGAGAAGTTCAAAAATCGGTTAAGTGTTGAAGACTGGATAGTGTACATAATTCCTACAGCTCAGAGCATCAGCGCACGTGTGTACGATAGAATTATGGTGTGCATCCTAGAAGTTAAGTTGGTTGGACTATATTCATGCTTAGTCTATGAGCACATGATCAGATATGCAAGTATGAGAAAGATACATGCAATTGAAGTTGCACAACCAGTGTGTGCTAGTGAAGAACACAGTAAGCAGCCGACTGTTAGCATTTTGAGTTGTGGCTATATTCTAATGATGTAAAGGCTATGTTCCTATTGTAATTAGGTTGTCGACATGTATATATGTTTGATTTTAAACACACTTAAGCCAATTCATTTGGAAGCATTGTATGTAATAGGTTTAAAGGCTGACCTAGTTGTTTATTTTGTATGCGCATGTAAATATAAGATGCGCCCATTGTAATTGGTATGGAAGTCGAAATAGAGTTATGATAAGAAGAGAAAAAGTATGTGAAGAGTCTATAAGATGTGTTATAGCTTTGCAAGAGGTCAAAGCATCAACACATCAAAGGAACTGATCTGACAAGTAGTGTCATAGTGACAATTCATCCAGTAGATATAGTGTGTATATAAGATCAAAAAATTGTAGCCTTCACCACTTGAGTAGTGAGCTCTAGGATAGTGTATCCACTCCCCTAACATGGACTATTGTAAAAGACTCCTAACAAGGTCTGACCCTTGACAAGGTCTAATGTACTTAATACATTGTAAAGCAACTCCTAACAGGGTTAAGGATCTTCTAACAAGGATCATAAAACACTAGTACAAAATATTAGTGGTTGTCAATTCCCACCGGGGTTTTTACCTATTTGGGTTTTCTCGTAACCATATTGGTGTTATGTGTTGATTTCATGTTTCATGTTTATGTGGATGTTCATTTTAGTACTTAAGCATTTAAGTTCAGATTAAAGATTAAGTAAAAAGATAAAATACCATGAACACTGATTCACCCCCCCTCTCAATGTTCCCATTCCTAACAATTGGTATCAAAGCTCTGGTCCTTAGTAAAGAAGTTTAACCATTTAAGGAGATCATGGACAAAGAAGAAATGAAACATCTAAAAATAAATTTGGAAGCTACTCTTGAAGACCTGGACAAATCTGAAAGGGAAATTGAAGAACTATAAGAAAAACTTAGTGATGCTCTATTAGTCATCAAAAGAATAATAAAGGATTTGAAAGAATGCTGTAACAGTGATCTAGGAGCAATGATCAAGAAACTGAATGAAGATAATGCATCCTTAAGAGAAATACTTGAAGAATTTGATGATAAGCTGATCAATAATCAGGAAGTCTATAATGAACAAGTCAAAGAGAACCTTCAACTCAACAAGGAATTAAGGAGAGAAAACTTGGAAATCTTGGAGTTAAGGAACAAAAAAGAAAGCTTGGAATCTAAATTAAAAGAAGTAAAGAATCACATTGACAAATTACACACCAGTTCTGATTTGATAGAATCTCAGTTGTATGCAAGAAGAGCCAAAGGAGAAACTAGCTGCATTGGATTTAATGAAGCACAAAATCAAATTGACAACATGTGAGTAAGAAAGGATACACAAAAAGACTCTACTGATGCTAAGAAGACTGAAGATCAAACTAAAGATAATGGTGAACCACCTAAGAATGAGCGCAAGCTAGTAGACCACACTTGTTTTTCATGTAACAATCATGGACACATAGCAAGGAACTGTACAAAGGCAATACCTTTTAATGGTTACTGTTATTCATGCAATAAATTTGGTCATAGAGCTATGAATTGCAAGACTAGTAAAAAGAACAGGATTCAACATGATCAGAGAAATCAGGATTAGACAAATATAAGAAGTTCTCAGAATGTTACATGTCAGATATGTAACTATAATGGTCACTCAACTAGACAATGTAAAATGGTGACTCATGCTGATGCACCGAGGAATATAAGGCCTCCAGTCATTTGTCACTCTTGTAACAAGGTTGGACACATATCAAAGTTCTGTAGATCAAGGACGCAAGCTTAGGAAAACCCTAAAAAGACCGAAGAACCAGTATTGGATCCCAAAGGAGAAGTCAAGTTTATGAAAGCCTCAGAGGATGCGAGCATGATTTGGTCAGAAGAAAATAAGGACAAGGTTGATGAATATGTATTGGATGTATCCACAATGGATGCACCCTCTACATCTAGATGAATGGCCCTCAGGGTCATACGGGGAGCTAATTTAGCTCTAGACCCCTACGTGGCTGGTATACTCACTCTTTGAGTATGCACCTTTGAACTTAAGCTTTTGGATAATAAAGGATCATAAAAAACTAGTACAAAATATTAGTGGGTGTCAATTTCCACCAGGGTTTTTACTCTATTTGGGTTTCCCTATAACCATATTGGTGTTATGTGTTGATTTCATGTTTCATGTTTATGTGGATGTTCATTTCAGTACTTAAGTATTTAAGTTGAAATTAAAGATTAAGTAAAAAGATAAAACACAGTGAACATTGATTCACCCCCCCCTCTTAGTGTTCCCATTCCTAACACCTGATGATCCAAATTTTTGTTATGGTTGTCCACAACAATGTTACTGTTGTCAATTAGATCTTGAACCTTATGTTACAGCTGGAGACAATTAGAAGTCTTATGACCAATGTTTTTGTGATAGTCACAGTATGCATTGTCATTCCACCAATGAGGTCATGGTTGTGGGTCAAAGAGATGCTTTTCCAAAGGAGGAAGTATCTGATTCTGTACAAGAGTTTTATAGACCACATCAAGAGGCTCTCCCAAAGAAGTGAATTCACGCTTGGGTCAAGAGGCCCAAGGTTTGTTCTTAGAAAATCTTGAAGTTTTCTAATTATCCATTGTGGTCTTTTCAACAGCCTTAGCCACTTGTATAGTGGAAGTAAGATTAAAAATAGACTTTGAAGGCTTCACAGTGACATTGTCAATCACTCCATCATTTACAACATCTCTATTTTTTTTGACAGCCTTTCCTTTATCCTTGTTCGAGGAGAACCCTTATTTATTATCGTTATTCAAAGTTAATTCTCCTTTCTTAACCATAAATGACTCTATCCTCACAACTTGCTTGATCATGTTGTCAACTGTCAAAGGACCTTGTAATTGCACTTGGTATCCAAAGTCTGGGACAAGGTTGTCCAAGAAGATGTCAAGTTTCTTAGACTCAGGTAATTTGCAAGGATACTTCATGCAAAGTTGTCTCCACCTTTGGAGAAAAGACAAGAAAGGCTCTCCCTATCGCTGTTTCAAATTACACAAATCATGGATGTTGACAAGGTGTTGAATGTTGTATGAATAATGTTGGAGGAATAGATTAGCAATCTCATCAAAAGTCTTAATCCTAGGGGGTAATAAAAAAAAATACTCCATAGCTGACCCACCCAAGCTGTGGGGAAAGAGTCTCATAAGATAAGTTTGATTGTGTATAAATTCCATGGACAAGGTACCAAACTCCCATAGATGATCTTAGGGATCAGTTGTACCCATGTACTTATCATATTTGGGCAACTCCACTCCTTTTGGAAAAGGAGGCATGCGGATACTCTTATCAAATGGAAAAGGGCATATGCTGTCCATTGTGAATTGTTGTGTGGGCTTATCCTTTTCCTTTGCAAGTTGACTAGTCTGATCTTGCATATTCTGAATCATCTTTTGTAACTTAACAATTTTAGTCTCTTCCTCTTTAGCCACAAGCTTTTCAACTTGATAGTTTGGAAGTAACTTGGCCCCTTGTTGGGCCAACTCAAGAAAGCACTTCTCCTTTTCCTCTAAAAGGAGGATTTCCATCATTTTGATAAGACTCTTATTAGCTTTAGCAGTAGCTATATCATTCTGAGTTATTACATCATCTTCATTACCAAGAATCTCATAAATGCTTGGGATTTGGTCTTGTTGCTGATCATCTTGGTTTTGGTTGTATGGAGGAGGACGATAGTGATATGCTGGTTGAGCACCTTGAGGTTTGTTTTGAGCTTGGTGCTGATTTTTATCATTTTGGGATTGATCATAATGTTGCTCATTTTGAGGTTGAGCATGACATTGGTCATTGGAAGATTGACCATGATACTGGTTGTTTTGAGATTGATCATAAGTTTGGCTATATTTGCCTGGTTGGAAGTCGAATGGATCTCCCATCTTGTCAATGTAGGACTGTGCAGCAAATGAAGACTCGGTAAAATGATATGAACAACACCAAAAGGGTGTAGCTAAGGTAACTTTTGGTGTGTGAACAAGATCAAGAGGGTCAAAAGGTTCAAATGAGTCACTATCTTCAACAGGATCGATAGATTCGATAATAAGACTAGTTCGAGGAAGTGGTCTTCCAAAGTTATGAAACAATGAGTTGTTTTGGAAGAATGAGTTGTCTTGTTCTTGAAATGATAAACCAGGTTGCACTTGAAACAATGGATTAAAACACTATTGGAACACCAGAGGTGATGATTGAGATGGGCTATCTTTCAAAGTACTCAATGAAGAACTTGAGGATCCATCACAATGCTCAGATTGCACAATAAGTTCAGGATGATCTATTTCTTGATTACGAGGTTTACCTCTACCTTGACCAATATTACAAATGGGGTAAGTGTTACCACTTCTAGTCGTGATAGTCATAGATGAAGATGCAACAAGAGAAGACTCGAGATAATGCTAGGACTCTGTCTCTAAGATAGAGAAAAGGAGATAAATGGCCAGAACAACCAAGATGCGAGATGGACCTAGCATAAATTATCAAGAGAATGGCTAGAACAACCGAGATAAGACTATCATGACGTGAGGTACAAAAGCACAAAGAGATAAGGTAAACAAAGGAGAGACAACACTAGTCAAAGCAAAAATTGATTGGTTCTTAGCTCGATACACTCAGTTTTTGATAGTGAACGATAGGGGAAAAAGTAGATAGACCCCAAGTAAAAATCAGATTGGGTAGAAGTTTGACCAGTCAATAGGAAATAGCTTGCTATTTTTGAAAATAGGGTACAGGTTTGCATGAGAAAGTGTAGGGTCGTGCGAGAAAATGCCAGGCTTCGCGTGAGAGAATTTTATCTTGCATGAGGAAATGCTCAGTTTCTGAGACTTCACGTGAGAAAATATCAGTGTTTGACAATTCAACATAGATTTTGAGATGAAAGACAAGTTTCAGGACACAACGTTAATGGTTCTCAGATAGAAAATCCAATTTCCAGATAGGTTTCAAGGATAGTTTAATTAATAATCTTAGTTTGAAGGTTTCAAGCATTCGTTTACAAGCATGAAGGTTTAGATCAAGCAGTAGTGACATAAGAAGTAGTCACAAACAGACCTACCAAGGATAAAGCAACTTGGTAGTATCATGGGAGTATTTGTTTAATCATGATGGACAAGTTTAAGACTCGATAAAAAACACATAGTTATCTCTACAAAAAAAATGGTGAGAAGACAAAACCTTTGCCCCACTGCTTATGCGCATGCATTCACCTCACACAACTATGTCACCCCCTAGAGGGCACTTGTGTTTTTGGTGTTTCCAAGGAATCAATAATATATGTTCAAAGGTTACCCTTGAAGCAAGGACCAGTGTCATATACCACCTTCAAATGTCCAGGTGCATGCCTATGGTGAGAATCTACGAGAGAGATTCTTCCCCCTCCCTGCACAAAGATTATGTCTCCTTTCGGAGGTGATTTGGGTAGGAAACTAACTAAGGAAAGTTTTTAGTGGGCTTCCACTCACACTAACCTTTAGTGCCCCCGATACAGGGCTAGGGCCTCACAGCCACACCAACACCTGAAAGTCATACACCCCCGCAAGCAAGGCTAGGAGCGGCACCGCTCAGTACAACAGACAAGGCCTTCTCAAGATGATAGTCAAAATCATGAGAAGGAAGCTAACATGGATTTGGAGTCTTTAGAATCAACAAAGCATTCTTTATTATAGTGAGGTGGAATCACCAGCGATAGGTGTGTACTCACTTGGGTCGTTCTTGGAGGTTCAACTTCTAGTAGGCCCTCTAAAGGTGACACAGGACTTGGCTCAGATTTGAGGGTTGGATTTTTTGATTCTCTCAAAGAGAGAAGAGCATACTTCTCTACCTCTTCACCTTACCCAAACACATTAAGCATATTCATCACCGAGCTAGTTTCACTCCACCAAATCCATAAGCTTTTGGGTTTTTGGTTCTCTGAGAGAGAGAAGAGCATAATCCCCTAACAAGTAGATGTGCTAAAGATTCACTACCTTGCTTTGCTTCCCCAGGTATCCATCATTCTAGCAACATCTGGGTCTTGGTTTCATCCATGGGCATCACTTCCATGTAATGAAGAGCCTATTCCCCTACTTTTCTATCAAGACCCTTAAGAAATTTTTAAAAAGCCCTAATTAGACCATGTGAATGAAAAATAATAAACAAGCACAACGTTTAAATGATGATCTTCAACAACTGTCCTGCAAGCAAACTATTAGAAGGTTTTTATGATCTTTGACAAGCAACTTGTAGACCACTGTTACACTGTAGTAGAAAACAAAAATATGAAATCAACAGTAGAAAGTAAATGTCAGAAAAAGTAACAATAAATTGCAGAATCTAGAAAATATAAATGATTGACAACAAAACTTCATGCGAGAAAGTACTGCACTACACCCAAGAAAGTGCAAGGACCTACGTGAGAAAGTGTTTCTTCGCACGACAGAATGCTACTAGGAGAAAATCTTTTCATGACATGCTCTGAAATCTTGCACGGAATTTTGTACATAGTAAAGTATGGACGCATGACAGAGTTCAAATTCCTTATTAGAAAAATTCAAGAGTGAGATCAGAAATGATTTTTCTGCCCCACGGTGTGCACCAAAATGTTTATAGTTGAATGTGGACCTCTAATCCAGCCATAGACACAACATAGTCATTGCTCGATCATTGAATCATGAAGATGAGTATGAATTACTCAAATCACCAGATTCTATCGATTCGACCTGTTGCCTCCTAATTAATTGGGGTGTTTGAATTACTCTCAGAACAAGAGCCAACAACCAAAAGACCAAGCTAATACGGAGGATTTTGAAAGCTTGAAAGATAAACAAATTTGCAATTAATCTAGAATGAATATGCCATTAATGTAAGAATGGAGTGCAAATTTTAATCTAAGAACTTGAAAGAAATATGAAAATTAAGCTAATAGCAATAAGAAAATTGCACTAATATGAGAATGCAATTAACTAGAAATGAAGATTAATCTAATATGCAATAAAAGCTTGGAAACATGAAGATAATTGAGACTAAATTTTGCTATAGTTTTGATACTCTCACAATTGCCTCTTTTTCGAATGAGGAAGAAGGTTCATAATATAGAAAAACCAAGAGAGAGGATGAAGAGTTTCTTGAAATGAAACAGTCAACTCTTCATTTCTCCTTGAGACAAATATTGAGGAATTACTTAATTAAAAGAATGAATTATTGCCACATATGGGTGACCCTTCGAATAATTTGAATTATTAATCCAAATAAGATAATCCATTCAAATAACCAAATAATATTAATTCTGTTTATGTCTATTAGCTAAAGGGGGCATATTTAATTTAATTTAAAGCACTTAGGACTTTAGAATTAAATCAATTTATCATAGGGATTATTTAGCTAATAAAGTTGAATACTTAGGAATTAATTATAGTGTGAGATTAATGCAATTTAGGGTTTTTGCAATTGACACCAAGTCAAATAAAGTCAGGTAGGAGAGAGAAAATTGCCTAGTAAAATAGGACTTTAATGATGTAAAATTGAAGAAAATGCACCAAAATTGATTGAAATTATAAGGTGCCAATTTTGGGGTAGTACAACAAGAACATCACCCCCTATATTCACTGTAGGATTAATGGGAGTAGGATTATAGACAAGGCTTTTGTGTTTGAGCAACTAGCCATTGAGACAACATGAACAACAAAACCTACTCAAATCAACCTGAGTTGAAAAACACCCTCCCTTGTAAAAATCATGTTTGGACTTAGAAGAAGCATCATAGCCCCATAGTTTGTAGTGCACAACAGCTTTATCCTAAGACACAAAATCCCTAAACAAGACCAACATAGAAGTAGTCACCTTAGATACGTATTCCCTAGAGGTGGCAATAGATGTGGCAATAGACGTGAGTGTTATTCTATTGAAAAAGACCTTATTGGTAAAGGAAGTTTCAAAATCTTAAAAGAGAATAGAGACAATACCAACACATCTAATGAAAATCAAAATTCTTGTCCAAAAAAATGAATGTAGTTAGTGACGGTGAGGTGGATACTAAAAGTAGTTAACAAGGCATAATTGATAGTTAGCCTTCAAGGAACATGAATATCTAATGTTCAATGCTCAACCATCACTTTCTATTCATAATAATTCACAAAAGAACCCTCCTAGAAAAAAATAGAACAAGATGCAAATACTCAAATTTGGGAGGACCTATTGAATTAGCCTTACAAAAAATGATGCAATCAAATACCATCACACTTATAGAAATTAAATAATATGGACTGTAAGCTTTTTGGAATGTGAAGACATCATGGGGTACCATGACAATATATTATCTAGTAGTGGCTCAATTAGGACTCTACAACTTGAATTTTATATGCTACTTGAAGTCATGTTTTCAAGTAAATTTTTTAGAGATTAATGTAAGTATGAAAATTCCTAAGAATTAATGTCAAAGATAGTTTCTTGGGGGTTTTTTCCTCGTATAATTTTACTAGGTTTTTCCATTTAAATTGTTGGGTAAAACTAAGGGCTTAAATATGAGTAATTTCCATTTGATGTTTTGTTTTGAATGTTGGTTCCTTCAATTTCCTCCTAACCATGTCAATCAAGGATTTGTGGACTTGTGAAGCATATTGTGGTTGTTTACCTAAGGGATGAAGATAATGAACTAAGTAGGGATGAATGCATCTATAATTTGAATTGAAATTCACACTTTTTAAACCACACCCTTTAGTCTTCTATCCAAGGATTAAATATAACACTCACTCCAATGAAATTAAAGAATATTTCTATCCTAAGGGTTGAATTATAACACACACTTTTCAATTGAGTCAGAACACACTTTTTAATCTAAGACTTTATTTAAAAAACACTTTGTAAATAGACACACTTGTAAATAGACAAACTCCTTTTAACCTTACTCATAAAACTTCACATATAAAAGATAAATAACTAATTATATTTTCAACAACCCTATTAATAAAAGATGCAATCAAACTTTGAGTTGCAGTCAAGGTTACAGAATAAAGAAATCTTTATATAATAATATGTAGATGTGGAAAAATGATGATAATAGGTAGGGTTTTGAAAAATGCCCCTAATAGAGATCCTAAACCAACATTATCCATAATACATATGAATTGATAATGATAAGTAATGTGAATCTATAAATGCTTGAAATTAGATAAGATGAAATGCATACCTCATAATGAAACTGATCTGGAAATACCTATTTTCTGGTGTCTATACTCAGTTTTGGGAAATTCTGCAACTGGATCTGGGATAGGAAAATAGAGATGGAGAAAACCCATAAAGCTTTTCCTTTTCTGAGGAAGGTCGACCTTGACCCAAGGAAAAGGGTAAGATCTTACTTTAGGGCACAATCTTACCCCTTTATGTCGACCTTGACCTACACTACTCCGATGGAAATTATGCTCGTAGATCCCAAAAGTTTGGCGAAAAGGGTACTCAGATCTGCTCTGCAACTCCCAAAACATCGACTGTAGATATCTAAAAATGGTGTCTTGGGATGGATATATAGGGTTTTGCCTTAGTCAAACCCACGTTTTGGTGATCTCCACCTCCACAAATAGCCAGATGTAATAGAATATGTGTGTGTATTGAATGTGTAATGCCAAGATCTAATCATCTAGATTGAAATCCTAGCATGAATTGATATGAGAAAGCAATGCATAGATTTGAATATGATAAATAAAGCATACCAAGCCCCCAAGGCTTCCTTACCAAACTCACAATCCATAATTCCTACCCCATGATTGTATCTTTGAATGCTTGAATGTTGAAAATGGTGGATCAAGGAAGAAGGGATCCTTCTTTCTCTAAAGGAATGTCCACAATAGTTTGTCCACAAAAATGCTTGATATCAACAATGACTTGATCTTCTATATCATCCTGTTGCAATCTTGCATCATCACTTCACCATTTCTTGCTTACTTCAATCGATTGTGTGTCCACTTGATGGATACTTGGTGAAAATGAAGGCAAAAGAGAGTGCTTATATAGAGATCTCATGGTAAGGCTCATTGGGAAATGTAAGGGCCCATAATTCAAATTTCACTTCGAATTATGGTCCAATCACAATAACCAACTAAGGAGGGAAAATAATTAAATGAATTTTAAATTAAAAACCATTCTGCCTTTGGATCCAGAGGCTTGATATTGATTTTGGGGCCCATTGTGACCCTAATTTGAAAAGGGGGACCAAAACTCGATAGGGGTCAAGGTCAACCTAAACCTAGACCCAAAGGTCCAAATCCAGTCACCTTTGAAAATAGGAAGTCTCGGGGTTGGCCAGAGACTTGGAATGGTGAGAAAATAGGGCATAGTGTCAAGAGAGGGCACAAAGACCTAGAATGAATGTCATGAGGTCTAGGAGGACCAATACCTAGATCCTACCTAGAAAATAGAGCCATAGAGAAGGGAAATCAAGGAGAATCCTCAGGATCCTAACCCTAATTTCACCTAGAAATAAAGGAATCAAGTGCAAATGCATCCTAAATGCAAATCTATCATGAAAAATGCACTAAATGAGGGTGCTAAACCTATCAAGATGGAAGTGATTCCATTTTAAGACAATACATTTAGCCCCCACTTTAGCTTAGATATGACACTACATGGATATGCAAGCTAAAGTAAGAAAACATCATAGTAAATAAAAAGGATATAACCAAGTCCTTGATGTAGAGATCCTATAGAAAATCATTAGAACCTGTAGCACACAAGGTTAATGAAAATCCATAAATCACCGAAGACTTACTAAATGAAATTTGGGAAGTGCATAGAGCCCCTTATACCCCCATGTTTCAAATTTCTACTTCTGAAGGGTGAAATAGGGTGATAAGGATAACCTTATACACTGGATATGTAGTTTATTGAGAAGACCTTTCCTAAACCAATTAGAAGGATTCTTATCTTCATAAACTAATTCAAGCAGTTAGATTTCTGAATCATGATTCCAATGCCACTAATGACACTGAAAATGGAGTTACCGAACTCAAGTTATGATGAAAAGATTGAATGGCTATCTAAATGCATAAGAAGGGAAATTAGGTTTTAACATTAAGTAAACCCTAACAAACCCTAACAAAATCCTAATTTTTAGCTATAAATAAGGAAATAAAAATCATACTTACTCATTCTTACCATTTGTAGATTTGAAGAGAGAAAGAAGAATGCCAAGCAGAGAGGAACTTTGAGAGACACACATGGAGCTTTTGAGATAGTGTCTGGCTACCAAACGATCGCTTCCCAAGGTGAGTTTGTTTTTGTTAATTTTTGTACTTTGCAAGTTCTCAATTTTTGTAGCAAGTTCAACCCTGATCCTCAAAGGTCAACCCTGACCTAGTTATGTCAACATTGACCCAAAAAGGTTGACATGAACTGGAAGGTCTCCACCTTGTCTGGGATGAGGTCAACCTTGACCCAAAAAGGTTGACCCTGACCCAAGAAGGTTGACCTTGACCCAAGAAGGTTGACCTTGACCTAACTAAGGTCAACCTTGACCTATTCAAGTTGGATTTACAGATTTGATGTTCCAGAATGCTGATATGATACTTGTTTATGCTTACAGGTCCTAGTTCATCTTTGAGAGCATCCCTTTGGAGGGTTACTAGTGGTTATTAGAGAGAGACTGTCCGAGCTAAGCGAGGATGAGATACAGTTATTGAGAGACATAGGTGTATGTGACTGAATGTGACCTCTAAATCAGGCACAACACAACATGGTCATTATTCACTTGATAGAATTTGAGAGAGATTATGAAGAACTCAATCCAAATTCCATGGTGAGGCGACCTATTGCCTCCTATGTGAATGGGGTGTTTGAATACTCTCAGAATGAGAGCCAATAGCTGGGAGACCAATTCAACAATGGAGGATTTCCAAGAAGAAATAAATATGAGCAAGATGAAATTAATCTAAGATGAAGTGCAATTTAATCTCAGAATGAGGATGCAATTAATCTAAGAGCTTGAAATAAAGATGAGAGGCAACTTAATCTAAGAACTTGAAACAAATATGATATTAAACTAAGAACAAATAAGCAAATTTAGTCTAAAATATGATGCAAAGATTATACTAATAATGAGATATTAATCTAATAAATGCAATGAAAAGCTTTGAAAACAATGAATCAAATGAGACTAAAAAATGCCTATAGTGTAGATGCTCTCAAAAATTGCTCTCTTGAATGAGAAAAAGAGGTTCATTAAATAGAGAAGCCCAGAGAGGAATGAAGAGTTTCTTGATTTGAAACTTCTGACTCTTCATTCCCCTTTGAGACAAAAAGGTATGAATTATTTAATTAAAAGAATGAAATTTGCCACATGTGGGGAGTGACCTTTCGATTAATTTGAATTATTAAATTCAAATAAAGAGGTGTCCATTCAATTAACTAAATATTTATTAATTCCTTTTTAAGGGTAATTAGCCAAAGGGGTAGATTTTAATTTAATTCAAAGTGCTTAGGACTTTAGAACTAAATTAAATTATCATAGAGGTAATTTAGCTAATTAAAGTCAAGGACTTTAGGAATTAATATTAATATTTGATTATTGTAATTTATGGTCTTTGCAATTGACATCAAGTCAAATTAAGTCAGGTAGGAGAGAGAAAATTGCCTAGGGAACTAGGACTTTGGTGACATAGAAAATTGAAAAAATGCACCAAAATTGATTGAAATGATTAGGTGCTATTTTTGGGGTATTACATTTGCCCCTCTTTGAATTGATGTGCGAATAGTGCGTTGATTCAAAGAATAGTCTGAAGTGACAGATGGCGAGAATTTCCATAGTCCAAGTTAGATTGTGAAGACAACGGTCTTAGAAGAGAACCAGAATCGGGGTTAGATTGCCCCAATACCAATTGATGAAGATGTAGATTTAGGACTATCTCTGAATCAGGGTTAGATTGCCCCAATGCCCCAGAGTGAGATTTAGATGTAGATTAGGACTATCTCTAGAATCGGGGTTAGATTGCCCCAATACGAAGCTCAGCCCTCCGAGACCTAGGTTAGATTGCCCAGATAACGGTCTAAAAGAGATTTCAAGATTCATCTCTAGAATGAAGATTGACTCCTAGGAATCAGGATTAGATTGCCCCAATACCCAAAAAGATTTTAAGAACCATCTCCAGAACAAAGCTTGGCCCTTGAGGATCTGAGTTAGATTGCTCAGATACCTAAAAGATAGATGATAAGATAACAAGATGCGAGGCACCGAGATGCCCCTAGCAATGAGAACTGATGATTCAAATCAAACTGATTCAAGAATAGATTCGACAAGATTCAAATGATGTAATCATCCTACCCCATCGGGAGCGAAATGGAAAGATGACATGTCAGAAGATGATTGATAACAAGAGATTGCAGAGCAAAAGCAATTAGACTAGATTCGCGAAGCTACAAAAGCAAATCAGAGCAAAGCAGAGGTCTTGTTGACCAAATTTGACTAGGGTTGACTTGATGAAAAGAAGAAAAGATTTGAGAACATGATGCAAAGATGAGGATCTGGCAGGAAGATGACACCAGAAGGCTGACTACACAAGCATCCGATCTAGGAGGAGTCCAAT
The DNA here is from genome assembly GCA_027943335.1 of Chamaecyparis obtusa. Taxonomy (NCBI): domain Eukaryota; kingdom Viridiplantae; phylum Streptophyta; class Pinopsida; order Cupressales; family Cupressaceae; genus Chamaecyparis; species Chamaecyparis obtusa. The sequence continues at coordinate 507,961 of BSBK01000451.1, read as the reverse complement.
ATTTAAAACATGAGTTTGAGCTAGCTAGAGATGTCAGATTTTGATTTCGATCCCGAAAATGGATTCAAAACAATCAATTTAGCCAAGGGTGCAATTTTTACACAAAACAGAGCATTTTAAAAAATTAGGTCAAAAGCTATATAAGGCCCGGAGGAGTCATTTTCAAATCATTATTCATCGTTGTCTTTTAGTGATTCTGAGCTCTAAGATAGAGAAATGGAGGGTCTGCCACTACATACACACCAATTTGAGCATTCTCGATGACATGCCCGGCCACCGAAGTATGACGCACCTATAAGTAGTCGATAAACCTTCGTGCATTTCAATTCGTACAGCTTTATAGGTTAGATTTAAGAGAATCTAGCGTAATTAGAAAAAAATGTGAAATCTCGCGCGAGAAAGTAGTTCTTTCGTGCGGGCCTAGATTTCATTTCATGTGAGATTTTGGTTTCCTCGCACGAACTGGAAAGCTCAAATGCTAGAACTTTGCACGAGCTAGTAGGTCATCTCGCACGAACATTCTATTTTCTCATGCGAAATTGTAGTTTTCTTGCGCGAAAGAACACTTTTTTTGCGCGAAAGACTATTGCAAGTGTCCAAATTTTTATCAGATTTGCATGAAATCAACCAAATAAAGTCTTGTAGAGTCTTGTCGTAGGATAGATGCTTTGCTGTAGTTGCTGTTGTAGTAGTGAAAAGCAACATGATTGAGGTACTGACCCAGTGCCGTCATTTTCTTTGCAGGTTGACTTTCCAAATGTCACATTTCGGGCACACCACCCTGTTATTACTACATTAGTTCAGAGACTGACAGATGCTGAGAGTGCTCACATTGATGCTCTGGGCTTGGGATATTTGCGTGAGTTACCTGACATTCAGGTGAATCATGACCTTCTTACTGCACTGGTAGAGCGTTTCCATTCGGAGATGAACACATTTCATTTTTCGATGGGGGAGATGACAGTGACCACTGAGGACATATATAGGATCCTGCGGATACCCATTCATGGTACTCATGTTGAGTACAATACACTACCGCGGCAAGGTACAGTGGCCTTGAGGACTATCTTCAGGGATGATCTTGTGATGGGTCGGGCCATCTCTTGGGAGGATCTGGTGCATAGATATGGTGGAGCTCATCCATTCCAAGTTGTGTTGGCTATATTTTTGAGTTGCTACCTCATACCTGATCGAGGTCAGCATGGACTAGAGTGCGGTTGGGGTACCATGCTGCAGAGGATTCTGGACAGACCAGCTGTGAGATTTGGATGGGGGGAGTGTATGCTGGCACACATGTATCATGAGATGCATGAGATTGTGTACAGAGGTGCGAGATCGATGGTGACAGGAATCTTCATCTTACAGGTCTAGGCTTGGGAGCACCTCCCCATTTGTAGACCCCTTTTCCATGATACGCAACAGGCACTGGAGCCTTATATTTATAGATATTCAGGTGTGATGACCCAGCCCCTACTGGGTAAGACAGAGCAGTGGAGAGCACAGTTGGATGACATGGCCGCTGTAGTCTGGAGACCCTGGATAGCTACTGAGCCCTGGGATGATGCTCAGAGAGAGCTTGCTACCATGTTCGTGTCACGTCCACTGATTGGATGGACTATTCAGACGATTGAGAGATTCTTGGTTACACGTGTCCTGCGCCAGTTTGGCAGACAACAGGATATTTCACAGGAGTACTGCCCCTACGCTTGCTTCTCTAATGAGGAGAAGAAGGGGTGGTGTGCATGATTGGATCTAGGGTGATGCGCGATAGAGTCACGCATCCCACCAGCATGATGGGACTACATGATGGATGTCACCAATACAGGGGTGACACCTGCATACAAGGACCAGTTGATTGCACGACCTCATCTGAGGTTCACAGATCCAGTTGGCGCAGGAGCACAGTGTGTGTGTGAAAATTGTACCTGATTTGTAAACACAACACTCAGTAAAATATTAGAGGTTAGCTATAATCAAAATCGTGCAAAATTGAAAGCTATCTAACCAAGCGATTTACTGCCTTCTAATAGGTGCGAGATTAATGTTCTCAGATTGTAATCAAGATCAGTGACCTAGACGACACCTAAATGAAGGATTTGAATGCAAAAGATGGATATGAAATTGAATGCAATTAATCTATATTTTTGATATTTTCTATGCAATAAGAATGAAAACTTGATATGAATCTATGCTAATATGAAAAACTTGATATGAAATGAATGCTAAATGATCTAACAATGAAGATTCTAACAATGATATGAAAACTATGAAATTCTATGCTAAGATATAAAAACTATGCAATTGAAATTGATCTCATAAAGCTTTGAATTCGCAAGTTGATTCCTCAGCCTCTAATTCTCCAGCGTGATTGTGCAAAATATGAGATGATTTGTGAAGAGCTAAAGCCTTAATTTATAGAAATCTAGGGCTTTGGAGGTGCATGGGAAAAAGCCATAAATCACTCAAATAACTCAACTTGATTTTTGAGTTATTTTTAAATAAAAGATAATTAACTCACAAAAACATGCAAAAGCTAAGTTTTAACTCAAAATAGAGTTTAGCTTTAATTGATAATTGATAGTTGTCTGCTTTTATGATTGTGCATGTTTTATTTATGAATTAATTTAATAATAAAGTGATTTATTTCCAACTTAACTGCTTTTTAAAATAAAACAATTGATTTATGGGTTAATCAATTATTTAATCAAACTTTTATTAAAAATTATATTATTAAATAATGACAAAATGCTTTAATTAATTAAATAAGAATTTAATCAATTATTCATATGATATTAGATTTATTGTCAAAATTAAATAATACAATTAATAATAGATATAATTAAATTTAATTACACAATTAAGTGGCAAATATTAAATCTAATTAATTAAATATGAAAATATTCAATTAATCAAACTTAGGATAAATGTGATTTATTGCCAAATAATCATTAAATTAAAGATAATTAAGATGATTAGGAATATTACTAGGAATATTCCCCGATGCAAAATTTAAGATAATCAATTATGATTCGATGATGTTTAGATGTGCCTTAGGTTAGGACTTTGATGTCGATTTCGTTCGATATGTCGATGTAGGAGGTTAATGAACTTATAGCCTATTTTTGGGGTATTACATTTTGCCCCTCTTTGAATTACTGTGTGAAGCGGAGTGGTTCAAAGATAGTCTATGTTTGATAAAGATATGAAACTGATTCAAAAGATAAACCGATCTCAAGATAAAAACCGATTGAAAGATATTGAGATAGGAGTTGATTGATATTGAATTGAGATGGAGATAATAGGTCTTGAATGACCAAAGATAATGTTCACTGTAGTAGCAAATGAACCTATGATTGCGAAAAAGTGTCAAAACACCTGATGCTGAACCTTAGGATTGATAAGAAGTGAGTGACCCGTTCTAGACTCGATTATCTTAGCAGAACTAGCAAGTATCACATCCAAACCCTTCAGTTGTCGAAGAACCAAGGAAAGAACACTATGATCTGATGGTTGCAAAAACTGATACAGTTTACAAGATTAGGAGAATACCAGATTGATATGGATCGATGAATCTGATATGCCCCAAGTGATGATAGATTTTCCCCGAGCGATGAGGACTTTTGATGAATCAGCGACTAGACGTGATTGTTGTCTTGATCACTGATGAAAGATATTGATAGATTTGATCGATAGAATTTGATTTACAGACTTTGAATGATGTGCAATACCATGCCCCCTTCGGGATTAAAATTGAAATCTGACAAGAAAAGTCAGCGTTATAGTTTAGAAGCATGTTAATTGATTTGAGAAGTGGTTATACACGTCCGAGAACTCATTCTGCATCGTTTGGAGGTCCTAAAAGACCAAGTTTGACTAGGTTTGACCATGAGTTGACCATGGTTGACCAAGTTGAAATTTTGATAGTTTGATGTAAGATAATCAGTTAAGTTGAATACTGGATTTCTGTGATGATTGAAGGTTGAATATGCAAGTAGTTAATAATATGAATGGTCTCAGATTTGAATTTTGATCCCGAAAAAGGATTCTACTTGCTATTTCATTGGAGGAACCTTCGTGTGAGATTCAGCTCTTGTTAGACTTGAAGATGCGATTTGAAGAATCATTTAAGCATTGAAGTTCATTTAATCATTGTGAGATCATACAAATATGTAAAATGCAATGAGACATGCAAAATGAAATGCAACCTAAGACCTAGGACCTAGTCACTGATCATATGTCGATTTGTTACCATCATTGAACTTTTAGGTAACCGGATAAATCAATACAATGCCCACTAGCCATGAAACCATAGACATATGAATATCAATTTGTATGCGCAAGAATCAATACAACACCCACTGGTCAAACAACCATGGATATATGAATATTGATTTTGTTTTCGAAATGTCAGATTAGATATAAGCACCAAGGCACAAGCGCCAGGATGACCTGAATATCATGTCCATTTTGATATAGCAATTTATACAAGCATCAAAACATAAACATTGTGATGACCTGAGTACGCCTTGCGTTACAAACACATCAAACAGTGAAGAGATCATTCTAAATCCAATGTGAATTACCCGTAGTGACCCTTTATCGTTCACATCCTTAGGCAAGATTGCGTTCCACAGTAGGAAAAAGAACTTACTCAAAAAGACAATAGTTAGATCAAACTTCCTTGAATTGTCTGGGTATCAATGGTCGAGGTACGCATGGCCATCCAATTCAAGATAGAGGCTCTTACAGTCGGACACCATTTCAATCCAAAATTTCCAAAGTTGTTAGATTTTCACATACAAGCAGAAGACAAAGAAAAGATTATGCCCCCAGTCATCACTCTCTAAATCCTGTAAAGGACATCATTGAAGAGCTCAAAGGGACACAATATGCAAAAATTTCAATGTGAATCAGTAAGCCTACAAGGAGATAAAAGCATGTAAAAAGCACAGATTGTTTTCAGTTTGAGTTTGATGTTTGATTGCGTTGTTATAGATGCAAAATCCTTTCTGGAGACAAGACTGACTGACTGACTCAACTGGAAGCTTCAAAGGACTCTGACTGGATAGGATATGTCTAAGATACATGGGAGACCATAAGATATGACATTGATTGCCCCCAAGTTTGAACATTGATAGGATGCAAACGCTTGAGCTGGTTGGTGTACAGGCCGACTTATTGAAAACTGGAAATGCAGGAACAAACCGGGAGATATGTACAAACTAAAGCAAGACTGAAAGCTGGGAAAGACCAAGATTGTGCAGATAGATGGAGCATTTTGGAACAAGTGGTGCCCGTTTGCCGAGTTTTCACCATCTTGGTAGAGATTCTATTTTTTCTACCAAGGCGCCTGTTTCCAGGTTTTCACCAAGGCACTTTTTCTTTCTTTTTTCATTTTTTTGTATTTTTTCATTTTTTCAATTTTTTTGTACTTTTGATATTTTTTGATTTTTTTTGTATTTTTCATTTTTTCAATTTTTTTGATTTTTAAGATTTTTTAGGACATTTACCAAGCACTAAATGCCTTAGGCGTAGAATTTCTTCAGATGGAGAACGTTGATTGGTTCTCAGAGCTGTTCTCCTTCAGTGGTTGAGAGTTGATAGGCACCAAAGCCAAAAGTAGCAGTGATAACAAAGGGACCCAACCAATTGGGTTCGAACTTCCCCTTGCGTTCTTGATGTGATTGATTTTTAGGATTTTCTCTCAACACTAGATCGCCAACTTGAAATTCTCTATGTCTGACTTTCTTGTTGTAGCCTCTAGACATTCTTTTATGATACACTCTGAGATGATCATACGCTGCTTGTCTGCGCTCATCTAGTAGTTCAAGTTCTTGTAACCTCGACACTCTGTAGTCTTCATCAGTGACAATTCCATGCATTTTGATTCTGAGTGATGGGATTTCAACCTCAATAGGCAGTACCGCTTCAGACCCATAAACTAAAGTGAAAGGTGTAGCCCCTGTAGGCGTTTTGATACTAGTTCTGTAGGCCCATTCTGATACTTGTTCTGATACTGGTTCTGATACTGGTTCTGATACTAATTCTGATAATTGTTCTGATACTAGTTCTGATACTGATTCTGATACTGATTCTGATAATTGTTCTGATACTTGATATACTTGATAGCATCTTTTTCCATTGCAAACTCCCAAGCAAGATCATATCGTGCAGTCCCAATGTCTAGCAAGGTAGAGAACAAGAGGGATTAGCAAGCTGGTGGAAGAGATGGAAGATAAGAGAATGACGGAAAATGAAGGGAAGAAATCCTCAAGGGGAAACTCCTCAAGAATACCCAAGCTAGGGAAAAATTGTCATGTAAAGCGCATTTGGACAAGCAATGAAAGGCTAGCATAGGATAAGCACAAAATCATAATGCAAGAGCAGGAAAGGATGCAATCCAAAGGAGTAGACATGTCAAGAGGCTTCATAGCACTGTGTTTTACTCTTTCTTTCTTAGATCAAGACCAAAGGGGAAAAGGATAGCGACAGGTGAAAATGAATGAAGAAAAATAAATATGAAGGCTAAATAGGAAGGGATTGAAAGCAAGATCATCATCAGACAACTCACAAAATAGCCAAATGTTCGTGTATAGATCAACATTGTCAAGATCAAAGAGAGAAGATGAAATGGATGAAATATGTAGAAGAACTACGCATGATGCCTGATTGCCAGGTTTTCATCATGGTACTTATCCAAGGTGCCACAAGGAAGTGGTTTTCACCATAGGATGAATTTATTTCTCTTTACTTTTGCTACCAAGGCGCCTATTTCCAGGTTTTCACCAAGGCACATTTTCAAAAAAATTTTATTTTATTTTTTTGGAAGGCAAGCTTTTTAGATAATGCTCCTTGAAAGGATAAACCATGATATACCAAGGATTCAAAATGATATGCTCAAAGATGCTGATAGGGAAAGGGAGATGGAAGAGAAAAATGGAGGATAAGGTTTTATGTAAAGCGAGTGAGGATGGAAGATAGGAGGAATAGGCAAATGAAGAAAAATGATAGAAGGTAGAAGGATAATGCATGGAAGGATTGTGAAAGGGTAGGTGGAAAGGAAGGCAAGATCAATGCAAACACACACCTTGAAGGGTAGCGAGAGGGTGGAGGAAATGTGAATGAAAGAATACGTGAAAGAATATGGCGAATGGATAACAGAGGTTGAGGTTTGGGCACATGAAATGGAAGAATATTTTTGGAGGGAGATGAAGTGGAAGCCTTTGGAAGCTTGAATGTCAATTTTACTTTTTGTTCAACACCAGACTCTTTCAAGAGAGACTTTGGAATCCATATAGCCTTAGGATTTTTATTTCCTTTTGATGATCTAGAGAGAATATCTTGAATGATGGATTTTGGAACCCATACTTGTCTTGTAGTTTTTTTCTTAGATATTTCTTTTGACTTTATGCTTCCATGTCTATGAGAGGAGACATGGTGATATTCTTTTTTTGATGGATTCTTGTATTTCTTCTTTTTCTTGTATTGAACATTCAAGTTACTTCCAAAAGACTTGGGATTTGTGGAAGAGGGAGGATATGACTGGTTTAGATGGGTAGTTGGATGAAAAGGATTCAAGGGTATGCATCTATGTTGATCTTGAGGAAAGATGGGAGATGGAGGTATGTAAGGACCCAAGATGGATGGAAAATTAGGAGAGTTAGGAGGGGAAAGTGAAGGGACATAAGGACCCAAGATGGAAGGAAGGTGTGAAGATCTTTGTAGTGGTGGAAGAGGTCCAAGGATGGAAGTGGAAGACGCAAAAGAATAATCAATAAGTTCATCAGCATCTATATGACAACCAAGGATATCAGCATCTTTAGAGTGAGCATTAGGATCTTCAATAGAATCATGGACATCTTGAATAAGAGCATTTTCTTTGATAGGATCATTCAAAGCTTGCGAAGACTTAGGAAGAGTAGAAAGTGGAAGTGAACATGGAGTGGTAGAACAAGAAGATGAAAGACTTTGATCTTGACAAGGATCTTCGGATAGCATAAGCGCATAATTTTTTTCTTGTTTTTCAATAGGCTTAACATTGGAAGGAACGCCATTTTTACCAACCTTAATGGAAGTATCATCTTTGGAAAGTGCAAGTGTATTAAGGTTATTTTGATTGTCAATAAGCTCAACAGTGTAAGTAGTAGCTTGATCTTGCTTAAGAGAAGACTTAAGACATGGTGGAATGCATGAAAAAGGGGGTACAGGATCAAAAGAACCCTGAGGTGGATAAGAGACATTGGGAAAAGGAGTGGATGACATGGAGGGTTCTTGATCTTGATCTTTCTTTATGTTCTTCTCTTTATCATTTTTAGAATCCTCTTGACATGGAACCACTTCTAAGGACAAGGAAGCATGTTGGGATTGTATGGATGATTTTGGAAGAGATGGTGAAGGATTAGCTGAAGTAGGCATTATAGCATATGAAGGCTTAGGCTCTTTAGGTTTATCATTATTGAAAGTATTTGCAGCCAAGTGAAGGTTAGCTTGAGTCTCTTTAAGAGGTAGCCCTGGAGGATAACTATAGGGAACCACATGAAAAGTAGCAGGGCTTGTGTCAGATGAAGGTTCTGTGAAAGATTTGAAAGACTCGGAAGCTTTAAGAAATGTATGGGTATTGGAGGAAGTAGGGGATGGAAGGGAACCATCACCAGATAAAGGTTCAGCATTAACATGATCTTGCTTGAGAGTGTAATCTTTATTTTCAGCTTGAGAGTTCTTAGAGGAGAGATCCTTATAGTATGTATGTTTATAATCATCGTGGTAAACTTTCTCTTCCTCAAGTGAAATAGATGGATCATCTAGGTATTATGCATAGAAATCATCAAAGTCTCTTTGATAATCAAAATCATATGGATCACCCTCACGATCTATCCAATGTGACGGCCCATTTGTAGTAAGTAGGAATGGACGATGAGGAGGACTCTTAGGAACAGAGGTGTCATAGGTATCATTACATTGTCTGTCATCATAGTCATCATAGTCTTCAAAGCTAGATGTGTCACTCTCCGTGGAAGAGGTATCATATTGCTCAATTTTTTTCCGGGGGCATGGTGACATGTACAAGTCTTTATCAAATGGAAAAGAGTATAGAGATTCCATGGAGAACTTTTTAGATTCCTTCTTTTTCTCAAGTTTGTCAAGCTGGACTTGCATAGCATGTATCTGTTTCATTATAGCGGCGATCAGAATTTCTTCCTCATGTGTACTGATTCTTTGAGACATGTGTACTAATTCTCAATAGCTACTGATCTGTTCTTGACACAATGATATTTTTGACAGATTCTAGAACTAGGCTGGAAACATGGGATATCTTGCAATTTGACAATTTCTGACAACTTTCTCAAATTTTTCCAAATGACACTCTGCAGACTCGTACGACAGTTGGGTAGATATGAAACGACAGTTGACAAAACTCATACGATAGTTGCTAACAATTTTTGGCTTCTTGAATTTTGCTGGTTTGAAAACTCGTACGACACTGGGTTCTCAATCATACGACATATGGGCTTTACTGAAATGACATTTGACAAAAAGTCATACGACTTTTGACTTCTTGAAATGACTTTTGACTCCAGAAAGAACTTTACATCAATTTTTGCAAAATGTAAGGTCTTTAGTTTTGGATTGTTTGCAAATTGTATTGTCTAGATTTTGAAGGTTATACCAGATTTGATCGTTTTTAATAGCCAAGTAGATAAATAAGCACGCAGAACAGCAAGCAAGTGATTCCAAGCATGTCTGAAAACAATGAACAAGGGCAAAAGAAACCTTGTGCATGAACAATCAAGTGACCAAATTGTGCTAATCCTTGAGAGTACTAATTGTGTATGTTCTGAAAAAGTTTTGCAATAACGCACATATACCTGAAAGTGAAAAATTGGCCTCTCTAGGGTTTTTAGTAATGGTTTGACTCTGCAACTTTTATGATTCAAAGGGGTGAACTCCAATCCCGGCGCACCAGGGTTTTGACACAGTCCGAGAACTTAATCTTCAAGAGCTGCTAGGGAGATCTGACAACCCAACAATGAACCATACCCGTGGAGATTTCTTCCACAAGGACATTTATATAGCGGTTGTCACTACCATGGCGAAAATGGCTATTACCGCTTGAGGTTCCATCAATGCAGTTTGCCCTGTGAAGGGATTGTCCGCTATGGTTAACCCTCTCTAAAGATGACTCACAATAGTATACCAAAAGGGGACTTGGCTCCAGATTCAAGGTTTTGACACCTCTTCACTTTTAACCCAAACAAAGCAAGCAGATTAATCCGACACGCTAAGACAAAGTTTTGTTCCACCAAGGTCTATGATATCAACTCCACGTGATCTATCAACCTCTCTAGGGAGAGAATGTATCAATCAATAAGAGAAGACGCACTAACCAATTTTGATTCACCAAAGCTCGTGATATCAACCCCACGTGATCTATCAACCTCTCCGGAGAGAGAATGTGTTGATCAATAAGAGAAGACTCACTAACTAAGTTGAATGTGAAACGCACTAAGTATCCTCCCTACCTACAAGGATTCTATCGTCAAGAAGGATTTCGCTAAGAATCCAATCTCTCAAGAATCACAAATAGTGTTCATAGGGCCTAATTACTATGTGAGCACAGATGTATGTTCTGAAAGCAAATCTACCAAAAGCATCCAAAAAGTAGAAAGAGGAACACTTAACGTTTAAAGCGAATATGAGATGAGTCCACAAGGTGGAACACTTAACACCTCACACAAGCTAAAAACAAGTCCACAACTTAGAAAACAAGGGAGTTCCTAAAAGCACAAAAGGGTTGCTTAGTGGAACATTTAACGCTTCTGTCCTGTTGACCCCTCCCCTTTATGGCGCTGAGATTGCAACCACGGGGCGGAAATGAGGGGCCGGTGGATTAGCGAGTCCAATAACCCAAGATAGCAATCAAGATCAATCACAAGTATTTTAAGACTACTTAATGAATCCTTAAGGGTTCACAACCTAGTATCAATTATGCAAGTGTGTAGAAATAGATCAAAAGCATGAAAAGATGCACACAAGCTTGACACATAAGAGATTTATTTTAAGTCCCAAATCAAAATATTATTAGATGAAGGAGAATACCTGGGATCTTTGCAACGCGCTTAGTAGATTTTACTTGATTTTTAGCAATTTTTGTTGAGCTTTTCCATGCAAGCAAGTGACGAACTCTCCAACAAGCAAACAAGCAAATAAGATATGCAAAATATATTCAACTTATGAAAACCATAGGGTTAGCTCTAAAAATCAATTATTATCAGTAATAATAACCAGCAATCAACCCAAATGACAACTCATATCATTCATTGAACCATGTAAAAAAAATAAGTGCATACCCATCACAAAACTTTATTTTTTTTTTTTGCATTTGACCTAGTCAACAAGATCTAATTTTTTTGATATGATTTTGGCCACAAAAATAGAAATTCAGAATAGAGACCCCTGCTAAAAAATAGAGAGCTTTCCAAAAATGCAAAAATTTTAGAAAGACCTCTTCATTTGTGCCCTAGAGACCCATTTTATCAAAACAGACCAGTTTTTGTAAATTGACTATTTGAGATATGATATCATGTCCAAATTTAAAACACAAAGAATGGACACCCTGTAGAATTTAAAGAGCTTTCCGAAAATATAAATTTTTTTGAAAAATATGCTGATTTTCGTCAGATATTAATTTTTTCCGAAATTTCAAGAAAAAATTATTAAAAATTCAAAACATCTTAGAAAATTTTAAATTTTTTACTATAGCTTCCATGACATGTCATCAATCTACAAAAAAAATTTCAGACCTGGATTCCAAGCCGTTTGGGAGATAAAATTAAATCTTTGAAACTTTGGGGTTTTAGCTCCCAAAAAAAATCAAAACTAGCATGCAAAGGTGGGTTGCCCCATGGTGGGCGCCAGAAATGTGTGTGTGAAAATTGTACCTGATCTGTAAACACAACACTCAGTAAAACATTAGAGGTTAGCTATAATCAAAATCGTGCAAAATTGAAAGCTATCTAACTAAGCGATTTACTGCCTTCTAATAGGTGCGAGATTAATGTTCTCAGATTGTAATCGAGATCAGTGACCTAGACGACACCTAAATGAAGGATTTGAATGCAAAAGATGGATATGAAATTGAATGCAATTAATCTATATTTTTGATATTTTCTATGCAATAAGAATGAAAACTTGATATGAATCTATGCTAATATGAAAAACTTGATATGAAATGAATGCTAAATGATCTAACAATGAAGATTCTAACAATGATATGAAAACTATGAAATTCTATGCTAAGATATAAAAACTATGCAATTGAAATTGATCTCACAAAGCTTTGAATTCGCAAGTTGATTCCTCAGCCTCTAATTCTCCAGCGTGATTGTGCAAAATATGAGATGATTTGTGAAGAGCTAAAGCCTTAATTTATAGAAATCTAGGGCTTTGGAGGTGCATGGGAAAAAGCCATAAATCACTCAAATAACTCAACTTGATTTTTGAGTTATTTTTAAATAAAAGATAATTAACTCACAAAAACATGCAAAAGCTAAGTTTTAACTCAAAATAGAGTTTAGCTTTAATTGATAATTGATAGTTGTCTGCTTTTATGATTGTGCATGTTTTATTTATGAATTAATTTAATAATAAAGTGATTTATTTCCAACTTAACTGCTTTTTAAAATAAAACAATTGATTTATGGGTTAATCAATTATTTAATCAAACTTTTATTAAAAATTATATTATTAAATAATGACAAAATGCTTTAATTAATTAAATAAGAATTTAATCAATTATTCATATGATATTAGATTTATTGTCAAAATTAAATAATACAATTAATAATAGATATAATTAAATTTAATTACACAATTAAGTGGCAAATATTAAATCTAATTAATTAAATATGAAAATATTCAATTAATCAAACTTAGGATAAATGTGATTTATTGCCAAATAATCATTAAATTAAAGATAATTAAGATGATTAGGAATATTACTAGGAATATTCCCCGATGCAAAATTTAAGATAATCAATTATGATTCGATGATGTTTAGATGTGCCTTAGGTTAGGACTTTGATGTCGATTTCATTCGATATGTCGATGTAGGAGGTTAATGAACTTATAGCCTATTTTTGGGGTATTACACGCAGTAGCAGCCAGCACAGCAGCAGCAGGCACAGGATCAACAGGTGTAGGTAAAGTAGCCTATACAGCAACAGGCACCACAGCAGAGACCTGGGCAGAGAGTTTTGAGGCCCCAATCAGGACAAGTGAGCATCCTTGCTAGGACCATGGGCTCAGATCCCGGAGCAGGGAGTAGCGGTACACAGCAGAGGTCCACAAGACCACGTATAACTGACACATCCTAGCAGGTACCATAGGGGGAGGATACTAACATGCTAGATGTGGTAGCTAGAGCAGGTGTAGGACAGGTACAGGAGGCTCTCAGGAAGAGCAGGGAGAGAGTACGGCAGGTGCAGTGTGAGCATGATGATTTTCACACGTGTCTTATCTGAGAGGAGACTCAAGTAGTAGATAGGGATGTAGAGATTAGATAGCTACATGTGGAGTTAGTGCACTTGAGATTAGAGATGAGATATGAGGCCACCCAGGTGGCTTATTACTATGCAGCATACTGCGGGGCTATTTTAGATATATCAGAGTAGGTGCCACCATTTTTCGAGTATGCTGGGGCACCACAGGCTCCTCCTTTAGTACCTCCATAGGTTCTTCCATAGGCCCCTCCATAGAGACCGATACCACCACCGCAGACATTAGGATAGCAGGCTCCTCCACCTCCACCCCCTCCTAGTGGGAGTGGATCTTGATTGTATCATAGCTCATTTTTATTTTTTTTGGTACTGTGCTTGAGTAGCACCTCTTTGTATATGACATTTGGATCAAGAGATATATATATGAGATCGATGATTCTTTTGATATCATTGTACTTGTTGTAAATTGCTTGAATGTATGATGTTTATGAGATGTGCTCTTATATGCTTTAGATGTATGAATAGAAATGTATGCAATGTAGTGATAGATAGAAGATTTATGCTTATAGCAGATGCACATGTTGATGAAGATGCAATGAGTTTATGGATGTAAATGGAAATAAAATGTAATGGATATAATATATATGGTACTAATCATCTCATGTAGGATTGTAGCAATATTTAATAGGTACTAATCAAAAGATAGATACGTTCGAGGATCGATAATGAAGACCGGATACTTGTGCAACCAAGAAGAACCTGAGGCAATAGATGAGAGCCTTTGATGAAGACAATTAAGAGAGAAAATAAGACATCATCTTAAGTTCAAAGCTGAGAATACAAATGCAAGCCTAAGCTAAAGATGCAAGCTTAAAATGAAAATGCAAACCCTAGGACTTGGTTGTTGGACTCACCGTATTTATCATCATAGAGCCTTTCAAGTTCAGACAATCGCAAGATGTCATACAATCCTCACTAATATCACTATGATGAGAATATGAATATGACTTGAGTCTTAGGTTTGTCAGAATAAGATGTAAGCATTAAGGCACAAGGAGACAGAATGACCTGAACACCTATTCCTTTTAATCTAGCAAGTTAAGATAAGCATTAGAGCATAAATGCTAGAATGACCTGAATGTCTCTTGCGAACAAACACACCAAGCATGTAGGAGTTCCTTCTTTTGCCAAAGATTTCTCGTAGTGACCCTTACATTCACTTAACAGGACAAGCGTTTACAATTTCACCAGTAGTAGAAAGAAGTCAATCAAAAGACAAGGAGAAGAACCAACCTCACCAAAGCATCCATATAAAAGGAGTCAAGGTACGCATGGCCATCCAATACGAGATGGAGGCTCTTACATATGGACACCCCTCTTAAATGAATTCTTTGGATCATTGGAACTAAACCAACAAACAAAAAGAAAAAAAGAAAAGCAAACAAACAAGCACTCAAAGAAAACAAAGCTCAACATGCCTCAAAGGAACACACATTTAGTTTTAGTTTCAGTTTAAGTTCATGTTCAAGTGGATTGAAGACAATTCAGAAAGATAACGTTTGAAGTCTCAATGAGATAATGACAGTAGGCAGACGTAGTGAGAATCACTGGTGATTGATCTAAGGGAGAAATCTCGAAGAAGAGAGATCGAACGAAAGCTAGGTATCCGTAGGCAGGCATAGAGGGAACCACTGGCAACCAATGCTCAAAAGAGTTTCTGAAAGCAATAGGACAATGCCCCCTAGACCAGGTAGGTGCCCCCAAGTGTGAACCAGTTCCAATCTATGAAGAGTTGAGGAAAACTCAAAGACAAGCGCATGAGCTAGCAAACCAAAGCAGGAAACAAACTAAAGCAGGAAAGTGGGAAAACAAACTAAAGCAGGAAAGGAATGAAACTAAAGTAGGAAACTAAGAGCCAAGCGATGCTGAGATGAGATGCAGCTTTAGGAAACAAGAGGTGCCTGTTTACCAGGTTTTCACCATCTTGGCAGAGATTCTATTTTTGCTACCATGACGCCTGTTTACCAGGTTTTCACCAATGGCACATTTTTATCTTTTTCAATTTTTTTGTACTTTTCTCTTTTTTTGATTTTTTTGTATTTTTTACATTTTCTATTTTTTTTTGTATTTTTGAAATTTTGTATTTTTTTTGTATTATCAAGGCACCTGTTTACCAGGTTTTCACCAGGATAATAGATACATCAAAGCGCCTGTTTGCCAAGTTTTCACTAAGATGATAATTTTTTAGGACATTTTGCAATTTTTAGGATTTTTTGCAATATATCAATTTTTAGGATTTTTTCAGGATCAATAAGTATGTACATGAGCACATAGAGAATGTCAGCTATAGAACTTCTTTAGATGAAGAGCGTTGATGGGCTCTTTGAGTTTCTCTCCTTCAGTGGTGATCTCTGGAAACACAGTCATTTGTAATAGTAGCCAGCTGAGAAGTTGCAGAATTAGAATCAGATGTTGTAGCAGTAACAAGAGATCC
Source organism: Chamaecyparis obtusa (assembly GCA_027943335.1). Classification (NCBI taxonomy): domain Eukaryota; kingdom Viridiplantae; phylum Streptophyta; class Pinopsida; order Cupressales; family Cupressaceae; genus Chamaecyparis; species Chamaecyparis obtusa. The sequence continues at coordinate 491,971 of BSBK01000451.1, read as the reverse complement.
AACCAGTAGTGTCAAACTATCGAGAGATCCATAGTCAAGGAAAGATCACTTAAGTGAGACCCACAAACATCCTCGTGGACACATCTTAACTCTTTATCAAATTTCCCATGCTCTAAATGCTTAGGGAGAGTACATTCTAGATTTCTCTTAGTCATGTCATTAGCAATGAGGAGATGCTGATATGCACTTTGGGAAAAGGAAAGATGGAGTGAAGAGGGTAAAGTATGAGAGGCAAGGGCGATGGAATGGAGGGAAGCATGAGAATTTTGGAAGCTCGAATGACAACTTTGATTTTCCTTTTTTTGGAATCCACATAGCTTTTGAACTTTTTCTTCTATACTTTGAGGTGCTTTTGATGACAACGCCTGTAAGATGGATTTTGAGATCCATTTTTAATTTATTTTTTGGCTTTTGATTGTCTTCTTCTCTTTGAGGACCTTTACGGTCTTTTCAACACCTCTATTTATTTTTTCTTTCTTTGGAGTCACATGTCGATTAGATGGGACATGGTGACCTTGAGATATAAGTGGATTCTTATTATTTTTGCTTTTATGTTGCACATCCAAGTTACTTCCAAAAGACTCAGGAATTGTGGATGAAAAAGGCTTATATGACTGGTTTAGGTGGAGAGATGGAGATGGAAGTGGACGGGCCACTTTTCTGGGAGATGAAGGGGGAAGAAAAGTCAATGGGATGGGCTCAAGTGCAAATATATCAATATCATCCTCATCATTCATGAATGCATTAGATAAATCAAGAAAGTAATCTTCCATAGAGCGTTGTCGATTGTGAGTCATCCTAGAAGAGTCAGATAAGTTTGGAGGAATATTATGTGAGCATAACCAAGATGGTCTATTCCAAGAGTCAGGTCCCCTTTTAGGTGGTAAGAGTGCACGAATAGGAACCATTTCAATTCTGGATCTACCAATATTCCCTGAAGCTGTAACAGAATGGGGTCTTACATACCCATGATTTGTTGGAGCAGTAGGAGTATAGCTTGGAGTAGATGGCCTAGGAGCCATAGGAATGATCTCCATAGGAGGGTGGAAAGGATCATCATCAATAGCTTGATCTGGAGGATCATAACTTTCTCCTCTTTCTGAGTTGTTAAGACTAGCATATAGGTGTATAGCATCAACTGGTATTTCGATAGTAGCATCTGATATGGAGTCCCATTCAGCTAGAGACATAGTCAGAGGTAGACTTTCTTCATCACTATCATCTGTCAAAGGAAATTTTTCTTCAATAGCAGGATCTTGTTCAGTAGTAGAAGCAGCAGAGTAATCTGGAATAGGCATACCTTGAGGCATACCCAAGAGGAGGGAAGCATCCAATAGTTGCTCCCAATTAGTATGTGTGCCATTGGAGTCGGAGGCAATAGGAGTCTGTTCAATAGCAGAAGTGGCGGAATAATCTAGAATAGGCATACCTTGAGGCATACCCAAGATAAGGGAAGCATCCAACAGTTGCTCCCAATTAGTATGTGTGCCATTCTAGTCATCAGTAGTAGGATTTTGTTCAATAGTAGAAGTAGTAGAACAATCTAGAATAGGCATACCCAAGATAAGCGAAGCATCCAATAGTTTCTCCCAATCAGTATGTGTGCCATTAGAGGTAGTGACATATTCAGTAGTAGCTGCAGTAGTAGAAATCTATTTAGTAGAGTGTATAAAATCCTCCTGGTGAGGACCAAGATCATGTTCTTGAAGCACTTGAGAAGGTAGATAAGACTCTTTTTGGTAGTCTAAATCAAAATTTTGAACATTCAGAGATCTTTCATGTGTCATAGGCTGAATCTGTGTTTCTTCATTATTTGAATCCTTGCATGAGTGAAAGTTGTAGCTAGGTTGGTCAAGCTCATAGCTCTGATAGCCAATACCAAATCTGTCTTCAGAAGGTTCCTCACAAGAACGTGGAGATGGAGGGAGAGATGTCAAAGACAAGATGGACTCAATCTGATATTCCCCCATGCGAATATCTTTGATCTTCAGGGTCTTTTCTATTTCTCTTAGCTTAGCATCATAGAACTCAGTGGACTCTCTATTGGCGGGAACAAAGCTATTTGTCACTTGGGTAAGCATCTTAGCAAAGCAAGTATTTAGGCTAGCACTATTGTTAATGAGGACGCGGGGGATACTCTTGGGGCCTATCATAACTTTAGTGTGTAGGAGAGCATTATGTGGATGGCTCAGCAAGTGATCATCTTCCTCAAAGAATGATAAATAATGAGGCGAGGTCAAATGACCCACCATAGATTGAAACTGGTCGAGATTGAGATCTTTGGGGACGTTTGCCTTGGTGAGGGCTTTATTCATAGATAGTTTGGTCTGAAAGTCGAAGGCTTGGGACTTTGGAGAATGATCTTTGCACGAGATCGAGGGATAGCATTCGCACAAGCTGGAGATTGTGCGTAGTTATAAGAGGGAGGCGTAGGGCCTCGCAAGACACAGGGAGGTTTGGGTTTAGGAGTATCCTCGCTCCCTGGAGAAATGATCATGTCATAGTGAGAGATCCAAGGTTTGTTTCTAGCAAATCTGGAAGGCGGTTGAGCTTTTGTTGTAGCCTTCTTAGTGGCATTGACTATTTGCATGCTAGAGCTAAGATTAAAGACAGACTTTGAGGGTTTTGGCATCACATTGTCAACAACCCTGTCATTCATAACATCTATGTTTTTGTTGACAATCTTATCCTTATCCTTGTTTGAGGGAGAAGGTCCTTGCTTGTTGTCTTTGTTCAAAGTCAATTCTCCCTTCTTGACCATAAACGCTTCTATCCTCACAGCCCACCTAATCATATTGTCAAAAGTGAGGGGACCTTGTAATCGTACTTGGTATCCAAAATTTGGGACAAGATTTTCCAAGAAGATATCAAGCTTTTTAGACTTAGGTAATTCATGTGGATACTTCGTGCATAGTTGTCTCCATCTCTGGAGAAATGTTAGGAGAGGCTCCCCTTGTCGTTGTTTCAAATTGCAAAGGTCCTGGATGTTGACCGAATATTGAATATTGTGGAATTAATCATAACTCTTGTTGTTTTGAGACTGACCATGTCCTTGGTCATTTGGGGATTGCCCATGAATTTTGTTGAATTTTCCTCCCCTTGGGAAGTGGAATGGATCTCCCATCTTGTTGGTAGTATTTTGAGAGATCGTGAAAGAGTCGATAGGTTTGAAAGGATCAATAGGTTCAATTTTAGAAAGTGACCCTTCAGAGTCTTGTTGGTCTTGAAATAATGGGTTATAATATTCTTGGAATAATAAGTCAGACTGTATCTGAAACAATGGATTGTAATACTCTTGGAATGAGGAGGAATGTGAGGATCTCTCACAAAGTTTAGATTTCATAACAAATTTAGGATGACCTATGTCTCAATTACAAGGTTTACTTTGATCTTGATCAGCATTTTGAATGGGATAAGTCTTGCCACTTCGAGTCATGACAGTCATAGATGAAGGTGTAATGAGCAAAGATTCAGGATAAAGCTAGACTCTGTCTCTAAGATAATGAAAAGGAGATAAATGGCTAGAATAGCCAAGATGCAAGATGAACCTAGTATGAATTGTCAAAAAGAGATGGCTAGAATAGCCGAGATAAGATAATCACAATGCAAGGTACAAGAGCACAATGAGATAAGGTAGACTAATGAGAGACAATATGAGTCAAAGCAAAGATCGATCGATTCCTAACTCAAGACAACTAGTTTCTGACGGTGAACGACAAGAAAATAGAAAAATGGATCATGGACAAAAAGGCAGATCAGATTTATGTCATTGATCAAGCAAATAAGATAGCAATCAAGGAGTTCAAGCAAACAGTCTTCAAGCAATGGGCAAGGGACAAAGCAACCTTGTGCACGAATAAGAATAGTGACTTAGTATTTCTACTCCCTAAGGACTCTACTTGTGTATGTTCTTGAGAATGTTTTAGTAGGCACTTAAAACACAACAACATCCTAGCAAGTTGTCTACAAGGATATACATAGATTTTCTAAAGGGAGTCCTCGATATATGCAAGGTACGTGAGGCACAAATTTGTAGATGAGAAGAATCTGAAATCACACAGCTAGGGGGAGACGGTAACCCAAATCTCCTCCTTCACTTCTCAAAGGTATAAAGTTCTTTGAGGCTTAGCCAAGAGTGAAATCTAACTCATTCCCAAGAGATGTGTCTTTGGATTCACCTCCTGATATTTATACTCCCTCGGAACACAGGAGTTAAGGTCATCCCTTGAGGTGATGAAATCCCCAAGCAGGCCTTCTAGAAATGAAAAAGTAAGTAATTCTCTATCAAAAGTATTGGAAAGCACTAAAGGTGGTGCATTTAACCCTTCAAGTAAATGTGAGGTGAGTCCAAAAAGTGGTGCATTTAACTCCTCACACAAACTCAAAGTGAGTCCACACCCTAGAAAACAAGTGAGTTCCAAAAAGCACAAAAGGGTTGCCTAGTGGAACAATTAACGCTTCTTTCCTATAGACCCCTCCCCTTTAATGTGGCACTGAGATTGCAACCACAAGGTGAAAATGAGGGGCCGATAGATTAGCAAGTCCAATAACCCAAGATAGCAATCTAGATGAATCACAAGTAATCTAAGACTGCTAATCAATACTACTCATAAGTGCAAGAGGGTTTGAATCATGGAATATTTAACTTTCCAAGTAAACATGAAGTGAGTCCACAAAGTGGTGCATTTAACTCTTCATGTAAACTAGGAATGAATCCATGCCCTAGATTACTCAATGAGATTTTTGATATTGGAACCAAGAATTACTTAATGTTTAAACACAAGCATTCACTTAAACACAAACTTGTATAAAAGAAAATCTATGTTCATTCATTTCCCATTAAAAACATCAAAAATGTGTTTTATGAAAGCATGTAAACACTCAAGCCAAACACATGAGATGTTTAATTTTAATCCCAAACCAAGTGTTATAGAGATTTTAAGAACTCACCTTAAGTCCAAAGATCTACAATCCAGCATTTAGCACACATCCGAAAGTATAGAATCAAGACAAATCAATGGCAAACCGTAAGATATGTAACATTGCTGTCTTCAAGACAGTCTTTAAAGATTGATTTATTTGACCCATAAAATCACAATATTAAAATTTCTGGAAAGAATTAAGTTTTTAGCCAACATCAAGAACTACCATTTCCCAAAATTACAAGGTCTTATAATTCCATTTGGTTTCTCAACCAATAACCTTTTCAGACTGTAATTTTTCTGTCATAAATCAGATTTAAAACACCAAACCCTGCCTAGGGAATCACATATCTTTCTCAAAAAGAATCCAAATGAAACCAAACCAATTTCAAAGTAACTATTAATAAATATAGTTTCCAAATATATAAGCCATTTATTTTTCTCATTCATAAATCATTTTCTAAGAGCAAATCATTGCTTGCAACTCCAATGCAGATTGTTAAAAACTAGTTTTCACTCAAATGCCCATAACTTTCACAAATCTGCATAAAAATGACTCAAACCAAAAGGAAATGAAAGATAATTCATGTATCTTTCCAATTAATATTATTAAAGATCTTGATTCTTCACAATTGGTCTGTACCAGACATTTCAATTTGACTATATTCAGAGAATCTCAAATCTGCAAATACCCACTTTCACCAAAATGATCATAACTTATTTATTTCTTTATAAAAATGAACCAAACCAAAAACATGAGAAATAAGATTCATCATTCTATCCAGCCATTACTATATTATAAGGTTTTCAAGCTGTACATGGCTGTACAATGCCTAGAACCAACACTAAAATTGAAAAACTAATCAAGAATGAGGCCAGAAATTGATCTTTTCTGCCCCACGGTGGGCGCCAAAATGTATGTGACTGAATGTGACCTCTAAATCAGGCACAACACAACATGGTCATTATTCACTTGATAGAATTTGAGAGAGAGTATGAAGAACTCAATCCAAATTCCATGGTGAGGCGACTTGTTGCCTCCTATGTGAATGGGGTGTTTGAATACTCTCAGAATGAGAGCCAACAGCCGGGAGACCAATTCAACAATGGAGGATTTCCAAGAAGAAATAAAGATGAGCAAGATGAAATTAATCTAAGATGAAGTGCAATTTAATCTCAGAATGAGGATGCAATTAATCTAAGAGCTTGAAATAAAGATGAGAGGCAACTTAATCTAAGAACTTGAAACAAATATGATATTAAACTAAGAACAAATAAGCAAATTTAGTCTAAAATATGATGCAAAGATTATACTAATAATGAGATATTAATCTAATAAATGCAATGAAAAGCTTTGAAAATAATGAATCAAATGAGACTAAAAAATGCCTATAGTGTAGATGCTCTCAAAAATTGCTCTCTTGAATGAGAAAAAGAGGTTCATTAAATAGAGAAGCCCGGAGAGGAATGAAGAGTTTCTTGATTTGAAACTCCTGACTCTTCATTCCCCTTTGAGACAAAAAGGTATGAATTATTTAATTAAAAGAATGAAATTTGCCACATGTGGAGAGTGACCTTTCAAGTAATTTGAATTATTAAATTCAAATAAAGAGGTGTCCATTCAATTAACTAAATATTTATTAATTCCTTTTTAAGGGTAATTAGCCAAAGGGGTAGATTTTAATTTAATTCAAAGTGCTTAGGACTTTAGAACTAAATTAAATTATCATAGAGGTAATTTAGCTAATTAAAGTCAAGGACTTTAAGAATTAATATTAATATTTGATTATTGCAATTTATGGTCTTTGCAATTGACATCAAGTCAAATTAAGTCAAGTAGGAGAGAGAAAATTGCCTAGGGAACTAGGACTTTGGTGACATAGAAAATTGAAGAAATGCACCAAAATTGATTGAAATGATTAGGTGCCAATTTTGGGGTATTACAATAGGACTATACTAGGTAACATTCCTACCATAGATTAGACTTCACCAAGCCATGTTATTAGCTCTCATAGAGAGGTGGGATAAGGATACATGATCCTTTCACCTTCCCTCAGGTGAGATCACTGTGACACTAGAGGATGTCTATAGAATCCTACGGCTTCTAGTTCGAGGTGAGCCTGTCAGACCAAGAGCACAACAAGGTCTTGAGGAGGTCTTTGCAGATACAAAGTATTGTTTGGTATGGGTTCCATAGATGCGGACCCAAGCATATCAGATCACTCTATCAACCATATTGGCAGGCCCTACACCCTTGGTACAAAGAGTGATACTATGTATACTGTCCTTGGTTGTAGTACCCAACACAAAGGGTACAATCTTTTCAACACTTTTCACCTATCTTGTATGCAAGATAGAGAGTGATAGGATTGTCTTCTCATGGGGTCGCAACATGCTAGTCCACCCATACCATGAGCTATGTCAGTTGGTGAGATATTAGAAAGAGAGAGTCTCATGGTATGCACATTTTTGTAGATTTGGTTGTTTGAGCACTTTGCATGTACATGACCACAGGGTGTTCTAGTGATGGTAGATGCTACCACACTGAGAGGCTTTTCTTATCCTCTGAGAGATGTCTGGTAGCATAAAGATATCCTCTATTGGAGGGTATGTTCAAACCATATTCCAGGTAGATATGTGATATGGAGACCCTACTGCCACATGACAGAGTTTCCAGATAGACGACACTAGATGATGCACTCACAACAACACAAGCTACTAGAGGGACATCAAAGTCACATAGTGATTCCATACTACTATGATCGAGTGATGAGACAGTTCGATCTTTTACAGGGAGTCCCTAGAGAAGTACCTTGGTACACACATCCGATGAGGTGTTGGTTGTTTTCTTGGTTTTAGGTGTTTTGTCCTTCAAAATTTTGATTTTTGATGTCTATCCCTGATTTTTTATGATTCGATCTCCAACTTTTCTAGCCCCAGAAGCTCCAAAATTGTTTAAAGATTGAAAAACCCTAGGTTTTAGGTCTAGTTACCTTTCAAATCAAAAGAAAGCCTTAAAATTGCTCACCCAGGTCTATTCAGCTGTTACTTTTTTTCAAATCACTTAAATGACATTTTTTCTGCATGTGCACTTTATATTTCTGGTTGGTCACTTAGTCTCTCAAACAATTTAGCATATTCCTTTTTAACTAGAATTTACCCAAAACCCTTTGTCACATAGTCTCTTTAGGTTGGAGGGATATTCTTTGTCTTCAAATGACTCAGCGGTTGCTTTTAGTCGCCAAGTCTCTGGATGACTATTATGAGATTTTGCGACTGCTATGATAAATTTTTGCAAAGTAACTATGGTTGCTTTATCTCCATATCAAAATACCCTCATTTGGGTGATCTCTAAAAGAAATAAAAGATTGATATAATATTCAACGATAATGAGATTGACAGTTGGTCACTGAATCTCTAGATGCAAGGTGGTGGTCTATTTTGTGGGTCACCAGATCTCCAATTATTCGGTGGTTAGTTCTTTTATCCCTCAACCTAGCAATTTCAATGGTCGCGTATTCTCATGGTTCTGGTGGTTATGTCTTAAGTGGTCAGCGATTTAGTGACACGGTTATCTCTAAGTCTCCCAATGAAACAATTAAGTTATAAAAGGTATAGCAACTTAGCAAGAAATATTGGATGAAGTTTTAATCAGTGATTGATATTTAATCTCATTACTTGACCGAGGTTAGGTAATTCTTCTGGCAACTTGGAGAATAAGGGTGTTCACATAATCTCTAGTCTTAACCATAGTCAAAAGAAATATTTAGCGATGAGGAGATGTCTTCGGTCGCATGGTCACCAGATAAAGATGAGTTAAGAAGAAGGTTTTCAAATAGTTGTTCTTAGCTATTGATTTAAATTTGATCAAGTGGTGGTTGCCTAATCTCAGAATCAAACCATGGGTACAAGAATGATCTAGTGACCTTGAGATTTTCCTTGTTTCTCAGTCTTCGGGTCAAACTCAAGTTAAGAAAGTTGTTCAACAATTGAGAGATGTCTTCAGTTGGGTAATTGCCAAATAATCTAGAGTTATGTGTTGACCGAAGTCAAAAGATTGAAAAAATATGAGTATCCATTTGCCGGATTTTGTGATGTGTCTCTTCCCAATTGGTTGAAAAAATATGAAAAATATAAACAAGAAAGCGGGCTTCACTATAGTTGCTAGATCTCTTGATGGCTTTCTGTTGCCAAGTCTCGAGATAAATTCAAAAGGAAATAATTTTACAACGACTGAATTAATGACTATAGTCGCCAAGTCTCAGGATGAAAAATGTAAGTGAACACAAGGTCACCCAATCTCTAAATAAATTCAAAAGGATTCAAATTATTTAGCGACTATGAGTAATAACTATAGTCGCCAGGTCTCAGGAAGAGATAATGTCATTCAACGACTGAGGTTTTCTTTAGTCGCCAGATCTCTGAAAGTATAAAAGAGGTGCCAAATATTTTAGCGATTGAGAGAATGTCTTATAGTCGCTAGGTGGCCAGAAGTCAAAATTTGATTACTTGTCATTTTTTCAGCTTACGGCTAGTGAATTGAGTTTTGAGCATGCTAAGTAATGGCAGAAGTGACATTGTTCTCAGCTTTTCAATCTCTAATGAAATTCTGCATTTAATTCTGCTAAATAAATAAAGTTGTTGTTCACTCATTTCGAATTACCAAAGCATTCAGAAAGCCAAGGCAATAGAATTTCCTGAGATTTTTAGAACAATTTCAAAGTTCAAAGACATCCAGAATTTGTAGAGGAGTTTGAATTTGCAGACAAGATGAGCCAATTATCAGTTAGTGGGGCTTCTACCAGTAAAGGAGGAAAGGAGAAAGTTAAAGAGAGTTATTCAGATGAATTCCTCGTCTTGCTACCAAGCTCATCATAGAACAAGAAGGTTAGTGATGAATGCTTTGTGGATGAACTTGCTTATAATAGAGATGCTAGGACACCAAATGTCATCAGAATGTGCTTGTTTAAGTACTTTTATAATAATTCTGAGAGTCCTATCCCTGTCTCAAACCCTTGGACATCGGGGTTAGCAAAATTGATAGTTCCTAAGGTTTTCCTGGATGTAGATGTCCTAATTGTCCTATCCCATAGCTATGATCCCTTATCAAGAACAATTAGGAAGGTTGATGGTTCTCCTCTAGTTACCCTTGATCGAAGTTCATTCATAAAGGCTTTCGGTATCTAGGTCCCTATGGCTACTGAAATTAATTTACAGGCCCTAGCCAATAAGTACATTAGGGAGGCTGTTGTAGTGGCAAAAGAAATTCAATTCCATGTGCCACGGGAAAATAGAAATTATATTGCACCAATTGCTGGATCAACAACCCCTTTTTTCTACAAGGATCTCCGGTTCTACATAAAATATATTGCATATGGATTGTGCAAAGTTCTAAGGATAGATGGTGGGGAGAGGATCACCTTGGACCTCCTGATGATGGTTTTGGATTCCTGGAGTCTTCATGTGATGAGGGGATATGATTATATAGGTTTTATAATAGATAAAATGCATGAGGCTTTACTGGTGTTGAAGAACCACGTGTCTAGTTTTGGTTCTACACCTAGGTTTATAGACTATTCTTTGCTAATGCATCACATTTTGTATTTCAATTATGATATCATGAATATGGATGGCCTGGAGCCACAAATGATGTATAAAGGGTAGCCAAACCCGATGCAATTTTGGATAAGGGCTTGGAGTCCTTCTTCCTCAAGGAGTGATTTTTGTATATTTGAGAATTGGATAGTTTGGCCTATCCACCTCAGCTTGGCGCTTAATCTTTCAAGGTTATCCACTAAGGTTTTACAACTGGTGAGGCCTCAACAATTTGTTGATAAGTGGAATAAGGGTCATAATTAGGGAGATATATATCATGAAAAGGGCTATACTATGATCAGAGTATATGGATGCGCTCAGCCCACTCACATACTACCATTCTTTGTTCCACCAAGGGTGGCATTTTTAGAGTTCATCTGGCAACTGATGCTGACTGATAAGGAACACCTGGCTTCACACAAAAAAGGAACCTTTACTCCAAGGCACTTTAGAGTGCATAATATAAAAATAGGAAAGAATGCCTTTAGCAAGGTTAATGATTGGTTGGGATAGTTCAGAATGCATGCTGCTTCCCATAGATATGTGGATACATAAGGGTTCATGGTTGCTGCTAGGCAATATTACATTCCCAGCATCCCATTCAATAAAAGATATGAGGAGTATCCTGAGGAGGATGTGTTAAGAAAGATAATAGAAGAAGAAGAAGTGGCAAGAAGAGCTGACCATATACATGAATTATATGCCATGGAGAAGCAATTGAGACAAAAAGGATTGGCATTTAGTGGCTTCTTTCCTACATTGCCTTATCTCCAAAGGCTTGAACAAATGATGTCCCAATTCAATACTTTGATGAGGAATTTTGAGGATCAAATTGATGAGACTGACAGGAAGAAGGATGTCCATTCTAAGTCCAAATGTGATGAGGATAGTGATGGTGGCTTCTCTGTGCATAGCATCCCTCCCCTAGAACAAATAATGACCGAAAAGCATCAGGCAGGAGAAGATATGGTTGATTTAACTGAGCTCCATGGTTCTCAAGATACAGGTGAGCCTCTTGCAAAGAAGCATAAATTATTAATTGGAGAATCTTCCCAAGCAAAGAAAAAGGAAAAAGTGGGAGCCCTCTTCACTAGAACTAGTGTCCATGATCACCGATTGAGAAAGAAGATAAGGGAGGAGAAAAGAAAGCAAAAGCTTGAAACAGAAGATGTTGAGTTGCCCTTGGCCCTGTGTCAAGATGAAAGAATGATAGAATAAGATGCATTATTGAAGGATGAAAATTTTATAGAGTTAGATGAATTCAAGAGATTTTTAATATGGCACAAACAACAACAGGTTGCATCCAGTGTTCAAATCTCTAAAGAGGGTCAGGTGCTTGAGGAGGCAGTACAAACATTGAGAGAATATGACCCTAAGGCTGAAAAATTACCCCAGAAGAAGCCAGACAGCTTGTCAAAAATAGAAATATGCTACTTGTGCTTGGGTGACATTTGTATTCAGATTTTATTATTGATCAGATTAAAAGATAGGAGGATATAACTTTATTTTTAGAAACCTAAGTGGGAGAGATCATTAGAGGATTTGGGTATAGCCCAAGAAACCAAGCACTGGCTCTATGGAGTCTTTATCCTAAAGATAAGAAGCCTTCAATCCTAAATGTCAAAGAGAAAATGGATGGTGACAAAATTGTATGGTCAATCCATAATACAAGAGACCTTGAGATCTCTCAAGTGTTAACCCATTTTTCTAGGCTCAATGAAGATAAAACAAAGCAAATGTCAGAAAGGTATGGTTCCCTGCTGGAGGACAACAGTGCACTATTGAAGGATAAAGATATTTGGATGATAAAAGAGAAGGCATTGGAGAAGTCATTAGCATATTTAGAGTAACAAATATTGAATACTCATGTGGCTACCCCTACACCACCTCAACAACCTGCATTTCTAGAAAACAAAAGTATGAGTGAAGAAGAGGTTGCTGTAGAGATTGAAAAAATAAATTTAGAGAAGAATGAGGCCATCCTACAAACCTTACTAAAGATCTTGCAACACAAAATTGATACATTAAAAGATAAATCTGATTTGGTCTTCAATGCTTACAATAAATTGCCTGCATTGCAGGTAGAAGTGAATAATTATGTCTCAATTCTAAATGGTTATTATGCAACTTCGTCAGTTAGGGCAACACTTTTTGAACGATTGGAAGTTGTTCAATCTTTAAGGACTGATATTCTAGAGGTTGTTCTACAAGTAGGAGAAGAAATAAATAGAGTTAAGGCCATATTGCCACTTTTTAAAGGCAAGGAAAATCAGATTGAGGCTAAGATAGCCAAACTTAGCTCAAATTCCAACATATTCATTCCTCCTATTAAAGATGTAGATGGAGCCATGAAGAGCCTTGATCAGTGGAGATCAAATTTTGATCTTGTATTGCCTAGGAAAGAGGCATTTTTAGATGAAAAGAATGAAGTAGATGTGGAAATATTTAATAACACTCTGGATGAAGCCATAAAGGTGGAAGTAGAGCTCACCAAATTTGTGGTAGATGTCAAAGCAATAAAAGATGCTAGATGGGAGAGATAGAAGGCACAACTACAACACACCTAGAGTTATAAATGGCTGAAAGAGGAAGAGGTCACTTCATGGGATGAACTCACAAGCCCAAGAAGATAAAATCTACTATAGTTGAATTTGATATTTTGGATGATGAGTAAAGAGGACACCTGGAGTACATGACACATGACCTCAAAGCATACGGATGATAAGCTATCAGAAAGAATGGTGTAAGTTAGCCAGAATGGTGGTCACCATATCTCACAACAATTCAAGAAGCTATCATGAATATCTATAGACAAAGGTGTCAGTGATCAACGAGCCAGGATGCAAAACAATCCAAAATATTTTTGTCTTTCCACCGCCTGAGGGCTTATTTTAATTTGTCTTATATGATTTTTAGGGTTAGGGCTCCAACCTTCTGAAGCTTGTTGCATTCTCATTGATAAGAGAATTCCAAGATGGTTGAGCAATATATAGGTGATATCCTCATTTTGTAAAGAGATTGAAAAAAGATAATAGAAAAAATAGAGTATAATTGCTACAGAGCAGACTTTTAAATTTTGTGTTTAAGCTTCTAAGCATGAGTCTTTTTATGTAATCTACAAGTTCATTTTAATACAAATACACTGCAATTTATGTCTCCTATTATTGTTGTCTCTTTACTTGTATATTTTATCTGTAAGGCATTTAAAATATACTAATTGTCAAGCAATTTCTTCAATTGATTGTGAGTTTCTCTCAAGGAGAGAATTAAAATCCTTATTATCGATTGCAGAGAGTAAACTTATATGTAGAGATTTTGATAATAGTAATATTAGATTGATAGAATAGACTGTCAGGCATTCTATTTAGATTTCAGATGATGAGTAAGGCATACTGTTGTATTTCTTTTGAAATGACTTTGTGGATTTGTATTTAAACTCTCTTGCCCATTAGATTAGGAACTGGTTTGAAGTGTGTTTTTTATAAAATTATCTTTTCATGATCTTTAGAGATACTAAAATTTATTTCTTTACCAGTATTTTACTTTTAAGAATTGTTTGTATATTTTGAAAGAACTGTATCCAAGTGGTATAAGTTCATATTTAGTGATTCCTTAAAGAAAGAATCAAGAGGTTACCCTTCCTTGAGTTTAACGTAGAAAAGGAAGAAGGATGAATGTCCTTATACCACTGTTCCATGCTATTACAGTTATAGTTTCCATTCTAGTACTCTATATCAGGATAATCTGGGTTGTCTTCAGAGTAATAATGTCTTATTGAATTAACTTGAAGAAATAATAGCATAGCAGTGAAGAATTAATCCACTATTTGAATGTTTACTTGAAACATAGTAAATATTTATAGGTAATACCCGCTTGAGTCTTGTGGAGCTCGAAGCAGAAGGAGGATCTTATCCAATCCTCATCAATTAGACTCTTTCTTGTCAAAATTGTGAGTCCTTAAATCTAAGAATCAAGCCTATACATTTACCAAGTTTGATCCTATAAGAAAAAGCTCTAACAAATTGACGAGTCTGCTAGGGATTAAAGTCATTCACAAAGTCATAAGTAATACAGGTCTCAAGTTGAGTTTGGCTACTGGCCTACTTATTTCATACTAGTCAGTCACCATTAAAGGTTAGAATTATCCCTTCATCTTTCTATATCTTGTCCCTTTCTGAGTTGAGCTGATATGTTCTACCAGGGGTAGTATCTCCAAATCCCCAACCAAATTGGGTGGTGACTCTCTACAAAGTCTTTGTGCTAGTGTTCCATAAGAGATCCCCTATTTCATAATGACCCATAAGAATACAAGGTCTTGGAGAAAAGAACATCCAGAAGAAAATTTAGGAGGAGAACTTCCAACTACCTCAAGATGAAATCAAATGAGGAGGGAAAGAAATAATAGTGACATGTCTTTCACATGGAAATAGAAAGGGAATGTGAGGATAGAGGATCCTATTCAAACCAACCAGGAGGGAAATACATCAAAATATGAGGAAGCATTTGATTTGGGCTTGAATCAGTGTGAAGATTACTATTCACCCTTTGAAAAGATGGAGGGAGAGCCCAACCCCACATAAGAGGAATCCCTAGAAATAATAGAAGATCTAGAAGCCAAAGTAGGAAGTCAAGACTTTGTTTTTTCTTTTCCCCCTGGTTCCTATTTACAAGGTCACCAAGTACTTAATGACCACCAAGAGGAAGTCCCTACCCAAAATTCTTCATCAGAAACAACCCTCCCAGATTTTGAAGAAAATTTTGAAGAAATGTTTGAACTGGAAAGAAAGATCTAGGAGCAAGCTGCAATAAGGCAAAAAAGAGAGAAAGAGAAAGAAGAAAAGATTAGACATGCTATGATAAGAGCTGAACAATTGAGGAAACAATTATTGGATAATGAAGCTATAAATTATGTTCCCATCTCAGAACAAACAAAGGAAAAACCTATTATCCAAGAAGTACATGAAATAAGAAACCCCAGGGATAAGGGTAAACAAAAGGCTATAGGAATTTCAATTAATGAACCAAATCCTACCAAAAAACCTTTAGATCAAGCAACAAGATTAGATGCTGGCCTTGAAAAGGCCAAGAGAGAACATGAATTGTTGCAGAGCTAGAGGCTACTGCAGCTGAAATGAAAAGAAAGATTGAGTTCCTTAGACAATCTTTAGGACCTACCAATATAGTATCCACCTCCTTGGTACAAGGTACAAATTTTTTGAATACTGCCAAAACTATCCCTTCATTAGGTATCTAAACATCCACATCTTTAGGTGCCGGCCCATCTCAAATGGGATCTATTCATGAGAGACATAAACAATTGGTTTTTATTGGAATCCCCAGATACCCTAATCCTATCCCTGATGAAATTCACTGGAAGTAATGCAGTTACTTGTGAGGAACACTTGAAGAGATTCATTGATGTGATAGATGACTACAACATAGAGCTTGATGATGTAGTTATGAAACTTTTTGCTCAATATCTAACTGAAGATGCTAGAGACTAGTTTAGAAATTTACCTCATGCTAGTATAAGTTCATGAGAATAGTTCAAGCATTGTTTTAAAGAACAATATGGTGATAAGACCAATGAAGGTTTTATGCTGAATGAATTCAATAACATCAAGAAAAACCAAAATGAGGGTGTTGTTGAATTTAATGTCAGATTCCAGAAAGCTATGCATAAACTATTATAGGTTATTAGGTTGGATGACAAAATATGCTCGGTCACTTATTTAAATGATTTTGATTCAAAGATGGGGTATCTTTTGAGAGACAAAAACCCTAGGAACATTGCAGAGGCCTACAAATTGGCCATTAACATAGAAAACAATATACGAATATCAGGAAAATTGGGGAGAAGGGATGACTATAAACCTCAAGTTTCAAATAGAAAGGAACTAGGGAAATTTGATACAAAACCAAAAGAGGATGATAGTTTGAAGAAAATTTTAAAAGCTATAAAAGATTTGAAGCCTGGTGAGAAAAAAAATAATAGATTGGCATCAAATGACATACCATCTTTTAATAACTTTAACAAATTACCAAGAATGTAGAACTATCCCTATAACACTCAGTGGAAAGATGGAAAACCAGTGCTTCCTGAAAGAAGGGATAAACCCAATGATAAAACTCTTGACCCATTACACAAGAGCTCAGTGAACATGAATGATGATGTTCCATGGTGTATTGTTTGTAAATCACCTCATGACCCTTATTACTATGCGGTTGCTCAAAATGTCTCTGCAGATGGAGAACAAGAAAGTAATGATGAAGAACCCTATGATGATTGAGGATGTGCTATGGCTTCTTCAGGTATGTATGATGAAATGGACTCCATTGAAGAGGATGAGGGTCAGGATGTATCTAGCTCCCAATCCAGGAATGAGGTCTACCATGAGCAAGTTTTTTCTAATGAAGAAGATAGTCAATTGGATAAAGTCCAGTGTAATACTTTGAGAGATGATGGATCAGTTGTGTTGAGAAGGCCTTCTGATGAGGAAATTTCACAAATCACAATAGATATGGTTACTCAAGCCAAGAGCAATTATAATTTAAGAAATAGAGTGGTAGGTGACTCAAATCATAAGTTAATTGGTATATTCATCAAGAAATTAGAAAAGGATGTGAAACAATCTCAGGATAAACATAAAGCTACTGAGGTTGTCAACAAAACTAAGATAAAAAAGAATGTCACTTTTGCTACTCCCAATATGACTTATAGAGTAAAAGCTAAACGCTTTGGGGAAACTGTCATTTCTGCCCAAAAGGAGGTTAAGACCCAAAACAAGGATCATCCTGGCATTACTGAACATGAAGAAAATAAGGAGGTCACTGTTATTAAACAAGATATAGTTGACCCAAAATATATTCCTGTTGACATGAGTAAGTTGTTATCACAAATCAATGTCAAAGTTCCTTTGTTAGAAATGATGAGAATAGAGGAACACAAAGAGAAAGCCTTAAGCTAGATGAATGGAGTCGCTCCTACTGATACCCAAAATGCCACTAAGGCTGATAAATTGATTGCCTCAATAAATGACTCAAATGAAAACCAGTATGGGGAAATTATTTCTGAGATTCCTCAAATTTATTTGGACACAAGTGTTATTAATACTATGACAGGAATAGTTGATCCTTTCTTTCTGTCTCTAGTAGTAAATGGGAAGCTTTTAAAGAATTGCATGATTGATTTAGGAGCTTCTAATACTATAATGCTTGCAGAAGTAATGAGGTCTTTGGGTTTAAAAGTGGATACACCTCATGGAAGATGTCAGGCCATGGACTCAAGAGAAGTACCAATTATTGGCACTATAAAAGCATTACCTTACAGGCTGGCAGCTTCCCAAGTAGGTTGTTAACTATGAGTGTTTTGGTAGTTGACATCCCACCTTAGTATGGAATGTTATTATCCAGAAAATGGAGTGCTTCAATGGGAGGTAATATCCAATGTGATTTATCTTTTGCAACTTTCAACATTGATGGAAATAATGTCAAAGTATCCAGAGAAAGTAGAACCCCACACATGATTGAATTAACTGATACTGATGATTTGAATTGTTGTGTGGATGTTGCTATGGAAAACTTTAGAGTGGAAAAACTCATTCCACAATAAGAAGATGCTGACCCATTGATTGAAGAACTAAAAGAACAAAAAAAGGGATTATGGAAAATGTATTTTGATGGAGCTTGTTCAAAAGAAGGCTTAGGAGCTGGAGTCCTATTTATATCTCCATCAGGTACCACTTTGAAGTATTCTTTCCTATTGACTTTTCAATGTACAAATAACACTGCTGAGTATGAAGCACTATCTTTAGGATTAAACATTGCCATAAAACATGGGATAAAATGTTTAAAAGTTTTTGGTGACTTTGAGCTTGTGGTAGCACAAGTTAGATCCAAATATGTTGTCAAAAATGATAGATTAAAATTATATAAACATGCTATTTGGGATCAGATTGAATTATTTCATGCTTTCAACATTTATTGGGTGGAAAGGTCTAAAAACATAATGGATGATTTTTTAGCTAATGTTGCCTTAAAAGGAGATGATGTAACTTTGTCTGGAGTATCAATAGTGGAAATAAAAAGTAGGCCAGTTATCCTAGATAATATTTATAACCAGCAGGTCTTTGAAGATGACCATGACATTTTAAAGTTTATTCAATGCCTTGACATGTATGAAGATCAACTCATAGACTGTAACACTTTGGTTGAGGAAATTGGTGGTAAAGATATGGTCTTGGGAAATGAGGTAATCTAGTTGAGTACAAATCATATTCCTAAGGGCTTAACTGAACTAAAAGCATTATATAGTAGTCGGATGATCATATGTTAAAGACTAGTAATGCTAACATAGAAGATTTAGAAGAAGTGAATTTTGGATCACATAACACACCTCAAATTATTTATATTGGAAAAGGGTTAGATCCATAAATAAGATACAATTTGATAAAGTTATTAAGAAAACACAAGCATGTGTTTGCATGGTCTTATGATGACCTGAAAGCCTATAGAGAGGACCTTTTCCAACATGAGATCCCATTGAAATAAGATGTTAAGCCATTTAGATAGAAACAAAGACCTATTAACCCATTGTTGGCTCCCAAAATGCAGTAGGAACTGGTCAAATTGAGTGATGCAGGGATAACTCAACCTATAAGGTACTCAACTTGGGTATCTAAC
Organism: Chamaecyparis obtusa; assembly: GCA_027943335.1. Classification (NCBI taxonomy): domain Eukaryota; kingdom Viridiplantae; phylum Streptophyta; class Pinopsida; order Cupressales; family Cupressaceae; genus Chamaecyparis; species Chamaecyparis obtusa. Next base: position 472,772 of record BSBK01000451.1, on the reverse strand, counting down.
CTAGTCCTAGTTAGAAAGAAAAATGGTGATATTAGGTTATGTGTGGACTTTAGAAACCTAAATGTTGCATCTTTGAAAGACAACTATTCTTTTCCCAACATGGAATCAATGTTGCATAAAGTTACCAGATGTAAATTATTATCTATGATGGATGGCTTCTCTGGATATAACCAAGTGTTGGTGAAAGAATCTGAACAATTCAAGACAACATTCACAACACCTTGGGGAACTTATGTGTACCTCAAAATGCCATTTGGTCTTAGAAATGCTGGAGCAACTTTCCAAAGAGCCATGGATGTTGCATTTAAGGAGTACATAGACTTATTTATGGTTGTCTACAAGGATGACATGACTACTTACTCCAAGAAAGCTGAAGATCATTTTTCTCATCTTGAAAGAATTTTTAACAAAGCTTTGGAGTATGGTGTATCCCTAAACCCAAAGAAGTGCAACTTTGAAGTCAAAGAAGGAAAACTATTAGGGCACATTGTATCTAAGGAAGGAGTAAGAGTTGATGTAGATAGGGTAGAAGCCATCAAGAAGGTCACTACACCAAAAAATCTTAAGGGTGTACAATATTTTTTGGGAAAAAATAATTTTGTTAGAAGGTTCATTGCCAACTTTGCTGAAATTGTCAAACCAATAGTTAAGTTACTCAAGAAAGATGTTAAGTTCAAATGGACTGCTAAAGCTCAACATTCTTTTGAAAAAATTAAAGAGATTGTTCAAGAGGCACCTATGTTGAAATCTCCTGACTACATCAAGCCTTTCTCACCATTCTCTTTTGCATCATTTCACACTATTGCTGCTGTAATGTTACAAAAGGATGAAGAAAATTTTGAGCATCTGATTGCATTCTTCAGTAAGTCTTTGCAGGTTGCTAAACTGAATTATGAGATAATGGAAAAGAAGGCATATGCATTGGTAAAAGCTATAAAATCTTTTAGGCCTTATCTAGTATGCACTAAGGTTATTTCATATGTTCCACATGCAGTAGTGAAAGGTTTTCTTACATAGTCAGAGGTTATTGGTAAAAGATTTAAATGGATTACTAGGATCCAAGAATTCAACTTAGAAATTCATATCACCAAGATAGTAAGAGGACTAGGTCTGGCAAAATTGATGACTAAGGAAAACATGGATTTAGTCTAGGTTAATAGTGAAGGGATATCAGACTTGACAATAACAAGCATTGAAATGCAACCATATTATGCTGATATTGTTTATTTCATTAAGAACGACAGATGTCCAGAGCATATGACTGACAATCAAAAGAGAGCCTTAAGATTACAAGCTCAGAAGTACACATTAATACAAGGAGATTTGTACTAGAAAAATAGAGATGGATTTTTGCTGTTTTGCCTTGACAAATATCAGGCAGAGAAGGTCTTGAATGAAATGCATGTTGGTGTTTGTGGGGGGCATTATTCTGCAAGGACTACTACCCATAAGATTTTGAGAGCTAGCTACTTTTGGCCCACATTATTCAAAGACTCTTTCCAATTTGCTAAAAGATGTGAGGCTTGTCAGAAGTTTGCTTCCAAGTTAAGGTATTCAGGAGCATTGTTGTTAAATCCAATAGTTGCAGAAGCACCATTTACAATGTGGGGAATGGATTTCATAGGTGTGTTTGCTGAGAAATCTAGTGGTGGGCACAGTTGGATACTTGTTTGCAACTGACTATTTCACAAAATGGATAGAAGCTATCCCTAACAAGAAGGCAACAAGTAGAGTAGTGATTGATTTTTTACTAGATAATATTTTGACCAGATTTGGTGTCCCCATGAAGTTGATCACTGATAATGCAATGTGATTTAGATCAAATGAGTTCAAGGATTTCTACAAAGAAAATGGAATAATAACATCTTACTCATCTCCCTATCACCCTCAAGCGAATGGACAGGCTGAATCTAGTAACAAAAGCATTTTGACAATTCTGAAGAAGACATTAGAGAAGAATAAAAGAGCTTGGCATTCAAAGTTAAAACTTTCTCCGTGGGTAAATAGGATTATAGTAAAGAAAGCTATAGGGAAGTCTCCATTTGAGATTGTATATGGATTGTAGTCAAGGTTTCCTATCAATAACTTGATGCCTATATACAAATTCATCTAGAATGAAGAGTTGGATATTTTAGAACCAATGCAAGACAAAATTATGCAATTGATTGAATTGGAAGAAATGAGAAGAGATAGTCAAAAGAGCAACGTCAAGTTACAACAAAAAATGAAGTACTTATTTGATAAGAGAGCCACTACCAGAAAATTTCAATCAGATGACCTAATGCTTCAGTGGAATGTCAGAGCAGAAGATAAAGGAAGCATAAGAAGTTTGAATCATTATGGCTTGGCCCCTACATAATCCATGAAAGTTTTGGGAAGGATTCCTACTTGTCAAAGAATATGGATGGAGAAATTTTTGAGTTGCTAGTACATGGGTAATTCTTAAAACCTTTTTTCAACTGAAAGTTCTAGTCCTTATGCACATGTAAATCTCTTGTAAATTTTTGTATTGGTTTGTTTCCTTTCTGTCATTTATTTTCTTTCCTACTTTTGGTTAGTCAGTTTTGATCTACTTTCCCAAAGATCTGTGGTTCTTGCTTAAACTTATGTTTAAACATCCTCAGATAGAGCCATTGTTGGTTGTTTTCCTAGTTTTAGGTGTTTTGACCTTTGAAATTTTGATTTTTGATGTCTATCCTTGATTTTTTATGATTCGATCTCTAGCTTTTCCAGCCCTAGAAGCTCCAAAATTATTTAAAGATTGAAAAACCCTAGGTTTTAGGTCTGGTTGCCTTTCAAATCAAAAGAAAGCCCTAAAATTGCTCACCCAGGTCTATTCGGTTATTACTTTTTTTCAAATCACTTAAATGGCCTTTTTTCTACATGTGTGCTTTATATTTTTGTTTGGTCGCTTAGTCTCTCAAACAATTTAGCATATTTATTTTTAACTAGTGATTACCTGAAACCCTTTGTCGCACAGTCTCTTTAGGTTGGAGGAATATTCTTTATCTTCAAATGACTCAGTAGTTGCCTTTAGTCACCAAGTCTCTGGATGACTATTATGAGATTTTGTGACTGCTATGATAAATTTTTGCAAAGTAACTATGGTCGCTTTATCTCCAAATAAAAATACCCTCAGTCGGGTGATATTTGAAAGAAATAAAAGATTGATATAATATTCAACGATAATGAGATTTACAGTTGGTCACTGAATCTCCAGATGCAAGGTGGCAGTCTATTTTGTGGGTCACCAGATCTCTAGTTATTCGATGGTTAGTTCTTTTATACCACGACCTAGTGATTTCAATGGTCGCGTATTCTAATGGTTCTAGCGGTTATGTCTTAAGCGATCAGCGATTCAGTGACATGGTTATCTCTAAGTCTCCCAATGAAATGGTTAAGTTATAAAAGGTATAATGACTTAGCAAGAACCGTTGGATGAATTTTTAATCAGTAGTTGATATTTAATCTCATTACTTGACCGAGGCTAGGTAATTCTTCTGGCGACTTGGAGAATAAGGGTGTTCGTGCAATCTCCAGTCTTAAACATAGTCAAAAGAAATATTTAGTGATGAGGATATGTCTTTAGTCCCGTAGATGCCAGATAAAGATGAGTTAAGAAGAAGGTTTTCAAATAGTTGTTCTCATCTGTTGATTTAAATTTGATTGAGTGGTGGTCACGTAATCTCAGAATCAAACCATGGGTTCAAGAATGATCTAGCGACCTTGAGATTTGCCTTGTCACTCAGTCTCTAGGTCAAACTCAAGTTAACAAAGTTGTTCAATGATTGAGATATGTCTTTAATCAGGTAATCACCAAATAATCCAGAGTTAAGTGTTGACCGAAGTCAAAAGATTGAAAAAATATGAGTATCTATTTGCTGGATTTTGTGACGTGTCTCTTCCCGATTGGTTGACAAAATATGAAAAATATAAACAGGAAAGTGGGCTTCACTATAGTTGCTAGATCTCTTGATGGCTTTCTATCGCTAGGTCTTGAGATAAATTCAAAAGAAAATAATTTTACAGTGACTAAAGTAATGACTATAGTCGCCAAGTCTTGGGATGAAAAATGTAAGTGAACACAAGGTCACCCAATCTCCAAATAAATTCAAAAGGATTCAAATTATTCAGTGACTATGAGTAATGACTAAAGTCGCCAGGTCTCAGGAAGAGATAATGTCATTCAACGACTGAGGTTTTCTTTAGTCCCTAGATCTCTGAAAGTATAAAGGGGGCACCAAATCTTTTAGCAATTGTGAGAATGTCTTGTAGTCGCCAAGTCGCTAGAAGTCAAAATTTGATTACCTGTCATTTTTTCATCTTACGGCTAGTGAATTGAGTTCTGAGCATGCCAAGTAATGGTGGAAGTGACATTGTTCTCATCTTTTCGATCTCTAACAAATTGCTGCATTTAATTTTGGTAATTAAATACAATTGTTCTTCACTCATTTTGAATTACCAAAGCATTCAGAAAGCCAAGGCGACAGAATTTCTTGAGATTTTCAGAATAATTTCAAAGTTCAAAGACGTCTAGAATTTGCAAAGGAGTTTGAATTTGCAGACAAGATGAGCCAATTATCAGTCAGTGGGGCTTCTACCAATAAAGGAGGAAAGGAGAAAGTTAAAGAGAGTTATTCAGATGAATTCCTCATCTTGCTACCACGCTCATCACAAAACAAGAAGGTTAGTGATGAATGTTTTGTGGATGAACTTGCTTATTGTAGAGATGCTAGGACACCAAATGTCATCGAAATGTGCTTGTTTAAGTACTTTTATAAGAATTTTGAGAGTCCTGTCCATGTCTCAAACCCTTGGACGTTGGGGTTAGCAAAATTGATAGTTCCTAAGGTTTTCCTAGAGGTAGATGTCCTAATTTTCCTATCCCACAACTATGATCCCTTATCAAGAACAATTAGGAAGGCTGATGGTTCTCCTCTGGTTACCCTTGATCAAAGTTCATTCATAAAGACTTTCGGTATCCAGGTCCCTATGGCTATTGAAATTAATTTACAAGCCCTGGCCAATAGGTACATTAGGGAGGCTGCTGTAGTGGCAAAAGAAATTCAAGTCCATGTGCCACGAGAAAATATAAATTATATTGCGCCAATTGCCAGATCAACAACCCCTTTTTTCTACAAGGATCTCTGGTTCTACATAAAATATATTGCATATGGATTGTGCAAAGTTCTAGGGATAGATGGTGGGGAGTGTGTGTGTGAATTTTGTACCTAACTGTAAACACAACACTTCAGTAAAACATTAGAGGTTAGCTTAAATCGAAATCGTGCAATGAAATGAAAACTAATCTAACTAGGTGATTTAGTACCTTCTAGTAGATGCGAGTATGTATTCTCAGATTGGACCGAGATTGGTGACCTTGACGACACCTAAACAAAGGATTTGAATGCAAAATCTAGATATGAATTAGATGCAAATTAATCTATATTTTTAGTTTTTCTATGCAATAAGATGAAAAAATGATATGCAATGCAATTCTAGATGAAAAACTGATATGTAATGCAATTAATCTAATAATGATATGCTAAATATGAATGCTCTCACCAAAAGTTGTTGATTCACAAAAGAAGCTTCAATTCTTCAGATACCAATTTGCCAGCATAAGTTTGCAAATTATGAGATATGTTTATGAAGAGTTGAGCCTTGATTTTATAGAAATCCAGGGCTTTGGGGATGCATGGAAAAAGCCATAAATCACTCAGATAAACTCAGGTTGATTTTTGAGTTATCAAAGAATTAAAGATAATTAATTCACAAAATCATGCAAAATCATGCAAAAATAGCTTTTTAACTCAAATCAGAGTTGAGTTCATTTTTAAAACAACTTGAATTGATTTTTTGATTTCTAGTTTAACTGCTTTTTGGATGTGCATAATAATTATGAATTAAATAAATAAATAAAGTGATTTATCCTCAACTTAATTGATTTTTGAAAATAAAATAATTGATTTATGGGTTAATCAATTATTAAATCAAACTTTTATTCAAAAACTATATTATTAAATTTGACAATTGACATTAATTAATTAAATAAGAATTTAATCAATTAGTCATAGGATATTTGATTTATTGTCAAAATGAAATAGTACAATTTAGGAATAAATATAATTAAATCCAATTAAATAATTAAGTGGCAGTATTAAATCTAATTAATTAAATATTTAGAATATTCAATTAACCAAACTTTAGGATAAATAAGATTTATCGCCAAATAATCATTAAATTAAAGATAGATAAATTAGGAATATTACTAGGAATATTCCCTGATGCAGATTTTGAGATAATCAATTAGGATTTGATGATGTTCAGATGTGCCTTAGGTTAGGACTTTGATGTCAATTTTCTTCGATGTGTCGATATAGGAGGTTAATGAACCTATAGCCCATTTTTGGGGTATTACCTTTTGCCCCTCTTTGAATTGCTATGCGAAGTGCAATGGTTCAAAGATAGTCTATGTATGATGTTGATGTTTGAAATTGAAATTGATATGGAACTGAAATTGTGATATGAGACAGAAATTGATTTGAAAGATTCAAAGATAATAGGTCCTGAATGACCAAAGATAATGTTAACTATAACAACAATGAACCGATGATTGTGAAAAAGTGCCAAAACACCCAATTCTGAACCTTATGATTGTGAAGAAGTGAGTGACCGATTCCAGACCTGATTGTCAATAAGAATCACATTGGTATCACATCTGAACCCTTCAGTTATGAAGAACCAAGGAAATAACACTAATGAATCGATGGTTACAAAATACTGATATAGTTTACAAGATTAAGAGAATACTCGATTGATATGGATCTCGATGAATCTGATATGCCCTGAGTGATGATTGATTTTCCCCAAGTGATGAGGTCTTTTTGATGAATCAGCAAGTAGATGTGGTTGTTGTCTCGATTACTGAGGAAAGATATGATTTTAGATTTTAGATTATAGACTTTGAATGATATGCAATACCATGCCCCCTTCGGGATGAAAATTGAAATTTGACAAGAAAAGTTAGCATTATATGGTTCAGAAGCATGTTAATTGATTTGAGAAGTGGTTATACACGTTTGAGAATGCATTCTGCATCATTTGGAGGCCTTGGAGACCAAGTTTGACTAGGTTAAACCATGAGTTGACCATGGTTGACCAAGTTGAAATTTTGATAGTTTGATGTAATATAATTAGGTAAGTTGAATACTAGATTTCTATGATGATTGAAGGTCGGTTATGCAAGCAGCAGACCGTCCTGGGTCCAAAAAATTTTAAATCGCAATTTTGACATAGTAAATGATCTCAGATTTTGATTTTGATCCTGAAAAAGGATTCTACATGCTGTTTCATTGGAGGAACCTTCTTGTAGGATTCAACTCTCGTTAGATTTGAAGATGTGATTTGAAGAATCATTTAAGCATTGAAGTTCATTTAGCCATTTGTGAGATCATGCAAACATGCAAAATGCAAAGAAACAAGCAAAGTAAAAATGCAACCTAAGACCTAGGACCTAGTCACTGATCATGTGTCGGTCATTCTCATCATTTAATTTTTAGGTATCTGGATAAATCAATACAATGCCCACTAGTTATAAAACTATAGACATATGAATATCGATTTGTATGTGTGGGAATCAATACAACACCCATTGATTAGGAAACCATGCATATATGAATATTGATTTTGTTTTCGGAATGTCAGATTAGATATAAGCATCAAAGCATAAGTGCCAGGATGACCTGAATATCATGTCCATTTTGATATAGCAATTTGTATAAGCATCAAAACATAAATGTCATGATGACCTGAATATGCCTTGCATTACAAAGTCACTGATCATGTGTCGGTCATTCTCATCATTTAATTTTTAGGTATCTGGATAAATCAATACAATGCCCACTAGTTATAAAACCATAGACATATGAATATCGATTTGTATGTGTGGGAATCAATACAACACCCATTGATAGGAAACCATGCATATATGAATATTGATTTTGTTTTCAGAATGTTGGATTAGATATAAGCATCAAAGCATAAGTGCCAGGATGACCTGAATATCATGTCCATTTTGATATAGCAATTTGTATAAGCATCAAAACATAAATGTCATGATGACCTGAATATGCCTTGCATTACAAACACATAAAACAGTCAAGAGATTATTCTAAATCCAATGTGAATTACCCGTAGTGACCCTTTATCGTTCACATCCTTAGGTAAGATCACATTTCATAGTAGGAGAAAGAACTCACTCAAAAATAGTTAGATCAAACTTCCTTGAATTTTCTAGGTATCAATGGTCGAGGTACGCATGGTCATCCAATTTGAGATAGAGGCTCTTACAATCGGACACCATTTCAATCCAGAATTTTCAAAGTTGTGAGATTTTCACATACAAGTAGAAGACAAAGAAAAGATTATGCCCCCAGTCATCACTCTCTAAATCCTGTAAAGGACATCATCAAAGAGCTTGTGGGAACACAATATGCAAAAATCTCAATACGAATCAGTAAGCATACAAGGAGATAAAAGCATGTAAAAAGCATAGATTGTTTTTAGTTTGTGTTTGATGTTTGATTGCGTTGTCGTAGATGCAAAATCCTTTCTGGAGACAAGATAGACATACAAACTCAAATGAAGCTTCAAAGGACTTTGACTAGATATGATATGGCTAAGATACACTGGAGACCATAGGATATGACTTTGATTGCCCCCAAGTGTTAAGCATTGATAGGATACAAACGCTTGAGCTTGATTGGTGTACAGACCGACTTATTGAAAATAAACTGGGAGATATGTACAAACTAAAGCAAGACTAAAAATTGGGAAAAACCAAGATTGCACTGATAGATGGGGCATTTTGAAACAAGTGGCGCCCATTTGCCAAGTTTTCACCATCTTGGCAGAGATTCTATTTTTGCTACCAAGGCACCTGTTTCCAAGTTTTCACCAAGGCACTTTTTCTTTTCTTTTTCTCATTTTTTTGTATTTTTCATTTTTTCAATTTTTTTGTACGTTTGATATTTTTCACTTTTTTTGTGAATCATCAAGGCACCTATTACTAGGTTTTCACCAAGATGTTCATTTTTTCAGGACTTTTTCAAATTTTTAAGATTTTTTCAGGATATTTTACCATAGACTGAATGCCTTAGGCATAGAATTTCTTCAAATGGAGAACATTGATTAGTTCTCAGAGCTGTTCTCCTTTAGTCATTGAGAGTTGATAGGCACCAAAGCCAAAAGTAGTAGTGATAACAAAGAGACCTAGCCAGTTGGGTTCAAACTTTCCCTTGCGTTCTTGATGTGATTGATTTTTAGGATTCTCTCTCAAGACTAGATCACCAACCTAAAATTCTCTGTGTCTGAATTTCTTGTTGTAACCTCTAGATATTATCTTCTGATATACTCTGAGATGATCATATGCTACTTGTCTGCGCTCATCTAGTAGTTCAAGTTCTTGCAACCTAGACACTCTGTAGTCATCATCAGTTACTAGACCATGCATTCTGATTCTTAGTGATGAGATTTTAACCTCAATAGGCAGTACCGCTTCAGACCCATAAACTAAAGTGAAAGGTGTAGCCCCAGTAGGTGTTCTAATACTTGTTTTGTAGGCCCAGGGAGCTAGATTGATCATGAGATGCCAGTCTCTTCCTATTTTATTAACTGTACGATGCAAGATTTTCAATAGATTCTTGTTAGAAGCCTCTGCTTGTCCATTCCATTGAGGATAGTAGATAGATGACCAATGTTGTGTAATCTTGAATTTAGCACATAAATGATCTAGATCTTTGTTCTTGAATTTTCCACCATTATCTGTGATTATGAAATGAGGTATCCCATATCTGCATATGATATAGTTCAATATGAACATAGATATTTGTTTTCCAGTTGCTTGTGTCAAAGGAACTGCTTCTACCCATTTTGTAGAATAATCTGTAGCTATGATTATATGGGTATGTCCATTAGAATAATGAGGATGTATAGCTCTTATAAGATCAAATGCCCATTGGTGAAAAGGCCATTGTGTAGTAAAGGGAATTAGATTTCTCCCTGGAGCATGAATTAGGTTGCCATGTACTTGACACTTTTGACAATTCTTAGCAAATTTGATAGCCTCTTTCTCCATTTTAGGCCAATAGTACCCAGGCCTAATAAGTTTTTGAGCTAGTGTTAAACCATTTGAGTGTGACCCACAAATACCATCATGGACTTCCTCTAATGCACGTTGAGACTCTTCTCGTTCTAAACATCTAAGTAGTGTACCATCTAGACCTTTTTTGTATAGATTGTGACCAATGATGACATATTGGGAGGCATTACGGATAAGGTATCTCTTTTCATGGTGGTTGAAGGTATCGGGAATGATTTGGTCTTGGAGATAGGAGAATAGGTTTTTGTATCTGGATGAATCATGACCAACAATAGTGCAGATCATGGGGGTTTCAGGGGAACCATATGCAGGATAAGATAGTGCTTCCACCAGGAACTCGTAGCATAGCTCATGTTTAGGCTACTGTAATAAAGTAGATAATGTTGCCATTGCATCGATAGCCTTGTTCTCTATTCTAGGAATTTGCTCAAATGTGATAGATATGAAATACTTCTTTAGATCATCTACCATTCTCTTATAAGGAATGAGCTTTTCATCTTTAGTTTGGTACACATCATTGACTTGATGGATAACAAGTTGAGAGTCTCCATGAATGTGTAGCTTTGTTACTTTCCATTCAATTGCTATTTTCATACCATTCAAAAGGGCTTCGTATTCAACAATATTGTTTGTGCAAGGGAAATTTAATCTGAATGCTTTAGGTATGGAGTATCCTTGAGGAGTTATGAACAATATGCCTGCTCTTGATCCATTTTGTGTATAGGAGCCATCAAAGAATAACTACCATTCTCTAGAAGAAAGAGTCATGATACAGGAATCTAGAAATTCCATTTGCATTGGTGTATCATCAATCATAGGTGCATCTACTAATTGATCAAAAATAACCTATCCTTTGATAGCTTTTCTTTCCACATATTCAATGTCAAATTCACTTAAGAGCATGACCCATTTAGCTTATCTACCTGTGAGGGAAGCTTTGCTTAGTAGGTACTTGAGTGGATCAATTTTAGCTACCAAATGTGTGGTATGAACTAACATATAATGTCTCAATTTATATGATGCAAAGATCACAGTTAGACAAGCTTTCTCAATGATTGAATAGATCTTTTCATATGCAACCAATGTTCTACTGATATAGTATATAGCTCTTTCCTTGTTGTTCTCATCATGTTGTGCTAGCAATGCCCCCAGTGATGTATCTGTAGCTGAGACATATAAAATCAAAGGCTTCCCTAGAATGGGAGGCATCAAGATAGGAGGATTTGATAGATACTTCTTGATATGATTAAAGTTGTTCTCACATTCTTCATTCCACGCAAATGTCACACCTTTATGTAATGTTTTTGTAAAAGGTTGTGATGCGTCTGCTAGCTGTGATATGAATCTTCTGATAGATTGAACCCTTCCTTGCAGTGTCCTTATTTGACTAATATTCTTTGGAGGTTGCATTTCCATTATAGCTTTCACTTTAGCTGGATCAACTTCAATGCCCTTCTTTGAAACTATGTATCCTAAGAGCTTTCCAGAAGTGACACCAAAAGCACACTTCTTAGGATTTAGTCTGAGACTAAATTTTTCCATTATGTCTAGTATCTTACTCAAGTCATTTAGATGTTCAGCTCTAATCATAGATTTTGATAAAGTATCATCAACATAATCCTTCATAGTTATATGCATCATGTCATGAAAAATAGAAGTCATAGCTCTTTGATATGTAGCACCAGCATTCTTAAGCCCAAATGGCATGAAGTTCCAATAGAAGGTGCCCCATGCACATGTGAAAGCATTTTTCTCTTGATCCTCTAGAGCAATTTTTATTTGATTATACCCAAAAAAACCATCCATTAAAGAATACATCTCAAAGCCCGTAGTCATGTCCACTATCATATCAATGTTAGGTAATGGAAAATCATCCTTAGGGCATGCTCTGTTTACATCTCTAAAGTTTGGGCACACTCTGATTGATTTATTTGGTTTTGAAATAGGTATAATATTAGAGATCCACTCTGCATAGTCAATAACTCAGATGAATTTGGCTTTTAGAAGCTTCTCTAATTCAACTTTTACCAAGAGTGCAACATGAGGATGCATCTTTCTCAATTTTTTCTTGACAGGTTTAACATTTCGAGCTATAGATAAATGATGCATTATAAGATTAGGATCCAACCCTATCATATCTAAATATTTCCATGCAAAGTTGATCTTCTTTTCTATTAGGAATGTAGTAAATTTTTGCTTCTCTTCTTCTGATAGAGATTGTGCTAAATGGATCAATTGTGGTTCTTCAGTTATTCCCAAGTTGATGGATTGAGTGGGCTCAATTAGAACTAGAGATCTATCTTGTAAATGACTCAAAAGGACATCAAATATCTCATCCTTAGGCACCTCAGGGAGGTTTTCACCTTCAGATACATCTTTTATTTTTACTTTTGTATGTTTTGAGACTGCCACAAAGTGGTTTTCACCCTCAAAACTCCTTTTCTTTTTATTCTTATTCTTATTTTTCTGACTAAGATACTTGATGTCTGACTCCTTCATGCTAATGCTCAGTTCACTAATGGAATTCCTCATAGGATCAATTGCATTGAGGTAGCAAGCAAGGGCATAGTCATTTGGGAGGTATAAATACCATGGCTCAGATTTGTGGAGGTTTGATCAAGAAGTTCAGGATGTTGGATAGTCGAAGTGGGGAAAGATTGGGAGATAGTGTTTACGGATATGGATCTGTCATCATTGGTACTAACTTGATGCTCGAGTTCAAAGGTGATATTACAACTTAAGACATTCAATTCATGAATAGGCTCAATGTCATTGTGGGAGTCCAATTTAGCCATAGGTGGACCAGACTCATTAAGTTCATTACTTCGCTCTAGACTTATGTTGGGTTTAGGTGCATATTGGTGAATAGCATCAACATGTTTCTCTATAATAAGCTCATCTTCTTTTGGAATGGCTCCCCATTCATAGTCATTAGATTCTTCATCTATGCCTCTAGGAAATCTAAGAACATGAGTAAAGTCAGGATGAATACCCCAAGAAGGGTTACCCTCAGATTATGATTTGAATTCATACTCATGAGAATCTATCTTAGAATAACTACCACCTACCTCTTTGTCTATTTGATTGTCTTCGAGATTAGCTGGTTCTTGTGTTGCAACTATCTCTTGCTTTATAGTAGGTTCTTGTGTTTCTACTACATTGATTCTTTTTATTGGATCATCTTCAGCTTCAAGGAGATCTATGATTTCCTTAGGCAAACACTCATAAGGGATAAATTCTGAGCTATCTGTATCACTATCTGATGGTTCATTTTCTTCCTTCTTAAGAAGAGGTTCTCCTAGTGTGATCTACTCTATGACATGAGAGCAATTACCTTTGAGGTGGAAGAGTTTCTTTTTAAAGCCTAAGCCAATAGCATCTTTGTTTGTCCTACCAGTATGTGAAATAGGTGTTATAAGACCTTCTCCTCTAACTCCTAGAGGTCCTTTACCTAGATATCCCATATTAGCTATTAATTTATCCCCTGGACCATATGCCTTAGAAGGGATTTTGGATACTGTAGAGTCACTAATTGGAACAACTTGAGATTCCAGTTCATCTTTGTATAGCCATGTAAGCACAACTTCATCTTCTTCAAACTCTTCTTTAGATACTTGCTCTGCAACAAAATTCTTCTTATATGCCTCAAGAGGTTCTTTAGAGTCTGGTTTGGACTGTTTTGAAGATTGTCCATAAGACTTAGGTGAGATAGGTAGAATGTCAAAGATAAGATTGGCTCTATAGTATATTCACCCATACCATTTTCTTTGATATTGACCACTTTTGCAAGGTCTTCCATTTTAGATGTGGATGCTTCTTTTTTTGGTTCAATGGAAGATTCTCTGTTATTAGGCACAAGTTTATATGTACTTTCTTTCAATGTATTGCAAGTGGTGGATATGTATGCTAGAATAGTGACCTCTAATCCTTCCTAAGGAAATTTCAAACATTGGTGGAATGTAGAAGGAATAGCCTTCATCTCATGTATCCATGATCTCCCTAGAAAAATGTTGTAAGCCAAAGGTAGATCAAGAACTTGACATATAGTATCTCTAATAACTAGACCTACTCTGATAGGTAAGACAATGGTGCCTTTAGAAGATATTTCTTGTTCATCATAGGCTTTTATAGTTATTTTCTTTCTAAGATCAATAGCCAATTCTGAAAATCCCAATTGTGTGACCAAGCTGTAAGAACAAATGTTTAGGCCAGCACCCCCATCTATCAACACACGTTTGAATCTATGGTTCTGGATCAAGACTTCTATATGCAAGGGCTGGTTATGCAAGTGATTCAAGGAGTTGTCATCTTCCTCTGAGAAGGAGATATATTGTGAAGATGTAAGATGTCCAACCATAGTCTAGAACCTGTCTAAATCAAGGTCATCAGGAACATTGGATCTGAGCAAAGCTTTGTCTAGAATAGCTCTATGAGCTAGAGATATCTGAAGCAACTCAAACATGGATATTTTTGCATTAGTGTGTTGGAGTTGTTGAACAATGCTATAAGATGTTGGCCTCGTATCTTTAGGATTGGAAGATTTAGAAGCAGCCTTCTATTTGGAAGTGGAAGAAAGATTGAAGGGCATCTTAGAGACATTTGATGAATCTGGGATTTGTTTGTTCAGATGTGCCTCAGCTTGTGATCGAGTCACTGCATTAGCTGAAGTATGATCTCTATCTCTTCACACAATTATGATAACATTGCAATGCTCAGAGAGACAAGGTTCAACCATATTGATAATAGCATTATTTCCAGGGTAAGCATAATTGACCTTTGCCCCCATATTAGGCTGAGAAGATGAAACTTCTTGACCATGTTTCAGAAATGGTTCTGTGAACGCTGTATGATCATTATTGCTCTTATGATTGTCAATCGTGATGTATCCTTTATTAATTAGATCTTGAATAGTATGTTTCAAGCGTAAGCAATTATTAGTTTTGTGACCTTTACCTCGATGGAAATCATAGAATTCATTCTCTCTCCACCATTTTGGTTTAGGATCAGGATCAGATCTCAGGCAAAGAGATGATGTTATTAGCCAGTAGAGTTCTCATAGCTGATTCCAAAGATTCTCCCAGAGGAGTGAACTTTCATTTGTTATTAGCAGACCAAGATTTGTATTATGGCTTCTTTTGAGATGGTTCAGGCATGGATAGTATCAACAACACCATCTATGACAATGCCTTTATTCTTGTTCCAATTTTTGTTCTTGTCTTTAGAATTGGATCCTGATTTGTCATTGTCCTTTTGAAGTGTGATGTCTCCTTTTTTCACAAGTACTTTTTCAATTTTGATCGCATTGTCTACCATCTTATCAAAAGATGTATGATCTTGCATTTGCAAAGGGTAGTTGATCTCTGGGATAAGATTATTGATGAAGATTTCCAATTTCTTAGTTTCTGGAATAGGCCTAGCATAGAGAGAGAATTTCTTCCTCCATCTCTTGAGAAATGTCAGGAATGGTTCTCCTGGATATTTATTGAGATTGTAGATATCAATCATGGTGACTGGATGTTGAATGTTGTAGGAGTATTGCTAATAGAACAATTTGATCAACTCCTCAAAATTTTTGATAGGAGAAGGCAATCTAGAGAACCAATGAATGGCTCCTCCTCCCAGAGATCGAGGAAAGAGACACATCAGATAGGTTGGTTCATGCATGAACTCCATAGATTGTGTACATAATTCTTTGACATGATCTTGAGGATCTAAGTGTCCATCATACTTATCATATTTAGGTGTCTCCACTCTTTTCGGGAATGGTGGCATGTACAAGTCTTTGTCGAATGGAAAAGGACATAGGGCCTCCATGGAGAACTCCTTGGGTTCCTTTTCTTTCTCAAGGTTATTAAGTTTGACTTGCATGGCATGCATCTGTTTCATCATAGCCGAAATAGGAGTTTCTTCCTCATGCATAATGCTATCTTCAACATTAAAGTTGGGAGGAAGTTTAGCTCCTTGATGAGATAATTGTAAAAAGTATGCCTCTCTATCCTCTTTCAAGAAATGCTTCATCATTCTTTTGAAGTTATCATCATTTTGATATTGAGCAATTTCTTCACGTGTGGGTTCCTAATATGCACCATGTTGAGATTGAGCTCTTTGAGAGCCAAAGTTTGTCCCTACTTGAGACATGGTAGGAGTTCTCCCTGGGATAGATCATGGAGGAGTTTTTTGATTACCTCTGTGAGTTGATGAAGGAGGAATGTAACTAGATTTCAATTGAAAATTGCCAAGACCGTCGTCTTCATAAAGACCAGAATTGTAGAGTTGCTCAAGAGTTGGACCCTTAACAGTGGTTATAGGTAAGGTATGGGATGCTTCTCCAGATTTCTTGTGAGAGGAAGCTCTAGTTTCCACCATTAACCTTGGGTGAAGCAAAAGAATAAGATGAAGACAACTGAAGAATGAATTGATTCAAGAAGATCAAATGGTGCAACCTTGTCAAGGTTTGGTTGATTGAAGCTTAGATTAGATGTAAATGAAGGAGACTATGCCCTAGATGTATGGGTAGATTCCCAAAATATAGTGGACATGAGTTCACAACACTTAGCCATTTTGAAGATGGATTGAAGATTGATAGTTATGACAAGGTTTTGACACAAGATGATAAAGACTCAAATCGATTAAACATAAGGCTAAATCGGATTCAAAAGGACACTTTAGGAAAATGATTGGATTCTCAATAGTTGTTGCTCTATTCCTAACATAGTGATTTGTTTGATAGATTCTGGAAATAGGCTGAAAAAGCTGGGTATCTGGCAATTCTGACAACTTTTTGGCAATTTTTCAAAATTTATCAAATGACTTTCTACAGGCTCATACGATAGTGGGTATAGCATGAAATGACAATTGACAAACTCGTACGACTATTGAAAAACTTGCACAATAGTTGATAGCAGGGTTTTTGACTTTTTTTTTTAATTGATTGGCGGCAAAACTCATACAACAATGTACCATATACCATATGACAATCTGGGGGTTCTGAAATGACAATAGCCAAAATTTGTATGACTTTTTGACTTTACAAAATGACTGTTGACTCCAGAAAGGTGTTTGACATCAGATTTTGCAATTTTTTAGATTTTTAGTTGTAGATTGTTCACAAAATTGGTCCAAATTTGAAGATTGTATTAGATTGATTTGTTCTTAGTAACTAGATAGAGAAACAGGCACACAAAATAGCAAGCAAGTGATTTCAAGCACGTCTGAAAATAATGAACAGGGGACAAAGCAACCCTACACATGAACAATCAAGTGACTGAATTGTGCTAATCCCTAGGAGTGCTAACAGTGTATGTTCCAAAAAGTTTTGCAATAACATACATATTCCTAGAAAATGAAAATTTGGCCTCACTAAGGTTTGTAGTAATGGTCTAACTCTACAACTTTTGTGATCTCAAGAGGGCGAAATCCAATCTAGGGGCATCAAGGTTTTGACACAGTATGAGAAATTAATCAATCAGGAGTTGCTAGGGAGATCTGACAGCCCAACAAGAGACCACACCTATGAAGATTTCCTCCACAAGGACATTTATATAGCAGTTGCTGCTACCACGGTGAAAATGGCTATTACCACTTGAGGTTCTGTCAACGTGGTTGACCCAATTAAGGGAATGTCCACTATGGTTAACCCTCTCTAAAGGTGACTCACAAAAGATACCACATGGAGACTGGTTCTAGATTCAAGGATCTGAGTTTCTGGTACTACCCAAAAAGGGAGTAGAGCATAATCCTCTAGCCTTTTCACTTTTAACCCAAACAAAGCAAACAGATTAATCTGACACACTAAGACCAAGATTATCTCACAAAGATCTATGATGTCAACCACTCATGATCTATCAACCTCTCTGGAGAGAGAATGTATCAATCAGAAGCTGAAGACACACAAATCTAGTAGAATGTGAGACTCCATTAGTATCCTCCCTACCTACAAGGGTTCCTTCGTTGAGAAGAGTTTCACTGGAAACCCACTCTCTCAAGAACCACAAATAGTGTTCATAGGGCCTATTTACTATGTGTAACAAAGATGCTTGAAAAACAAATCTATGTTCATTTTTATAGCCCAAATGAAATATGCAATATGAAAGCAATAAAAGGTCACACAAGCTAGACACATGAGATGTTCATTTTAGTCCAAATCGAAGTGTTATTAGCTGAGAAGATTACCTGAATTCCTCACAATGCGCTTAGTAGATTTTACCTATTTTTAACAATTCTTGCACTTTTTCCAATCAAAACTAGCAGAAATCAATTAGAAACAACAAATTTCAATTGTTAATGTTAGCTGTTAGTCCAAATCTAGAAATCAAATCTAGAAGACTCTCTCAAAAAGTGAAATGACAATTGAAACATGGCACCAAAACTCATACGACAGTGGGTTACCTCCCAGACAATAGTCCAGAAACTTGTACGACACTGGGTACAAGATCATACGACAATCAAGATTCCAAATGACATTGTGATCCTGATGGTACGATCCTTGATCAAATAAACTACCGTACAATAGTGGGTATCTCCTAGTATGAGTTTTTGACAAAAATCATACGAAAATTGTACAGACAAAAATTAAAAATTGTAGCTTGGAACAGAAAATGATAGAAAGATGATAGAAATTGATAAAAATTGAATGGAAACCCATATTAGGGCCCCACGGTGGGCACCATAAATGTGTGTGTGAATTTTATACCTAGCTATAGACACAACACTTCAGTAAAACATTAGAGGTTAGCTTAAATTGAAATCATGCAATGAAATGAAAACTAATCTAACCAGGTGATTTACTGCCTTCTAGTAGATGCGAGTATGTATTCTTAGATTGGACCGAGATCGGTGACCTTGACGACACCTAAATGAAGGATTTGAATGCAAAATCTAGATATGAATTAGATGCAAATTAATCTATATTTTTGGTTTTTCTATGCAATAAGATGAAAAATTGATATGCAATGCAATTAATCTAATAATGATATGCTAAATATGAATGATCTCACCAAAAGTTGTTGATTCGCAAAAGAAGCTTCAATTTTTCAGATACCAATTTGCCAACATAAGTTTGCAAATTATGAGATATGATTATGAAGAGCCGAGCCTTGATTTTATAGAAATTCAGGGCTTTAGGGATGCATGGAAAAAGCCATAAATCACTCAGATAAACTCAGGTTGATTTTTGAGTTATCAAAGAATTAAAGATAATTAATTCACAAAATCATGCAAAAACAACTTTTTAACTCAAATCAGAGTTGAGTTCATTTTTAAAACAACTTGAATTGATTTTCTGATTTCTAGTTTAACTGCTTTTTGAATGTGCATAATAATTATGAATTAAATAAATAAATAAAGTGATTTATCCTCAACTTAACTGATTTTTGAAAATAAAACAATTGATTTATGGGTTAATCAATTATTAAATCAAACTTTTATTCAAAAATTATATTATTAAATTTGACAATTGACATTAATTAATTATATAAGAATTTAATCAATTAGTCATAGGATTTTTGATTTATTGTCAAAATGAAATAATACAATTTAGGAATAAATATAATTGAATCCAATTAAATAATTAAGTGGCAGTATTAAATCTAATTAATTAAATATTTAGAATATTCAATTAATCAAACTTTAGGATAAATAGGATTTATCACCAAATAATCATTAAATTAAAGATAATTAGATAAATTAGGAATATTACTAGGAATATTCCTTGATGCAGATTTTGAGATAATCAGTTAGGATTCGATGATGTTCAGATGTGCCTTAAGTTAGGACTTTGATGTCGATTTTGTTTGATGTGTTGATATAGGAGTTTAATGAACCTATAGCCCATTTTTGGGGTATTACAGGGAGAGGATCACTTCAGACCTCCTGATGATGGTTTTGGATTCCCAGAGTCTTCATGTGATCAGAGAATATGATTATATAGGTTTTATAATAGATAAAATGCATGAGGGTTTACTGGCATTGAAGAACCATGTGTCTAGTTCTGGTTCTACACCTAGGTTTATGCACTATTCTTTGCTAATGCATCTCATTTTGTATTTCAATTATGATATCATGAATATGGATGACCTAGAGCCACAGATGATGTATAAAGGGCAGCCAAACCTAGTGCAAATTTGGATAAGGGCTTGGAGTCCTTCTTCCTCAAGGAGTGATTTTTGTATATTTGAGAATTGTATAGTTTGGCCTATCCTCCTCAGCTTGGGGCTTAATCTTTCAAGGTTATCCACTAAGGTTTTACAGCTGGTGAGGCCTCAAAAATTTGCTGATAAGTGGAATAAGGGTCATCATTAGGGAGAGATATATTATGAAAAGGGATATACTATGATCAGAGTATATGGATGCCCTTAGCCCCCTCACATACTACCATTATTTGTTCCACCAAGGGTGGCATTTTTAGAGTTCATCTGGCAGCTGATGCTACTTGATAAGGAGCACTTGGCTTCACATAGAAAATGAACCTTTACTCCAAGGCACTTTAGAGTGCATAATCTCACAATAGGCAAGAATTCCTTTAGCAAGGTTAATGATTGGTTGGGATAGTTCAGAATGCATGCTGCTTCCCACAGATATGTGGATACAAAAGGGTTCATGGTTGCTGCTAGGAAATATTACATTCCCAACATCCCATTCAATAAAAGACATGAGGAGTATCCCGAGGAGGATGTGTTAAGAAACATAATAGAAGAAGAAGAAGTGGCAATAAGAACTGACCAGATACATGAATTATATGCCATGGAGAAGCGATTGAGAAGTCATTGGCAGATTTAGAGCAAAAATATTGAATACTCCTATGGCTACCCCTGCACCACCTCAACAACCTGCATTGCTAGAAGACAAAAAGAGGTTGTTTCAGAGATTGAAAAAATACATTTAGAAAAGAATGAGGCCATCCTACAAGCCTTACTAAAGATCTTGCAACACAAAATTGATACATTAAAAGATAAATCTGATTTGGTCTTCAATGCTTACAATAAACTACCTGCATTGCAGGTAGAAGTGAATAATTATGTCTCAATTTTAAATGGTTCTTATGCAACTTGGTCAGTCAAGGAAACACTTTTTGAACAATTAGCAATTGTTCAATCTTTAAGGACTGATATTCTGAAGGTTGTTCTGCAAGTAGGAGAAGAAATAAATAGAGTTAAGGCCATATTGCCACTTTTTAAAGGCAAGGCAAA
Organism: Chamaecyparis obtusa; assembly: GCA_027943335.1. Lineage (NCBI taxonomy): Eukaryota > Viridiplantae > Streptophyta > Pinopsida > Cupressales > Cupressaceae > Chamaecyparis > Chamaecyparis obtusa. The sequence goes on along the minus strand of BSBK01000451.1, from coordinate 451,424 downwards.
TCAGATTGAGGCTAAGATAGCCATGCTCAACTTAGATTCCAATAGATTCATTCCTCCTATTAAAGATGTAGATGGAGCCATGAAGAGCCTTGATTAGTGGAGATCAGGTTTTGATCTTGTATTGCCTAGGAAAGAGGCATTTTTAGATGAAAAGAATGAAGTAGATGTGGAAATATTTAATAACACTCTAGATGAAGCCACAAAGATGGAAGTAGAGCTCACCAAATTTGTGGTAGGTGTCAAAGCAATAAAAAATTCCAGATGGGTGGGACAAAAGGCACAACTACAACACACCTAGAGTTATAAATGGTCGACAGAGGAAGAGGTCACTGTGTGAGATGAACTCACAAAGCCCAAGAAGATAAAATCTACTACTGTTGACTTTGATATTTTGGATGATGAGTAAAGAGGACACCTGGAGTACCTGACACCTGACCTCAGAGCACAAGGATGATAAGCTATTAGAAAGAATGGTGTAAGTTAGCCGGAATGGCGGTCACCATATCTCACAACAATTCAAGAAGCTATCATGAATATCTATAGATAAAGGTGTCAGTGATCAATGAGCCAGGATGTAGAACAGTCCAAAATATTTTTGTCTTTCCACCGCTTGAGGGCTTATTGTAATTTGTCTTATATGTTTTTTAGGGTTAGGGCTCCAACCATCTGAAGCTTGTTGCATTCTCATTGATAAGAGAATTCCAAGATGGTTGAGCAATATATAGGTGATATCTTCATTTTTTAAAGAGGTTGAAAAAAGATAATAGAAAAAATAGAGTATAATTGCTACAGAGCAGACTTTTAAATTTTGTGTCTAAGCTTTTGAGCATGAGTCTTTTTATGTAATCTAAAAGTTCATTTTAATACAAATACACTGCAATTTTTGTCTCCTATTATTGTTGTATCTTTACTTGTATGTTTTCTCTTGTATGTTTTATCTATAAGGCATTTAAAATATACTAATTGTCAAGAAATTTCTTCAATTTATTGTGAGTTTCTCTGAAGGAGAGAATTAAAATCCTTATTATCAATTGCAGAGAGTAAACTTATATGTAGAGATTTTGATAATAGTAATATTAGATTGATAGAATAGACTGTCAGGAATTCTATTTAGATTGCAAATGGTGTGTAAGGCATACTGTTGTATTTCTTTTGAAATGAATTTGTGGATTTGCATTTAAACTCTCTTGCCCATTAGATTAGGCACTTGTTTGAAGTGTGTTTTTTATAAAATTATCTTTTCATGATCTTTAGAGATACTAAAATTCATTTCTGTACCAGTATTTTACTTTTAAGAATTGTTTGTATATTTTGAAAGAACTATATCCAGGTGGTATAAGTTCATATTTAGTGATTCCTTAAAGAAAGAATCAAGAGGTTAACCTTCCTTGAGTTTAACTCAGAAAAGGAAGAAGGATGAATGTCCTTATACCACTATTCCATGCTATTACAGTTATAGTTCCCATTGTAGTACTCTATATTAGGATAATCTAGGTTGTCTTTAGAGTAATAATGTCTTATTGAATTAACTTGAAGAAATAATAGCATAGCAGTGAAGAATTAATCCACTATTTGAATGTTTACTTGAAACATAGTAAATCTTTATAGGCAATACCCGCTTGAGTCTTGTGGAGATCAAAGAAGAATGAGGATCTTATCCAATCCTCATCAATTAGACTCTTTCTTGTCAAACTTGTGAGTCCTTAAATCTAAGAATCAAGCCTATACATTTACCAAGTTTGATCCTGCAAGAAAAAGCTCTAACATGAGGTATTATCAGAGACCCGATGCCATATGCTGACCATCAGTAGAAGACATAGTAGATAGTGATGTAGATGAGATAGAGGATATAGATGTATCACTAGATGTGGCCTATTTAGGCATTAGTCGAGACTACATCAGATATTGGAGTCTAAAGGGAATGCACCCCATCTTCCCTGATGACTATCCCACAGGTGATCCCAGCTTTCCAAACATGACACACCAGGATGATGGCATGGAAAAGGAGGATGAGGTTAAAGAGATGAGGAGGATCCCATCTTTGAGGGAGATCCCATGGAGGAGGAGAGAGTAGAGGAAAGAATAGAGGAGATTCCCCTAGCAAGTGGTTCTAGTGTAGATGTGCACATTTTTCATGCATCACCATTGAGATCACGATGACCTCCAAATGCCCATACAAAGACACCACCTTTGAGACCTAGACATAGCAAGCATGGAGAGAGTAGTCACTCCATGCCCCCACCATCTAGATCCTTCAGTGACACCCAAGAGAGAGATCCAGGTATTAAACATGAAATTGATGAGATCCAGGAATTTTGTATCTGAGGTTTTGAATGATACATGTATATCCTACCGACTACCAGCCAACAAGAGAGAGTCTTCTATTGGCCACAAAGATCTTGACAAGCATGCCGATATCTTTTCATGTGTCTAGCAAGAGTTAAGGCTGTGTAGAGAGGGAGAAGATAAATTGATGGAAGACTTACAAAGAGCTCACATGTGTGATATGAGTATATCGAGGAGCAACTCATAGACACACAAATCTACATCTTATTATCATAGACCAGAGATATCTGGGAGTCATCGACCATCAGAGCATAGAGATAGATGTAGTGATAAATAGGGCCTTTGGCCACATATGTATCAAAACTCAAAAGATTTTATAAATGAAAAAATTTCTCTACTAGTTAGTTTTGTGTTTGATTACTATATTTTCATCAATAGCATAAAACTTAACAGAAAGAAAGAAGGTGCATAAATGTATTCACATGTAATTTTCTAAAACTACATAACCTATAAAACAAACATAATTATTTTATAGGGAATGCATAAATACATAAGGAAAGAAAGATAAAATTAGGGACAATAACATTTGAGATGCATAATATTGATAGGTTCCTCAAAAGAAACACCATCCATATTAGCAATTTTATAAGCACCTGAACCAAAATCCTCAATTACAACAAAAGGTCCAAGCCAATTAGGGCTAAAGTTTCCTTTTTCAGTTGGTAAAGAATTCAAATTTTGTTGATTCTCATATAGGACTAAATCACCTACTCAAAATGTTCATTCAATCACCTTATGATTTTATTATTTCTGAAGTGATTTATGATAAGCCTTTATATGTTCTAAAGCATGTATTCATTGTTCATCTAACATTTCCAATTCTTGTAATCATTGTTATCGAAATATATCCTTGTCGATTATCCCATGAAATGAAACATGCAAAGAAGGTATTTCTAATTCCAAATGCATAATACCATCAGTACTGTAGACAAGATTGTAAGGAGAAGTACTTGTAATAGTACAAACATTAGTCCTATAAGCCCATAAAGCATAAGTAAGTTGGGTATGCCAATCTTTTGCATTCTTGTTAACTATTTTTCTCAAAATTTGTTCAATGATTTTATTTGATGCTTAAGCTTGACCATTAGATTGAGGATAGTAAGGAGTTGAAAATCTATGTTGAATTTGATATTTCTCCAAGAATTTTGTGACTTCTTTGTTCTTAAAAGAGGTACCATTATCTGAAACTATCGTCAAAGGGATACCAAATCATGTTATAATATTGTTAAGGATGAAATCACAAATAACATCCATAGTTGTTGAACGAAGAGGGAAAACCTCCACCCACTTTGTAAAGTAATCTATAGTAGTCAAGATGTACATATGTCCTTGAGAGGAAGCTAGTGAGATTTTTCGAATAAGGTCAAAACCCTAAATACTAAAAGGCCATGGAGAAACTTGATTATGAAGCTCACGAGCAGGAGCATGAATCAAATTACTATGTTTTTGACATTGAGGACACTTCTTAACAAACATGAAAGAATCTTGTTCCATTGTTTTCCAATAATATCCCATTCTAAGAAGTTTATTGACTAGAGATTTTCCACCAAAATGTCCCCCACAAGAACCAGAATGAGCTTCTGCCAAAGCTACCAAAATTTTGGTTCTACCAAGACATCTTAATAGTAAACCCTCATAAGAGCATTTGTAAAGTGTGTCTCCTAAAATGATATAATGCGATGCAAGCTTCCTAATATGATTACGCATGTTCCTTGTTGCCGATTTAGGAAAAGTACCATCTTTCAAAAAATAAAAGATATGAGAATACCATTCATCCAAATGCAAATTAAAACAATAAGAGGTAACCTTATTAGAAATCATAGGGGTTTTAAGAGTTTGTATAGTAAATTAAAAGTTTTTAGCATTATTCTCAAGACAAACCAAAGAAGTTGCGCTTGCCATGGCACTTGTATGCCGATTATCTTTCCTAGGTAATGTTTGAATCGTATAAGAAGAAAATTGTGAAAGCACATCAAGAGCCAAATCTCTATATTGTGTCATTTTATCAATCTTAGTTTGATAACCTACTTTAATTTGTTCTACAATCATTTGCGAATCTCCATAAATTTTTAAGTGTTTAATGTTAAGGGATGAAGTTGCTCGTAGGCTAGCTATAAGAGCTTCATACTCCGCAAAATTATTAGTACAAGGAAAAGTCAATTTATATGATAGAGGAATTGGTTTTCTCATAGGAGGGATCAAGATAATACCAACTTAAGAACCTATCTTACATCTAGATCCATCAAAATATAACTCCCAAACATTGTCCTGTTTAATAGCTAGAATGTTTTCATTGGGGAATTCTATTGAAGTAAAACATGCAACAAAATGAGGATGAGGAGCTTCAGCCAAATAATCTGTTAAAGCTTGTCCCTTAATCGACTTCTGAGAAATGAAATTAAGATAAAATTCTATAAGTAACATCACCCACTTTGCCAAACGGCCAGAAAGATCAGTTTTTGAGAAAAGATGCTTCAAAGGATCAAATTTAACAATCACATTGACTTCAACATTTATGAGATAATGCCTGAGTTTATGACAAGAATAAACTACATCTAAGCATTTTCTTTCCAAATCTATGTATCTTGTTTCGTAATCAAGTAAAGTCTGACTAATGTAGTACACATGTCTTTCCTTACCTTCACTATCATACTGAGCTAACAACGCACTCACCACTTTTGGAGTGGCTCAAGTAAATAGATAAAAGGGTTTATCAAATTGAGCAGGTTTCAAAATAGATGGATTCGTGAGATACTCCTTAAATTGCTCAAAGGATTGTTTACATTCATCCTTCCAAGAGAAAGTGGTATCCTTTCTAAGCAAGGAAGTAAAATGAACATTTCTATCAGCTAAGTTGGAAACAAAGTGACAAATAGCTTGAATTTTTCCTTGTAAACTTTGTAACTGAGAAATATTCTTAGGAGGAGGTACATTAATAATAGCTTCAATCTTTTCAGTATCTACCTTGATTCCTCGCTTAGAGATTATAAATCTTAATAATTTACCAGAATCAACTCCAAAGACACATTTCTTAGGATTCAACCTCATATTGTAACTTCTAATCCTTTCAAATATTTGTCGTAAAATAGTAACATGATCTTCTCTTTGTATAGATTTTGCCAAGATATCATCCACATAATCCTCAAGAATCTTATGAATGTAATCATGAAAAATCAAATTCATAGCTCATTGATAAGTTGCTCTCACATTTTTTAATCCAAAAGGCATCATGACCCAACAAAATTTTCCCCAAGGTGTTATAAATGCAGTCTTAAATTGATCTTCAGGAGGAATAAAAATTTGATTATAGCTAGAAAATCCATCCATAAAAGATAATAAAGCATGACCCACTGTCGAATCCACAATCATATCAATATTAGGTAGCAGAAAATGATCTTTTAAGGATGCTTTATTTAAATCTCTAAAGTTAGTACACATTCTTATCTTATTTTCTCCTTTTGAAACATGCACAATGTTTGAAATCCAGTCTGAGTAATCAATAGAGCAGATGAATCCATCATCCAATAATCTTTCAATTTCAACCTTAACTAATAAAGTAATTTGTTGATTCATCTTTCAAATTTTCTGCTTCACGGGTTTAACATTTGGTTTGAGAACAATATTGTGAGTAACAATCTTAGAATCTATACCCGACATATCCAAATATGTCCAAGCAAAAATGTCCTTAAATTCAAGTAAAAGGGAAACCAACTGATCACGTTCATCCCGATTCAAACATTTCCCAATTTTTATCATCTTTTTAGAGTCATTTTCATCTATTTGAACATCAATAGTCTCTATTATTAGAAAATCACTTTGTATCAGAGAATCCATTGGTAAAGAAGAAATATCCTATTCATCATGTTCTCTAAAATAAGCATATGTACTTAAACAATAAGGATTTTGTCATTTGTTATGAAACGTAGGTAAATCCCCATAAACCCCTAAAAAATCTACTAAGGCTTCATCTTTAGGAAAGATATCCAAGGTAGGTCTTTGATTAATGTCAAGGAGGAGCAGGTTAACCAACTTCAACTGTCCACCACAAATATGATTAACATTGAGAGGAAAAGCTGATGGTTGTTTGTAAGGATTCAATCCCAATCCATATGTATGATCATAAATTTCATTATCCAAAGGCACTTGTATACCTTGCTCATATTTACCACATCCTTTCCCATTAAATCCTGTTTTCTTGAGTAGATGATAACCAGAACCATATCTATCGACCATATCATATGGATTCCAAGGAGCGGCATATGTCATAATATCATAACAATTAGGTTTTGTTATTTCAATTGTTTCTTCAATCGAGGTGGAAATGAAGTTACTTTTTAATTCCTAAGAAAGCGGGGAAGGAGTAAAAATTTATTTTTCAAATTCACTTTGTTGTTTCATGAATTCCAAATTAGAGACCTTATATTCTCCAATGAAAGTAGGATTAAAGTCCAATGTTCCCCAATCATCCTCATTCCAAGAAGAAGATGGAGCTTCAGTTTGTTTTATCTCAAGTTGCTTTTCAATATCTTTGCTTGGTTGGAGAGGCTCATAAACTTTAACATATTTTGTATTTAAGCAAGGATTCGGTGCATCATCTACATGTAACGTATACATTAAGTTGTTATAAATGAACCTAACCTTGTGATGAAGAGTAGAAGGAACTGCATGCATAGTATGTAACCAAGGTCTACCTAAAAGAAGGTTATAATTAAGAGGTCTAGACATAACATGAATGGGTGTATTAAGAATAACTAGACCAAATTTAACATGTAAGGTAATAATGCCCAAAGTTCTCTTTGTAATGTTGTTAAATCTACGAATAGGGACATTATTAGGTTGAATAGTTGTGAGAGCAGCCTTAATTTCCATAAGCATATCCATGCTACAAACATTAAGCCCAGATCCATTGTCAATTAACATTCTACAAATGATACTCTGATTAATAGAAACAATAACCATAAGAGTATCATATTGATTCTGCACCTCAAGAGAAGGTAAATCATCATCAATAAACATAATAGGAGGTACATAAGGCATAGTATGCATGCACTCCAAAAAGGAATTAATGTTCTCTTGATTAGGAGGTGAAGCAGGAAGAGTAGATACAACTTTTTGCAATGCATCATAATATGTCGGGGAAGTTTGAAGTAATTCCCATAAAGATATCTTAGCAGGAGTACCACATAATATTTCTACTAAGTCATACTCCTTAAAGGTAGATTTAAACCTAGGAGCTTGAGGAAGCACAGGTTGAGAAGGTGGTAAAGAAACCAGAACAATAGGCTGAGGGTTATTCTGTGTGTGATAAGCATGTGAAATGGAATCTGTGTTATCAAAGAAATCCAAAGGATCTTTAGGTTTACCCTTAATTGTTATTCGAGGACATCATTTTACCGTCAAAAAAGGTTTAGGATATATCATTTTAGGTTTATCAATGTTGCAAATAGTGGAGCATGAAGGTAACCGTGCACACACCCTATGGTAAAGGTCAATTGAAGAGGTTGTGGAGGAGAGTGAAATAGGAATAGGATCAATGGAGATCTCATTCGAACAATTTTCATCCTCACTTCCATGTACCTCATTAGGGAATCTATTCTCTTGTACAATAAAAGCCTCATCAAAGTATTCAAAATAAGAATCATACATGTTGAATACAAAGTAATACTAGAAGCATAAAAATGTAAATGTTTTAGTATTTTTAAAGAGATTTTTCAAAAAAAAATTTGTATTTTTGAAATAGAAATGAAAGAGCATAAAAGATATCTACTTTTATAAGCATGTAAGATCTAACATAAAATGAAAATCTAACACCAAAAAGAAAGAGTTGTCATAAATGGGTTCACCAAAATGTAGAGTGGAAAAATGATGATAATAGGTAGGGTTTTGAAAAGTGCCCCTAATAGAGATCCTAAACCAACATTATCCACAATATGTATATGAATTGATAATGATAAGTAATGTGAATTGAGAAATGCTTGAAATTAGATAAGATGAAATACATACCTCAAAATGAAACTGATATGGAAATACCTATTTTCTGGTGTCTGTACTTAGTTTTGGGAAATTTTGCAACTGAATTTGGGATAGGAGAATAGAGATGGAGAAAACCTAGAAAGCTTTTCCTTTTCTGAGGAAGGTTGAACTTGACCCAAGGACAGGGGTAAGATCTTACCCTGGGGCACAATCTTACCCCTTTATGTTGACCTTGACCTGTGATGCTCTGATAGAAATTTTGTTCATGGATCCCAGAAGTTTGGCGAAAAGGGTACTCAGATCTGCTATGCAACTCCCAAAACAATGATTGTAGATATTTGAAAATAGTATTTTGGGGTGGCTATATAGGGTTTTTCCTTAGTTAAATCCCCATTTTGGTGATCTCCACCTCCACGAATTCCCGTATGTAATAGAATATGTGTGTGTATTGAATGTGTAATGCCAAGATGTAATCCTCTAGATTGAAACCTAGCATGAATTGATATGAGAAAGCAATGCATAGATTTGAATATGATAAAGAAAGCATACCAAGCCCCCAAGGGTAAAGTACTCTTACCAAAATCACAATCCATAATTGCTACCTCATGATTGTATCTTTGAATGCTTGAATATTGAAAATGGTAGATCAAGGAAGAAGGGATCCTTCTTGCTCCAAAGGAATGTCCATAATAGTTTGTACACAAAAATTCTTGATATCAACAATGACTTGATCTTCTATATCATCCTCTTGCAATCTTGCATCATCACTTCACCATCGCTTACTTACTTTAATCGATTATGTGTCCACTTGATGGATACTTGGTGAAAATGAAGGCAAAAGAGAGTGCTTATATAGAGATCTCAAGGTAAGGCTCCTCAGGAAATGTAAGGGCCCATAATTCAAGTTTCACCTTGAATTATGGTCCAATCACAATAACCAACTGAGGGAAAATAATTAAATGAATTTTAAATAAAAACCCTTCCACATTCAGATCCGGATGGCTGACATTGATCTTGGGGCCCGCTGTGACCCAAATTTAAAAAGGGGGACCAAAACCTGATAGGGGTCAAGGTTGACCTCGACCTTGACCCAAAGGTCTAGATCTAGTCACCTTTGAAAATAGGAAGTCTCAGGGTCGGCCAGAGACTTGGTATGGTGAGAAAATAGGACAGAGTGCCAGGAGAGGGCACAAAGACATAGAATAAATGTGATGAGGGATAGGAGGACCAATACCTAGATCCTACCTAGAAAATTGAGGCATAGAGAAGGGAAATGAAAGAGAATCCTTGGGATCCTAACCCTAATTTCACCTAGAAATAAAGGAATCAAGTGCAAATGCATCCTAAATGTAAATCTATCATGAAAAATGCACTAAATGAGGGTGCTAAACCTATCAAGATGGAAGTGCTTCCATTTTAAGATGATACATAATCCAAAATACTTAATACTGTTCTAGCAATAGGATAATCCAGTGATAGGACAACAACAATGTTGTGTTGGCAACAAGATAGAGACTTCCTTTTTGTAAATAATTAATAGAATTCTAAAACTTTATTCAAATCTTGTTCATTTCTACACATAAAAAATGTTAAAGTTTTCATGAATAGTTATAATTACCAGAGCAATATATAAATGAGAATCAAAAATTAATAAATCATGAAACAAAGTGAAAACTATACTATTACAACCATACCACACTTAAAGATCTATTGAGTGCACTTAATACATAATCCACATGAAAGTTAAACAACTATCCAATCAATGACTAGAGGGAGAAGCCTTTCTCTAGCAACCAGTTGATCGATCAAAGAACTCAAATATAACACAAAACTTGTATTGTTTTCAACAGATTTGTATTCAAAAAATATATGTTAAAGATGTTTTCTAGATAACTTAGTCTGTATATATAGAATAGATTATCAACGCGAATAGTAATAATCATCCTAGTTTAGTCTATGATGATTCACAACCACGATGGAAAAAGATAACAATACTTTGTTTCCCATAACAAAGTAAACTTGAACCACTTATTTAAAGTCTTTACAACTGATTTAAAATAGAATATCAAAATAAGACATAATGCCAAAAATTGGTTGCTTAGTGGATTTGTAGATACACACATTATGCATTCTTTTCCACGAGATTCCCATTATGTGCTCTTCTCACCGAGACCCCTTCTTGCATAAGCACCCTAATTAGTACTTATTATTAGGTTCAATGTCAAAGGATTTTTTTTTCTTCCAATCATGTTTATTATTAATTCTTTCATAATAACTATAGTAAATTAGAGGACAATTGGGTAAAGTGGATAATAAGATAGGCACAAATTTAAACTAAATTATATGTATAGGAAAAGTTCTTCACCCATCATTTTCCCCTCATCTAAAGACATTGCATGTCCTCATGCAATACTTATTATTCCAAATTGGTCCATAGCTAGGTTCTTTACAACTCCCATCATCTCATTTAGCCATTGTGATTTCAAGTCCTTAATCATGTGCTGATGATTAGTCTAAGAAATATAGTTGGTTTGAAAGCTTTCCCAAATAGATGTCTTTAATTTATAAATGTCTTGAAGGTGTCTTTCCATGGGCACATATCATGTTCTCACTTTTTCTTCCCAAGCTATACTTTGAGTGTTTAACTCCTATTTCAATTTGGCCTTTATTTTATTGAGTTTTCTTTGGTAGTATTCCTTGGAAACACATTCATTAATGACTCTTTCTTAATAAAATGCAATTGATTAAATATCTTGAGGGAAAGTTTGACAATGGAATGGATATTTGAAAGATAGTGATTGATGATCACCGAGATACTAAAGTATATGTAAGACATTAAATCAGTTAATGTATTATCATTGATGTCAACTAGTTTTGACTGTACTTATCATGATGGTTACAAACATCTTAAGAAAGAAAAATGATAAAAGAATGAGATATCTACATGAAGATGAGATGGATGAGAAAGATATGGATATGGTATTCATTGGGTAACTTATTGATGAGACTATGACATTATGTTAGTTATTTGATTATATTACATGAATCTATTATGTATTGAATATCAAGAATGAACAAGTTTATGTATATCGAGCAAGTGTAGTGTATACCGAGTATAGTGTTAACCGAGCTAGTTATCATCGACGCATTTTGGTATTGACCGAGTGAAAGAAATAAATAGAGCTTATGATTGTCCACTAAAGATGATGAGTTGGACAATTATTTATGATTTCAAGGTAAATTATAATATTTGTTATGATAATCAAATGACTGATGAAATTCAAGGATGATTGGATGAAGGAGAATGAAACATGTTATTGACACAACTGCTGAGGAAGGTTAAAGCAAAAAAATCAACGGTGAAGATTAAGAGGTAAAATATATGGATAGAAATAAATGGTTTATGATGTCTATATAAAGAGACATGAGATTCATTATTGAGTCTTCTACAAGAGAATTCCTGTGAAAATATTGATTTCATGCAACTTTGATCAAACTGGTTGAAGACATAACCAAGCAAATCTGTAGACAACACCGAGCGATAGAGAAAGCAATTACCAAGTAGAAAATAGTTGGAGGAAATTAAGATATTGAATTGATTATTGATCAGATGTATTTTGAGCTTAACATAGATCTAAAAATCTACAAATCAAGTTGTATTTGAATCAGATCATTACTGTATCAATTTAACCATTGCTACAAATAAATCTCTTAACCAAGTGGGACTTAACAATCTTTATATTTCAATATGACATTCAATGAATGTTGATTGTTTTCTTGTTGACCCTATAGTGAATGTTGTTGGATATTTCTAATGCATTTAATATATTTAATCACTACATTATCTTGTTGAGTGATGTTGAAATTATACTGTTGTCAAGTCATGTTTTGTCACTGATGTCAACATATGTTTCTATGAAGAGAACAATCTGGTTATTATAGTGTATAGACACCATACATATGTTTCAGAATGAGAAAACATATATTTGTGTACTGGAAGGTGTTTTGATCTTATATCTAAGATTGTGTGCTTTAATAATTCATATTGACAGAGTTACAAAAGATTTTGTGAAGACTGGTTATTGGATTGTGATAGTGGAAGTTGACAGAGTAAGTCTCTGAGTTTTGAATATATCTTACAAGAGATGTGGATTCAGTGTATGCAAGCTTAAGGGATGTTAGAGAGCATACTAAGGAATGTTTTTTATCTTAGCAAGTTGTGGAGAGCATGATCATGTCAACTGTGGTGTGTGTTCTGGAGGAGATCTATTTGGAGCCAACTTCAGAATTGAAGCGTGTATTATGAATGGTGAGCATAAATTATGGATGTCAGACCTTAATTGTTGAAACATAATTGTTGTATACTTGTTCTAGATACCATGTGTATCTTATTAAGGAGTTATGTAATTATTTTTATATTAGGAAAGCCTAATTAGCTGACCTGATCATTTATTTATAATAGGGTATATATGTAATCTTTTCTTTTGAAAAGGTGTGGTAGTATGTATGGGATGTAAAAGAGAATTGTGGAAGCTGTGAGCCTGTATCTGCTAGATGTAGAATAGAGGATAGTTTATACTTCATTGGAACTGATCAAGCAAAGACAATTTCTATCAAAAAATTCAAGGATTGTGCATTTCATTTCATACACTTGTGTTATGAACAGTGAGTTCTGAAGGTGGACATAACCTTCTTTGGGTAGTGAGCCTACTCTTTTCCTTGAATCCTAATAGGTTTTGTCCTCTAACAAGGACTATGTATTGTAATGTTTTAATCATCTCTTAATAAGGCTATATCTTTTAACAGGGATACAATACTCTTAGTACATCATTTGCAGGTGCTAATTCCCACCGGGGTTTTACCTTTAATAGGATTTCCTTGACAACAAAATATTGTGTTATTGTGTTGGCATTTATTGTGTTATCATTTGATTTAGTGTTGTTGCTATTCAAAGTTCAAAGTTAATATTATGTCCTACAACTTATTCACCCCCCCTCTTAGTTGTATTGGTAGACTGTTATTCCTAATAATTGGTATCAGAGCTTTGATACAAAATTTGGGTACGATTAGAAGTATTGTATGAAGGAGATAAGTTTACTAAGCAAGAAAAATTATAGAACTGAAAAACAAGAATGGAGAAGTTGCAAATGAAAGATGATGAAAACATTAGGGCTTATGTGCAAAGAGTTGTAGAGGTTGTGATTGGAATCAAAAATTTTGGAGGCACTTATGAAGAGGAAGAAGTCATTGTAAAGATCCTTAGATCATTGACACTTGTTTACAAGACTAAAGTTCAGGCTATAAAAGAGATTATACCTTTGACTACAAACTTTAGCAGAGAAATGTTGATTACAAAGCTAACTACCTTTGAAGTTGCAGAAATGAGAGATTCTTTACCTAAAGCTGAAACAACATTTAAGGCATCTACACACAAAAAGAAAATATCTAGAATTGCGAGCACCAACAGTGATAATATAAAAGAAGAACTTGTTGAATATGTTGATGAATGGGAATAGATACAAGAAGAAGAAAGAAAGTTAGATGAACTTATTTCCCTGATCGCTAGAAGAGAAAAGAGAGGTAAGGGTAAATTTGAAGGAAAGTTACCTTTGAAATATTTTTCATGTAATAAGATATGTCACTTTACATATAGATGTCCTACATGAGTTCCTAAACACAAACCTAAGTTTCTCAAACATAAGTAGTCAAAAGAAAATGAATTTTATTATGATAGTGAAGGTATTTATGATGATGATTTTGATGATGAGGAGATAGGATTTATTGCTATCAAAGATGAAAGGCCATTACATGAAGAAAAAGCTTTAGTATCACATGTTGATAAAAAATATGAATAGGTTATAGACAATGATTTGTCACATCATATGATTGGAGATAAAAACAAGTTTGTTAAACTAAATAACTATGATGGTGGTGTTGTAAGATTTAGAGACAATGTTCCTAGGCCTATCATAGGAGTAGGATCTATGTCTTTGGATAGAAGGACTAATATTGACAATGTACTTCTTGTTGATGGACTTAAGCATAACTTGTTGAGTGTTGGACAACTGATGGACAAAGGATATCAAGTAAAGTTTATTGATGGGAAATGTTTTATTAGAAGTAAGATAATAAACTTGATTACAACTGGTACTAAAAATAGAGGTAATGTATTTGAGTTAAACACATCCAAAGCTTCTTATTTTGTTGCAAAGATAGATGACAGTTGGTTATGGCACATAAGGTTTTGTCATGTCAATATTGATAATATTGTGAAGGCAAGCTTGACTAATGCAGTAAGAGACCTACCTAAAATTATAAAACTGTCTAACTCTATGTGTAGAGAATGTGTTATGGGAAAGTAAACTAGAAGCAGTTATAAAAGTAAATCATATACAACAAAAGGAAAGTTGGATCTGATACATATAGACCTATGCGAACCTACAAGGACAAGATCATACTATGGTGAAAGGTAATTTATACTTTTTGTTGATGACTTTTCTAGAATGATGTGGATCACTTAATTGAAAGAGAAATCATAAGCATTTGACAAATTCAAGTTGTTCAAAGAAAAAGTAGAAAATAAATCAGGCTTAAAGATAAAATGTTTGAGATCAGACAATGGTGGAGAATTTACTTCAGATCTATTCAATTCATATTGTGAAGAACATGGAATACATAGACAAACATCTACTCCTAGGACTCCACAACAAAATGGGATAGTAGAGCGAAGGAACAAAACAATGTTGGATGCTGCTAGGACAATGTTGCTAGAAGGAAATGTATCTCATGTACATTGGAGGGAAGTTGTTGGGACAACAATATACACATTGAATAAAATTCAAATTAGAGAAGGTAAAAATAAGACTCCTTATGAATTGTGGTTTAATCAAACTCCTACTATAAAACA
Source organism: Chamaecyparis obtusa (assembly GCA_027943335.1). NCBI lineage: Eukaryota > Viridiplantae > Streptophyta > Pinopsida > Cupressales > Cupressaceae > Chamaecyparis > Chamaecyparis obtusa. Next base: position 436,198 of record BSBK01000451.1, on the reverse strand, counting down.
TTTCAAAATATTTGGAAGCAAATGCTATATCAAAACAGATGATGAAATAGGAAAATTTGATGCTAGAAGTGATGAAGGATTTTTTCTTGGTTATTCTACTAAGAGAAAGGCTCACAAATGTTTTAACCTGAGATTGAGAAAGATGATTGAAAGTAACAATGTAAAGATAGATGAAAAGTTTCAGATACAAGAGACAATGTATGATTGTAATTAGAATATAGAGATCAAGGAGGCCACTAGTACAAAAGAAGAAGAACATGTTGAAACTGACTGTGACAATGAGATTTGTGATGATGACACAAATGAGGCTATTGAGATACCTAAGACTCCCAGGTATGTTAAGAAAGATCATCCTAAAAATCAAATTATTATTAATGCAAGTCAATGAATAATGACTAGAGAAAAAACAAGGGAAGAAATTTGTTTGATTTATCAAGTTGAACCAAAGACTACTGATGAAGATTATAGAGATGAATCTTTGATCAAAGATATGTAGGAAGAATTAGATCAGATAAAGAAAAATAACACTTGGGAATTGGTTCTTAGACCAAAAGACAAAAATGTGATAGGAACTAAGTGGGTTTTTAGAAACAAAATAAATGAAGAAGGAATTGTTGTAAGAAACAAAAAAAAATTGGTTTGCAAAGGCTATTCACAACAAGAAGGTATAGATTTTGAAGATATATTTTCTCTTGTTGCTAGGATAGAATATGTGGGATTATTTCTAGCCTATGCTACACACAAAGACTTCAAGGTATATTAGATGGATGTAAAATCTACATTTCTGAATGGGGACCTTGAAGAGGAGGTATATATAGAAAAACCTAATGGATTTCCTCTAACAAAAGATGAAGACATGATATGCAAGTTGAAGAAGGTAGTGTATGGACTGAAGCAAGCACCAAGGGCTTGGTATGCAAGGTTAGATAAGTACTTACTTCACCTTGGATTCAAAAAAGTTAACGCTAATAGCAATCTGTACTTAAAAACTAGTCAAGATGGAATTTTGATAATAGAAGTTTTTGTTGATGACATTATTGTTTGAGGCAATGATGAAATGTGTGAAGAGTTCTCTAAAGAAATGGAGAATGATTTTGAGATGTACATGATAGGCGAGATGAAATTATTTCTTGGAATACAAATAAATTAGAGCAAGAATGGAATTTTCATTTCTCAAACTAAGTATCTTAAAGAAATGTTGAAAAAGTTTGGAATGGAAGACTGTAAACCTATTGGTACACCCATGGTGACTGGCCATAAACTAACAAATAATGATGAGACCAAGAGTGTTTTTTAGACTAAGTATAGATCAACAGCTGGTGGATTACAACATTGGACTCACTCCAGACCAGATATTGCTAATGATGTTGGAATTGTGGCTAGATATCAAGTAGATCCTAAAGAGACACACATGGCTACTATAAAAAAGATATTTAGATATCTGAAAGGAATAATGGAATATGGCTTATGGCTTATGGTATGATAAAAATGATGAATTTGAATTACATGCTTAGACTGACGCTGATTGGACATGGAACACTGATGACAAGAAGAGTACTAGTGGAGGTGTATTTTTCCTTGGGAAAAGGTTGGTTTCATGGTTAAGTAATAAGAAAGATTGTATAGCTCAATCTACTATTGAATCTAAGTATGTTTTTTCTGCTATTAATTACATTCAAATTATTTTGATGAAACAAATGTTGAAAGATATTGGAATACATTTTGTTGAACCCTTGGTTATCCATTGTCATAACACCAGTACAATGAATATGTCAAAGAATCCCATGATGCATTCCAAAACTAAGTATATTTCTATTAAGTATCACTTTCTGAGAGAAAAGGTGGTAGAGAAATAAATAAGGTTGGAATACATTAGCACAAAGGAACATATAGCAGACATCTTTATAAAGCCATTGCTAAAAGATGCCTTTGAGTATCTCAGAGGTATGCTTGGGGTAAAAGCCCCTCCTAGTGAGAATTAAATTGATGTAGGGATGCATCATTCCAAAGGTATTCAGAGCTCCATCATTTTCTGGACTTGATGTATGGATCTGCTCCTTAGGGGGAGTGATTGTTGAAAGCTTACAAAATACATTTGGGTGATTCAACACCTAGTTAATCAAGACTAAACAAAAGACAGTTGATAAATTATGGCACCCTTTGCCATTGTTGTCAAAGGGGGAAAGAAAATCCCTACTGTATGGGGAGAAATTCTATGAAGAAGAGTTCACTATTTTGAGAAAGTATTTTTGATCTGATAGATTTGGGTTGATGGATTTTTCCATATGTTGCCATCAATGCCAAAGGGGGATATTATTGGATATTGGTAATGCATTTAATATGTTTAATCACTACATTATTTTGTTGAGTGGTTTTAGAATTATACTGTTGTCAAGTCATGTTTTGTCATTGATGTCAACATATGTTTCTATGAAGAGAACAAACTAGTTATTACAGTGTACGAACACCGTACAGATTTTTCAAAATGAGAAAACATAGATTTGTGTACTAGAAGGTGTTTTAATCTTATATATAAGATCACATACTTTAATAATTCATATTGGATGAGTTACAAAAGATTTGGTGAAGACTAGTTATTGTACTGTGATAGTGGAAGTTAACAGAGTAAGTCTCTGAGTTTTGAATATATCTTACAAGCGATGTGGATTTAGTGTATGCGAGCTTAAGGGATGTCAAAGAGCATACTAAGGAATATTCTTTTATCTTAGCAAATCATGGAGAGCATGATGATGTCATCTATGGCATGTGTTCTTGAGGATATCTATTTGGAGTCAGCTTTATAATTGAAGCATGTATTATGAATGGCGAGCATAAATTATGGATGTCAGACCTTAATTGTTGAAATGTTATTACTGTATACTTGTTCTAGATACCATGTGTATCTTAGCAAGGATTTATGTAATTATTTGTATATTAGGAAAGCCTAATTGGCCGACTTGATCATTTATTTATAATAGGGTATATATGTAAGATCTTTTCTTTTGAAAAGGTGTGGTAGTATGTATGGGATGTAAAAGAGAATTGTGGAAGTTGCAAGCTTGTATGTGTTGGATGTAGAGAAGAGGATAGTTTATACTTCATTGGAACTGATCGAGCAAAGATAGTTTCTATCAGACAATTCAAGGATTGTGTATTTCCTTTCATACACCTGTGTTGCAAACAATGAGTTCTAAAGGTGGATATAACCTTCTTTGGGCAGTGAGCCTGGGTAGTGATCCTACTCTTTTCCTTGACTTCTAACAGGGTTTTTCCTCTAACAATGACTATGTACTATAATGTTTTAATAAGCTCCTAATAGGGATAGATCTTTGAACAAGGATACAATACTCTTAGTACATCATTTGTGGGTGCTAATTCCCACTGGGGTTTTACCTTTAACAGGGTTTCCTCAATAACAAAATGTTGTGTTATTGTGTTGGCATTTACTACGTTATCATTTGATTTAGTGTTACTGCTATTCAAAGATCAAAGTTTAATATTATGTCCTACAACTAATTCACCCCCCTCTTAGTTGTATTGGTGGAATGTTATCCCTAAAAAATATTTCGTCAAGGGAGAAATGTTAGTGATAAATCATCTAACCAGATCACACCTCATAGTGTGTTTTGTAACCTTTTTGGCTCCTAATCGAGCTCACTTCAAAAGAGTGAATTATTTTGATTTACCAGTCCCATGTGATTTTTCCCATAACATGGTTTCCACATTAAAAATCTATGTGTTATATGTGTATGGATATGTTGAATTATTTTTTATTAAGGTAAAAATAGGTTTTGAATGGAACCTGAAACCATTTACATTAAAGCATAAAGATATAGCATAAAAGTTACTAGCACAAATACCACAACTAGCACAACTACCAGCAACACCCAGCTACCAACCATACCCTACTATTTATTTTTTATCATTTTCTCCACCTTCATCTTTAGGTCCTCCATCTTATGGATAGCATCTTTTAGGTCCTTCAGTTCCTTTGGCTTTTCAAGGATCTTCCTCTGAGTGCGCCCTCTAGTTCTTGTTCCTGGATATGTTGAATTGTTATTTTACTTTACACATTAACTATAACTAGATTGATTAGTAAATACAATATTTAATTTACTGGTAATTGGTATATGAAGAGAAAAACACAATTGATATTTTACCGATTTGATTAATTGAATTGAAATTTTTGTTATATACATCTAGGAGATTTTGGAACTATAGAATAACTAGACTTAACTGATTCACACCCCTCGCAGTTATCTAAAAATTGGTATTTGAACATAGAGTACTTAAAAGGAAAGTTTCAAGGACTTAAGCTAAAGATCACAAGATGTATAAGAGAGAGGTACGAAGGCTAAACAAAGACAACTTCTCCACATGGCAAAGCAGAATGAGATTTTACCTATTAGGGATTGAAGAGTCTGCAATATACTACTTGGATAATGAGTTCATCTTGCCCACTAGACCTTTGACTATTGATAAGATGAGAGAAAGACATAAACACAATAATATAATGATAGAGATTTCTTCTTCCTTATTAGATGTCGAATTTGAAGATGTTAAGACATGTACTTATACTAAATAGATGTGGGACAAGCTTACACTAGGTCATGGAGGATATGTGAATGTGCTAAGGGCTATAGCTAAAAGTCTTAGAGGAAAGTTTAATGACATAAAAATGAAAGAATGGGAGAACATATCACAATACAACAACTGAGTCAAGGAGATTGTGAATGCTATCTGAGGAGCAGGAGGTATTATTGAAGAAGACACTATTGTAAGTAAAATTCTCAGATTCTTGTTACCTACTTATGCTATTAGAGTCTCTGCAATTCATGAGATGAGATCAGCTCTTGGTAATCATATTACACTTGATAGGATAATTGGTAGATTGACTACATTTGAGTTGAATAACTTTGATAATGGTGTTGTTCCTACTATTGAATTTGCATTTATGTCATCTCTAAAAATTGGTAAATGAAGTAGCAAATATGTGATAAGAAATGAGAGTGATAATGAAAGTGATGAACACGAACTTGATGAGCTTGAAGTATTAATGGCTAGAGGATTGTAGAAAGGTAAAGGAAGATATAGAGGAAAACTACTATTGGTATGCTTTAATTATAAAGAGATTGGCCATATTGTAGCTAGATGTCCTAATATGAAAGAAGATGACAAAAGTAATGAAAGATATAATGAAAGGAAGTCTGACAAAAGAGATAACAAATAACATAGAGGAAACCGACCGTATGAGAGAAGAAGTAACCATGATTACAAAGAAAAAGGAAAGAAGGCATGTTACCTTGTTGAAGATGATGATGACACTGACACTGACAATGTTGAAGATATTGAGGTGGTATTTGTAGCTTTGAAGGAAGTTTTAGAAGAAGAAAAAAGGTATGTTGAAACAACACTTATTTCTAAAGTTAGCAAGAATGATAATTGGATCATTGATAGTGGTTGTACACATCATATGACTAATGTTGAAGATAAATTTAAATACCTTGAACATTATAATGGTGGATCTGTTAAAATGGGAAATGATACACCTTGTCTAGTAAAGGGAAAAGGGTCTATATTGTTGAACAATAAAATTATATTTGAGAATGCATATTGGGTGAAGGGACTTAATTATAATTTGTTGAGTGTAGCATAATTGAATAACACAAGTCACTGAGTTTCATTTGAGAATAGAAAGGTGAAAATATATGATGAAACTAGAAAGTTGGTCAGTACTGTTGAAACTTCTTGTTTGTTAGCTAGAACTGAAGATGTGTGGCTATGGAAAAAAAGGTTATGTCATGTAAATTTTGACAACATGGTTAAGATCAGTAAGAGAATGAGAGTTAGAGGCTTACCAAGCTTATCTAAACCTGACCATGTCATGTGGAAACAATGTCAAATGGGAAAAATATCAAAATATAGTTTTAAGAGCAAAAACTATTCAATTAATGCCATTTTGGAGTTAGTTCATACCTACTTATGTAGTTCTATGAGAACTCACATCTATTATGGAGACAAATATTTTATCTTGTTTGTTGATGACTTCTCTAGAAAGATGATTGTCATGTTCTTGAAAGAAAAATCTGAAGCTTTTAAAATGTTTAAATGGTTTAAAGCTAAAGTGGAAAAAGAAAGTGGTAAAGAATTAAAATGCTTGAGATTAAATAGAGGTGGTGAATTTATTTCTGATGAGTCACTAATTTCTGTAATGAGCATAGAATTAAGAGATAGGTTTCTACACCAAGGACACCCCAGTAGAATGGGATTGCTGAAAGGAGAAATAGATCTATTGTGGATTGTGCTAGAACACTAATGATTTAAAGGATGTTGTACATATATACTAGAGAGAAGATGTTAGTACTGTTATATACACATTGAGCCGAGTTCAACTGAAAAAAGATTAAAACAAGACACCTTATAAATTATGGTATGGTTGCACACCTAATGTAAGTTATTTCAGAATATTTGGAAGCAAATGTTACATTTTGAAAGATGATAGAAATGGGAAATTTGATTCAAAAGATGATGAAGAAATATTATTAGGATATTCTACTAAGAGAAAAGCTTATAAATGTTTGAATAAGGCTACTAATAAGATGATTGAAAGTGAAAATTTGAGAGTTGGTGAATTTGTTGAGAAGAATCACAAAGAAAGCAAAAAAGAACCAAAAGATTATGGTAGATTTACTTACATTGAGAAACCTGACACTCTACCCAAGGAACAGCCTGGGGTTATCAAGAAATAGGTAGTGCTACCAAGCATTAGTCTATATAGACCAAGAATCAACAAACAATTATTGATGAAGATCACGATCATACATTGAGTGGAGAACATAATGAAGAACAAAGAACCAAACTTGTACTTGCAAGATACATAAGGAAACATTATCCATAGAATTAGATTATTGGAGATAAGAAAAATGACATGATGATAGGAAGTAAGTTGAGAAACAACACATGCTTAGTTTGTGAATTTGAACCTAAAAATTTTAGAGATGCACTTGAAAATGATAAATGGGTTAAGGCTATGAATGAATAAATTGAGCAGATACAAAAAAACAAAACATGGACATTGGTACCGAGACAAAAAGACAAGAATGTAATTGGAACCAAATGGATATTCAAAAACAAGTTGAATAAAAATGGAGATGTCACTAGGAATAAGACAAGACTTGTATGCAAAGGGTCTGCACAAGAAGAAGGTATTGCCTATGGTGAGACTTTTGCACCTGTTGCTAGACTTGAAGGAGTTAGAATATTACTTTCTTATGCTTCTTACAAATGATTTAAAGTTTATCAGATGGATGTTAAATCTATATTTCTAAATGGAATACTTGAAGAAGAGGTATACATTGAAAAACATGAAGGTTTTATTGATCCTAATCAAAAGAAAATGGTATGTAAGTTGCACAAAGCACTATATGGATTGAAACAAGCACTGAGAGCATTGTATGTGTATCATCTTAAAATGGAAGCACTTCCATGATAAGAGTGTTTATCCCTCTGAGTAAGTGGTATGGGGTCATGTTAAGAACCTTGATCAGGTCTTTGCATGTATTTTGCTTTCTCCCCACTTTCCACTTCTTTTCTACACTTGATTTCTTCATTATAGGTGAAATTAGGGTTAGGATCTCGAGGATTCTCCTTAATTTCCCTTTTCCATGGCTCTATTTTCTAGGTAGGACTTAGAAATAGGTCCTCTTGGCCTTCATCATAGTCATCATAGGATTTTATGCCTATCCCTAGAATTCTATCCCTTTTTGGCATCATTTTTAGGTCTCCGGGCATCCTCAAGACCTCCTATCCTAATTCTGGTTGGATTTGGGCCCACAGGGTCAGAATCAAGGTTGATCTTGACTAGGTCAGAATTGAGCTCAATCCTAACTAGGTCAAAATTGAGCTCAATCCTGATTAGGTTAGTTACAAGCTTGATTTTGCCCCCCCTATTCAAATTTCCAAATTTGTTGATTTCCGGGTATCAGGGTTCAGGGATATTTGTTTTCCCACCTCCGGGTCGGCCATTTCAAGTTTTAGAATGGTAAATCCTTAAATTGCATTTAATCTAGGTATATTTTATAAATTTTAGGACCTAATTGGGATTTAATTCTCCAAGGTGGCCCCTCTAAAGGATTGCGCCCTAGTTCACTATAAAAGGAGGCCTTCCTCTCTCATTTTCACATCTCATCTCAAGAAATTGCAAGCTCTCAAGCTCTCAAGTGCAAGCAAGAATTAAAGAATTCAAGAAATTCTTCAAGCATTCAAGTGTTCAAGAATTCATCCCTCAAGGAGATCCATTGTTAGCCATTGAAGGATTCAATCTCTTTGGAGCCCCCTTAAAGATCCATCCTTCTACATTCATTCAAGCCTTCTCATATGCAAAGATCAATTCAAGATTGGTGTTGAATATCAAATGCCATTTATTGGAGACATCCTACATTCATTCTACATCCATTGAAGCATTCCTACTTGTGGATTTGAGGATTCAAATCCTCTACAAGGACTTCAACATAAGCGAGGTGATTTGTTTTAATTGCTTTGTTTATGCACACTACATTTCAATTCAATTTCAAGGTTAATTCCTAAATTAGGGTTTTACCAAGGCAAATCCCCCATAAAAAAACAAAACCCCCATTTTCTTGAAGGTACAGGTGCAGGATTTTGGATTTGAGAGTGAATTTGGATACCCTTTTCGGTGAACTTATGAGATCTGCGAACAAAGTCAAAATCAACCTCCAAATAAAGAATCTAGCCTTTGACCTTTTATGAGGGTCAAAGTCAACCTGAGCTCATCTTGGAGAAAGATTTCTAGGTTTTCTTCGTCTCGACATTTCCAATCCAAAATAGGTTGCAGAATTGCCTGGAAGTACACACAGACATCAGAGATTGGCATTTTCCAGATCTACCCTAATTTGAGGTTAGTACTTGTATTTCAATCATTTCAGATTTCAAGCATAATTCAACCATAGGGAAATATAGGGTTTCTCTCTCTCTTTCATATTCTTCATAGATTGATTCGATTGTGCATCAGCCTTTTGGTTGATCAAATTGGATCTCTCCTTTGGGAATTTGGATTTGGGAATAGATCTCATATTTCCCCGACATACATTATCCATTACAACACAACACAAATTATACATTTGAATAGGTGTGAAGCCATTTTACCCCTATTCATTTTGGTGAACTCGACATACTTACTCTCCTTTCTTTTTTGGAATTGGATGCCCTATTGTGCTTTCCTTTTATCTTGTTAGTATTAGATTTTTCCTTTGTGTTAGATCTTGCATGCTAATTAGAATTCATATTCATGCTTTATGTGTTCTTAGTTTAGTTCATTTTCATTACATTGGTTTATGAGCTTTACTACCACTAGTCCTACTTATAACATTTCGGTTAGAAGAAGTCATAGACTCATGGGTGCCTTTGATCTTGAATCTTCCTCTCCTTTCCTTAAGATCCCAGATGATAACTTGATTCTTCCTGATTCCAATCCTACTATGGAGAAAATTTTTCTCACTCATCTCATGATGAGGATGACTCTTTAAGAGTTCCTCCTGAACAAGTACAAAAAATTTCCACTTAACTTGATAAAATGGGTAATTGGCTTATTCAAGAGAACCATAATCAAGATTCCATTCAAGCTATAGAGGCTCTTAAGAAAGTTCTCTATGATAGTGACCAAGGTGTTAACCTCTTGCATGGTATTACTCACCTTGTGCATTCAAATGTTAAATGTTTAGCTCAGGAAGCTCAAGATTTTGGGTTGATTCCTCCTATCACTAGTGTTGAACCTCCTTCTAATTCTTTACCTAGTATTCCTACCTATACTCCTTCTTTGGTGACTGTGATGGTTCCCTCTATTCCTATGAGTGTTCCTCCTATGTCCCTTCCTACATCACAACCTTCATATCATAATGTTCCTTTTACTTATTCCAATCTACTTCCAACTATAGTTCCTAGTGTTCCTCCAGTTGTGTCTTCTATTCCTGCAGCTTCTTACACCTTACCTAGTGTGTCTAATGTTGCTACTCCTCCTATTTCCTCTAATGATTCAATAATCATCAGTTTGGCTCAAAGTGTGTCATCCTTACAACAACTTGCTTCCTTAACTCAAAACAAGTTTAGTATTCCTACATGTGACATGGGAAGTCCCTTGTCTTGGGATATTATTCGTACTCCTGTTCCTTAGCAAGGTGAGATGCCTCGTCTTGAGAATTATAATGGAAAAGGAGATCCTATTCATCATGTTAAAACATTCCAAATCCTTTGTAGTGATTATGCTCGTGACCATAGGATTTTAGCCAAACTATTTGCTAGAACCTTCTGTGACAAGGCCTTACAATGGTATTGTTCCTTGCCTCCCTATTCCATTGATTCCTTTCCACAACTTGCTAATGCCTTTTTTCAACAATTTCAAAACAACATTGGCCTGCAAGTGTCTTTGACTGATTTGATGCATTGTAAACAAAGTACTAAAGAAAAATTGACTGAATTTATTGGTAGATTTAAGCATTTGCATGCTCAAATTTCCTATCCTATTCCTGATATTGACATTCAATGTTTGTTTATTTCAAATTTGCAAAAGGATATTAGAGATAAGATTCTGCTTATTGAATTTACCTCTTTTCAACAACTTTGTGCAGCACTTCATCATTATCAATTACAAGTGAGTCAATTTGAGAGAAACACTCTAGTGGCTCCTGTTCTAGTTGATAAGAGTGATGCTACTCCTAATCCAAACAAGTTTCAAAAATTCAACAACTATGTCAAGATAAACAAACAAGTCAATGTGGTTGTTGATCAAGTTGTTGCATCTCACAATGCCACTTCTGCATCCATTGCTTTTTGATTAAATCGTACATTTACTCCTCTTTCTAAATATTCACATGCTATTATGAATAGGTTGTTAACTACTAATATGATTACTTTACCTTCTATTCGACCTCTTTGACCTACTACGATTGCATCTAAATCTTTTGATCAAAATTATTTTTGTCAATATCATCGTCAGAATGGTCATGATACTGAGAAGTGTTATTCTTTAAAACATAAGGTTCAAGATTTAATTGATTCTAATGTCCTATCTATTGATAATCTTGATGGTAGTGGGAATAAATATGTCTCTCCTCCTAATCAAAACCTTCAAATCTATATGAACCCTTTACCTACGCATGATACTAATACAATTCCTCAACCATCTACTATGGAAATTATGTATGATTCAAAGATGGATGATCTCAATCATGTTGTTAATAAAGTAGAGCATGTTGGTCAATATGTATCTCCACATCACCCTCAACCTCAACCTCAACCTCAACCTCAGATTCAACCTCAAGTTCAATCTCAACCTAAACATAAAAATCAACCTAAACCCCACCAACAACCTAAGAATAAACAACCTCGAGAACTTTTGATTACCTTTGATGACTCTGAGACTATTAAAGCTCCTGATGGTCCCCTTTAAATTGCTGCTAGGATTTCTTAGAAACCTACTAATGGTTAACTTGTTGATACTACATCCTTAGTTAATGTTATCACTGAAGAAAATCTTTTTATGAAAATATTACAACATGACTTTTATAATACATTGGATGTGTGGATTCAAACTTGTAATGGTTTTCTTTATCCATCATTTGGTTCTATTACTTTACCAGTTGAACTTTGTGGAAAAATTGTGAACACTACTTTTGTTGTGGTTCCTACTAATCAATTTCAAGTTAAGCTAGGTTTGCCTTGGTTGACTGCCATGCATGTTGTTGCTTCACCTATCCATAAATGCCTTAAGTTCATTCATGATGAATAAGTAGAGATGATTAATCATAGTCTATATCAAGCTTCTAGGCCTAGAGATTTTGCTGCTCTTGATTTCTTTTGGCCTTCACTACCTAATTCATGTCCTCCTTGACCTGATAATCTTTTTCGATCATATCAAGCTTATAAGCATCGTAAGATTCTTCAATTAAGCATACCTCCTATGGATCTTAATCATGGTCTTTTACCTACACCTTTTGTACCTCCTTTAACTATGGCTTCTAGTTCTGTTAATCAAGTTCCTTCTACCGAACCTATCAAAGATCCTATGATTGTTTCTCCTATTGTTAATAATCCTATTGATCTTCCTAAAGAACCTGTGAAGGATCCTATGATTGTTCCTCCTAGTTCTCAACCTATTTCAAGTAAATCAACATGTAATTGATCTGCTAATGAACATCATAAAAAGCATCATGCTCATGCTAAAGCTCGTAATTCTATTCTTAAAAGATCTCTACCTTCCTCGGATAAACCTATGAATGTTGTGTTAGAAGAGGTTGTTACTAATAATGATGTTCACATGCATGATTATGATGATTCTATTCGTATCTTAGATCCTATTTTGATTAATTTGGATGAAGAAGATACTCTTGATGATACTGATGATGTTAATGATGAATATGAGACTATTGACATTGACATTGATTTACCTAATATGCTTTCATCACAATTAACTCTTACACCTAGTGTCGAACATTGTGATTCTCAAGAGGATCCTTGTTTGGAACTGGCTATCATTCCTACTATGTTGGATATAGTCCCTCTTGCAAGTTACCCACCTTCCCTAAATGATATACAATGAGATGGGGAGAGTAGGTGGCATGCTTGATCGGCTTGTCCTTCATGGTAGCTTTGTTGTGTATTTTCCTTTTGTACTATGTTTCTCTTGTAATGTGTTTGCTAAATGTTGTTATATTCTTTTATACGATCCTTGTTACTAAGTTGGTGCAAGGTGATAAATGAATCGAAACTATTGTTCAAAATCTTCTATATGTATCTCTATTCTTCTATGCGTTGGTCAATGTTATGTTGTAAATGTGCTATTGTTTGTAAATGTTTCCTTGTGTAATCTTCTTGGATTCGAGGTATGGTAGCAATAATTCTTTTTGGTCTCCATGTCATGGTTTGAAAAGATTCTCCTTTGTATATCTTATGTGATCTTTCCTCCTTTGTGATCATAGTTCTACTTTCTTTGGGGAATGATGTCAATTCATTTGCAATTATATCATATATATATTATCTTATGGTCATACTGACCCCATGGTAGATAGATCCCTTCTGTGTTCTTTGTATGTTTCTATGATATTTCCCTTGATTTATCTTCGTCTGGGGGCATCTCAACGTGGAAACGTAATCAGTGGAGTTGTTTATGTTTCTGTTAAAGCCATTGCTCTTGTTAAAGTGTCAGCAATGACTTTAATGTGGGGGCATACGCTCTGCTCACCTATTGCATACATGCACTTTTTGATATGTACATATTATTTTTCAAGATATTTTTCTCCCTTTTTGGATTAGTAACTAATCCTTAAAGCATGGATTTATATTTTAGCATCTCTTGATCTCCCAGTTTTAAATATACATATATTTTGATCCCTTAAGGTCAGAGGTGTCCTTAAGACTAGATCTCTTTGTTGTTTTTTATTTTATTCTTATGGAATATAATATTCCTAAGGGTGAACCCTTGATGGGTTGACTAGTGAGTAGCCACATTCACTAGGCGGTTCAATTCCATCTTTCCAGTTGTGCCATTCTCTGTGTGGTTCACAATGGGACATAAGTTCTCATTGGGTGAGGTAATCACACTTTTCTCTCTCTATAGATGTCTCTCTTATTATGATCTAGGAGTTGACGAAGACTTGAGTCCTTGGGGGTTTAAGGTTTCACTTTGTCCCTTGAATTATGATGAGATTATCTTTTCATTCTGATCTCCTTTACCAAGAGTTTGCATCGAGTCCATACTCTTGCTAAAGTGGGGGCTTAATGTATCATCTTAAAATGGAAGCACTTCCATGATAAGAGTGTTTAGCCCTTTGAGTAAGTGGTCTAGGGTCATGTTAAGCACCTTGATCAGGTCTTTGCATATATTTGGCTTTCTCCCCACTTTCCACTTCTTTTCTGCACTCGATTTCTTCATTATAGGTAAAATTAGGGTTAGGATCTCGAGGATTCTCCTTAATTTCCCTTTTCCATGGCTCTATTTTCTAGGTAGGACTTAGAAATAGGTCATCCTTGCCTTCATCATAGTCATCATAGGATTTTATGCCTATCCCTGGCATTCTGTCCCTTTCTGGCATCATTTTTAGGTCTCCATGCATCCTCGAGACCTCCTGTTATGATTCTAGCTGGATCTGGGCCCACAGCGTCAGAATCAAGGTAGATCCTGACTAGGTCAGAATCAAGCTAGATCTTGACTAGGTCAGAATTGAGTTTGATCCTAACTAGGTTAGTTACAAGCTCCATTTTTCCCCCCTATTCAAATTTCCAAATTCCTTGATTTTCGGGTATCGGGGATATTTGTTTTCCTACCTCCAGGTCAGCCATTTCAGGTTTTAGAATGGTAAATCCTTAAATTGAATTTAATCTAGGTATATTTTCTAAAGGTTAGGACCTAATTGGGATTTAATTCTCCAAGGTGGCCCCTCTAGAGGATTGTGCCCTAGTTCACTATAAAAGGAGGCCTTCCTCTCTCATTTTCACATCTCATCTCAAGAAATTGCAAGCTCTCAAGCTCTCAAGTACAAGCAAGAATTCAAGCATTTAAGAAAGTCTTCAAGAATTCAAGTGTTCAAGTAGTCATCCCTCAAGGAGATCCATTGTTAGCCATTGAAGGATTCAATATCTTTGGAGCCCCCTTAAAGATCCATCCTTCTACATTCATTCAAGCCTTCTCATATGCAAAGATCAATTCAAGATTGGTGTTGAAAATCAAATGCCATTGATTGGAGACATCCTACATTCATTCTACATCCATTGAAGCATTCCTACTTGTGGATTTGAGGACTCAAATCCTCTACAAGGACTTCAACATAAGCAAGGTGGTTTGTTCTAATTGCTTTGTTTATGCACACTACATTTCAATTCAATTTCAAGGTTAATTCCTAAATTGGGGTTTGACCAAGGCAAACCCCCCATACAAAACAAAACCCCCATTTTCTTGCAGGTACAAGTGCATGATTCCAGATCTGAGAGTGAATTTGGATACCCTTTTCGGTGAACTTTCAAGATTTGCGAACAAAGTGAGAATCGACCTCCAAATAAAGAATCTAGCCTTTGACCTTTTATGAGGGTAAAAGTTGACCCGAGCTCATCTTGGAGAAATATTTCTAGGTTTTCTTCATCTCAGAATTTCCAATCTAGAACAGGTTGCAGAATTGCCCGAAAGTACACACAGACATCAGAAATTGGCATTTTCTAGATCTGCCCTAATTTGAGGTTAGTACTTGTATTTCAATCATTTTAGATTTCAAGCATAATTCAACCATAGGGAAATATAGGGTTTCTCTCTCTCTTTCATATTCTTCATAGATTTATTTGATTGTACGTTAGCCTTTTGGTTGATCAAATTGGATCTCTCCTTTGGGAATAGATCTCATATTTCCCCCACATACATTATCCATTACAACACAACACAAATTGTACATTTGAATAGGTGTGATGCCATTTTACCCCTATTCAGTATGAAAGACTACATTCCTACCTCATTAGTATTGGATTTGTTAGAACAAGTGACAACAACAATTTGTATTTGAAAGGTGAAACTAACAATAGGATTCTTATTGCTGAAATTTTTGTTGATGATATCATATTTGGAGGACATGATAACCTATGCAGATCATTTGATGATGAAATAAGAAAAGAATTTGAAATGTCAATGTTTGGAGAAATTAAATTTTTTATTGGCTTGCAAATTTTAAAACAAAATGAAGGCACATACATTACTCAATTAAAGTACATAAAAGAATTATTAAAGACATTCAGTGTGGAGGATTCAAAACCAGTCAGTACACCTATGGTCATTGGATGAAAATTGACAAAGGATAACCAGTCAACCGAAATAAATTGGACATTATACAAATCAATGATTGGTAAGTTGATGTATGTTGTGCATAGTAGACTAGATATTGCACATGCAGTTGGAATTGTAGAAAGATTTTCTGCTAATCCTAAAGAATCACATATGACTACTGTAAAAGGAATTTTGAGATACTTGAAGAACATTTAAAACCATGGCTTGTGGTACAAGAAAGAAGACAGTTTTGAGCTAAAGGTTTATACAGATGTGGATTGGGCTAGAAATATTGATGCTAGAAAGAGCACTACTGGTGGAGCATTCTTTTTGGGAGAAATATTAGCTACTTGGATAAGTAAGAAACAAGAATGCATTTCTCAATCCACTATAGAAGCATAATTTGTTGTTGTTGTTGCTAATTGGTCAAACATTGTATGGATAAAACATCTTTTGGAATGTATGAATGAAGATATCACTGACCCAGTGATAATATATTGTGATAACACTAGTGTCTAAGAATCCAATGATGCATGCAAATATAAAGCATATATCTATAAAGTATCACTACTTGAGAGAATAAGTACAAGAAAAACAAGTGAAATTGGAGTATGTGAAATCATAAGAGTAACTCAATGACATATTTACTAAACCCTTACCAAAGGATACATTTGAGTACTTGAGGACTAGACTAGGGGTCCATCCCCTGTCGACCAGTCACTAAGGAGATTAGGAGGTTGCATAAACCTATACTTTATCAGAATATCAAATTATGTTGATGCATTATGTTCACACTTTAGGTTTCCTGAGGTTGTGAAAGTTGAAAGACAAACTCAGCCTACATATCGGTACATGAAAAGTACTTGATCTAAACCGAATAGTAGAGATAATATTTTGGCTACTGAAGAGTTGTTTATTTTATTTTTCGCATTGGTGTCAAAGGAAGAAAAGAATCAATGAAATATTTATTTGAAGAGAGATATACACACATGGAGAGAAGATCAAATTTGCAAGGAGAGACTGCATGGAGAATATTGATGTTGCGTAGTGATTAAACATATTAAATGTACAAAGCTAGGGAGAGCTTACCGAGTTACATCATTTACATATAGAGTTGTAGAATAGATGTTTGGTATTCTATTACATATTTCATGTTGTGTTGTCATCAATGCCAAAGAGAGAGATTGATAAACTACAATTGATTGAATATCTTGAGGGAAAGTTTGAAAATGGAATGGATATTTGAAAGATAATGATTGATGATCATCGAGCTAACTAAAGTGTATTTAAGAAATTAAATCAGTTAATGTATTGTCATTGATGTCAACTAGTTTTGACTATACTTATCATGATGGTTAAAAACATCTTAAGAAAGGAAAATCATAAAGGAATGAGATATCTACATGAAGATTAGATGGATGAGAAAGATATGGATATAGTATTCATTGGGTAACTTATTGATGATTCTATGGCATTATGTTATTTATTTGATTATATTACATGAATCTATTATATATTGAAGATCAAGAATGAACAAGTTTATGTGGTCGGTAAATGAAGAATTCAATATACACTGAGCAAGTATAGTGTATACCGAGTATAATGGTAACCGAGCTAGTTATCACTAACGCATTTTGGTATCGACCGAGTGAAATAAATAAATGGAACTTATGACTTACAACTAAAGATGATGAACTAGACAATTGTTTATGATTATGAGGTAAATGATAATGTTTGTTATGATGATCAAATGACTAACAAAATTTAAGGATAATTGGATGAAGGAGAATGAAACATGTTATTGACACAACTGTCGAGGAAGGTTAAAGTAGAAAAATCAATGGTGAAGATTTAGAGGCAAAATCTATGGATGGAAATAAAATAGTTTATGATATCTATATAAAGAGACATGAGATTCATTATTGAGTCTGTTGTAGAAGAATTCCTATGAAAAGATTGATTTCATGCAACATTGATCAAACTGGTTGAAGACAAAATTGAGAAAATTTGCAGACAACACTGAGTGGTAGAGAAAGAAATTATCGAGCAAAACAAAGTTGGAGGAATGAAGATATTGAATTAATTATTAATCAAAGGTATTTTTGAGCTTAGCATAGATATGAAAATCTATAAATCAAGTTGTATTTGAAATAGATCATTACTATATCAGTTTAAACATTGGTACAGATAAATATCTTAACTGAGTGGGACTTAAGAGTCCTTATATTTCAATATGAAATTCAATTAATGTTGATCATTTTCTTGTTGACCCCATAGTGAATGTTTGGTCAAGGGAGAAATATTAGTGATAAATCCTCTAACCAGGTCACACCTCACAGTGTGTTTTGTAACTGTTGTGGTTCCACAACCATGGTCCCCTTTTAAGCCACTTTGCTTTAGCCCCCCCTCTTTCTGGCTTGCTCTAGGTTTTTTCTCTGCTTGTCTTTTTAGTTGTTTGTATTTAGGTCTAGTTGTTTCCTTGGTCTTGTTTGATTTTCATGCTTTCACAGTTTTGGAGTCCCGAAAGTGTGAAAAGCCCAAAAATATGATAAACCTTGAGCATATGCAATCTAGGATTTCAGAATTTTGGAGGTCTGGATACTGAAGGGTTTGATTCTCCAAAGAGAACCATCCTTTTGACATTTCATAGGTTAGGGACCCCCCAAAGGCCAATCGATAGAGGTGGCTAATGTCACCCCCGTTGGTTTCCTATATAAGGCAGAGAACCCTCATTTGTCCTCACTTGTTCTCTGCTCGTGATAACATTTTTTGGAGCTTTCAGGCACACATTTTTCCCTCAGTTTCTTCTGCTCCTCGGTTGCTTGTGTCTAATTTTTAGCATTTCATCTCATGGCATGTTTGAGGTTGGTGTCTTTCTCTCTCCCCCTCTATCTTTCTCATTGGTTTCTGGTTTTGTCTTCCATTTTTTCTTTGTTAGTTAACATTAGCTAGGGTTTTTTTGTTTTGGTTAGTCTCATCCTACTAAGGGGTTGCAGGGTTCTCCTCCTAGACCCCTTAGCCTTAGGTTCATGGTCAAACTTGTTTTGAGCTCATTTTTTAGCTCAAAACCCTTAACCCTTGTTTTGCAATATTTGACCATATAACTTTCAGACTTTCACAATTCAAAAATCGGAGAGGATCTATCTTCAAGGGAATCAACTACGTCCCCATTTTGGTGTTTCAGTGATTTTGCACACTGAATATTTGACATGCTTGAATCATCAAAACATGAGCTTTCACACCTCCAAAGCACCGAGCCCAAAACTCTGGCTGTGTCTGCTTCTTTCAACATTTTGGCCTTTTCGGCCTTTTGGAGGTCATGTACCCCTGAAGGTCAAAACGACTAAAATTAGTTTCTAGAGACTTTATCTTCAGTAGTTTAGTTATTTCTATCTCATTTTTCTCTTGCATAATTTGTGTAGCTTGATGATCTCTGATTTGTGTCCTTGGCTCTTTGTAGAAATGGAAGAGAAGGTCAACTCACTAGCTGTGAGATATCAATTCAAAGGATATCACGCACCCTCCAAAGTGGGGATTTTACATATGGAGATCACAGATACTGACATCAAGAACATTAGTTGGAATGACTACCTGATTAAATGTGCACAACTGGCCAAGAGGTTTGAGGAATGCACTTCATTAGTGTATTGTTCTTTGGTAAACACAATAGCACACCCTGTCTCCATCCTATCATCAGATTTGATCAACACTCTAGCAAGTCACTATATACCAGATGAAATAATGGTCAAGAATAGCATGGGTGAAGTAGTCTTGGATCTCTAGCTAGACAACATTGAAGATGTCTTCCACCTACCTAAGGGGGTAGACAAGTTTTACAACTTCTCCATTGGCAAGGGAAGTGAGTTTTACAACAAAGATGTCTCATTATCCCATGAGATTGTGAACAAGGAGTACCTCATACAACCTCTACCTAGAAATAAGTTGGAAAAGATAGACATGCAAAGAGGATACATGAAAGAAGACATCTAGGTAGCCATCACCATGATCAGTCAAGTGTATGGATTTCCAAAGTTAGTACAATTGGAACCCTGGATGATCCTACTCATTGAAAAAATAAAAGATAGGCATACAAGATTTGATTGGGCTGCCATCCTCAATGACAACTTGGATCAGCAGTTGATCATAGTAAATAATGATCTACACTTCTACATGACATCCTATGTTGTGTACCTACTGGCTATAAGGGCAGTGTACCCAGGATTGGTGAAATTCAGTGCTATGGGTGATCAAAATGCATGGCCATTCACAGTATACCCACAATTGGTTTAGAAGGAGTGCTACGCACATGACAGTCCTAAATTCCACATTGTTAATGATACTTTTGTGTTTGCTATCATACGATCCACAGAAGGAGACTATGCCAAAAGGATGTCAATAGAAGCTGCTACAAAGGTGAAGGCCCTTGGGGCATTTTATATTTAGTTTAAAACTTTTACATACATCCGGGTGGCAAGAAGCACCCTGGCCCCTAAAAAGATGCCAAGATATCCATTAGATAGGGTAATCTTGCTGGAGATGGCCCAACAACTATCAGATGCTCATGAACATATCCAACACAAGAAGAAGCATTGTTGGGATTTTCCAATTTCCATAGGGCCCCACTATGTACAAGACATGAAGATTTGTAAGTCCTTGGCATTTGAATGGGATGAATTCCCACTATAGAGTTACAACCTCATAAGGACCTGATTCGATCCAATTTGTACATACAATTATATAATGGGAAGGCATTATGTACACAAACCACACATTAAGGACCATTGGATAAACTGCCTTGATGACTATGAGGTTAGGATTCGTGACTACTGCCAGATGAGCTTGGATCTAACACAGACTACTCTCTTGTTGAGGATACTCCCTAAGGTGAAGGGAGCTAACTCTGAGGATGTCCTAGATCCTATTTACAATTTTAATAAAGTATTCAATAGGGCCATTTTGAATGCAGAGATTGATAAGGATGAAAATGATGATATCAACTTCAAGGAAGGACATGTCATTAAAGTGACTAAGGCATGGATTGCCCATCCATTTCTTATCAATCCAGTTCCAATGAAACAACAACCAAATCAACCCTCCAAGGAAAAGAAGAAGAAAGGGGAGAAGGTGTTGATGCCATAATTCAAAGAAGCTACACCGCAGAAGTTGAAAATGGTGTATAGACATGAGTGCCCTATGGCATATAGTTTTTCTACCCACTCAAAGAAGCCCAAGACTAGAATGACTGGAAGCATATAACCTCTAGATACTCCTTCGTCTAGCGGTCCTAAACCTTTGAGTGCACCAAAGAAGGTGCCCAAGTTCAAGGTAATAGGACCTAGGCTGACTGGGGTGACAAAATGGCACATGTACAAAAGGAAGAAAGACTTGATGCCCACTCATATGGACACCCTCTTAGAAGAAGATAAAGATGAGGAGGATCAATTTCCCCTAAGAAGAGGAACCTGATCCATAGGATTCTTAAAGAGAAGGCGGGTACTGGAGGATGATCAATAAGAAGATGCGGGAGGAGGAACCCAAGGGGAACCTATAAATCTAGATGCTCTAGGAGATGATGAATTTTACATCTCTGACTTTGAGGGACTTCATGGTTTCCAAGAATCTAAGTAACAGGCTCCAACTATAGGACAATCCTTTTCTTTTGTTTCCTTCCCTACATAGTTCACTAGTCCTCTTGGTAAAGTGGGAGATGAAGTCCTACGAGACTCTTAGGAATCAGTTGAGGAGATCACGACTAAATTTCAAAAGGAGACTATGGAGTCAGGAAGGTATTCTTCTATAGGTGTCACCTCTGAGGAAGACATAGCATCACAAGTTCCCTTGGTTTCACACTCAGTTCCACCTCCACCTCCACCTATGCATCAAGATCCACCTCCACCTCCATAATCAACACCACCTACCACTCCACTTCCACCTCCAATTCAAACTACTCCATTGCCACCACAACCTCCACCTTTCCATGTTCCCATGCCAACTCTGCCTCCTTTTCCAATGCCTTCACCCACTCCCCCCACCGTTCCTACTCCTCCCATGCAAAACCCTCCTTCCCAAGCTCCCATTCCACCACTAGTCCACACTGAAATACTGGCACAAGGGCCTCATGAGCCATAGAAGGAAATAGAGGCAATCAATGAGATTCTGTTAGAAGGACAAGATGGATCGGAGAAATAGGTTGAAGAGGAAGAACAGACAAATGTGGAAGAAGAGCTAAATATGATGGAAGAGCAAGAAATAGAAGGAGGGGTCATGAGGAGATGGAGATAGAGAAACCAACTACTACCTTGACTCTAGCCACCCCTTAGAAGCCCCTTAATTCCTTTTCAAAGCCCACTTGGTTCACCAAGGAGATCTAGCCAAGAACAAGGGTGTATACCGATGCTGATATAGATATGGTGGCATTGGGGTGAGTATTCCATCAGACAAGATCTAGTACTCAAGTAAGAACTCTCTCATATGTAATGCAAGATCAGGAAGGTAGATGGAAGGCTTAGGTGGTTGTCCCCATAATGAATGTTAATATGGTGAAAGTCACTCTAGATGATTATGTGCTGGAAGAGGTAGACCTAGGAGAGCTGACTAGAGAAGGAAGTAAAACTCTAGCTACACTAGGACTAAAATATGCCTTAGGCTTCATGGACAAGGATGAAGAGAAGATCAAGGCATTAATGGAACAATTGGTCCCATTAGCCATTAACGACCAATTTCTCAAGCACTACTTTGGATCTTCATGGACCTATGATATTTCTTATACATTATTTTACTTTAGAGTCTCTTCCTTTGTCCTCTCTTTGTGTCTTGTCTTTTGTGTCTTTTCCTTGGGTCTTTTGGTTTGCATCTTCTTGAGGGGTAGGTGTTTCTTGAGCTTAATGACCTGCATTAGGTAGTCTGGGCAAGAGATAAGGGTCTTCCTTTGTCAAACTATTTGAATTAGTTTTGTCTTGTAGCGAGCCAGATACAAATGCTGGAAGTGAGGTGTTTTCCTCTCATACTTCTCAAAAAGGGTTCATCAGGACAAACCATCCTCAACACTAACACAAATTTAAAAGGGATCCTAGACTAGGAACCTCTTGGATAGGATTTTGGTCAGAATCAGGTAATGTCCATGGTCACGAAGAAGGTCAAAAGTTTGAACTCTCTCCCAACTAGAACACAGACTAAAAGAAAACAAGAAGAAAGAAAAAAGAAGGAACACATAAAGACAAAGGTCAACAAGGAAGGAAGCTCAAAAGCTGGGGTAGCATAGTCTAAGCGCTGCCCTGGTTTCAAAAAAAAAAGAGAAGAAACTATTTTTTATAAGACTAGAAAGAACCAAAAATGGGGTAGCCTAATCGCTGCATTGGGTTCACCAAAGTACCAAGATTTGAACAAAGGAGAAACAAGTTATCCAGAATGCAATGGTTTGAATGATTTAGTTTCAATCTAACATATGTTAAGTCTAAGAGCCCTCCAAAGAAGTTTAAAACTTTGAACAAAGCTCATCTGTAGAATGGGAAGGGTAATTGTAGCAACCTCTACTGGGGCTATAAATGCCTAGTTGGCAGTAGAGGAAGGTTAAATTTACTCTTCACCAAATTCAGATTGGTGGGCAGTGATCTGATGATGATTGGTTGAGAATCAGGAGAGGCTTATGGTGATGGATTCTTGGAAAATTTGAACACACGTAAACACACATTGGATGCAGATGTAATGATTTTCTTGGTCTTGATGATGATAGGATAATCACTCTAGCTAAAGGCCTTGTGTCTGGCTCACCTTGAGATAGGATTGTTTTAGGGTGGAATGGCTTTGGGATACTCGAGTGGTTTCCCTTTCTTTTATTGGGACTATTTGTTGTGGTTCCACAACCATGCTCCCATTTTAAGCCACTTGGCTTGAGGCCCCCCCTCTTTCTGGCTTGCTCTAGGCTGTTTCTCTTCTTGTCTGTTTAGTTGTTTGTCTTTAGGTCTAGTTGTTTCCTTGATCTTGTTTGTGTTTCAGACTGGAAGGAGGATTTTGAGGCCTTTAGAAGTATTCTTCAAGGAATCACATTTTTGGTTGAAATTATGAGTGAGGAGGATGGTTGGGAGGAGAAGATCCTGAAGTGGAAAAAGGCACTAGAAGACCTCATAGTAATAAGGAAGAAACACTTCCAAGTTTTGGTTAAGGTGTATGAAGGGTCAGAGCTAGATAATTTTGAGGAATGCATCCAAAATATCACTGGCACTTTGACCATTTTTGAGAAGGTTTTGAAGAGAATGAATAAAAGGAGAGATGAAGGTTTATTTTTTGTGGGAGAAATGCATAAGTTTTTCAAGGGGTTGGACCTAGATTTATATGAAGAGGATGATGAGAAAACAATGCATCTCATGAATGTCATTTGAAAACAATCTTTAGACATCTTCGGAGGAGTTAGTACAAAAGAAGATCTCCAGCAAATTTTCTATTAGAAGGAAGAAATTTAGAAGATGTTATCTCAGGAAGAGGAAATAAAGGGGTTTGTAGTGGAATTGATCACCTTCTGAGAGAGACAATAAGAACTCCTTAAAGGGGTCAAAATGACTAACTTTGAAGAGGTTCAAGAGATTGTGGATAGGTTCTGTAAAGCTCACCCAGAAGTCCTTCCAAGTTGATAGACACCCAATTTTGACTTAGTCAAATTTTGTATAGAGAAAAAGCATTTTTCACACTTAGCCATTTTTGAAGACCTGGATTTTCAACTGTTTGGTCCTAGAGGTTTTTTCAGCCTCCAAAAGTTTGAAAGTTCAGAAAAGGTCACCTCCACACTTAGTCAATTTTGGAGCTTCATTTTTTCAAGGCAATAGTTAGGATTTGAAATTTCTGGACACGACCACCTTTTAACTTCAGTCATCTCCAACTTGATTTTTAAGTCAGATAGATCATGTCAAGAGGGTCATTTCTGCATGATTTGAGGGCCTCTTCTAGTTGATCCCATGTGGGAGAGCCATAACAGAGGATAAAGGGCAGGATCACAAGTTTCATGAAGAACATGCATGAGTTCCAGTTGCATTTTTTACTTATTTTATGCATGATCTGCTCCAAGTTTTGTAATGCATGAGGTTTAATTCCATTCTAGGGTAGTTCTAATTGGTTTTAGAGATAGTTTCCTTCATGTAATCTCTAGTCTAGATTTATTTTCAAGTTTTAGATGTAGCTGAAACCCTAGCTGCGAAATTGAGAGCACAACTCTATAAAGTGTATGAACTCAATGTAATTAGGGGTAAATATTTATCATTAATACAATACATAGAATTGGTGCTTCAACGTGGTGTGATTTATTCTGCTATGTTTGAAAAATTTGTGAATGTGTGAATTGCTCATGAAATAAAGAATCGGTTGATTGTGTGGTGATTCTGATCTAGATTTCTTTTAGTTCAGTGTTTACCTTTGCTGCATTACATCGTTGTGAAAAATTATTGAGAAGATCTCTCCTTTTCGATGCTTTGAAGATAAACTTGTCTCACATGTGTGCACTTTCATGGTGGCTTCGTGATCTGATGATTTTTGTCTTGTTATACATCTGCATTTATTTCCATTGATGATTGCATCTATCTGGCTGAGATTGTGATTTCATCAGATCTTTGTTTTATGGGTTTTTCTCATCTTCTTGGTATTTTAATTCACGAAGCAGTGTGATATTGGTTTATGTCCATTAGTTTCTTTGAATGGATTTCTTTTAAATTCTTGTTACCTTTCCTCTTACCTTCCTTACATATCAATTACGGTAGATTAATTAGATTAACATTGTTTTCATTTAAAAATCTAAAAATCCCAAAAAGAAAGTATTGTTGTGTTTGAAGTTTTTTTTGTAGCCTTTTTGAGATATGAACTGGAAAAGGCCTCCTCGTGAATAGATTCACATTTATCTTCTATTGAGCTATCGAAGCGCTTGAGACCCAACCTAGAAGGAACCTTGAGACTGACTAACATCATTCTTCCAAGAGGGGAATTTGCTTACGTAAATTACTAGCCATTGTCTCGTGTAAAAATGATGCTCAATAGTAACCTTTAACATGATTGGTGCCTAACCAAGCTCACTTTAGAAGAGTGAATTATTTTGGGTTACCGACCCCAGGTGGTTTTTCCTCTAACAAGGTTTCCACATTAAAAATATATGTCTTATATGTGTCTAGATGTGTTGAATCATTATTTTACTTTACACATTACTATAATTGGATTGATCGGTAAAAATAGTATTTCATTTACTGGTAATCGGTATATGAAGAGAAAGGTACAATTGATATTTTATCGAGTTGATTAATTGATTTGAAAGTTTTTTTATATACATCTAGGAGTATTTGGGACTGTAGGATAATTGGAATTAATTGATTCACCCCCCTCTTAGTTATCTAATAATTCTTCCTGAAAGGGGTAAAATGGAATCACCTCTATTCAATGTAATGTATGGGGGAAATATGAGATCCACTCCTAAATCCAAATTCCCAAAGGAGAGATCCAATTTGATCAACCAAAAGGTTATTACACAATCAAATCAATCTATGGAGAATATAAAAGAGAGAGAAAAACCTTATATTTCCCTATGAAGAATTGTTCTTGAAATCTAAAATAATTGAAATAAAAATACTAACCTCAAAATAGGGCAAATCTAGAAAATGCCAATTTCTGATGTCGATGTGTACTTTTGGGCAATTCTACAACCTATTATAGACTGGAAATGCTGAGACAAAGAAAACCTAGAAATCTTTGATCTTTCTGACAGCAGGTAGTCTTTGACCCTCATAAAAGGTCAAAGGCTACATTCTTTATTTGAAGGTTGATTTTGACTTTGTTCACAAATCTCAGAAGTTCACCGAAAAGGGTATCTAAATCTAATCTCAGATCCGAAGTTTTACACCTGCACCTATACAAAAAAGAGGCTTTTTGTTGTTTGTTTGAGGGGTTTGCCTTGGTCAAACCCTAGTTTGGAATCAACCTTAATATTTAAATTGAAATGGATAATTCTAGCAAGTAGTAGAAGTAGATCTAATAATGAAGCTATGCAATTTGATAGATATACAATTGTATTTCAAATGTAAACAAGTATAATGATATGAAAGCTTGAACACAATAATGGAAAATGTAAATCAAAACTATGAAAGTAAATATGAAACCTACATGCTTGTATGCTTAGAATCCACCTTGATAGAAGAACAAATAGATCTTAGAAGATGAACAAAGGATCTTAAAGGAAGATCACACCACCATGATGGCTAGATCTAGGGTTTGAATGATGAATCTTGCATGCTTGAACTAAATCCCTTCAAAGGCTTGAATGCTTGAATCCTTGATCTTCAATGGAGAATTTGGATGGAGAAGAGGACTTTAATGCTTCCTTGAAAATGCTTGGGAGATTCTTTCTTGACCTTGCTTGAAATATTGAGTGCTTGATGGCAAAAGGAGATGGTGAATGAGATATGAAAATGAGAGGGGAAGGCCTCCTTTTATAGTGAACTAGGGCACAAACATCTAGAGAAGGGCGACATTGGAGAATTAAATCCTAATTAACCTTAACCCCTAGAAATGGACCCACTTTAAATGCAATTTGAGGATTTACCATTTTGAAACCTGAAATGGACGACCTGGAGGTGGGAAAAGAAATATCTTCAAAACCCGACACCTAGAAATCATGGGAATTTGAAATATGAATTGTGAGTTAAGGACGAGGTTGACCCTGACCCTGCAAAGAGTTGATTCAAGGTGCTTGACATGACCTAGACCACTCACTTGGAGGGCTAAATGCTCTTAACGTGGAAGTGCTTCCATTTTAAGATGATACATTAAGCCCCCACTTTAGCAAGAGTATGGATTCGATGAAAACTCTTGGTAAAGGAGAAGGAATAAGAGATCCCAATGGATTTGAAACAAGATAGAATGACACTTAGGGACACAAGCCCCCATGCTAAGGATTCTAACTTGACATACATTCATGAGGGTGTGAAAATAAAAAGACACAAAAGAGGGGTTAGTACTAAAACAAACCCAAATCAATTAGCATAAGAAACCTTGCTAAGAAACATTTCTTATACATATATCATATTTGGAAAGCTATCATAAAAGCATAAATAATTACATAAGAAAGACAAGAGAAACACTATAAATAAAATATCTTCATGATCTAATCCTACTAGCATGAAAGCGAAAAGAGAGAAAGGGAAAAGAGTGATTACCTCGCCTAGTAAGATGCCCACCTTACCATGAATCACCCTGGAGGGAGAGCCCAACAGGTTCACCCATAAACTATGGTTGCAATTGTAATGCATCTTCTGACAGCTTCTGGAATACTTATAGATCCACCTTCGTGTATCACTATGACTATGAAATGTGTGTCTCCTCAAGATTTAGCAAATTATGTGCATTACCTTCAGAAGATTTAGCATATAAATGTGTGTCCCTTCAGGATTTAGCAACTTGTGTGCATTACCTTCAGAGGATTTAGCATATTTGAAATTGGAAATGCATGTCCCTTTAAGATTTAGCAACTTATGTGTGTTACCTTCCAAGATTTAGCATATGGAAGTTTTTTTGAAAAATGTGTGTCTCCTTAGGATTTAGCAACTTATGTGCGTTACCTTCCAAGATTTAGCATATGGAAATTTTTTTGAAAAATGTGTGTCTCCTTAGGATTTAGCAACTTATGTGTGTTACCATAGGAAGATTTAGCATATGGATGCGTGTCTTTTCAGGATTTAGCAACTTATGTGCATTACCTTCCAAGATTTAGCATCTAAAAATAAAAAACTATAGTGCAAGGGAGACCCTATATATGCCCCCCTCCTTAATATGGAAAAAACATACTATTTTGTCATGTTAAGGAAAAGAAAGAACAATGATAAAGCCTTCTTCAACATCAAGACAATATCCACAAACAACACCTAGTCCAAACCAAGAAGGTCACAGCTCCTATGAGGCCATGGAAGGGATGAATGTAAAGAGATATCATGCAAGAAGTGAAAAGAAAGTAAGCCTTATGAGAGATAGCACACTATTCAGTTTCCAGGGTGAGAGATATATCATCCATGGAAACCCAATGTCAAACAATAAAACAGGTTGTTATCAAGGAGATAGATCCTTGATGTAAACCAAAATTTTCATGTATGATTGGATATCACATAATAGATAAATACTACTTAACCAAGGAAAGAGGTGAATCCCAGAAAGATAGAAAAGAAGGAGATGGCATCCTTGCCCCCCAAGTGTAGGAACAAAGATTAAAGAGGATACCTACTTCACAATGCAAGGAGATATCCTATTTACAACAATGTACACCATATCCTTAGCAAGGGATATTGACCCCTACATCCAAGAATATAGATAATCATGAAAAGGATATGTCACTCATGGAAAAGGATCCTAAAATGAAAGAGATCTTATCAAGAAGACCCCCACCAAAGAGGAGTGCTTTAGATAAAATATCATCTTTCAATAGGCGAGAATAAAGATTCAATCATCAAGCCCCCTACAAAGAGGAAGAGGAATCTTTGAAATGAGGGAAACAACTCTAACACCAAAGTAAGGGTGAGAGTTTATAAAGAACATAATTTGCAAAATAGAGAAGAAGTGACGACGTAGGACAACAACTTCTCATATAAGAATGTTATCCATAGTCAAAACATCTATAAATATGATGAAATAATATTGCAATATAAAAAAATGCCACTAAGCTAAGGAAAGCAATTCCCTAGACAAAGAAAAAGAAAAGAGGTACCTTTCCCCCCAGAGATGAAGACAAGGGATACCTTCGCAAAATGAATGTCTTAGAAAAGATATCTTGAAAAATAGATTCTGTGGATGATTAAAAACATAATGCAAAACCATAGAAAAATAGGAGAGAATACCAATTAAGCTCCATTATAATATATGCTAAAAGCCTAATGGATCCTAGGAGACTGTATGAAGATACACCTCTTGCCCCCCAGTCATGAGACAAGAGGGGAAGAACATCTACATTATATCTGAAGGAGGGGAATCCCCTATATCAAAATTATGAAGGAATTGTAAAACTGCACGAGAGTGAGATATAATTCCTAAAGAAGCTCTTTCTCTAACATATAACTTGAAATGTTTACAATCAATAAGTAAATGTGTGTTGCTATAATGTAAAGGTCATTTGTATTTGTATAAAGCATCTATCAGCATAGGTCTAAAGATTTCTTTCTTGGAATTCATTAGCTCAACATATACCTTCTTAGCCACTTCTTGACGAGTATTAGAGTTATCTAAGATAGGTGTGGGGAGAAGAATGTGAAGAGGAGGATGATGATTAACATCACCTACCTTGACTTGAGATTTTGAACAACCAACACCATACATATCTAGTTTAGGGGGTACATGAATGGGAAACCTAATACCATGTTCATTAACTCCAAGCCCTAAACCTTTATAAATTTGTTTAGTCACCATATTATATTCGGTAGTGTTCATATTATGTAAATCTTCTACATGAGGTGATTGTTTATCATGTTCATGAGTAAAGGTTGTATAAGGTGGGATAATAGGTTTTCAAGAATTTTATTTACCCTTTCCTTTAATATCATCATGAATCTGAGGAGAAGGTAAATCAAAGAAATCTTGCATATCTGCATCCTGAACTATAATTTGAATCCCATCATAAGTATGGGAAGAGTGAGGATGAATAGATGGAGAATTAGGTATCAGATTAGGAAGATTGGGATTGATAGGATTAGGATTAGGATTGATAGGATTAGGGTTAGGAATATTAGGAGATGGTTTATCATCTACCAAATTCTTCACATAATCCAAAAGATTAATAAGGCTACTACATAAATCTTTAATAAAAGTTTTGAATGTAGGCAGACTAGTGTTGGTCAACTTCACAAAATCATAGGCAAGAGAAAAGTGAAGGGTCATCAACATAATGAAGTGAATGATACTCTCATAAACATCATAGGTATTATAAAGAGATGCTAAAAGAAGGGTAATAAAGAACATGACCACACACCAAAGCATCTTAACAATCTCCATAGAAAGTGAAATATTTTTGTATTTTATTGAATATATAATTATTTTTTGTGTATTTTTTAATTTAAAATGTAAGAGCATAAAGTAGATGTAATCTAAATGCAAGAAAGGATCTAAAATCTAACACAATAGGGCATCTAATCCCACAAAATAAAGGAGAGTAAGTATGTCAGGTTCACCAAAATGAATAGGGGTTAAATTGAATCACCTCTATTTAATTTAATGTATGGGGGAAATATGAGATCCACTCCTAAATCCAAATTCCCAAAGGAGAGATCCAAATTGATCAACCAAAAGGTTAATACACAATCGAATCAATCTATGGAGAATATGAAGGAGAGAGAAAAACTTTATATTTCCCTACGAAGAATTGTGCTTGAAATTTGAAATAATTGAAATACAAATACTAACCTCAAAATAGGGAAAATCTAGAAAATGTCAATTTCTGATGTCTGTATGTACTTTCAGGCAATTCTACAACCTATTTCAGATTGGAAATACTAAGATGAAGAAAACTTATAAATCTTTTATCTTTCTGATAGCAGGTAGTCTTTGACCCTCATAAAAGGTCAAATGTTACATTCTTTATTTGAAGGTCAATTTTGACTTTGTTCACAGATCTCGGAAGTTCACCGAAAAGGGTATCCAAATCTAATCTCAGATCCGAAGTTCCGCACCTGCACCTATAAGAAAAAGAGGGTTTTTGTTGTTTGTTTGAGGGGTTTGCCTTGGTCAAACCCTGGTTTTGAATCAACCTTAATATTGAAATTAAAATGGAAAATGCTAGCAAGTAGTAGAAGTAGATCTAACAATGAAGCTATGCAATTCGATAGATATACAATTGTATTTCAAATGTAAACAAGTATATTGATATGAAAGCTTGAACACAATAATGGAAAATATAAATCAAAACTATGAAAGTAAATATGAAACCTCCATGCTTGTATGCTTGGAATCCACCTTGATATAAGAACGAATAGATCTTAGAAGATGAACAAAGGATCTTGAAGGAAGATCACACCACCATGATGGCTAGATCTAGGGTTTGAATGATGAATCTTGCATGCTTGAACCAAATCCCTTCAAAGGCTTGAATGCTTGAATCCTTGATCTTCAATGGAGAAGTTGTATGGAGAATAGGACTTGAATGTTTCCATGAAAATTCTTGGGAGATTCTTGCTTGACCTTTCTTGAAAGATTGAGTGCTTGATGGAAAAAGGAGATGGTGAGATGAGATATGAAAATGAGAGGGGAAGGCCTCCTTTTATAGTGAACTAGGGCACAAACCTCTAGAGAAGGCCGACATTGAAGAATTAAATTCCAATTTACCTTAACCCCTAGAAATGGACCCACTTTAAATGAAATTTGAGGATTTACCATTCTGAAACCCGAAATGGCCGACCCAGAGGTGGGAAAACAAATATCTTCGAAACCCGACACCCAGAAATCATGGGAATTTGAAATTTGAACTGGGGGTCAAGGAAAAGGTCAACTCTACCCTAGTTTAGGGTCAAGGTCAACTTTAACCCTCAAGGTTGAATTTGACCTTGAGGTCAAAAACCTCAAAACCCTAGCCTAGAATGCTAGGAAATGCATATATATACTAGAAACAGAGATGAAAGGAAGTAGTATGAGAAGAACAAGTCTAATCTGAGCAAAGAGCTGATTCAAGGTGCTTGACATGACCCATACTACTCACTTGGAGGGATAAATTCTCTTAACATGGAAGTGCTTCCATTTTAAGATGATACACTTCCCAATAATCCTTTAACTCATCAATAATTTTCTTATCATTGGCTAGGGATATATACCCCGTTTCTATTTTCTACTCCCATAAGGCTTCTACTTGTCCAAGGATCTACTCATCTTCCTCCAAAGTGAGATGAATGTCAATATCACCACCTTCCTTAAGAGTCATTTTTAATTTTTCCACTATGTTATGGTTCTTTTCTATGTATATGTATCCTGCTATTATTTGTTGATGTTCCTTGATTGATATATAGGTTGCCATATCGAGGTCATGATTCTTTAATAATGACCTAGTTCTTATTTTCTTCAATTCCTCTTTTTTCTTCTGGGTCCTCTCACATAGTTGTTGTAATTGTTTATGAGGGTGTACGACTTGAGTATCCAACTAGTTTAATTTTCCTTGTAGCATCCTAGATTCCTAAGTAGATTACTCTTCTTCATCTTGTGAATTATCATGGAAAGCCCCTAATTCCTCTTGTATAGTATCCTAGAACCTTTGGAAAAGACTCTAATTGTTTGGCTATGTATTTTATCCTTATCAAGAATTTTCTCCATTTCAATTTAATGTGATGGAAAAATAAGTGTTGTACCAAAGGTTGTTGTTCATTATTCTGAGGGGGATCCATTTGGCCTTTTATGGGTAATTGTTCATTCTCTTTTCTTGGAATTGTAGAGTTATCCTTTCTAGTGGAAAGGGTTTCTCCTATTTTATGAGGATTCATGTAGTTTTTAATGATCTCTTCAAGGTCGAGGGCATGTTGTTATTCCAATAGTTCTTCCACATTTCCAATGACAAGATCAACTATCTAAGTATCTTTATTTACATCCCTATTTTGTTCAATAGGTTTATCATTATCTATGGTACTATGATATTCCCCTTCAATTTCATTTTTTGATTGTACATTTGTAGTTTTTCTCTATTTTTCCTTCTTTTAATGTAGTTTCATCCCCCTATAGTTTCTACTCTATTTATCGTGCCCAACCTAGTTTCCAAGTAGAATTTCAATTTCATAAGGTTCTTACTCCATGGTACATGCAATATTAGCTAGGATTTTTAGTCTAGAAGTTTCCCCATATTTGCGTTTGGACCTAGTATTATAAGGACTCTGTACTAAAGAAGCATTGAAACCAATGATTATATTTCTTGTGGTGGCCCTAGTTCTTTATCTAAGTTCATGTCCTCCACTATACTCAGAACTCTTATCATTATTATTGTCACCACTTTCTATATCTAAGTGATTAGATGCTTGTAGATTTTATGCACTAGGGTTGTCATTACTAATCTCGGCTCCATGATCCTCTGAATCATCTTCAGAAGCCGTAGAATTATCTTCTTCTACAAACACTTCCCAATAAATTGGAGAAGAACCACTTTATAAACCCTTCATGATAATTAGTTTAATGACCCCATGATGTGCTAATGCATTTTTATTACCATTTTTAACTTCAAGCCTCATCTCTTTAATTGAATGGAAATGATAGAATGAAACATTCACCAACTGACTATGATGAAGATGAAAAAGTAATCTAAACTGGTGGGAAAAAACATATACATACCAATCATCTCCTATAATTTATTACATCATGGCCTTAGCAACACTTAACCAATGGTCTAGTAGAGAAGCCCATAAAGTGCCCTATTTTGGAGTTGTCTATAGAACTTCGCCCAACTCCAAGAAATGCTGAGAAAATATCTTGAGATTAGTTTTGCAAGTTGCATACTCTGGAAAATACGCTTCACCAGTCTGACAAAACCTAATGATTTCAACTATAGTTTCCTCATTTATGGAAAAAGAATGTCCTCTCATCGCAACTGTATCTTCATCACTATTATACCCTATAAAAAATTCAAATGCCACTCCATCATCATAAATGTAGAGGCGTTGGAAAAATACATTCCATCCAACCTTCTTAAATACATCTCATACTTTAGCATTTGCTTTCACTTTCTCTACACTAGTAGGTTCATGGTGAATATGAGGACCCCCCATGGTAGATAAAGACAATACAATAGTTTACAAAGCAATTTTATTTCTAGATTTTGGTAAACGATGGATGAAAGTTACAATGGTGGTTTTCAAGAAAGGTAGGAATAGGGATGAAAAATTGGTAAGGAAAATTGCCATACAAATTAATGAATGAAATCACACTTGATATATGGTTCATATCCCCCCCAACTAGAAAGTTGATGCCTCCTCATCGTACCATAATTTCTAAAAAAAAGAATGAAAAATGAAATCATGATGTGAATGAAATATAAACCTAAGGCATGTTATTGTTCAAACTATTAGCTGTGAGAAGAAGGCCAAAAAATAGATGCCAAGCAGAGAAATATGGAAATCGACAAGCATACACCATGAGATCAAAATTGAGATTGACATCAACATAAAGGAAATTAATGATGAGCATGGTGTGTGATAAGATATGTAGAAGAAATGATTGACAGATTGAGAAGACAAAAAATACATGCACAAACCGGTGCGAGAATATGGAAAAAAAAATAGTCAGCGGGAAGAAGAAAATGATAGACAAAAGACCATGGCTTCAGGAAAGAGGAAAACAATAGTCAGGAAGGACCAGACAAATAACCTGGACAATGAAGATGGTGAAATCAGTGGGGCAAAGCAATGTAGAGATGAAAAAAAGGTGGAAATGAGGCGTGAACAAGTAGGAAGGCTAACATGGATGATGGGAGAACAAAAGGTGGACAAGATAGGGAGGAGTGAATGATGTCAACACAGATCTAGGAAAAGAAAATGATTAATAGGAAATAGGTGTGGTACAATGCAACTAGTAATAGGGTAGGACTTATGAAAGAGAACAACAAAGTCTAGTCAACCTAACAGATGACATAAAGTGGGAAGGAAAAGCACAGTCTTGTCATAAGGGTGAGAGGACATTGAATCATTGAAATTGAATGCTTTTTATAAAAAAAATGATTGATGATAATAGGCTGTCACGTTCTTGGTTTTCAACCAATTAGCACCTGAAAGCACCCTAAATCTGATTGTCACATCTAGGATTATTGTGCAGGCACCATCTATCAAAAATCCAATTTTTAGATGGTAACTAGCCAATACCGCCTAAGGGTTTTCAATATTGGATATTTTTTTTAAATATTTATATACATATTTTGGAAAGTCCAATTAATTACAGAGGTGGAAAATAGTAACAACTATAAGTTCCTTTGCTACCTCACAAAAGAAAAATTATTTGGAAAGGGGATGCTGGTAGAGCATCAGATGGTGACCATTGACAAGCAATTCCCTTTGTTTAGAATCTATAGTGTAGAGATTGACTGCATCATTATCATAGACATGATGAATTTCATAGGGGCCAAGCCAATGAGTGTAAAAATTTCCTTTAAAATCTTGGAACTGAGAGTCATAGAGAAACACCCAATCCCTAGACTAGAAAGTATGCGACCAGATGAAATGATCATGTCATTGTTCTTGTTGTTTTTGCACCATCTATGTATGAAGAAGTGCATCTTGACACATCTCATCCATAGAATGAAGTTGAGAAAGTCTTTCTTTATGTGCATTGCTTAGAATCATTCCAAGCTCAAGAGTCATACAAAGAGTTTTTACCTCAAACTCAATAGGCAAAACAACTTGCTTTCCATAGAAAATCTCATATGGTGTCAATCCTATGGTGGTCTTATAAGTGGTGCGATAGGCCCATACAAATTTTGGAAGCCATGATTCCCAGTCTCTCTTGTGCAAAGCCACTGTCTTTGTGAGAATATTCTCCAATTCTCTGTTGGTTACTTTCACTTTCCCATTGGCTTGTGGATGATGTGGAGAGGACTTGCGATGCTTGATCTCATATTCCTTCACCAAGGCTACAATCAAGTCATAGGTAAATTGTGTTCCTTGATCCATGGTAATCTCCTGAGGCACATTAAACCTGGTAAAAATATTAGAATACAAAAAGTTAGCAACCTTAGAATCTCTAATATGTTTTAAGGCTACTACTTCTACCCATTTAGTAACATAATCAATATAAACCAATATATATTCTTTACTCTGAGGAGGATTAATTGGTCCTATGAAATCTAATCCCCATTTTTCAAATGGCTCTATGGATAACTAGATATGTAAAGGAATTTTATCTAAATGAGTGGGTCACCCCATTTGCTCACATTTATCACAATGTTGTACAAAACACTTACAATCCTTATGTAGTGTGGGCCAATAGTAACCAACAACTAGTACTTTATGGGTAATTCTTTGGCTTGCAAAGTGTCCTCCATAAGGCTCTATATGGAATGCTCAAATAATTTCAAAGAAATCTTCTTTAGGTACACATCAGTGTATGATATTTTCAAGGTGTCATTGGAAGCTCATCCCAGTAATCCATGTATATTCACCACTCCATCCTACCATTTTATGCATTCTCTAGGTACGAAATAAGGTAGAAATTTTCAAGTAACCAAGTAGTTATCCATATCGGCATACTATGGAATTTTTGTTGAAATCTCAAAAATATGTTCGTCTAGAAATGCATCATCTACTGGGTTCGATTTATTCTCTTGCTGCAATCTAGAAATAAAATCTTCCACCACATTTTCACATCTAGGTTTGTCAAGGATGGTGATATCAAATTCCTGCAAAAGAAGTAACCATTGTATTACATCTCCCACAACATCAAGCTTATTCATAAAAAATCTAATAGCAAAATGATTAGTATGTATAAATATTTTATAACTTTTAATTGTTGCCCAAAAATTTCCCTCTCATCCATTTTCGGCCACAGCCCTATTTTCCAAGTGAAATGCTCAAGTGTTAAGAGTCCAGTGTGTTTTCTGCTCAAGTATTGAAAACCCAGTGTGTTTTTGACCTCCTCTCTGTAGGCTCGGGATGTTTCTACCTTTTGGTCTGAAAGTTCGATGTGTTTTCGACCTCTCCGCTCTAAAATTTTAGTGTGTTTTCGACCTTCTCTTGAAAACCCTCTGTGTTTTCGACACCATCTATGTTTTTGACCCTAAGTGCGCAACTCTGACAGGCGGGTGCCGATGCCTGAGGCCATACCAGTGCAAAGAAGATCCGACGGCTATCACATGAGCACATGGGATCTTTCAATCCCATGAGATCATACGACAACCGTTGATGTAGGATTCAGTGACCAACTCCAACATTTGGCGGTCATCGGTTAGCACCATGCAACTAGTCGCATGATCGCATAGGCCTTCCTGGCCACATGCAATCATGTGACAAGCGGTAAGCAGTCAAGCAAAGATTGGCGGCTTCAATGATAGTTAGTGGTTAGCATCTTCCAGTTGGTTGCATGATGGCATGGGCTCTTCCGAGCCCATGCGACCATGCGACAAATTGTCAATGGTTCGCGGTGGGCATCTCGCAGTTAACTTCAAGCCAGTGGGGGTGGTGTCATGCGGTTGGTCACATGATCGCATTCAGCCCCTTGACCGCATGCGACCATGCGACAGACGGTCAGTGGGTCTTTGACTTCAGTGGCTGGCTGGCGGTCGGCAAAGGTAACATGGGCCCATGTAGATGCAAGATCTATAGTGGTTGCATGTTTGCGTGGGATTTTTTAGTCCCATGCGATCATACGACCACCGTTAGATCCTCCTGATGCTTTCAGTTGGTGTGGTCGTGGGTCTAGCCATGTGTTTGGTTCTGGTTGGGCCACGTGGCAAGGGTTTGGTAGGTGGCTATTTTTTATGGGCCCGAGGTGTCATTGGTGGCGAAGAGCCATGTTTTCTCAAGGTTGTCGCATGATCGCATGAAGGCCTTTTGGCTCATGCGATCATGCGACCGTTGATTTTTTCAAAGCGGTGCAATGGTCTATGGGCTCGGGGTTGGTAAAGAAAGAGCGCGGTTGCGCGGTTAGCTTGTTTCATGTAGTCACCAGATGTAGCCTAAGGTTAAGAAAGGATAATGCGACTTGGCAAATATGAAGAAGTAAACCCGAGGTAAACCAGGGTTAGGTTTGTAGTTATGTTTTGCGGGCCCCAGGTGTCTTGCATGGCAGCAAAGGCAGATTCCAAAAGACTTGTCGCATGATCACATGAAGGCCTTTCAGCTCATGCGATCATGTGACCATTGCTTTGTCAAAGAGATGTAGCCTATTTTGGCAAACTCTCTTCCAAGGTAAACATTGTGAGTGCGGGTAGTTCAAAAAAATTTATGTCACCAGGGCGGTTGCAATTGGGAGAATTTGCAGAGATCTTTTGGGCAGCCGTTTTGGGTCCTTTCTAGGATTTGAAAATTGGATTTTGCACAGTCATGATAGAGTCTAGCTTGCAGGGAGGTTGTTGAATCCAGGCTTTTGTGTTTGCAGGTTGATCAATTCAGGGATGGACACACAAAGAAGATATCTGATCTATTGTGATATTTTCAGAGAAAACATTTATGATCAGAAGTGACCGATTTTTAGGGGTGATTATTATAATGCATATCTATGTAGCCCTAATTCAGAGATATTTTGACTCCTACCTGCGTGCAGTGAGGGGTGTATATATTCTTTTTTTAGAGCCTGTAGTGCTCAGAATTGACATTTTGTAAAAAGAAAGACTCTTTTCTCAGAAAACTATCTGTAGCATTTCTTCTTGCTCCCTGGTTTCCCACATCTTGTAAGTTTTCATTGATGAATTCAAATATTGCAAGTATTCTATGATATTCTTGTTGTCCTTATGCTTGCTTATCTGGATTCTCTCTTATTGGATCAAAGTGTATGCATGATTTCAATGATATCTTAGGTTTCCTGATTCCTCTTGCTTTTTACAATTTTGTGTGTTTCCTATGTCTAATCTAATTTAGGTGTTTTATGGGTATACTACAGCCCCTAGCAGCCTTTTCTCATTCCTACACCTAGTTGCAAAAAAGGATGTTTGTTTGCAGGTCATAGGTTGAGCCTTTGTTCAGACCCTCCTATGAAATACTTATGCAAGCCTATCTAGTGAGTTGTAACTTATTGGACCTGATTCATCCATTGATCTCATCCCTCTATACTGAGATCCAAACCCTAGTTTCGGTATATCACCTGGTAGGATAGATTTGCTTTTTGTTATTTCCCTTTCCATGCACTCCTTCTATCCCTTTCCCTCAAAAGTTTTACTTTCATTTTAAGAGCAAATCAGGGTGATTATCCAAGAGGAACCAGCCTAGAATCTGGAGGTCTCATCTCGGTTAGCAAAAGGTCCCACAACCTTGAGATGATTCCCATGTTATACTGGATTATCAAGACTACGAGAGCTTGAGATCAGAGGTGCAAATTCAGTGTATAATAGTAATATAGTGACAAAATTTATTGATAGCATAGACCACAACCAAGAACTTATTTTTAGTAATAATGTAATTTACCTCAACACCAGTAAAATTCTTACTGATGTAATAGATAGAGTAGAAGAGATTGTCTTCCTTTTTCCCAAGAACTACCCCAATAGAAGTGCTTGATACATCAATGTGTATATGGAAAGGCAATTCCCTATTTGGCTCTTGTAACATAGGAGTGAAAATGAGCTTACCTTTAATCTCCTCAAAGGCTTGTTGGTATTTATGTGTCCATGAGAAATATGCATCTTTACCTAACAACTCAAAGAGAGGTCAGGCAATTTTTACTAAGATTTTGAATAAACCTATTGTGTGTGTGAGTTATGGACTTGAAAATCTACAACACAACACTTCAATAGGACATTGTATCAATTGTTAGAAAGATTTAAACCAAACAAGAGAAATAAACAATTGAAGGCATCCTATTGCTCTCTAGTCTGAAAAGGATTAAAGATTGCTCTCAGATCTAACCCAAAATAGTTACAATGCAATGCTAAAATGAGAGATTCAAGATGAGTATGCAAGAATGAAGCTAAAACTCAAAAATGCATCACAATTGGCCATTAGATCATGAATTATTTTACTTTCAACCCAAATTGAGATATTTTTCTAATTATCTATGAGCATATGAAATCAAAATGAAAGATGAATGCATGAATTAACTATAAAAAATCCAAGAGTTAGCACCAAAATCAAAGACTGAGAGAGAGAGCTTGAGGATTTGAGAATTCTATTTTATACAATATTGGAGATTTTGAATGGTTAGGATGCATCCATGAGGAGTGGTTGAGATCCATCCATGCTTGATCCATGTGATTACCTCTCATTGGTTCAAAGTGTGTTTGTTGTGTTTCTTAATTTGAGAGGGATTTATTCATTTCTTTTAATTAATTAGTCTAGCCACAAATTTAATGGGATTGATTTAATTAATTGGGCATAGAGGTAATTGAATTGCTTTTGCTTAATACTTTGATGATAAATGCTTGAATTGAGATCGAATTGAGATTTAATTAATTTTATTGAATTTTATGAATTATGTTAATAATCAAGAATCAAATTAACATACTTAAGATTTTATTTTGAATTAGGGAAAATAGGGCCTTAGGTTCTATTAGCCCAATTTTAGGTGATTACATTTTCCCCTATTTGAATTGCTTTGTGAATAGCACAGTGATTCAAAGAAAATCTGATTTAGCCCGATTCAACAAAACTGACAGATTCAAGAGATTTAGAGAGCAACGAGAACTACTATGAGCTTGAGTGATTTAGAGAGTAGTGGGCACTACTCTAAAATATTTAAAGAGTAGTAAAGAGAACCACTCTGAATTCAAGAACTCCAAACTTGATCGAATGAAATCCTACTTGATTCAAAAGTCATCAATTCTAAACCTGATTGAACAAGAATTGACAATATCGATTCTGAGCTTGATTGAACACAAACTAATACGAGATTTTGAAAAGAAATTTTAATTAAATTTGGTTTGCAGTAACTGAACATGCTGACAAATAACCAATTTGATTTGAAGCGATGAAATTGATCAATGTTGTAAATATTAACAACAACAACTTGATTGAAGAAATTGTTATACCCCTGGCGTTGAAGAATTTGATTCAAAGAATTTGAATTTTAGTATGATTATGCCCCCTCAGGACCAAAATCAGAACAAATTCAAATAAAATCATTATTTTCAAGCATTTAGAAAGAATTTTGGTGATTGAAATGAATCTGGATCAAGCATACATCATTTAAGAAGTGTTAGAAAGCAATTTGGATCAATTTTAGTGTTAAAGAAACATTGCTTAACTAAGTTTGACCAAGGAAATGTGAGAGTTGACCAAGTTTGACTTGTGTTTAAGCAATATCCTGACATAAACATCTGATGCATTAGTGAGAAAATCACTTTTTACAGTTTTTGACAAGATTTATGTGCATTACTTACGCTTTGTATAGCCCTCATTAAGTGCTTTTGACAAAACTTTGACTGTAGTTGACCATGAGTATGAGTGAAATTCATTTTTGAACTGATTCACCATGTTTATAGTACCATTTCCACTCATTTTGCCCCTATTTGACTGTAATTTGACCATTGTTGAATTCTAAATTTTGACAATTGACTTTTCTTTGTAACTCTATTTTTACTACATTTTATTAACATAGATCATCCGTTTCAATTTCGGTCCCAATATGAAGCTTCTATGATATCTTAAAATGAATGTTCCTTAATGCTTTGGGGTCCCCGGGAGGCTCAAATAGGTCAAAAAGTCCATTTTTACTATTCATTTTCACTTTCTACCTTTGATTTTCACTGAGTTTTGATAGAAGATGGTGTTCCCAGCAGAGAAGCACCGATTTGAGCTTGCCAGGCAACTCGATCGACCACCCCACTATGCAGTACCTATGAGTACCTGATAACATTCCTTGTCAAATTTGAAAATTTTAATTTAATGCATTTTTATGCTTTTTAGAGCAATTTTAATTCTGTATCGCATTCCGTATGTGGGATCGCACGTGGTAAATCTTGTGTCGTATCCCATTTTTCACACCATTCTAGATCACATCTAGGATTTCCAGGATTGCACCCCGTCGGGTCGCATCTGGTCAAATTCAAGCCAATTTATAGTCAATTTATCCTTTGATCATTTTTGGTCAAAATAGGGTCGCATCTGAATTCCAGATCACATCCCAAATTTCTTGAGTCACGTCCAAAATTTCTTGGCTTGCATCCCATTGAAAGATCATATCCTAGATTTCTTGGATCATTTTCGGGATTACAAGATCATTTTTGGTTTTCTAAATTTTTAGCCAAGTTTCTTGTCTATTTTGTATTCCTTAGGCAATTTTTCATCAAATCTCTATTTCTAATGCTGACATAGTGCCCCTATTTTCTGTTGTGTAGACTAATTTTGATGTGATTACTTTCAGATGTCCATGGCCAACTTAGGTCTTAGAGCTGCATCAACAACTATTAGTAGAGGACCAGCATGTGATTGCATGTTGTGGATTATGGAGCTTGGCTGATTTACCCAACCTTCAAGTAAATCACAGGCTATTGATAGTGCTTATCAAGAGGTGGCATTATGAGCATAATACCTTCCACCTACCCACTAGTGAGATGACTGTGATGCCTGAGGATATTTTACGTATATTGCATGTTCTTGTTATGGGCTCCAGAGTAGAGTACAAGGCATCTAGTGCTCCAGCGATGGTAGATGCACGGAGATTGTTTGGAGATAATACCATAGCCAGGCGCTATCTTAGTTGGGACCACATGGTGACCAACTATGCACCACTTCCTATTTACCTAGCTGGCTTGATAGGAGGACTGATGATGCCGAATTGGGGTCAGCATGGTTTCATGTGCAATTGGTCATGTATGATTAAGGACATGATTTGAGCTCCTCATCATTTTTCTTGGGGTAGCTATATCCTAGCTCACCTATACAGGGAACTTCATGAGATAGTCTATCAACATTCGAGGACTATGACTGTAGGGAGCCTCATTCTTCAGGTTTGGGCATGGGAGCACATCCCCGTCACATGGCCAGTTGTGGATAGGCACTGCAATGCCAATTTTCCATATATTTATATGTATTTATGTCTGTTACAGCAACCCCATCTAGACAAGTTAGAGTACTGATGATGTGTATGGGATGATGTCATAGATGTTTGGAGACCATATGTAGACTGTAAGGGATGGCCCTCAAACACCAAGAAAATGCCTTATTTCTTCCAAAGTAGGTACCTTGTGGGGTAGACTCGATATATTGTTGAGAGATTTTTTATCACACGTGTGTCTAGGAAGTATGACAGAGTATAGGGTATCTCTCAGGAGACATCCATATATACATGTATCAGAGACAAGGAGGCCCAGTGGGGGTCTAGATTGATTTATGAGACTTCCATTCATGAGATCTCATAGATTGTGCATGTAGACTAGGAGTACCACCCATAGATACCTGATGGTGGGATTACAGATGCCTACCATGCTCATTATATTTAGCATCCATATCCCAGGGTAACTGCTCCCAATGAGGTCGCTCCTCACCTAGAGGACGTGTTAGATTATCATCCTATTGATGATGGTGGTGGCTAAGGCCGAGATGCTCAAGGAAGAGATCAAGGTCATGGAAGAGACAAGGGGAGATATGGAGGAAAAGATGGAGCTCATGGAGGAGGTGGAGGTGGAGGCGATGGCAGATGATGACGGGCCTTAGGAGGAGATGCGGGAAAATAGGGTCAGCTTCAGAGATTGAGAGTGACTCCCCCTCAGTGGGATACATGGGCTTTACTCCATAGGGATGAGCATGCACAAAGGCAGAGGATAGCAGGGGGAGATGATCATATACAATAGGAGGCACACAGAGATCCCCCTGTAGGTGGTGATGGAGACCTATTGTCATAGTGTGAGTAGGAGAGAGTTGTATTACAGGTAGAGATAGCCACACTCTAGGCACAATTATTAGATTGAGACACTTAGTTGTCTTAGATGTGAGTGGAGTGAGATAGATATGCTCACAAAGCCACCCACTAGGGCTAGAGAGAAACATATTATTTTTCCTTATATTCTATTGCTGCTCCTATCACTCAAAGAGCTCCACTTTATTCTACTATATCACAACAATCAGACGGTGCTATGCCTCCACCCATTCCTACCAGAGAAGATGTACCCCCTCTTGATCCTCCTTGAGAGGATGAGGGTGCCAGTGAGGCCTGATCTAATCTACTCTCATTTTGTATCTCTGATGTATATTTTCCATATCTTATATTTGTACCATTTTTTTATTGAGACACTCTCTTATATCCTTTGGACTATTTATTGATACATTGTTTCATGTGATACTGATACTTTGATACTTGTTTTATCCATACTCTGATATACTGATACTTATGTCATTTATGCTTTGATATACTATTTTGACATTCTGATTCTCATACATTGTTGATATATTGATGCTTCTATTGATTCTGATATGGATGTCTTATCTGCTTTGTCTTATTTCATATGATGTTTCTGATTTCTGCACATGTGGGATATTTAATATTTGTTTT
The DNA here is from genome assembly GCA_027943335.1 of Chamaecyparis obtusa. Classification (NCBI taxonomy): domain Eukaryota; kingdom Viridiplantae; phylum Streptophyta; class Pinopsida; order Cupressales; family Cupressaceae; genus Chamaecyparis; species Chamaecyparis obtusa. The sequence continues at coordinate 391,290 of BSBK01000451.1, read as the reverse complement.
ATGCTTTAGATATTTATGCAATGGTCATACTTGGTCATGATTAGATTAGATGATGATATAATGACATCATGATATATTTCACTAATATATACTTATGTTTTTGTGTTTTCAAAGCTTTTATGAATGTATGGATGCAAAATTTATTTCAATTATGGATATGGATGTATGAGATGTATTGCAATGCAATGTATGGACATCTCACTTTTATTTATGTATGGATGATTATGGATGCATTATAAAAGCATTTTTATGTTATAAGATAGATTATGAATGCAAATGAATATCAGTGGCATATAATCAGTCATTTCATTTCAGTTGTTTATGATTTCATGATGTACTTGGCCAAACATGGAAAGTGATTAATGTTTTTAGAATTTTCATCTCACCTTAATGTTTTAGATAATTGAATTCATACATTCATGCTTATGTAATTTAAAATGAATGCAATTTAAAATGAACTTCAATGCAACTAAAAGGCATGAAATGCATCTAAATGAATCTAATACAAACTAATATAATATGAAGCTAAAAATGAACCTTAATGCAATTAACCAAATGAAATGCACCTAGACTAGGACACCTAGGACAGTCACTGTTTATTCAAGATGGGTTAATTATCATCATAGAGCATTTGTAACAAGACCTCATTAGGATAGTACAATTTTCACTAATAGATTTAGCAATCCTGAAAATATGAATACTTGTATTTGTCATGTTAAAAGATAACCTAAACATGAAAGCATGCAGGCTAAAATGTTCTATCAGTTACTTCCTATTTGATATAAACTCTTTTATTTTTTGGTGCATAATGTATAAATATATACCCGCAATGACCTTTCATTTTGTATTCATATCCTTGGGTATAATTCAATTTACTATGTACCTTACTAGGAAGCAATTTTTCACCTTAGTTTAAAATAGACAAGGGAATAAATCCAACCTCACCAAATTTTTCATAGGAAACAGGTCAAGGTATACATGGCATTCCAATTGTGATGGAGGCACTTATAGTAGACACCCATTCCCCATGATCACCTTAGATCATCAGATTTATTACCACAAATAGAAGATAAAGAAAACATTATGCCCCCTGTCCTTGTTTCTCTATTCCATAAACATCATCGAGTCACTCAAGGAAACATAACAATCAAAAATTGATAATAAGAAAAGTTCATTATCCTTTTAAAATGATCATTGTATTTGCTTCAAAATAGACAGTTATGATTATAGTGTTTAAGAACACTTTTGATTAATCTTGCAAACGCACGCATAGAAACTATTATCAATTATCAATTTTTATTTTCATCCATAAGTTTTTTACCTGTTTAGTGTTTAGAAACACTCTTTTCATCATGACATTTTGTTTAGAAACACATTTCGATCCAAGTATTAAGAAATACTATTTGTGGTTGGCATTTAGAAATACCGTTATTTTCATAATTTATTGTCTATTGCGGACTAGGGTGGTATTGAGAAATACTATTGTTCATAGTTTAATGTCTATTGCGGACTCAACATCCTAGCAACATATGTGATCTTGATCAATGCCCCCTAGGGAAAACAGTTTACCTAGGACCCTAATGTGGACAGATTCCAACCTTAGGAAGGCACATTTTTCTAATAGTTCAATCCATGAGTTGGCCTATCATGAAAGTGTCTAGAAGATATATACAAACTGAGATTTACATCCGCAAAATGTGCAAGTGTTATCTTGATAGATAGAGCATTGATTACAAGTAGTGCCTGTTTACCAGGTTTTCACCACTTGGCCAAACTTTTTCTATTTTTCCTATCATAGCACCTGTTTATCAGGTTTTCACCAAGACACTTTTTCTCTTTTCCAAATTTTTTGTACTTTTTATTTTTCTATTTTTTTTAGACTCACCAAGGCGCCTATTTACTAGGTTTTCACCGAGATGGTCATTTTTCCAGGACTTTTTCTATTTTTTAAATTTTTTTTAGGATCCATATTTGTTGTTTTTGAACTTTCTTCAAGAACTCTTTCATTGTACAGGAGCTACCTCAAGAATGTCAGGCATAAAACCTTTTCAGATGTAGAGTATTGATTGGATATAGTAAAAAATCTCCTTCAGGTGTAGCCAATCGATAGGCTCTTGATCCAAATGCTATTGTCATGACAAAAGGACCTAGCTAGTTGGGTTCAAATTTTTCCTTTTGTTCTCGATTATGTTGATTTTTAGGATTTTCTCTTAGGACTAGATCTCCAATCTAAAAACTTCTTGGTTTCACTTTCTTTTTATATCCTCTTGACATCCTCTTTTGATAGAATTTAAGGTGATCAAATGCCTATTGTCTGTGCTCATCTAGAAATTCAAGCTCTTGTAGTCTAGAGATTCTATAGTCCTCATCAGTGACTAGATGTTTCAATGATATCCTCAGTGATGGAATCTCTACTTCAACTGGTAGGATTTCCTCTAATCCATAAACTAGTGCAAAAGGAGTTGTGCCAATTGGTGTTCTGATGCTTGTTCTGTAAGCCCATAATGTTGGATTGATTTGTAAATGCTAGTCCCTCCCTAATTTATTGACTATCCTATGCAAGATTTTCAGAATAGTTTTGTTTGATGCTTCAGCTTGTCTGTTACCTTGAGGGTAATAGATCGAGGAACAGTGCTGAGTGATTTTGAATTGAAGACACAAATCATCTATGTCTTTGTTTTTTAATTGACCCCCATTATCAGTCACAATCAATGAGGGTATGCCATAATGACAGATGATATAATTCAAGATAAACATAGAAACTTGTTTTCCAATTGCATGAGATAGTGGGACAACTTCTACCCATTTTGTGAAATACTCAGTTGCACTAATGATATATTTATGTCCATTTGATGAATTAGGGTAAATTTGACCAACTAAATCAAAGGCCCATTACTGAAATGGCCAATGTGTTATGAAAGGAATTAGTTCTCTAGTTGGAGCATGTATCAAGTTACCATGGATCTAGCATTTCTTGCATATTTTTTGAAAAATGAATAGCAAATTTTTCCATTGTGGGCCAATAGTATCCAACTCTTAAAAGTTTCTTAGCTAATGAAAAACCATTTGAGTGTGATCTGCACACACCTTCATGAACTTCCTTTAATGCACGATTGGACTCTTCATGTTCTAAAAACCTAAGAAGCGTACCATCTAGACTACATCTAAACAAGTCATTAGCGATGATTATATAATGCGATGCCACTCTTATAAGGGATATCTTTTCATTTATGGAATAGCCTTCAAGGATTGTTTGGTCCTTTAGATAAGAGTAGATATGGGCATATTGGGATAATACTTTGGTTTAAAGGGCACAAAAAATTTGGGATTCAGGTGAGTCATAGGTGGGAAATGGGAGTTCTTCCATCAGGAAATCATAGTGAAAGTGATGTTCTTCTAGTTGTAACATGGATTCTAAAGTAGCCATCACATCAGCTGCTCTATTTTCTGATCTTGGAATTTGTTGAAATGTGATGAAGACAAAGTATTTCTTCAATTCATCCACCATTCTTTTGTAAGGCATGAGCTTATCATCTTTTGTTTGATAGTTACCATTCACCTAATTTATAATGAGTTGTGAATCTCCATAGATGTGTAATTCAACAATTTTCCATTCTATTGCAAGTTTGAGTCCATTCACAAGAGCTTCATACTCTGCTATATTTTTGGTACATGGAAAGATCATCTTATAAGATTTTGGAATCTTGTATCCTTGTGGTGTAATGAATAAGCATCTAGCTCTTGATCCTTGTTGTGTGAAGGAGCCATCAAAATATATTTTTCAGGGATGCTTTGTTAAGTGCATAATAGATTCATCTAGAAACTCCACATGTAAAGGTTTGTCATCTATTAATGGTGTTTCTGCAAGTTGATCAACAATCACTTATCATTTAATGGCTTTTCTATCCACATATTCAATGTTAAATTCACTTAGAATTAGGACCCACTTTGCTAGTCTTCCTGTCAGTATTCCTTTATTTAACAGATATTTGAGTGGATCAATCTTAGAAACTAGCTTCACCTTGTGTGCCAACATGTAATACCTAAGCTTTTGGGATGCAAACACCATTGCTAAGCATGCTTTCTCAATCATTGAATAGTTCAAATCATATGTGACCAAAGTTCTTTTGATAAAATATATAGCCCTTTCTTTCTTGGTCTCATCTTCTTGTGCAAGAAATACTCCTAATAATGTATTTGTAGCTGACATGTAGAGAAATGGAGGTTTTCCATAAATTGGTGCCATTAGGATTGGAGGATTCATTAAATATTTCTTGACTTGGGAAAAATTTTCTTCACATTGCTCATCCCAAGTGAATGTAGTTCCTTTATGCATCAACTTTGTGAAAGGTTGTGCTTTATCTGCCAATTGAGATATGAATCTTCTTATGGATTGTAGCTTGCCTTATAGTGTCCTCATTTGACTAATGTTTATTGGTGGTTGCATTTCAAGAATAGCTTTCACCTTTTCTAGATCCACCTCAATTCCTTTTTTTGAGACTATGAATCCTAATAGTTTTCCAGATAATACGCCAAATGTGCACTTCTTAGGATTGAGTCTTAATTGAAACTGTTCCATCCTATCAAATATTTTCCTTAGATATTCTATATGTGTAGTCCTTATCTTTTCTTTAGCCAATGTATCATCTACATAGTCTTCCATGTTCTTATGCATCATGTCATGGAATATTGTGGTCATTACTCTTTGATAAGTTTCACCTGCATTTTTGAGACCGAATGGCATCACATTCCAATAGTATGTTCCCCATGTGCATGTGAATGCAGTATTTTCTTAATCTTTAGGAGCAATCTTGATTTGATTATATGTAGAGAATCCATCCATTAGTGAGTACATCTCCTAACCTGCTATCAAATCTACAATCATGTCTATGTTGGGAAGTGAAAAATCATCTTTTGGATAAGCCTTGTTTAGATCCCTAAAGTGTGCAAAATCTTATGGATTTTCCACCTTAGAAATAGGAACTATGTTTGAGATCCATTCTGCATAATCAATAGATCTAATGAATCCAGCTTTCAATAGTTTTTCCAATTCTGCTTTCACTAGCAATGCCACATGCAGATTCATCTTTCTGAGTTTTTTCTTTACTAGTTTTATATCAAGTGAAATAGATTGGTGGCACATGATCAAATCTATTTCTAATCTAGACATATCTAAATAAGACCAAGAAAAATTGATCTTTTTTTCTTTGAAGAAATTGGTGAATTGGATATTTTCATCTTTTGTCAATGACTGAGCAATGTGGACTAACTAGGGAGCTTATGTTGTTCCCAAATTAATGGGTTGTGTAGGTACAATCAAAACTCATGATCTTTCCTAAAAGTGATTTGGGAGGATATCGAGAATCCCATCCTTTGGTTCCTCTAGGAGGTTTTCACCATCATATGCATCTTTTTCTTTTTCTCTTTTAGGATCTCACACTGGCACTAGGTGGTTTTCACCATCAGATCTCTTATTCTTTTTGTTTTTCATTTTAAGATTGAGAAACTTGATATCCTCCTCAGTCATGGTTTTTCTCTTTACACTGGTGAAAGAAAGGAAGGATTCACAAGCATTTAGATAATAGGCTATGGAATAGTCATTGTCAAAAGATAATAGGCTTTTAGTTGTAGGCTCATTCCAGTCTATCAGCTTAGGATATTTTAAGGACAAAGATTAAGTAGGTTCAAGAGATAGTACCATGTTATTATTAGCATCATTAACTTACAAGATGTCTTCTATTAATTTTTCTTCTAAATAGATGTTAGGATTATTAGAGTAATGCTCGTTATTATTAGAGTTCATGTTAATGTTATGTAAATCTAACTCTAGTGGTCTAGTATTAGAACTCTCTCCTTCTTCAATCAAGATTTTAGGAGAAAATTTGTGTATCACATCAATTTCTATGTCCATGGTAGCATTAGAAAGGATATCCCATTCATATTCATGTGAGTCTACTTGACTATAGTCTGAAACCCCCAAGAAGTGGGCAATAGTCATTGGTACTTCATCTTCTTCATTAGCATGGTGCTCTTCTTCTTGTAATGGTTATTGTGGAGTTATCATTTTTGGTTCTTCATCAAAGTGATGTGTATCAAAAATGGGAAGCCCTTGCTCTTGTTCTTCTTTAGGTTCTTCTACTTGTTCTTCTTCTGGTTCTTGTTCAAGATTGGTACCAATTTCTGATAATGGGTTTCCTTGTAAGAGCAACAACATTTCATAGGAAATAGGTTTTCCTTCTACCTCTTCTTCATCATCTGAGTCTCCTAATCTATCAAATACATGACCCCTTTTTGTTATAGGATGAGATATTGCTTCCTTGAAGCCTAATCTAGTCTTGTCTCTAGGATTTCTTAAATCCATATGTAGAGGTTCCATGAGTCCTTGTTTGTTTTGTCCCAAGGGTCCTTTTCCTTTGTACCCCATTTTTTTCATGATCTCATACCCCTTTCCATATTTGTTTGGAGCTATCTCAACATGTTTGACATTTCCATCTTCTACATTTTCTTTATAAAGCCACTGCAAGACATCTTTTTCTTCATTTTCTTCATCAAGGGATACTTTTGCTTTGATCATTCTGGTTCCTTCATGTATTGTTAGAGCACTACCATTGGATGGTGTAAATGTTGATGAAGGTCTTCCTTGTGTTCTAGGAGATATGGGAAGATCCATTAAAGATAGTGCAGGATCTATCTTGTACTCACCCGTACTTGTCTCTTGGATGTTGATCTTTCTAGAAAAGCTTTTCAAAACCATTTCCTTAGATGTCTCCACCTTATTAGAGCTTTCCTAGCTGTGAGGAACCATGCTTTCTACTTGTTTGAGATTATTGCAAGAATATGTTGTATCTACTATAATAGTCACCTCTACTCTATTATGAGGAAATTTTAGGCATTGATGGTAAGTAGAAGGCACAGTTTGCATTGAGTGTATCCATGGCCTTCCAAGAAGAATATTGTATGTGAGTGGTAAATCAAGAAATTGACATAGGACATCTTACTCTATTGGTCCCACTCTGATAGGTAAGACAACCAATCCCTTAGAGGGTCTTTCTTCCTCATCATAAGCTTTAATGGTTATCATTCTTCTAGGATCAATTGCATGTTTTAAGAATCCAAATTGTTTTACCAAGTTGTACTTGCAAATATTCAAACTAGCGCCTCCATCTATCAAGACACCTTTGAATTGGTGTTTATGAATAAGGACTTCTAAACGTAGAGGTTGGCTATGTGGCTGGTTCAACAATTTATCATCCTCTTCAGAAAAAAGATAGGTAATGTGGTAAATTCAAGTGACCAACCATAGCTTGGAATTTATCCACATCTAGATCTTTTGGTACATTACTGCTAAGTAGGGCTTGATCAAGAACATCCCTATGACTAGGAGAGATTTTCAACAACTCTGGAATAGATATTTGAGTGGGTGTCCTTTGTAATTGATCCACAAGATTAAACTTTGGAGGTAATGCCACTTGCTTCGATGTTTTTGTTGTTGTATCTGGTGTGTTAGATGTTGAAGCTCCTTTGACAGTGAACTTTGCTTGATTTCTTGTTACAACATTAGAAGACTCAATTTTCTTTTTGAGTCCTTTTAGAGTGATAATATTGATGGAGTGTTCACATGGTTCCACCATATGAATTACATTGCCATCATCAGTGTATGTATAGTTAATCTTGTTACTCTTGGAAGATTCCCCTTTTCATAGCTAGGTAATGGAGTTTGGAATGCCTTATGATCATTGTTTATGTGATGTCCATCTACCTTGACTTTTCCTTCTTCAATTAGGTCTTGAATAACATGTCTTAACTTCATACAATTTTTGGTTTTGTTTCCTTTATTGCAATTAAAATCACAGTAATCATTATCATTCCACCACTTGGGTTTTACTTCTGGTTCCCAAGGTTTGGAATCAGGAATTGTAATGATTTTATTATCCAACAATGACTTCAAGACCACTTCCAAGGTATCTCCCAATGGTGTAAATATTCTCTTAGGTCTTGCTGCCCAAGGTTCTATTCGAGTAGGAGGTTTATTGAAAGTATTGTTAGCCATTGGTGTCACTGTAGAATTTGAATTCTTGTTCCCTTGAAGACTTGTTGTGAGATTGAAAATTTTTGGTTTTGGTTTTGGAATAGGAGTATCAACAACTCCATCATTGACCACATGTTTGTTCTTGCTTCCATATTTGTACTTATCTTTGGTTGGATAGTACTTGTCTTTGTTTTCCTTGTTGATAGTTATTTCCCCTTTCTTGATCAAGACCTCTTCAATCTTGAAGGCAATATCTATCATCTTATCAAAACTTGGTGGTCCTTGCAATTGTATTGGAAAGTTCATTTCAGGAACCAAGTTGTTAATGAAGATGTCCATTTTTTTATTTTCAAGTATCTACCTAGCATATCATGCAAATATTTTCCTCCATCATTGTAGGAAATTCAAGAATGATTCTCCCATTTTCTATTTGGTATTGCATAGATCCAACATCGTCACTGTGTATTGGGTGTTGTAGGAGTATTGTTGTATGAATTGTTGCACTAGTTCATCAAATGTCTTGATTCTTATGGGTAATTTTGAGAACCAATCCATAGCTTATCCACCTAAGGTTCATGGAAATAATCTCATTAGATATGTTTGTTCATGCATGAATTCCATACTAGTTGTGTAAAACTCCCTCACATGATCTTGAGGGTCGAAATTTCCCATTTTTTTGTCATATTTTAGAATTGTGACATTTTTAGGAAATGGAATCATCTTTAGTCCCTTGTCAAAAGGGAAAGGACATATGTTCTCCAAAGAAATTTTTTTTGTTGGTTTGTCCTTCTCTTTCTTGAATTCTTTGATTTTGTTTTGCATGGCAAGCAGTTATCTTATTAAAATGGATAAAGGACTGATATCTTCTTTTTGTTTAATTTGGTTTACATCACAGTCCTTTAGTAGTTTTGCTCCTTGAGAGGTGAGTTCTAGGAAGTACTTTTCCTTTTTTTCTTCCAAAGTTCTCTCATAGATTTTATGGAATTGTTTGTTGTTTATAACTCTATGGTATTCTTTTTCAGTGGGTTCTTCATCTACCGAATCATAATGTGCTTCTTGTTCTTGAGGTTCTTCTTGATTGTTTTTGTCATCTTGTCCATCCAATCTTTCATCCCAACAAAATTCTTCCTGGTTATTCATGTTTTTCACTTCAGGTGTTGTTGTATATGTGGTGCTTGGTGTTGTTCCAAATAAAGGATTGAGTCTTGAAGTCTCTCCCTTTTCAAATGTGAGCAATGGTACTTTGTTTGAGAATGGTTGCTTTCAAAATGATAAGATTTGTGTCTTGTCTTAACCATAAAAACTTGATTAAGGAATTAATGAGGGTCTTGTATCAAAGTGGGTTTGAATGCTTGTAATGTTTGATTGTGAGTCTAAGGATGCAATAGTGGGTTTAAATTGTCTTATGGATCCAATGTCAAAAGGGTGTCAAAGTGCCTTGATAGTGAGTTGGGAACCAAAAGTGTAAGTGGGTCTAATAATGTGGAAGTTCCAGCGTCAAAGGGTGTCAAAGTGCCATGTTTATAAGCTGGGAACTTGATTGTAACTGATAGGATAGACTAACTCCACAATTTGGACAATGCAGATTTGGACCATGCAAGGTAACAAGACTTTCTCAAAGATGACTCTTTTAGGTTATCAGATGGATGTGTTTTGACAACAAAATCTTACTTTTGGGCCAAATGGGTATCTAGAAATGCAAAAAAATTAGTTTTGGAAAGTACATAAATGACCTATGTCCCAGATGCAATATTTTACAGGTGACTGACAAACTTTTTGGACCTCAGATGTGATCCAAGAAACACAAGATACGATCCAAGAAATGTAGTGGTCATTAGATGTGACACAAGAAATAGTGTGTTTACTAAATGTGATCCAAATTTGAATACATGCAATCTAGAATATAGGATGCGATCCTGGAACCTCGGATGTGATTCTATGATGTCAAGAATTTCTTAGTTTTAGTGAATATTTGGAAAATGGGTCATCTCTGTCAAATTCCAGTGACTTGTAGGTGTTTGTAAGTTCTTGAAAATGCTCTGTGTTTGTTCATATGGGGGGTAATTATCTAAATTTGTACTTAGAACACATCAAGAAATCATTTTAATCAGACACACCTAACTTACCTTATGCTAAGTAGAGATTGAAACCACTTGTTTACTAACTTAATAACAAACTCAAATAATCCTAAGAATATGGCAGTCCAATAACATGCAATGGATATTGGAGGCCATATTAGTTGAGTGGTAACATCGATGAGGGCTCAATATGGTGAATGTCTTGGGGCAATTACTATTTGCCTCACACAAGTGATAACAACCTTTCGAGGGTGATCTGAGTAGCATCTAACATAAGGTTTTTAATAAAGGCATTCATTCATAACCATCTCCCATAGTCCTACAAGTAGGATTTAGACCATAAGCCCTATAGGAACTTGAAAATGTGTAATCTCACAAGCAAGATTCAAGCGGCTCTACTCTACATGAGATCCAATTTTGTCATTGGGATTGATCATCAATCTCCCAAGATAAGATAGATTATGTCTTCTGAGGCTTTCACCTTAAGGAAGCATCAAATTTTATAGTGGGGTGGAAGAGTCAGCTTAAGACTTGTCCCCACTTGGGTCATTCCCGGGAGATTTTTTCCTCAATCGACAGGCCCTCTAAAGGTAATTTGATAAAGGAAAGTAGATTAATAGCTTAAGGTCTAGATTTCTGATTCTCCATGGAAGAGAAGAGCATAATCTCCTAACTCAAACTATCTCTCCAAGACACATCATGCAAATTTAACTAAATTACTCCAATTTGACCCCAAATTGCAAGCTAACTTTTGAGTTTATAGTTTTCCCAAAGGGAAAAGAGCATAATCCTCTGTTTAGTTTGTAAATTGACCTCAAATTGTATTAAATTCTTAGAAAAAAAAGCATGAAGTTTGGTTGATTTCCTTTAGGCGACCTACAAAATAAGCATTAGTAGTTTTTCTTGATGTTTATCTTGGACAATCGACCTACAAACCACTATTAAGCTATAAAGATCAAACAAAATCATAACATTCACCCATTAGCTATTAGAAATCCAAAATTTGCAAGCCCTCTAAAGGTAATGCTTTAAAAGAAATTAGATAAGCAACTTAAGATCTAGATTTCTGATTATCCTTGAAAAAGAAGAGCATAATCTCCTAACTCAAATTGTAAATCCAAGACACATCATGCAAGCTTTATCATTAATTTCCCAATTTAACTTCAAAATGCGATTCAAATTTTGAGTTTCTAATTTTCCTCAAGTGAAAAGAGCATAAACCTCTAATTGATTTGCAAGATGAGTTTAAATTGCATTTAAGTTCCTAAAAATCAAAGCAATAAGTCTTGTTGATGTATTTTGGCAACCTACAAGTAATCATTAGTAATTTGGCATAATTGTGTATCTGTCATTCATCTTGCTAACCATAGTTAGGTTGTTTAAAACCACAAAAAACATCAAACCAAATCATTAGGGGTCATAAAATCCAAAAAATCAAGAAATATCCCCAGATGCAATCCTAGATTTAACCAGATGCGACCCCATTTCCCACATACGATCCCATTATCCAAATATGACTCTATTTCCCAAATGTGATCTCGAAATTAACCAGATGCAATCCTAGAAATCCCAGATGTGATCCAAGAAATGCAGACTGTGACTATTCTTCTTAGATGCAATCCAATTTCCTGTATGTGATCCCTGGCAGAAAGAAACACAATGAAAATCAGTAGAAAAAGGTAGAAAAATATAGAGATTTGGGGCTTGGCCCCATGGTGGGTGCCAAAAATGTATGTGTGAGTTATGGACCTGCAAATCTACAACACAACACTTCAATATGATATTGTATCAATTGTTAGAAATATTTAAACCAAACAAGAGAAATAAACAATTGAAGGCATCCTATTGCTCTATAGTTAGCACAAGTATGAAAATGATTAAAGATTGCTCTAAGATCTAACCCAAAATAGTAACAATGCAATGCTAAAATGAGATATTCAAGATGATTATGCAAGAATGAAGCTAAAACTAGAAAATGCATCACAATTGGCCATTAGATCATGAATTATTTTATTTTCAACCCAAATTGAGATATTTTTCAATTATCTATGAGCATATGAAATCAAAATGAAAGCATGAATGCATGAATTAACTATAAAAAATCCAAGAGTTACTACCAAAATCAAAGAGTGAGAGAGAGAGCTTGAGGATTTGAGAATTCTCTTTTATAGAATCTTGGAGATTTTGAATGGTTAGGATGCATCCATGAGGAGTGGTTGAGATACATCCATGCTTGATCCATATGAGTGATCCATGTGATTACCTCTCATTGGTTCAAAGTGTGTTTGTTGTATTTCTTAATTTGAGAGCGATTTATTCATTTCTTTTAATTAATTACTCTAGCTGTGAATTTAATGGGATAGATTTAATTAATTGGGCATAGAGGTAATTGAACTGCTTTTGCTTAATAATTTGATGATAAATGCTTGAATTGAGATCAAATTGAGATTTAATTAATTTTATTGAATTTATTGAATTTTATGAATTATGTTAATAATCAAGAATCAAATTAACATAATTAAGGTTTATTCTGAATTAGGGAAAATAGGGCCTTAGGTTTTATTAGCCCAATTTTAGGTGATTACAACTATGATAATAGCCAACATGCCCTAGGAAACTATGTACTACCTTTATAAAATTAGGCATAGGTAGATCTTGAATAATTTGAATATTTTTAGAGTCCACTTCAATTCCTCATGAAAAGATATAGTGACCCAGAATAATTCCTTTAGTCATTAACAAATGGCATTTTTCATGACTCAAAGAAAGATTAGTATCAATACATCATTTAAGAACCTTTTCAAGATTTGCCTTAGCTGTAACATAAGTGTCATAATAAATAGTAAAGTCATACATATACACTTCTACACAATCATGCATCAAATCAGCAAAAATACTCAAGACTAATCACTGAAAAGTAGTTGGGTGATTACACAAACTGAAGGGTAAGACACTATAGGAAAATGCACCCCAAGGACAGGTGAAAGTGGTCTTATATTGGTCTTCTGGGGAAATATAGATTTTATTGTACTCACTGAAACTATCTAGAAAAGATAATAACTTCTTACTAGCTAGGGTGTCTAATACTTGATCAATAAAAGGTAGTGGAAAATGGTGTTTCTTTGTAGCCTTATTAAGAGCCCTATAATCAACACATATTCTACACTTACCATTATTTTTAGGCACAACAACAAGGGGAGACACCCATTGGCTACCAGATATAGGGTAAATCAATTCCACATTAAGGAGTTTTTGAAGTTCTTCCTTGACTATTTCTCTCCGGGCTGGATTCAATCTTCTCTGAGGTTGTCTCATAGATCTAGTCCCTTCTTCTATGTAAATGTGATGTGTTCATGTAGTAGGGAATATTCCATACATGTCTTGATAATCCCAGGAAAAATCTTCTTTATATGTATATAACATCTCTATCAGTCCTTTGATTTGGGATACATTCAGATTAACAATGAGGTTAAGCTTTTTACCAAGCAAAATTTTAGTAGGTTCAGACTGTATAGGGGTATATACAACAAGAAGTTGTGAACTAGATGAAAATGGATCAACATTCTTGGATATAAAAAATGGACTATATATACAAGCATGAGACAATAATTGATGTAAAGTAATAAAATACTCGATAGACTGTGAATTAATAACTAATGGAAAGTTCCCAAATGGACAATTATCACTTATACCGGTAGGAAAAATTATTGTCTCAAAAGTATTATCAACTAAATAACAATTTTGCAACAATTAATTAATAATAGTATCTTCAAAAATATCCTCAAATTCCCTACATTGTTCTATTGTCAAAATAGGTAAATAATATTCTATCATTATCAACCCACAAGGGATTTTTTTCTTCTACTAAGGGTTATGCTTGAGTATATAATGTTAGCTCCTTTGTGTGCTCCCTATTTAAAATCACCATATTTTCAGACCCATAATCAATAAAAGCATTAGCGGCAGGTAACCAGGGTCTTCCTAAAATTAAGGGGTATCCCCCCAACTTTATTTTAGGCTGCAAAATCATAAAATCTATTGGATGCTCCAAAAAATTAATAGAAATGATAAAATCTTCAATCATACCTTTTGGTTTGACCAAGGAACGATCAACCATTTACAAGACTATTGGAGTGGGTCTTAGTCCTTGCAAGGCTAGTTTCTCCTTACTCTCATTAGTCATTACATTTATTGTTGCCCCAAGATTCACAAGTGTATTAGGAATAATTAAATTACCAATGCGTACCTTAATCATTGGGCTTCCTGGATCTGCATACTTGGGGATGGAAATATTTCCCAACATCATATATAAAAGTTGTCCAATAGCTTGGACTATTTTAGGATCCTCTTTCTTCTTTTGTTTCCTTCCACAAAGTTCCTTAATGACTTTGGTATAAGATGGTACATCTTGAATTTCCTACAACAAAGGAATTATGATATTAACATTCTTTAATTCTTCCATAAAATCTAATGCAGACATAGGTTTTATAGGCCTTTGTAGTTATTCCTTAAATCTATATGGAAAAGGAGGCTCTTTAGGTTTTAGTCGGTTAACTTCAAGCTCAATAGGTGCATCTAGAGAATCTTTAATTAATGTAATAGTCAGGCCTTAGAGAGCCTTACCAGATAGAAGTTGAACCCCCCAATTGCGAGAGAATTTATTATGTAAGTGGGATATCCCACCACCTAATTATTTTATATGGGATTATTCATCTTATTATTAGGATTTGGTGTTGGTTGAGCTGGCATAAGTGTTGCCTTAGGTGGCTGGGAAGAACTAGATGGTTGATTGGAAGGTGGAGGAATAAATGGTAGTAATTATTATGTTGGATGATAAGGACTTATTACAAGAGGTGGTGGATATTGTTGAAGCAGATATGGTTTTGGTGGATAAAATGAATATTGTGGAAATTGTGGCCTCCATGCATGTTTCCACAGCTGATGTGCAAATGTAGGTTGTTTCATCCATTGTGAGTACTATAGAGGCAACTTCCATTGTGCATGTTGTGGAGGTTATTTCTATTGGTGCTCAAAAATGATGGACCATTTTTGGCCAATTGACAGGTACAAGTTGATACCTCTGCAATTTTGGCTTAATCAAGCCAAGGCTGGTAGGCCTAAATTCACTCTAAACTATCAAATTTTCTATTTCATACAACTATGTACACAAAACAAGATTCCTCCAAAGGTGGTGAATGATCCTTTGAGGAAAACAACTAATCTCCTAAAAATCTCTATTCTATAATACTTGACTAAATGGATTATACTAAAGACTGAAAATTAATGTTTTGAAATAAAGATTTAATGATCTACAAACTACAAATGAACTAACATGATAGTTTCCAATTAAAGATTAGATCAATACCTTCTAAATACTTGGGCTATAGAGTCATAAAAATTTCAATCCTACGTATAATCAGAGACAGTTTTAAGAAAACTTACATTTAATAAAGCAAGACTATCATTCCACAGGCTTTCACTTGATTCATAATTCAAATCAATTTACACAACTAATCCTATCGAATTTAACTCAAATTAAGAGACTAATAAGAACAATGGTAGGTTCACAGACCATACAATTGATACTTGAGTTGTATATATTAACTTTGAATTACAATATTCAAGGAATAGAACACAATGAAACACCCTAATACAAAGAGTATCTGAATAATTGAAAACTTATAACTTATAACCACAAATAAAAAGAAGAGCACTTATCTTTGTTTATGTTGAAAAAATAGTACATTAGACTTCATATCGCAATTGTGATCAAATTCTATTCTATGAAAATCTTAATTGTATTATCTTCTTTCCACATTTTACATTATGTATATATATGTGTTTGAGTGGCTTTCACACCTCTTTAGGATGAAAAGGCACAACCCTTATTACAAATTATTTTGAAAAAATAATAAACTAACTAAAAAATAACTACCTAACTTTTAGATTTGGGTTTGGTAAAAAAACCAAAACACCTCGTGGAAAGCTAATATTTTTAGTGGAAATAGGAATTTTGATTTCCCAAACTAGGTCTATTTTAGATTTTTAAAATTCAACCATCTTCATCCTCTATCACCATCATCTTTGCTCTAGGTCAAAATTCTAGCATTTTCTGAAGGCTTTGATCATAGAATTTTGATTGTTCTTGTCACAGAGCTTCCTTCCTTAATCTCTCAACTTTTTAATTGAAAATTAATATAATTTTTTTGCCCCATTTCATGTACTCCATCATTAATTATTGGGCATGGAGTTTAAGAGGCCATTTTTTAGGGTTTTATCACTATATAGGACTCCAAACTTTGCCCAAAATTTAGAGCTCCAACAGTTTCCATCCCCCATATCCTCCATATCCTCTAGGCTAGTTGAAATAAGGTACTGATTGATTTTGTCCCATAGGGTAATCACTTTGCATACCAAGATACATGGGATGGGAAAAAGGTCATCTAGGTGCCATGAAATAAATAGGTTCTTCAAAGTATTCTTGGTCTTGCATCCCTATGGGAAAAGGTCTCAAGAAATATTTTTTGCTAGCTTCTTCAAGGGAGGACACATTTTTCCTATTATAAGGACATTCCTCATTTTTGTGATTTTTCCTACAAGTTGGACAAAACATAGGTAAGGCCTTCTCAACTTCTTCTTTTTTCCTATGAGCATAAAGTGTTTCAGTTTGTTTTCCCGTGTGATTTAAAAAAAACAATCTTAATGTCTTCAAGTAAATTATAAATTTTATGTTTTGTTATACCTGATGTGATTCCCATAGATAGAAACTTAATTGAATGGACTCATATTGATTTTTGGGACCTGGAATAGTTCCTGAAAATATCATAGATTTTGTCAAAAGTTAGTTTAGAAATATCACCTTTCCCTATCAAGTTTAAAGCATCCATAGTCTCATTGTTGATCCCTCTAAGTAATAATATCTTGATGGTGTTAGGGGTCAGATCAAGATGTCATGATCATTTAAATCTAGTAGCAAAGTGTTCCAAAATTTCCTCAACTGATTCATCCTCTTTCTGCATCATACAAAAGATTTTATCCCAAACCTCTTTTATTTTACAATACTCATGATATTTCACCAAAAAGGCATCCTTCATCTGCTCCCATGTTTGGATATCTTAGAGTCTCATAAAATATTTCAATGTTGCATCTTTGAGTGTAGCTGGAAATAGTTTAAGCTTCTGAGCATCATTTTGGTAGTCATAACTATGACATCTAGAACATCAAATTCAAACACAAACATGTTAGGGTCCTCAACAATTAATCTTCTGAAAATAGGTAAAGCATAATGGGGTACTTTTTTTATCGGTGCATCATCTATAGGATGGTGGATAGGAAATTCAAAGGTTATGGGATTATTATGTGGAATTATAGCTCCATCTTGCCTAGGGCCCTTTTTATTGTGTCCCAAATTGCCTTCACCTTGGTTTCACCCATTTTTACCACCAATGATTTCTTGAAGATTTTCTAATGCCCAAGGGGTATAGGAAGATTGAAATGGATTCTCAGGAGGTTTGATACACTTGACTTTAAATAAGTCCTCAAATTGTTTAGATACCTGAGGATAAATTGTAAGTGGGAGTGGAATAGATGGAATTAGACTTGTATCACCTTTTTCCAACTTAGACTGGTTCTTCTTAGGCTTTATTTTCTCAAACAGTGGAGTTTTCTATCTTTGTATTTTATGGGGTTTTGAGTTACCTACCAAATCCTTCTTAAAAAACCTTCCTTTACTATCTCTAAGTATATTCATGCACCTAAATGAATTACTGCAACACAAACTTGAGGTACTGACCTAAGCAAGGTCAAAAATTTCTTAATTCTTATCAGAGGCACATTGTTCCTAACTTAATTCACTATAGTTTTGCACCTTTAATTCATTCCTTGAAAATAGCACTAAAAATGTTGGGTAAAATGGATGGCTTTAATATGACAAATTTATATATTATGTTTCATTTTGAATGTTGATTCCTTTAGTTTCCTCCTAACTATGTCAATATGGGATATGTGGACTTGTGAAGGATATTATAGTTATTTAACTAAGGGATAAAGATAATGAACTAAGTGGAGATGAATGTAGTTATAATTTAAATTAAAATTTGCACTCTTTAAAACACACCCTTTATTTTTTTATCCAAGGATTAAATCAATCACTCACTTTAATGGAATTAAAGCACACTTTCTATTCTAAGGGTTGAATTATAACACACACTTTTCAATTGATTAAAAACACACTTTTTAATCTAGGACTCTATTTAAAACACACTTTGTAAATAGAAAAACTCCTCTTTTTAACCTAACTCACAAAAGTTCACATATAAAAGATGGACAACCAATTATATTTTCAACAACCCTATTAATAAAAGATGCAATCAAACTTCAAGTTGTAGTCAAGGTTACATAATAAAGAAATCTTTATATAATAATCCAAAATACTTAATACTATTCTGGTGACAAGACAACAACAATGTTGTGTTAGCGATAGGACATAGACTTCCTTTTTGCAAATAAGTAATAGAATGATTAAAATTTATTCAAATATTGATCATTTATACACATAGAAACTATTAAAGTATTCATGAATAGTTCTATAAATGAGAATAAAAAATTAATAAATCATGAAATAAAGTGAAAACTATACTATTACAACCATACTACACTTACAAATATATTGAGTGCACTCGATACATAATCCACATGAAAGTAAAACAACAATCCAATTGATGACTAGAGGGTGCGGTCCCTTTCTCCAATAGCCAATCAATCGGTCAAAGTACTCAAATATAACACAAAACTTATATTATTTTTAGCAAATTTGTATTAAAAAAATATATGGTAAAGATGTTTGCTACATAACTCAACATGTATATATAGACTATATTATCAACGAGAATAGTAATAATCATCCAAGTTTAGTCCCTCATTTTTCACAACCACGAGGGACAAAGATAACAATAGTTTATTTCCCATAACAGAGTAAACTTGAACCACTAATTTAAAGTCATTACAATTGAGTTAAAATAGAATATCAAAACAAAACATAATGCCAAAAACCAATTCCTTTTTGGATCTACAAATACACCCATTATGTACTCTTTTCCATGAGCTTCTCGTTATGTACTCTTGTCACCGAGAGACCCCTGCTTGCATAAGAACCCAAATTAGTACTTATTATTAGGTTAAATTCCAAAGAATTTTTATTTCTTCCAATCATGTTTATTATCAACTTTTTCATAATAACTATAGCAAATCAAAGGACACTTGGGTAAAGTGGGTAATAAGATAGGCCAAAATTCAAACTAAATTATATGACAATATAGGACACATTATTCACCCATCATAAATCTATGTGTTATGTGTTGTTTTTATTCTTTGAATTATTTCTACACTAGTAATTTTCATAACAAAGTTAAACATGTATGGGGGAAAGATAGTAATTTTTATCAATACCACAGAGTGAAAGAACATTGATCATTTTAAATTGAAGAACCTCATTTAAGACCTTATAGAGTAGGGAGATCTAGTGACTGTGAACCCATTAAGAACATATAATAGTTTTTAAGGTTTACGCATATCAAAGATAAATAATATTAAGTATAATGTTTTTTATTACAAGTAAAAATAGGTTTAATGGGGACTCAAAACCCCTTACAATTCTTACAAGAAAGGAATAAGCATTAAGTTCACTTAAATAAAATAGTTTTGGAAACCAGCCTGCAAGACCCAGAACCAACACAACAAACAAAAGATCAGAAACCGTAAACCACACCCAACAGCAAAAAAATCCAAACAACTAAAAAAGCATAGGAGCAGGGGGCAGGAGGACCTAGGAAAACTCTAGGCGAGTTCCCTTAGCCTCTTTCTTTGCCTCAAAAACTTTCTTGATGGACGCATTAAATTTTGAAAGCTCGAGGATCATGTCATGGATCTTCTTCCTTTTTGCAGACCGAGTGTGTTTACCAGGACCAACATCATCCACGTCCACTTTATCATCATCAAGCTTCATGGTAGGAGAACCAACATCCGCTCCACCTTGATATTCATGAAGCACTCCATCGTAGACCCCATGAACAAGTTATTCTCCAACATGTGCTTCTTCAAAGTGTTCTCCAGGTTTTCCATTTTGACCTACATTTCTTGCATGTTTTTTCTCACCCTCATTGACCTTATTGACATCAATCCCCCTCTGACCCAGTAGCCAAATTCCCCTGCAGAAGATCAACCTCGGTAAAGAGGGAGCAAAATTTTAGGTTGAGGCTTTTGATTTCTTAGAAGACCCATTTCATCAGGCAAAAAGAATACATAGACATCATCTTCTCCATTTGGAGGACATTGAATGGGGGGTTGATCTTATCATCCATATCCTCTTTTAGGAGATTCACATTCTACTCCTGCATGTCCACCATTTTAACAAAGGGAATGTTCCTAGAGGTAGAGGGGTAATTCCCCTTCTCATCAGGTTCCAAAACATGGGTATTGTTGTCCTCCTTCATCTCTGACTACACTTCCATAACCACTTCCAACTTGGGGGAGATAGGAACATCATGTTCCTTAGAGCTATCATAGTTAACCAGAATGGGTACCTTCTGGCCTCCCACACCCTCATATTTATCCACATCCTCCTCTTTGTCAATAGCAATAGGGTCATTCACAATATCCTTGGTAGAAATGACCACCTCATCCTTATCCTCATTGTCACCAGAAACACTGACTGAAGCCGACAGAGACTTTACTTTCCTCCTTAGATGAATTAATAGTAGCAACATAACCCTCAACACTCTCACCATCAAAATCAGTCTCCATGCCACCCTTCTTATCCAATTTCATTTTTTTACCAACTAACATCTCCTCTTTGGTTTCCCCTTCCCTAATACATTTCTCCAAAGCCTTGGTAGAACCAAAGACCCTAGATGAGGAGATAATAGGGATACTAATGATAATTTTCTTAATATGGTCCATAATTAAGAGAATGAGGCCTTCATATAGAATGGGCTTGTTCTCTTTATTCCTATGATTAATAATACTATGACAAAGGGATTGCAGAAGAAAGTATAGAAGAGAAATTCTAACCTTATGTCTTAAGTGACAAAGAAGCATTAAATGATAGGAGTGATCTCGCTTATAACTACCATCCAAAGGGATATGCTCCATGATAGCAGTCACGACCTTCACCCAAATCTCCTTGAAAGCATCCATATCATAGCAGCCACTGGAGTCCTTCAGTAAGCACTCATCCTCTGCCTTATCTTTAGGAAAATGTTGGATAGCTTGTTGAGAGATCTTCTTATCTCTGTAGAAATTCATGCCCTTGATATTCAACTCAGATACCTCTGATATAAGCTCTTCAGTGATTTTCACAGTCATAACACCAATGGTAACAATGTTGTCCTTCCAAGACTCAATAAATGCCATCATGGCTTCATCTTTGAACCCATGAAGGTATTCCATATACGTGGTGAGGCCACCCTTCCTAAGCCTATCCCAAACCTCTATCATATTTTTCCACTTCAAACAGTCCTTTGGCTCCCTTCGTTTTAGCCCACCACCCATAATATCCTCAGAGAAGAGACTCTCAATAGATGTTGTGGAAATAAAGAAGAGATAGAAAATAATGGCATCCTTCAAATTGGACCCCACACTAATATACACATGTTTATGCTTAGTTATCTTGGGAAAGTTGAGACTTTCCATAACCCTTATAACAACATTAAAAAATTATGTCTTTTCATCATAAATTTTTAAGATATTCCAAATCTACTCTTTTGTTGTGAGTCCTATCAAATGCCAAATTGGCCTTCTAATCAACTGTCAAATCCTTACCTCCTTGCCAGGTCATGATGTCCTTAGCCCTAATAGTGATGTTAGCCAACACATCCGCAGTACTATTAGCCTCCCCAAAGTTATGGGAAATAATAATCTACGTAAAGAAATTAATGTTAATTCGAGCCTCATCAATAATTGCCTTAATAGACCATGATGGCTTGATCACACCTTTAATGCAGTTTAAAATATTTATGGAATCACCTTCAATCCACACATTTGGGGACATGTCCTTATTAATGTTTTTTAAATTTTGAAGGAGAGCAATAGCCTCCACCACATGATTAGTCTGTATGTCAATGGGGAGCACCACAACAGAAAGACAATTCACCATGTCATCCCTTATAAGCCCACAACCTGCAAGACCTGGGTTACCCTTCACTGCATCGTCAAAATTGACTTTGATCCATCCATGAGGAGATTAAATCCATATGGCATTCTCCCTTTAGGAAGGGTACTTCACTTTGATGCAAGCAGCTTTACCTCCAGCAAAGAAATCTAGCTTTGAATCAATCAAACTAGTATAGTTATCCATGATGTTTCTCTTAATCTTCTCGATAATTACCATCGAACGGAGGCCAGTATCTCTAAACACTTTGTCATTGCATTCTCTCCATAGTTTCCAGATAACATGAGGAGCTATGATATTCCACAATTGATTATCCATAGGAACCTCCATATTTCTCCATTGGGTGATGACATTCTCCATATTATTGGGAAAATACCAGCATAACTTCTAGCATTACAAGGTAAGACACTAGACCTCCTAGGAGTACCGGTAGTCGATATCCAAATGGTAAACTGACTCTGTAATATTCTTACATAGGAAGCATATGTTGGGTAGAATCATTCCTCTCTTTTGGAGATTATCAATAGTGAGAATCTTGTTCTACAAAACCAGCCAAAAGAAAATATTAATTTTAGGAATTAACCATTTATCCCAAACTTGGACCCAAAAGGGAAGATGGTCCAACTACTTCAACAAAATCTTAGAGGTAGAGGCAACAAAAAAGACTCCAAAAGGGAGAATTTCCCAAATCAGCTAATCCACCCTGGAAGTGTCCACTTTCCAAACATTCAGGTCTAGCAACAGAGGCCTAAGGACAATATCAACAATAGAAAGATCAATCCAAGATCAACTCCCCCAATAGTCTCTAACCCACATGCCAAATCTCTATAAGCAGATGTCAATAAAAGGCTGGAAAGAAGGAACAAATTTCAGTGGATAATCTTTAAGCTAGCAGTCATCCCATAATTTAATTCTTCTACTATTACCCAAATACCATTTAGCTCCCTTGAAGGCCATCTCCTTAGCTTGTTGGATGTAGTTCCAAATAAAAGAACCTTGCACCTTAACTTCGGACATCATAAAATATGAAATATGGGGGAAGGAGAAGAGATATTTATTATGGATGATCTCATTCCTCTCTTTTTTCTCACCAAAGATCCTCCAAATTTTCTTATCTAGTAACACCTAATTAGTCACTCTTAAGGGGCGGATCCCCAAACCTCCCCACTTCTTATGAGTGCAAACCTTATCCCACACAACTAAAGCTAGTCTCTTTCTTTCTTCCACACCAGTCCAAAGAAAATTCCTCTAAATCCTCTCAATAATATCTACAAATTTACCAAGAATCTTAAATAGACTTAGAGCATAGATAGGGAGACTCTATAGAGAGGCCTTCAAGAGTTGGAGTTTACGAGCTTGACTAAGCAAGGCTCCTTTCCAGCCAGCTAATTTCCCATTGAATTTGTCCACAATTCTCACCCAAAAAGAGTCAGGAGGATTTAAGCCCAAGGGAAGACTGAGATAAGTGGTAGGAAAAGCACCAATATCACATCCAATAATTCTATAAAATCTATTCTATCTTTCCACAAGCATATTAATAAAGAACATAGAGCTCTTGTTCCAATTAAAAATTTGACCAGTGCCCAAAGAATAATTGGACAAAGCCTGTTTAATAATTCTAGCCTCATGGATGGACAAAGAAACCATGAAGACAGTGTCATCAACAAATTTCTCATGAGAGCACGACCTAGAGGTAGAAGGAGTGGGGCCCTTGATGGATCCTTCAGTCACCAATCTCTGAAAATAGCAACCAAGACACTCTACCAAGATGGCAAAAAGAATAGGAGAGAAGGGGTCACCTTGTCGAAGCCCCCTGGAAGGCTTGAACAATCTGGAAGAGGAGTCAATCAAAATAACTGCAGATGTGGAGGTATTGATGAGTGGGAACACCAACTGCAAGAGTTTATCACAAAAACCAAAGGAATGCAGAACCTTGATCAAAAATCCCAGTCCACTTGATCATAGGCCTTCAAGAGGTCAAGTTTCAACAGAAAACCAAAGTTGAGAGAAGACTGAGTAGAATAAATAAACTTGTGCACCTTCATAATAGAGCCTAGGATTTTCATACCAGGGACAGCCACTCTACTAGGGAGAGATTATCTTAGGGAGAATATCCAACATCCTAAGGATAATAACCTTGGAGAAAATTTTATACACCGAATTACATAAACTGATCGGCCTGAAGGAATCAACAGAGTCAGCTCCAGGATTCTTGGGAATCAGAACAATGAAGGTGGTATTAATTTCTTTAAGCATAATACTAGACCCAAAGAATTCTTTCATAGCATTGTAGACATCCAGGCCCACAATATGTCAGAATTTATGAAAAAAGAACAGAGGAAACCCATCCGGTCTTGGGAACTTATTGTGTGTGTGAAAATTGTACCTGATCTATAGACACAACACTTCAGTAAAACATTAGAGGTTAGCTATAATCAAAATCATGCAAAATTGAAATATAATTTAACCAAGCGATTTACTACCTTCTAGTAGGTGCGAGATTGATGTTCTTAGATTTTTATCGAGATCAGTGACCTAGATGACACCTAAATGAAGGATTTGAATGCAATTGATCTAGATATGAATTGAATGCAATTAATCTATTTTTTTTTAATATTTTCTATGCAATAATATGATGAAAAACTGATATGAATCTATGCTAATATGGAAATTGATATGCAATGCTAATCTAGAAATGATATGATATGAGAATGAAAATTCTAACAATAATATGAAAGCTATGAATTTGAAATTGATCTCACAAAGCTTCGAATCCTCAAATTTATCTTTCAAGCTCCAATTGTGCAAATTCTCCAAATCTGATATGCTATGATTCCTGTAGTTCAAGTTTGCAATTTGTGAGATATTAGAGATGAATTATGAAGAGCTGAGCCTTGGTTTTTATAGGAATCCAGGGCTTTGGAGGTGCATGGAAGAAAGCCATAAATCACTCAGATAACTCAGGTTGATTTTTGAGTTATTTTTAAATAACAGATAATTAAGTCACAAAAATCATGCAAAAGCACAGTTCAACTCGAATTAGAAGTTTAGATCAACTTTAAAACTCAAAAAGATGTTGAGTTTCAAAAAGCTAACAACTTGCATTGATTTTCCAATTTGAGTTTAACTGGTCCTTGAATATGCACATGGATAATTTATGATTTAATAAATAAATAAAGTGATTTATTCTCAACTTAACTGATTTTTGAAATAAAATAATTAATTTATGGGTTAATTAACTATTTTATCAAACTTTTATTAAAAACTATATTATTAAATAATGACAACCTGCTTTAATCAATTAAATAAAAATTTAATCAATTATTCATAAGATATTAGATTTATTGTCAAAATTAAATAATACAATTAATAATAGATAGAATTAAATTTAATTACACAATTAAGTGGCAAGATATTAAATCTAATTAATTAAATATGAAAATATTCAATTAATCAAACTTAGGATAAATGTGATTTATTGCCAAATAATCATTAAATTAAAGATAAATAAGATAATTAGGAATATTGCTAGGAATATTCTCCGATGCAGAATTTAAGATAATCAATTATGATTCGATAATGTTTAGATGTGCCTTAGATTAGGACTTTGATGTTGATTTCATTTGAATTGTTGATATAGAAGATTAATGAACTTATAGCCCATTTTTGGGGTATTACATTTTGCCCCTCTTTGAATTACTGTGCGAAGCGCAGTGGTTCAAAGACAGTCTGTGTTTGATAGAGATATGAAACTAATTCGAAATTGATAATTGATATGAGATAGAAGCTGATTGATATTGATTTATATGAAGATAATAGGTCCTGAATGACCAAAGATAATGTTCACTATAGTAGTGATGAACCGAGGATTGTGAAAGAGTGTCAAAACACATAATTCCAAACCTTAGGATTGTAAAGAAGTGAGTGACCGGTTCTAGACTCGATTGTCTTAACAGAACTAGCAGGTATCACATCTTCAGTTGCCGAAGAACCAAGGAAAGAACACTATGATCCGATGGTTGCAAAAACTGATACAGATTACAAGATTAGGAGGATACCAGATTGATATGGATCTTGATGAATCTGATATGCCCCAAGTGATGATAGATTTGCTCCAAGCGATGAGGACTTTTGATGAATCAATAACTAGACATGGTTGTTGTCTTGATTACTAAGGAAGATATGATTGAATTTGATTTACAAACTTTGAATGATGTGCAATACCATGCCCCCTTCGGGATGAAAATTGAAATCTAACAAGAAAAGTCAGCGTTGATAGTTTAGAAGCATGTTAATTGATTTGACAAGTGGTTAAACACATCTGGGAACATATTTTGCATCGTTGGAAGGTCCCAAAAGACCAAGTTTGACTAGGTTAAACCATGAGTTGACCATAGTTTACCAAGTTGAAATTTTGATAGTTTGATGTAAGATAATCAGTTAAGTTGAATTATGGATTTCTGTGATGATCGAAGGTTGAATATGCAAGTAGTTAATAATATAAACAATCTCAGATTTTGATTTTGATCCCGAAAAAGGATTCTACTTGCTATTTCGTTGGAGGAACCTTCGTGTAAGATTCAACTCTTGTTAGATTTGAAGATGCAATTTGAAGAATCGTTTAAGCATTGAAGTTCATTTAGCCATTGTGAGATCATGCAAACATGCAAAATGCAAAGAGACATGCAAAATGAAATGCAACCTAAGACCTAGGACCTAGTCACTGATCATATGTCGATTTGTTATCATCATTGAACTTTTAGGTAACCGGATAAATCAATACAATGCCCACTAGCTATGAAACCATAGACATATGAATATCGATTTATATGCGCAAGAATCAATACAACACCCACTGGTCCAAAAGAACCATGGACATATGAATATTGGTTTTGTTTTTGGAATGTCAAATTAGATATAAGCACCAAGGCACAAGCGCCAGGATGACCTGAATATCATGTCCATTTTGATATAGCAATTTGTATAAGCATCAAAACATGAATGTTGTGATGACTTGAATATGCCTTGCATGACAAACACATCAAACAGCTAAGAGATTATTCTAAATCCAATGTGAATTACCCTTAGTGACCCTTTATCATTCACATCCTTAGGCAAGATCGCGTTTCACAGTAGGAGAAAAAACTCACTCAAAAAGACAATAGTTAGATCAAACTTCCTTGAATCATCTGGGTATCAATGGTCAAGGTACGTATGGCCATCCAATTTGAGATAGAGGCTCTTACAGTCGGACACCATTTCAATCTAGAATTTTCAAAGTTTCTAGATTTTCACATACAAGCAGAAGACAAAGAAAAGATTATGCCCCCAATCATCACTCTCTAAATCCTGTAAAGGACATCATCGAAGGGCTTGAAGGGACACAATATGCAAAAATCTCAATGCGAATCAGTAAGCATATAAGGAGATAAAAACATGTAAAAAAAAAGCATAGATTGTTTTCAGTTTGTGTTTGATTGTGTTGTTGTAGATGCAAAATCCTTTCTGGAGATGAGATAGACTTGACTAACTCAAATGAAGCTTCAAAGGACTGTGACTGGATATGATACGTCTAAGATATACTAGAGACCATAGGATATGACATTGATTACCCCCAAGTTTGAACATTGATAGGATATAGACGCTTGAGTTGTTTGGTGTACAGACCGACTTATTGAAAACTAGAAATGCAGAAACAAACTAGGAGATATGTACAAACTAAAGCAAGACTGAAAGCTGGGAAAGACCAAGATTGCACTGATAGATGGAGCATTTTGAAACAAGTGGCACCCATTTGCCAGGTTTTCACCATCTTGGTAGAGATTCTATTTTTGCTACCAAGGCGCCTGTTTCTAGGTTTTCACCAAGGCACTTTTTCTTTTTCTCATTTTTTTTGTATTTTTCATTTTTCAATTTTTTTGAATTTTTGATATTTTCTTATTTTTTTGTGAATCATCAAGGTGCCTATTGCTAGGTTTTCACCAAGATGTTCATTTTTTCAGGACTTTTTCCAATTTTAAAGATTTTTTTCAAGACATTTTACCATAGACTGAATGCCTTAGGCCCATAATTTCTTCAGATAGAGAATGTTGATTAGTTCTCAGAGCTGTTCTCCTTCAGTCATTGAGAGTTGATAGGCACCAGAGCCAAAAGTAGCAGTGATTACAAAGGGACCCAGCCAATTGGGTTCAAACTTCCCCTTGCGTTCTCGATGTGATTGATTTTTAGGATTCTCTCTCAAAACTAGATCGCCAACCTGAAATTCTCTGTGTCTGACTTTCTTGTTGTAGCCTCTAGACATTCTCTTCAAATATACTTTGAGATGATCATACGCTACTTTTCTGTGCTCATCTAGTAGTTCCAATTCTTGTAACCTAGACACTCTGTAGTCATCATCAGTTACTAGACCATGCATTCTGATTCTTAGTGATGAGATTTCAACCTCAATAGGTAGTACCACTTCAGACCCATAAACTAAAGCGAAAGGTGTAGCCCCTGTAGCTGTTCTGATACTGATTTTGATACTTGTTCTGATACTAGTTCTGATACTTGTTCTGATACTAGTTCTAATACTAGGTATACTTGATAGCATCTTTTTCCATTGCAAACTCCCAAGCAAGATCATATTGTGCAGTCCCAATGTCTAGCAAGGTGGAGAAAAAGAGGGATTGGCAAGCTGGTAGAAGAGATGGAAGATAGGAGAATGAAGGAGAATGAAGGGAAGAAATCCTCAAGGGAAAACTCCTCAAGAATACTCAAGCTAGGGAAAAATTTTCATGTAAAGCGCATTTGGACAAGCAATGAAAGACCAGCATAGGATAAGTCACAAAAGCGTAATGTCAAAGAAGGATAGGAGGTAGTCCAAAGGAGTAGACATGAATATAGATAGGAGGGCTAAATAGGAAGGGAATGAAAGCAAGATCATCATAAGATAGCTCAAAAGATAGCCAAATGTTCATGTATAGATCAACATTGTCAAGATCAAAGAGAGAAGATGGAATGGATGAAATATGTAGAAGAACTACGCATGATGCTTGATTGCCAAGTTTTCATCATGGTACTTATCCAAGGTTCCACGAGGGAGTGGTTTTCACCATAGGATGAATTTATTTCTCTTTACTTTTGCTACCAAGGCACCTATTTCTAAGTTTCCACCTAGGCACATTTTCATTTTTTTATTTATTTTCTCTTTTTTTGGAAGAAGGCAAGCTTTTTAGATAGTGCTCCTTGAAAGGATAAACCATGATATGCCAAGGATTCAAAATGATATGCTCAAAGATGCTGATAGGGAAAGGATTATGGAAGATAAAAATGGAGGATGGGGTTTTATGTAAAGTGAGTGAGGTTGGAAGATAGGAGGAATAGGCAAATGAGGAAAAAGGATATAAGAAAAAGGATAATGCATGGAAGGATTGTGAAAGGGTAGATGGAAAGGAAGGCAAGATCAATGTAAACACATACCTTGAAGGATGGTGAGAGGATGGAGGAATCATGAATGAAGCAATACATGAAGGAATATGGCGAATGGATAGCAGAGGTTATGGTTTAGGCACATGGAATGGAAAAATATTTTTGGAAGAAGATGAAGTGGAAGTCTTTGGAAGCTTGAATGTCAATTTCACTTTTTGCTCAACACCAAACTCTTTCAAGAGAGACTTTGGAATCCATATAGCCATAGGCTTTTTATTTCCTTTTGATGATCTAGAGAGAATATCTTCAATGATGGATTTTGGAACCCATACTTGTCTTGTAGTTTTTTTCTTAGATATCTCTTTTGACTTTATGCATCCATGTCGTTTAGAGAAGACATGGTGATCCTTTTTTGATGGATTCTTGTATTGCTTCTTTTTTTTGTATTGAACATTCAAGTTATGTCCAAAAGACTTGGGACTCATGGAAGAAGGAGGATATGACTAGTTTAGATGGGTGGGTGGATAAAAAGGATTCAAGGGTATGCATCTATGTTGAACTTGAGGAAAGATAGGAGATGGAGGTATGTAAGGACCCAAGATGGATGGTGAATTAGGAAAGTTAGGAGGGGAAAGTGAAGGGAAATAAGGACCCAAAATGGAAGGTAGATGTGAAGCCCTTAGTAGTGGTGGAAGAGGTCCAAGGATGGAAGTGGAAGATGCAAAAGGATAATCAACAAGTTCATCAACATCTATATGGCACCCAAGGATATCAACATCTTTAGAGTGAGCATTAGGATTTTCAATAGAATCATGGATATCTTGAATATGAGCACCTTCTTTGATAGGATTGTTCAAAGCTTGAAAAGACTTAGGAAGAGTAGAAAGTGGAAATGAACATGGAGTGGTAGAATAAGAAGATGGAAGACTTTGATCTTGACAAGGATCTTTGGATAGCATAAGTGCATAATTTTTTTCTTGATTTTCAATAGGCTTAACATCGGAAGTAACAACACCATTTTTACCAACCTTAATGGAAGTATCATCTTTGGAAATTGGAAGTGGGGTAAGGTTATTTTGATTGTCAATAAGCTCAATAGTGTAAGTAGTGACTTGATCTTTCTTAGGAGAAGACTTAAGACATGGTGGAATGCATGAAAAAGGATGTGTAAGATCAAAAGAACCATGAAGCAGATAAGAGACATCATGAAAAGGATTGGATGACATAGAGGGTTCTTGATCTTGATCTTTCTTTATGTTCTTTTCTTCATCATTTTTAGAGTCCTCTTGACATGGAGCCACTTCTAAGGACAAGGAAGCATATTGGGATTGTATGGATGACTTTGGAAGAGATGGTGGAGGACTAGCTGAAGTAGGGATTATAGTATATGAAGGCTTAGGCTCTTTAGGTTTATCATTATTGAAAGTATTTGCAGCCAAGTGAAGGTTAGCTTGAGTTTATTTAAGAGGTAGCCCTGGAGGATAACTATAGGGAACCGCATGAAAAGTATCAAGGCTTGTGTCAGATGAAGGTTCTATGAAAGATTTGAAAGACTCAGAAGCTTTAGGAAATGTACGGGTATTGGAGGAAGTAGGGGATGGAAGGGAACCATCACTAGACAAAGGTTCAACATTACCATGACCTTGCTTGAGAAGATAATCTTTATTTTCAGCAGGAGAGTCTTTAGGAGAAGGATTCTTATAATATTGATGCTTCAAGCTAGCACGATGCATTTTATAGTCCTTAGCAGTAGTAGATGGATCATAATCAAGGTATTGTCCACAAAAGCCATCAAAATCTCTTTCAAAATCAGAATCATATGGATCACCATCACGATCTATCCAATGTGACAGCCCATTTGTAGTAAGTAGGAACACACGACGAGGAGGACTCTTAGGAACAGAGGTGTCATAGTTATCATTACATTGTCTATCGTCATAGTCATCATAGTCTCCAAAGCTTGATGTGTCACTCTCTATGGAAGAGGTATCATAAGGGTTGTCACGTTGCTCACATTTTGTCTGAGGGCATGGTGACATGTACAAGTCTTTATCAAATATAAAAGAGTATAGAGATTCCATGGAGAACTCTTTAGGTTCCTTTTCTTTCTCAAGTTTGTCAAACTGGACTTGCATAGCTTGCAGCTGCTTCATCATAGCGGTGATTAGAACTTCTTCCTCTTGTGTACTGATTCTCAATATTAAAGTTGGGGGGAAGTTTAGCTCCTTGATGAGCTAATTGTAAAAGGTATGCTTCTCTATCTTCTTTCAAGAAATGCTTCATCATTCATTTGAAGTTATCATCATTTTGATATTGAGCAATTTCTTTAGGTGTGGGTTCCTGATCTGCTCCATGTTGAGATTGGGCTCTTTGAGAGCCAAAATTTGTCCCTGCTTGAGACATGGTAGGAGTTTGTGGACTCCCTAGATTAGATTGATGAGGGGTATGTTGAATACCTCCGTGAGTTGATGGAGGGGGTATGTAACTAGATTTCAATCGATAGTTTCCAAGACCATCATCCTCGTAAAGACCAGAATTGATGAGTTGCTCAAGAGTCAGAGTTTGGGTAGTGGTGATAGATTTCTTGTGAGAGGAAGCTCTAGTCTCCACCATCAACTTTGAGTGAAACAAAAGAATAAGATTCAGATAACTAAAGAATGAATTGAATCAAGATGATCAAATGACGCAACCTTGTCAAGGTTTGATTGATTTGAAGATTTGATTAGACGTGGATGAAGGATACTGTGCCTTGGATGTATGGGTAGGTTCCCAAAAGATAGCGAACAAGATATCACAACACTTAGTCATTTTGATGATTGATTGAAGATTGATAGTTATGACAAGGTTTTGACACAGGATGATAAAGAATCAAATCGATTAAACAAAAGGTTGAATCGGATTCAAAAGGCCACTTTAGGAAAATGATTGGATTCTTAATAGCTACTGCTCTGTTCCTGATTCGTTCGACAGATTTTGAAATTAGGCTAAAAAAGCTAAAAATCTGGCAATTTTGACAATTTTTTGACAACTTTCAAAAATTTCCCAAACGACACTCTATAGACTCGTACGATAGTGGGTATGCTATGAAATGATAGTTGCAAAACTCGTACAATAATTGCAAGCAAGATTTTGACTGTTATAATTTTTTGGCATCAAAACTCGTACGACATTGGGTTGGTTATCATACGACAGTTGGGTATCAATGAAACAACAGTTGAAAATCTCATACGACAGTTGGGTAGCAATGAAATGATAGTTGAAAATCTCATACGACAGTTGCAAGATTTTGACTTTGAGAATTTGCTAGCATAGAAACTCGTACGAAACTAGGTACTCAATCATACGACAGATGGGTTGTAATGAAACAACACTTGATGGAAACTCGTATGACTTTCTGACCTCCTGAGATGACTTTTGACTCCAGAAAAGGATTTTACTTCAGATTTTGCAAATTTTGAGTTTTCAGATTTGAATTGTTTGCAAATTTCATTGTCTAGATTTGAGGATTGTAACAGATTTGTCTGTTTTCAATAACCAGATAGATAAACAAGCACGCAAAATAGCAAGCAAGTGATTTCAAGCATGTCTAAAAATAATGAACAAGGGCAAAAGCAACCTTGCACATGAACAATCAAGTGACTTATTCATTCTAATCTTCAGAAGCGCTAATTATGTATGTTCCAAAAATGTTTTGCAATAATGCACATATACCCTATAAAATGAAAATTTGGCCTCGCTAGGGTTTTTAGTAATGGTTTGACTATACAACTTTTATGATCCAAAGGGGTGAACTCCAATCCCAGTGCACCAGGGTTTTGACACAGTCTGAGAACTTAATCTTCAGGAGCTGCTAGGGAGATCTAACAACCCAACAATGAACCATACCCATGGAGATTTCTTCCATAAGGAGATTTATATAGCAGCTATCACTACCACGATGAAAATGGCTATTATCGCTTGAGGTTCTGTCAACGCAGTTTACCCTATGAATGGATTGTTTGCTATGGTTAACCCTCTCTAAAGGTGACTCACAGTATGATACCACAATGGGACTTGGCTCTAGATCCAAGGTTTTGATGCCTCTTCACTTTTAACCCAAACAAAGCAAGCAGATTAATCCGACATGCTAAGACAAAGTTTTGCTTCACCAAGGTCTATGATGTCAACTCCATGTGATCTATCAACCTCTCTGAGGAGAGAATGTATCAATCAATAAGAGAAGGTGCACTAACCAATTTTGATTCACCAAAGCTCGTGATGTCAACCCCACGTGATCTATCAACCTCTCCTAGGAGAGAATGTATCGATCAATAAGAGAAGATGCACTAATTGAGTTGAATGTGAAATGCACTAAGTATCCTCCCTACCTACAAGGATTCTGTCATCAAGAAAGATTTCACTGGGAATCCAATCTCTCAAGAATCATGAATAGTGTTCATAGGGCCTAATTACTATGTGAGCACAGATGTATGTTTCCAAAAGTAAATCTACCAAAAGTACCCAAAAAAGCAGAAAGAGGAACACTTAACGCTTAAAGCGAATATGAGATGAGTCCACAAGGTGGAACACTTAACACCTCACACAAGCTGAAAATGAGTCTCCAACTTAGAAAACAAGTGAGTTCTAAAAATCACAAAAGGGTTTCCTGGTGGAATAATTAACGCTTCTCTCCTGTAGACCCCTCCCCTTTATGGCG
The DNA here is from genome assembly GCA_027943335.1 of Chamaecyparis obtusa. NCBI lineage: Eukaryota > Viridiplantae > Streptophyta > Pinopsida > Cupressales > Cupressaceae > Chamaecyparis > Chamaecyparis obtusa. Next base: position 356,911 of record BSBK01000451.1, on the reverse strand, counting down.
CTGAGATTGCAACCACGGCGTGGAATGATGGGCCAGTGGATTTAGTGAGTCCAATAACCCAAGATAGAAATCTAGATCAATCACAAGTATCTAAGACTGCTAAATAAATACCTAAGGTGTCACAACCTAGTATCAATTATGCAAGTGTGTAGAAATAGACAAAAGCATGAAAAGATGCACACAAGCCAGACACATAAGAGATTTATTTTAAGTCCAAATAAAAATGTTATTAGATGAAGGAGAATACTTGGGATCCTCACAACGTGCTTAGTAGATTTTATCTGATTTTTAGCAATTCTTGTTGAGCTTTTCCATGCAAGCAAGTGACGAACTCTCCAACAAGCAAACAAGATATGCAAAATATATTCAACTTATGAAAACCATAGGGTTAGCTCTAAAAATCAATTATTATCAGCAATAATAACCAGCAATTAACCCAAATGACAACTCATACCATTCATTGAACCATGTAAAAAAAATAAGTGCATACCCATCACAAAACTTTATTTCTTTTGCTGCATTTGACCTAGTCAACAAGATCTGATTTTTCTTTTATGATTTTGGACACAAAAATAGAAATAAAAATAGAGACCCCTACTAAAAAATAGAGAGCTTTCCAAAAATGTAAAAATTTTAAAAAAATCTATTCATTTGTGCCCTAGAGACCCGTTTTATCAAAACAGACCAGTTTTTATAAATTGACTATTTGAGCTATTATATTACATCCAAATTTAAAATAAAAAGAATGGACCCCCTATATAATTTAAAGAGATTTTTGAAAATATAAAAATTTCTGAAAAATATGCTGATTTGCGTCAGATATTAATTTTTTCCATAATTTCAAGAAAAAATTATTAAAAATTAAAAAAATCTCAAAAAATTCTAAATTTTTTATTGTAGCTTCTGTTATATATCTCCAGCTTGTAAAAAAAGATTTAGAGCAAAAATCTAAGCCATTTGAGAGATAAAATTAAATCTTTGAAACTTTAGGGCTTTAGCTCCCCAAAAAAATCAAAACTAGCATGTAAAGGTGGGTTGCCCCACGGTGGGTGCCAAAAAATGTGTGTGAAAATTGTACCTAATCTGTAGACACAACACTTCAGTAAAATATTAGAAGTTAGCTATAATCAAAATTATGCAAAATTGAAATCTAATTTAACCAAGCGATTTACTGCCTTCTAGTAGGTGCAAGATTGATGTTCTCAGATTGTTATCGAGATCAATGACCTAGACGACACCTAAATGAAGGATTTGAATGCAATTTATCTAGATATGAATTGAATGCAATTAATCTATTTTTTTTTAATATTTTCTATGCAATAATATGATGAAAAACTGATATGAATCTATGCTAATATGGAAATTGATATGCAATGCTAATCTAGAAATGATATGATATGAGAATGAAAATTCTAACAATAATATGAAAGCTATGAATTTGAAATTGATCTCACAAAGCTTTGAATCCTCAAATTTATCTTTCAAGCTCCAATTGTGCAAATTCTCCAAATCTAATATGCTATGATTCCTATAGAGTAAGTTTGCAATTTGTGAGATATTAGAGATGAATTATGAAGAGCTGAGCCTTGGTTTTTATAGAAATCCAGGGCTTTGGAGGTGTGTGGAAGAAAGCCATAAATCACTCAGATAACTCAGGTTGATTTTTGAGTTATTTTTAAATAACAGATAATTAAGTCACAAAAATCATGCAAAAGCACAGTTCAACTCGAATTAGAAGTTTAGATCAACTTTAAAACTCAAAAAGATGTTGAGTTTCAAAAAGCTAACAACTTGCATTGATTTTCCAATTTGAGTTTAACTAGTCCTTGAATATGCACATGGATAATTTATGATTTAATAAATAAATAAAGTGATTTATTCTCAACTTAACTGATTTTTGAAATAAAATAATTAATTTATGGGTTAATTAACTATTTTATCAAACTTTTATTAAAAACTATATTATTAAATAATGACAACCTGCTTTAATCAATTAAATAAAAATTTAATCAATTATTCATAAGATATTAGATTTATTGTCAAAATTAAATAATACAATTAATAATAGATAGAATTAAATTTAATTACATAATTAAGTGGCAAGATATTAAATCTAATTAATTAAATATGAAAATATTCAATTAATCAAACTTAGGATAAATGTGATTTATTGCCAAATAATCATTAAATTAAAGATAATTAAGATAATTAGGAATATTGCTAGGAATATTCTCCGATGCAGAATTTAAGATAATCAATTATGATTCGATAATGTTTAGATGTGCCTTAGATTAGGACTTTGATGTCGATTTCATTCGAATTGTTGATATAGAAGATTAATGAACTTATAGCCCATTTTTGGGGTATTACACTTATCACCCTCAAAAGAGAAAATAGCAGTCATTATTTCCTCTAAGGAAGGAATAGAAGTAAGCTTCTTATTAGTAGCATCATCAACAATGGAGGGAATAGCATGAAGAAGCAGGGCTTGGTTATCTAGGGAGAGAGAAAAATATTTAGATAATAGAGACGAGACAAATTCAACCATAGCCAAAGAAATATCTTTATCATTATTTACATCTCCAAAATCCAATCTGAGTATGGAGATTCTATTGGACACTCTATGTTTAGAAGTAGGCATATGAAAGAATGTGGTATTCTTATCTCCAGCTTTGAGCCATATCAATCTTGACCTCTGTCTCCAGTACTCTTCCTCTTTGGAAATTATATTATGAGTTTTGGCCAAAAGATTCTCCTCCCTACCCTTCAACTCTTGACACATGCCAATCTATTGGATGGTCTCCTAAATATCATCAATATCCTTCTTCAACACAAGCTTAGTTTTAAAGATGTCACCGAACACTTCCTTACTCCAAGATTTAATACTCTATTTTGTATGCTAGAACTTTTTAGACACCCTGAACATAGCAATGCCCCGAATGTTAATATTCCACCAACCACTAATCATCTTGATGCAGGGCAGAGATGGAGAATCCAATAATGGATAATCCAAACCTACACCAGCACTTACAACAACAACAACCACAATGGAATACAACAAAATAATTCTTCAAAATAGAATTTCATTCAACATGCCTGACTGTGAGGTCTTCCGGGTTTCTATCTTATACAATGAAATTAAAAAAGTATTTCTACAATCTCCTAGCTAGTCCAGATCTAAAACACATCAACAACTAATAAAAACACTAAGGCATATCTAAACTTGAGCTTGCAAGCCTCCAAGCAATCTCCTTGTCTCCAAGCATGCAAACCACTAGCTCTGCTATTACAATATCAGATAAACCATCTGATCTTCAAGATCTCACAAGATCCAATTATGATCAATCTACCTTGATTCTCATTCTCTCTTCTCTACATCCTTTTTCCTCTTCCTCCTACATCAACCAAGGCTCTCAATATATAGCCAGCTAAGCCATAAGTTGGCCAGTCAAGCATTAATTACATTATAGGTCCAGCCTAAGGAGAGAAACCAAAACTAATGACATAAATAACAAAACATGATGTACCATTACATTTAGGTCCACACATGACCCAAGAATAAATCCCCAACTATGCAAGATCTAATTTCCCCACATGGAACCGCACAAGGTGAAATACCACACGTTTCATGTGAAAGTAGCGGCAAATCAATATCCGAGGGAAATGGTAATAACTTCTAGGTCTTAATGAATTAGGACATGCACCCTTAAGAGAAGGTCTCAAGATAAGTCCATGGTATAGCATTAACTATGCAAAGCATGAAACCATAAGCAACAATGGCTACAAAAGAAACAACAGACAGGTACATAAAACAAGAAATGTTTTTGGCGATGCAAGATTGCTCAAAACCCAAGATGCTCCTACATCAGACACCCTAGGTAAATAAAAAGTTCTCATGAACATCGTAAGGGAATTAGGATAGGTATTCCATATCTATTCTTAACCTATATCTCCTTTGTTCCTTCATTCCATGTTGTCTTTACTTTATCTATTGTCACACTCAACAAATTATTTTTTCCTACACTTTTCTCATCTTTCCTTTTTGCAACTGACAAAAACTGACTCTGACCATCATTTCCACTATTGAAAACACCAGCACTTTGGTGAATCATATCTTCTCCAGACTTACTAATCAACTCGGCACCATCTGCATCTCTTTGTGTCACTAGTGCCATCATTTGCTGCACTATCTTTGTCAAAAAGATCATCTGCCTCTTAATCTCTATAAATTCCTCAATTGTATCTCTAGACATCAAAAACTGGGCAAGTGCTTTTAAATCATCAAAATTGCAAAATCTTAACAAAATGCTTTAATTCTCATCAAAATGGATCAAATCAATTCTAAATGGACATTTATTAATTGAAGTTGGACAAAATCATTTAAATCAAAGGAAAAATCAAATAATGATATTAAATAATTAAATATAAGCTTAAAGGGGTTAAAAACATTATATAATTGATTTTAATCAATTAATTGTATAGTTGTTAAATCAAAAATCAAATTGAACCTATTTCCTTACATGGCTAATTTAATTAATTGATATAATTTAATTAATCCTAATATCTTTCAACAAAATTTGAGTAACCAATGAGAATTGAGAACAAAAGCACATGGATCACTCTAAAATAGTTGAATCTCAATCACACATTTCAACTTTACATCTCAACCACTCAATTTTGTCTATTTGTCCAAACCTTTGAGACAATCATTTAAATTGTCCCTCCATTTAAAAACATTTCAAAGTTTTTGACTCAACCAAGGCTAAATCATGATTAAATAACTCTACCCCCTACCCTTGGGATTTTACTATAAATAAGAGTCTATTTTGAGAGGAATAATATACTAGAGAATTCAAGTGCAAAGCATCATCATTATAGGCAATTTGAGAGCAAGTTGAGAGTATTTTCATAGCAATTGAGAGCATATCATGAGTATTTGGATTAATCTTTGTATCACATTTAAGAGTTGAGAGCTAGATTAGGCATTGAACTATCATTTTCTCATTCTAGGACTGTCACTAGTAGAGAATAGGCTGAGAGCTCTACTTACCAAGCTTGGATAGAGAACCATGAGATGTCATGGATGTTAATTTCAATTCTTATATCAAATTTGTATTGTATTTTCATAGAATTTTAGTTGATTATCTTAATTTCATGAAGGTGTTAAACATTCACACACAAATGGTGCCCACCGTGGGGCTTTGAGACTCATTTCTATCATTTTTATCAAATTTTGTGTGTTTTTGGCTTCACTTTGACATGAATTTTGCATAAAATAGGAGAAATGATGCCTACGCAAGATCTGATGACACTTGTGAGCACTTTGACGATGCTTGGAAGTAGTTAATTGACGCCTGAGTGATTTTGTCTCTTTTGTCTATTTATTCTTCGAACGCTTGTGTGATAAAGTGTTATGCCTGAGAGCACAAAGCAACACCTACGATCTGAGAAATAATGCCTATTAGTTGTCCTTTGCCACCTGTGATGATTTTTATTACGCAATTTATAGTGATCTGTCATGCCTAGTATTCTTTAATTGACACTTAGTAGTTGTTCTTTACCACTTTAGATATTTTATCTTACGCAATTTTTAGCTACTTTTATGCCTATCAGTTAAATTGTTATGCTTAGTGATCTTTAAAAGTTGCTTAAGTCACTGGAAAGTGATGCCTGTGAATTTTAAAGTCACGCCTACTAATTGTTAACTGACACGCTTTAGTTGATAAATGATGCTTAGTGTTTTCTACTTAAATTTGTTGTCAGATCATTAAAGTCTATTTTCTTACTCTTTGTCTGTGTTTTTCCTGCAGATGAGCAAATACAAGAAAGTCAGGAAACCAAAAAGCAGAGTCACTCAAGAAAGCAAAGAGGTAAGAATTCACCTCAAACATCAAAAGGAGATTCATAGTACTACAATTTTAGAAAGTTTGGGAATAGAAGAGAAGTTGTATGCTCATTACATTAAAGTGTTAGATGCTTACAAGAATAAATTCCCTACTTTGAATTAAATTTGCTTGCATTAAGTTGTTGAAATTTCTTGGAAAAATCTTGTCAAAAACACTTAATTTGCAATTTCAATTGTTCCTTTGGTTTCCTTCATTTTGTATGGTTGTGTTGACTAATTTGTTGGAGGAGCTGGAGCAGTAACGATAGCCACTAGGTGAGTAAGAAAACAAATATCAAAAACCTCATAAAAGTGCCTAGCCTTTGCTAGCTACAAAAAGATATATTTCTCACATCAAGCTTGTCTTGCTTAAATTGTGGTCTTTCATTTAATCTAGCTTAATAGGGAAAACCTTACTATCCTCCAAATTGAATAAACATTAGGCATATGCTCTCCATTTTTTGAAGTGGATCAAAAAGCCAAAAGTGTGAGTTTAATTTGGTAGAAAGAAAGGAAGGAATTAACCAAACATTTCATTTATAAGAGTCTCCTTGTTAAGAGGTTGAAAAAGAACAAATCTGTTTGAAGTGTTTGGGACAAGGAACAACAATAGGGATATGCTCTTCACTTTTTAAGTGAACCAAATTCCCAAACTTGTTGAACTAAGTTTGATTTCTTTCTTTTCTATGTATGCTAGTTAAATTAGATCATTAGAGGGCCTACCTCCCAAGAATTTCCTTACAAGGATGGTGAGAGAGAACGAACCAAGTGGGAGACAATCACTTTAGCCGTGATACTATCCAACCCACTATAAACAAATACATTCTTCCTTAATAGGAGAATGACTAGGTTGTGTGCAAGTGTTCTTCACTTCCTCTAGTAGTCCCTTTGGATTGTGACAAATCATGCTTTTGTGCATGTGGGAAGCCCGCAAGTGGGTAAAAGAGCTTGACATGATTTAGAACAGAGGTGTTCATTAAAAACCTGCTAAGTAGTAACCTGCCTTTTTAGAGCCAAACGTGTTTAAAGGCCAAATCCGACTCTAGGTAGATTGCTTAGAAGCTATTCTTGTTCATACTTGTGAAAAATGACTGAGAACATACACTTTTAGTGTGGTTTTAGGGATATGGTACAAATTTGATGTGTGTGTTGCATTTGTACTTCATTTTCAAGCAAGAATATTTTGCAGACTTGATCTTACAACTTTTAAAATTTGAAATTTACAACCTGGTCTGCAAAGTGTCACCTACACATAGAGAAACACTGCTTATAAATAGTAAAGTCATGCCTGTGACTATTCAGGAAATGTCTGTCGATAAGAAAGTCATGCCTATGACATTTTGAGAAATGCTTGGAAAATATTAAGAAATGCCTATCAATAAGGAAAAGTTATCTCCTGACCTCTAGAGCACCGCTTAAGAATATTCCAATAACCGCGTACTAATTGCTAAGTCATGCCTACACACTGGCAAGTGACACCCAGAAACAAAAAAGGGAAAACAATGAGCATTTCTCAGGGGTTTGAAAAATTTTGATTTCATATTCGGATACCCTTTTGGCCATTCTATTTGCTCCAATATCCAGCCTGGTCAGAAATCCTGGTCTTGCATATTTTGAAAATTTTATAAGGATTTGGCCACAAGCAAGTGAGATAAAGCCTATTTTCAAGAGCTTTTATGCTCATGTCGGCTTTCACTCGATCATATTACATAAAGAAAACCTTGCAAGCAGACGGAACTTATCTAAGGCAAGAACTTCCTTTCCTGAGTGATACTTTTACTACCCCAAGAATACCAAAAGAACCCGTCCAAGAACTAGAAACCAACATGATTGTTTTAGGCAACTTGGGTACAAGTCAGACCAATAATGGAGGTATTGACCCAAACAATCCAAAGTCAAACAACAACAACAATGGAGGAATAGACCCTAACAATCAAGGGTTATATAACACTAACAATGGGGGCAATGGTGAACCAACTACTAAAGATGCAACTGATGAGAAGGTTAATGAGGCCATACAAAGCCCATACTTCATGAAGCTAATGGAAAAAGCATTAGAAAGAGATAAGGAGAATTATTTTCTAGACCTAGCTCAAAAGGGTCTTAAACTCCCACATGACTATGATGTCAATCAACTTAAGAAAGAGAAAGTTGATGATAATCTGATTGATATCATGAATAAACAATTTAAGTTATTCCAAATGCAATTGGACACAATAAAGCAAAGTGGGGCTCCAAAACCCTTTTCAATAGATGCATTGTGTCCTTTTCCATTTGACAAGAGCTTAATCATGATACCATTCCCTACTAATGTTGTCTTTCCTAAGTATGACAAATACGAAGGAGCATATGATCCTCAAGATCATTTAAGGGAATTTTGTGCACTAATCTTAGAGTTCATGCATGACACCACTTACTTAATGAGGTTATTTCCTTGAAGTTTGGGAGGCATGGCCATGGAATGGTTTTCAAAATTACCTTCTGGCATTTGAACTTTTGAAGAGTTGGCTTCTAAATTTGTAACACACTATTCATACAATATCAAACATGAAGTTACAATGATTACCCTATGCAACACCAAGCAAAGAGAAGTTCCTACTTTTCTTACAAAGATTGAGGACAATATTTGCTAGATACCCTCGAAGTGTACCAGAAAAGGAAAATATAGACATAATTATAAATATATTGAGTAATGAGATGAACTATTGGTTAAGGATGCAATGTCCTAGGACTTTTCAAGATCTCTTTGAAAATGGAGTGACTACAGAGGAGGTATTGGTTAAGAGTGGAGAACTAAAGTTGTATAAGGATAACAAGAATGGCAGCCACAACAATACCTACAAAAACAACAACACCAATCAAAATAAGAATTTTTCTAATAACTATAATCAATTTTGGTTGAGGAACAACAACAAATGTGTGGTTAATGATGGGGTTGTTGACTCTAATAATTTTAAAGTCACTCCTTTTACTCTAACAAGAACACCTACTCAAGTGAATAATGCAAATCAAGTTGCCAAAGTGCCTTTTAACAACAACACTAATAATAACAACTTTGGAAACAATCAAGGGGCTAACAAGTCTAAGAAATTCTTTTCACCATCTCCCAAGAGGACATTCACACCTTTGGGTGAACCCCTTGAGAATGCATTGAGAACCCTCATTGCTAATAAGATTATTGATTTTCCTAGAGCTCAATCGTATGAACCGAAAAACAAGCCCAGTTGGTGGAGTCAGTTTAGTCATTGTGAGTACCATAGAAATAGAGGACATACCACAAATGATTGCTTGCAATTGAAAAATGTGGTACAAGATTTGATTGACAATGGTGTGATCACGATAGAAGGGCCTAAAAACAATGGAGATCACACGACATTTAAGTAGCCTTTCTATAACCATGAGAAGGGTGAATCTTCTAATTCAAATAAGCAAAGTAGCAATAATGTCAATTTTGCTCCTCATTATGATAACACTATCAATACTTTATCTAGACATGAGCATGGTGTCAATGTTGTTGTAATCAAGGAATAGCTCAAAGAAGAAACATCTTATGCTATAACTAGGGGGAAAACTTCAAAGATTACCCTACAAGGGGTTGATCCTAAACCTATTGGTCCTACACAATCGAGTATTGTGGTTAAGAAACCATCTACAAAAATAAAGTCATATAATTTGGTGGACCAATTGCAAAAGACTCTAGCTCAAATCTCTATTTTAGAGTTGTTGAAATTATCTTCAAATCATAGGGAGATCTTGGAACAAGCTCTAATGGGGACTAATGTTCCTATCAATTTGGAGGAAGAAAATTTTCAAAACATGGTGGGATGCCTCACAACACCACATTGTCTTTTATTTTCAGATCAAGATGATATGTCCATCACTCATCCTCAAAATTTTCCATTGCATATAGAAGTCCTCATTAAAAGACATAGGGTTAAGAGAGTTCTCATAGATGGTGGAGCGGGTCTTAATATTTGCACTCTAAATCTTGTCAAGTCTTTAGGTTTATCCAAATCTTCTATTGATCTGAAGAAGTAAATTACTATAAAGGCTTATGATGAGGAGGAGATATCTTCAAAAGGCATGATTGTCTTACCTATTCAAGTTGGACACATCAAGAAGGACATCATATGTCAAGTCCTAGACATGAAGTTAACTTATAATATCTTATTAGGGAGGCCATGGATACATGAGATGCAAGCATTTCCTTCTACCTACCATCAATGTATTAAATTTCCATACATGGGAGAAGAAATCACAATTGGAGGGGATTCAAATCCTTTTCAATATTGCAGCACATTAAAGCCTCTTCATGAATTATTTATTCCTCACAAAAGTGAAGGGATTGTGCCAAATGCTACTATCAAAGAAACTAAAGGTGATGATCCTAAGTAAACATCAAATTCTACCTCTACATCAAATCCTATTCAAACTAACTCAAATACATCGACTAAAGGAAAGGAAAAAGTGAGTTATGAGGGTCCAAGTTCAAAGGAGAATTCAGGAAAAATGTTCACACCAAAAGTGGAACTTTCTAAACCTACTAAAGAGGAGGGAGACAAAGCCAAATAAAACCAATACAAACAAATGAGTGAAATGATGCATACATTTCAAAAACAATGTAGAATTGGTTCTAAAGGAGTAGGGGAATATTCTATTTCTCTATTTGATTTACCTACTTCTCCAAAAACACATGGAAAAACTTCTAAAGAGAATCTTCCTCACAAATATAACTCTAATTGTGTAAGAGAGAGTGACAAATCAGCATTTGAGAAAGAAGATGATGAGGTTCTACAATGGCTCTACAAAGATGAGAGTGATACCTCAAACAATCCTGTGGAAATAATTCAACACATTAACATTCAAACTGACCAATATGGAAAAGGGTTTGAAATTATGAAAAAAATGGGATATAAGGGAAGAGGACCCTTAGGTATGAGAAATAGGGGTTTTTTGGAACCTATTGAACCTTCTTGGAGGTCAAAAGAAGAAAAATCAGGGGTAGGTTACCAATACAAAGGAGAAAGTTCTAGCCCCATGCATGATTTTTATGAACAAGTGAACATGGTAGAATCTGATGTTGATAGTGATGATTCTAGAGAATATGAGTGGGATTCTTTATCTGAGGACTCTTTCCATGATAAAGAAATTGTCATCATACATTCTTATACCAATGTTCCTCAAAAACGTACTCAAGATAATGAAGATCCAGAGATACTTCCTATAGGGAAAGAACACATTACTCAACCATGGATAGGTGAACCTTGGGTACCTTTGTGGGCAAGTGATTTGAATGTTAATTTTAACCTGCATGTGTTCTTTCACGTAGAAGTCTTAGAGGACTCAAGTGAAGGGGACTTCGATCCTTCTTCCATGGATCATCTTGAGCAAGCTCATGTTATTGACCTTAACAATACTATGTATGAACCATCTAATGAGGTCATGTCCTTAAACCTAGCCAATGACAATTTTCCAAGTGAATCTTTACCCTTAATGCATCCTGAACTTATTGATTGGGACCTAACCAAACCAAGTGACTTACTCTACTTTCCCAATGACCAAGCAATGACACAATACCTAAATGCAGTTGAGCCCTCTTTCACCAAAGATTTTAATCCCAACATGATGAGAAAGGCAGGGGTCCAACCTCTTAATCCAAAAGAAACAATGAAAAAAAGTAAAAAAATGAAGAGTTCTAGTGGTGAAAACCACCATGTGGCAGTACTAGAACCAAAAAAAGTAAAGATAAGGGATGTTTCCTATGGTGAAAACCAACTATGGCACCTAAGGAAGAGAGGTTGGATACCTTACCAACACATGAAGAAGAAAGATCACCTATTCTTATAGAGCCAATGGAGAAAGTCAAAATTGGAACAGAATTGGAACCCAAATTCATATATCTAGCAGCTTCACTTACACCTTTAGAAAGAAAGGACTTCATCAAATTTTTCCAAGAAAAGCAAGTGAATTTTGCATGGTCCTATGCCAACATGTCGGGATTAGATCTAGACTTCATCATGCATCACTTAAATGTCAAACCAGGGGTTAAGCCAGTCAAGCAAAAATTGTGGAAAATGCATCCACATATAGCTCTTCTAGTTAAAGCAAAATTGGAGAAATTGTTGAAGGTGGGGTTCATAAGAGAAATTGCTTATGCAGAATGGATATCAAATATTGTACCAGTTACCAAGCATGACAAATCCATTTGCATATGTACAGACTTTCAAGATTTGAATCTTTCATGTCCCAAAGATGACTTCCCACTTCCAAGCATAGATGCAATAGTGGACTTAACAGCTGGTCACTCTATGTTTTCATTGATGGATGGTTTTAGTGGATACAACCAAATTAAGATTGCACCCCAAGATCAGGAAAAGATAGTCTTCACATGCCCTTGGAGAACTTTTTGTTGGAACATAATGCCTTTCAGCCTCAAAAATGTCAGAGCTACTTACCAAAGGGAAATGACCACCATTGTTCATGATATGATGCACACCTTCTTATAATATTATGTGGATGACATATTGGCCAAGGTAAGGCTCAATCCAAAAAAAATGTGCCTTTGGTGTTCAATCTGAGAAATTATTAGGCTACATAGTTTCAATGAAAGGCATTGAGGTGGATCCCAAAAAGATTCAAGCAATTATGGACATGGAAATTCCTAGAAACATTAGCCAAATGAGGTCTCTTCAAGGAAAACTTCAATCAATAAGGAGGTTCATTTCTCAACTAGTTGAGAAGTGTCACTCATTCACTAGATTGCTACACAAAGATACCATTTTCATATGGGATGAAGAATGTGACAAGGCTTTTACTTTGTTGAAAAATTACTTAATCAATCCACAAATTCTAATGCCACCTATCAAAGGAAAACCATTTCTCTTGTACATATCAGCAACCGAGAGGTCTCTAGGAGTTCTTTTGGTGCAAGAAGATGATCAAGGAAAGGAAAGAGCTATCTACTATTTGAGTCGAACATTGATCAAGTATGAATTGAACTACCCATTCATGGAAAGATAATGCCTAGATGTTGTCTTTGCTTCTCAAAAATTGAGACACTACATGTGGATGGACAAAGTGAAGCTCATTGCAAAGATTGATCCTCTAAAATACTTTCTTAGCAAAACTGCCTTAACAAGAAGAATAGAAAAATGGGTCATGATACTAAGCAAGTTTGATATTGAATATGTGGATAGGAAGGCCATTAAAGGACAAGTGATATCAGATCACTTAGCTGAAAATCCATTGGTTTCTACACATCCTATTCAAGTGGAGTTTCCTGATGCAACAATTGTCAATATAGAAGCCAAGACATGGAAATTGTACTTTGATGGATCATACACACAAGGAGGTTCCAGAGCTGGCATATTATTGATTACCCCTCAAGGGTATACTATTCCCAAATCCTACAAGCTCTAATTCCCATGTACCAACAACATAGCCGAGTATGAAGCTTTAGTCATTGGTATCAAGATGGCTTTAGAATGGAATATTACTGAGTTACAAGTGTATGTTGACTCTCAATTAGTGATCAATCAATTCAATGATGAGTACAACACCAAAGATGAAAAGCTACTACCTTACAAGACAATTATTGATTCTTGGAACAATTATTTTGTGTTGATAACTTTTGAGAAAATTCCAAGAGAGAAAAATAGAGTGGCCGATGCAATGGCTACCTTGGCTTCATTACTCCAAAAGCCTGATCAAAATGAAAGGTATGAATTCTTGGTGGAAGAGTTGGCAAAAATAGCATTTGACCTTCCTGATACCCAAATTATTTCTTTACTCAATGGACATGACTCACCTTGGTACGACCCTATCTACACATACCTTAAAGACCAAGTATTACCTGAAAACCAATCCCCAGCCCAAAAATGACACTTCATAAGATAATTGGCTCATTATATTATCCTTTCTGACACATTGTATCATAAGGGACTTGACAAAAATTTACTTAGATTTCTAGAGGAAGAAGATTCTAAGATATCTTTACATGAGGTTCACAAGGGCATTTTTGGGTCGCACTCAAGCGGTTTAAACTTAGCTAAGAAGATCCTTTGCATGGGGTATTTTTTGAAAACCTTAGAAAAGGATGCTTGTCACTTTGTTAAGATATGCATAAAATGTCAAAATCATGGTGATATGATACATGTATTAGTGTAAGAACTACATCCTTTTGTTACAGCTTGGCCATTTTATCAATGGGGGTTTCACTTGATTGGTGTGATTTATCCACCTTCATCTAATGGGCACAAATACATTATCATGGCTATGGAATATTTCACTAAATGGGTAGAGGCCATTCCTTTGATCACCACTACAGGAAAACAAATCTCCATGTTCATCCTTAATCACATCATTTGCAGATATGGTATTCCTCATGCCATAATTACCGACAATGGAAAATAATTCAAGAACAAAGATGTGGATGAACTTTGTGATACTTTTCATATTACTCATCATTCTTCTTCCATTTACTATCCACAAGGAAATGGACAAGTTGAGGCTACTAATAAGAATATCCTTAAAATCTTGAAGAGATTTGGTGAACAAATCAGGAAGAGATTGGCACGTACAAATCAACCTGGCTTTGTGGGCCTATAGAACTAGCATCCGGACACCTAAAGGAGTTACACCATACTCATTGGTTTATGGAGCCAAAGTTTTTCTACCTTTGGAGGTTGAAATCCCATCCCTACGAGTATCATTGCAAGGATTAATAATGGATGAGGATTATAGAGTTGCCCAACTTCAACAATTGGAATTGTTAGAAGAACATCAAGCACAAGCCTATGAACATTTGAAAGTTTATCAAAATAGGATTTCAAGGAACTATAACAAGCACATTAAACCAAGAGTCTTTCAAGTGGGTGATTTAGTGCTAAGAGAGAGCCCTAAAAATCAAGCAGATAGGGAAAAGAAGGGTAAATGGGAAGCAAATTGGCTTGGTCCTTTTGTCATTTTTTCTTCATTTGGAATGGGGACCTATAAACTAGCCAATTGTGATGGGGAAGAATTACAAGAGCCCATTAATAGCATTCATTTAAAGAGGTTTCATACCTAATCAAATGAGAGAGTATTAGAAGAAAGAGTATCAGACAAGTGTATATCTGATGACTCAAGCATCACTTTTGTACATGAGAAAATCAAAAAGATCAAAAACATTGAGAAAAGATTTGAAAAAAAGAAAAAAAAAATGAAAAAAGATAAAAAGTCCCTTGGTGAAAACCTAGCAATAAGCACCTTGGTAGAAAAAAAAGAGAAGAAAAAGAAGAGCAATAAACCCAAAAGGTGAAAACTTGGTAATCAAGCGCCTTTTGTTCCCTTAAGTCTTTCCTAGTTGCATGTGTACATATTGCATTTCCATCATCTCACTTGTAAATCTTCATTGCATATGTCATTTGTGCATAGCCATAATAAAACCTTTCAGCTGCATTGTTGCATTTCCTATGGCCCTAAGTTTCATCACATGATCACATTTATCACTTGGGGGTAGGAAAGGATTGGATTTTTGGTACAAATGGATTCAATAGTGCTAATTTCAGTCACACATCAGAGAGAGCCTTATCAGAGCTTCAGAAGAGAGAGTTTTTTGTTGAACCTTTGATGGATATCATTGTTCACAACCAAGTATTTTGATCCTACAACTTGATGCTTGAGCCTTCATTGACTTTATTATTCAGGATTAAAAATTGACAACACTTAAAAGATTAGAATGTTTGGAAATTCTTTTTGAAAATTTTGATACATTGTAAAACACTTGAAGCTTTTTGATGGATCTTTATTAACTTTTATCACATCATTTTAGCTAATCGATGATGTTTCAACTAGATTGGCAATGATGGTGACATGATATTTTTCTTGCCTTTGAGTGATGGTCTTGAGGGAGATCCAACAAATTATGTGAATTTGTATAACGACATGGTCATCAAAGAATCATTGAGGACTTTCATATAGGATGGAGGATTGACCTTTGTTTGTTTACACAAACAAATACCTTGGCTATTTAGATCTTTCATATCTTAATACAAAAATCCACTTGCAACATTGAATCAGTTGAAACTGGTATTCATACTCCCATAGTTGGTCATTCAACTAGTTAGGGTTGTACTAGTTTCTCAAAAGGATTACCAAAAGTAATACAAAGTGGTATTCATATCATTATGATGTGGTTAGTGATGGTTGGACTTGCTTTCCGGTCCCACAATGCTCAATGATGAAAATATTTCTCTATGGCATTCCTTTGCTAAAAGCTAGTGATAGATAGTTACATTGCATTGCATTTTTATGTTAGATTAAGTGCATTGGTTTGTAGTTATTTTTCCAAGGGAAAAGGGGGTTCAGTTATCAATCTTGATCAATCATTAAAGGGGGTTCAATCCACATTATCCTTGGTTCAAATCAATCATGTGAGATAATATTTTGCATTCATTCATAGCATTACTCATTAATTACCCTTATATCAAAAAAAGAAAGAAAAAAGATTCATTAATCATTCGTCATTTGCATACATTTAGTTAAGGATAGCATTAAGAGTTTCTTACATCAAAAATCAAAAACATAGTTGCATTCATTCATCATATCAATATTTTCCATAATAAAACATTTGCATCCATTAATTGAAAATTAGAAAAACCTATCAAAACTATATTATCATTTGTATTCATCTATCTATATCATATGTGAGATACATTGCATTCATAGCATACTCAAAAAGTAAAGGCATCATAAACATCATATATAGCTACATATAAAGATAATCTCACATCAAACACATCAAAAGAATCAAGGAAAGTATATCATCATATAAATGTTCATCATACCAAATGATCCAGCAAATCTGTATAGCAAGATACAATGTCATCAACAAAGTGGTACATCAAAGTTTTGATCAATAAAACATCAACATGATACAAGTCATCAAGGTAGATCCATCATCAAAACATCAAGATCTTGTCAGGCCACCCACTCCATCACCTGCACCTAATCCATTAGGTCTCCTATCATCTGGTCTATCTTGCGTAGGAGTCTAACTAGTGCTAGCAATACTAGGCCTCTGAGCCATCATGGTCATAAACTATTGCATCATCGTAGCCACCTGATCTAGTCAACCCACAACAGCTGATAAACCTATCTAAAAAGTCCTCACATCCTGTGTCAAAGTTTCAATACTCGGAGAAGCCTGAGAAGTCTGACCCATATCCTAAGACTCAGGTATCTATGGAGGCACCTGTTGTGTTGGAATCTATGTGTGCTAAACTAATGGAACCTATTGTAACAAAGGATCATGTCCTCTATGAGCTTTCCTAGCAGCATAAATGTGCACCTATCACCTGACCCTCTACTATCTCTGATGTCCCTCTACTACTGCAGCTCTAGGTTGAACAAATCTAGGTCCCTGATTTGGCTGAACCTGTCTAGCAGCCCTATCCCTGAAATGTCCACCTCGAACCTGTGGCCCAAGTCATCCTCTATTAATGATCTAAGGGGCTCTCTATCCTCTAGGAGCCTGATGTTGTCTAGGTCTGCCACCATCATCCCCACCATCATCATCAGATTGTTCATCTCTATCCGGGATCAGCTCTGAAGGATTTGTAAATCTCAAAAATCTATTCCAAGACCACCACTCTCTATGCTCTACCGACATCCCAGCATCTTCCACGTGCTCTAATATATCACATCTAACATACATCATCCTGGAAATTTGGTCACAAGAAAACTGAAAATCAATTTGAGTGCCCCATATAGATTGCTCTACCTAGGCTCGAGCATATAGAGCCATACCCTGTGGCATATCCTGATACCTATCATACTGCCTGAAAATGTGACCAAAGAAAAATCTCTCAATCACAAGGATCAATCGACCAATCATCGATTGAGGAGAAAACATATAAGGTAGCTCATCATCATCCTCCCTCCAACCCTCACAGCCAAGATATGGTCTCTAGATAACCTGATCCATATCATCAATCATGCAATGCCAGAACTCTAGCTTGCCCAGATGATGTTGGACAACCATGCCACTATATAGAAAAGCATAAGGGTAACCCTGATGCTAGATATGATATGACAATGGCCTAGTGATGGGAAGATGCTCCCATACCCATAACTATAATATCACAGCACCTGCTGATAATGAGGCACTCAATCTATAAACCACCTCATGCAAATCATGGTATAGCTTCCCTAGCACACAAGAACCCCAATCAAAATGACAAGGTTGTGCAAGCATATCCTCCAAAATGCAGCCCCATCCAACAAAGAAGCCTTGACCGCGTAGATCTAGAAGCAGTAATCCGCCAATCAAAGCATCTAAAACTACTGGCAATGTGGGAAATGAAGCAAACTACGCCCATGTAATAGTGTCATCATCAATAGTGTTATCTCCAAAAATCCATTTGCAAACTGTGTTGTCATATACTGAATCATAATAGACCATCTCACCCTAGGTTGGAATGCAAAGTAATCTATACACATCCTCGAGAGTGATAGTTATCTCCCTAAAAGGTAAATGGAAGGTATTGTGGTCAGAGTGCCAACGCTCTACCACAGTAGTCAATAGACCATGGTTTAGTTGAAACTAGAGGATGTCTAGAAGGAAACTCAACCCACACATCTCAATGACGTGGTACTCTAGTTGGGTCAAATCCTAACCTAGGTCTAATATCCAAGAAGCAATGGTCTGTATGTATAGCTTACAGAAATGTGCCTGTTTTGCAAATCAAGGGAATCATATCAGTATTCTATATCAGTGGATCATTTTAAGTCAATCTATCCTATCAAAGTATCAAATCCTATCAAACTATCACCATTTGTTCATGTCTCTATGTCTTGAGAGTGAATTATCAGTTATCTACCTATCAATGTTCTACTATCAAATTTTCTATCCTATCAGATTGATGAATCACACATTCATTGGTACCATTATCCTGATATCCTAATTACTTGTTTTCTTAAGTACAATAGACCTATCTATCTTGGAAATTCAATCGATCATCCAGAGATATCAAATTTTATCAAAAAATCAAGTTTGAGTATCAAAAATTATCAAAGTTCCTTTAGGTTTCATTTGCCTATTTGGAGGTGACATTTTACCTTAGGCGGTGAATAACTTTTCACACATGGCACTTTACCAAGTGGAAATAGTAATTCAACACATATGTGGCACTTTATGACCCTAGGCAGCATTTCATCATGGCTAGGTGTCATTTAATTGATAGGGATTTTTCACGCGCTGTTTTATACATAGTTTGGTTTTAAAAAGCCCTAATTATAGGCGATATCAAATCAATCATAAGCAATTTTTAAACTATCTTACGTGGCATTTCACTATGCGGATGTGTTATTTCACAAGCCTAGGCATCATTTAAACTATGCTACGCGGCATTTTGCAAAATTAAAACTAAAAATCAAGGAAAATATGCAATAAATGCTACAAAAAGTTGTAATAAATGCACTAGGAGGGTTAGAATCACTTACAGGAGGTCCGTAATCCAAAGGTCTCTGATACCGATGACCTCTCTCGAAATGATGCTCTCGAATAGGCACAACCATCATGATCAACTACCTCAAGATCATAGCAAAATCTCAATAGTCAAAAGTAAAAATGAATAGTAAATTTAGGTTTTTTAACCTATTTATGCTATTTTGACCTAATTTTGAGGTGATTTTTGACCTATCGACCTACATCAGCATATCAAATCAAACTTGGGCATTTGTTGAACCTTGACTATCATTAATACTTTTCAGAAATGAAAACATATTGGACCAATTATCAATCAATTTCATCATTTTTCATATCAGGTGATCAATCTATTTTTATTTTTGAGGGGGCATCATCAGAGTATCAAATTTGCATCAAACATCATTGAATCTAGGGCATTAAAATTTGAGCTATTATCAGTAAGGCATGTGGTATCATTTTTCAAATCAGGATTTTATCAATCAGATCAGTTTCAAATCAGGTTTTCAAATCAAAGTTGTGTATCAAATCAAAGAATCAATCGAATCAGTGATTAAGACATAAAATTTTCTTTGAATCAATGCACTACACACATCAATTCAAAGAGGGGCATTTGTAGACATCAACAACTGGACAAGTGCTTTTAAATCATCAAAATTGCAAAATCTTAACAAAATGCTTTAATTCTCATCAAAATGGATCAAATCAATTTTAAATGGACATTTATTAATTGAAGTTGGACAAAATCATTTAAATCAAAGGAAAAATCAAATAATGATATTAAATAATTAAATATAAGCTTAAAGGGGTGAAAAACATTATATAATTGATTTTAATCAATTAATTATATAGTTGTTAAATCAAAAATCAAATTGAACCTATTCCCTTACATGGCTAATTTAATTAATTGATGGAATTTAATTAATCCTAATATCTTTCAACAAAATTTGAGTAACCAATGAGAATTGAGAACAAAAGCACATGGATCACTCCAAAATAGTTGAATCTCAATCACACATTTCAACTTTACATCTCAACCACTCAATTTTGTCTATTTGTCCAAACCTTTGAGACAATCATTTAAATTGTCCCCCCATTTAAAAACATTTTAAATTTTTTGACTCAACCAAGGCTAAATCATGATTAAATAACTCTACCCCCTACCCTTGGGATTTTACTATAAATAAGAGTCTATTTTGAGAGCAATAATATAATAGAGAATTCAAGTGCAAAGCATCATCATTATAGGCAATTTGAGAGAAAATTGAGAGCATTTTCATAGCAATTGAGAACATATCATGAGTATTTAGATTAATCTTTGTATCACATTTGAGAGTTGAGAGCTAGATTAGGCATTGAACTATCATTTTCTCATTCTAGGATTATCATTAGTAGATAATAGGCTGAGAGATCCACTTACCAAGCTTGGATAGAGAACCATGAGATGTCATGGATGTTAATTTCAATTCTTATATCAAATTTGTATTGTATTTTCATAGAATTGTAGTTGATTATCCTAATTTCATGAAGGTGTCAAACATTCACACACAGTATCATTCTCTTTTTCTATCAAACTCAGCTTCCTTTCATCCATAGGAATAGGTTCATCAACTCTCTACTCCTGATGTTTGTCACTGTCACAAGGAAAACACCTAATAACTCCACATCCCCTAGTCCCTATTTCCTACAAAGGTAACAACTTATGTTTGGATCCACCATGCATTACCACATATGCATTTGCATGACCATCAAACATAACATGTCTATCAAATTGCCAAGGTCTCCCTAGCAACAGATGACAAGCATCCATAGGCAATACATCACATAATATTTCATCATGATAAGATCCAATTTGAAAATTAACCAAGCATTTCTCTTCAATCCTAACCTTAGACACATCTTGTATCCAACTAATCTAATAAGGATTAGGGTGTTTCTTCCTTTCCAAATTCAACTTACTAACCATCTCTTTTAAAACAATGTTTTCAGAACTGCCACCATCAACTATAATATTACATACCTTATTCTTGCACTTACATCTAGTTCTGAACAAATTTCTTATTTGCACCGGTTCCTTAGCACATGTAGCCAACCTCCTAGTGATAAGAAATTCACCTTTTTCTGTAACATTCTCAATGTCTTCTTTGGCAATTAGTGCAACTTTTTTTCTAGGACATTGAAAACTTCTATGACCCTCTTCACCACACTGAAAATAAGTACTAGTGAACTCATTTTTCCATCTCCCTCTCTATCCATTATTGTAGTTCTTAGTGACTTGACCACTGCCAGATCCTTCATTAGTCTTCTTAGGATTCTCTATCACGTTACCTCCAGCAATTGTTTCACCAGTCTTACCACCTCAGTTCCTATTATTTTGTCTTCCTTCAAACCTCTTGTTTGGCTTCTCCTCAATCTTTAATGTCATCTGATAAGAATCTCCTATAGTTGTCATCCCAACAATAAGTAACTCTTCTTGAATACTAGTGTATGCAATGAAAATGTAGACCTATTTGCTACAAATACAAAACACCAAAACACCAAACAAAACCCCATTAGATGTTAGTCATGTCAAAAGCAACAAAATAAGTAAATTTCATTACAACCTCCGATGAGCTAAAACAAGGGCACCCAAAGCCTTGTTTGATTTGCTCTTTCAGATTATGTGGGTATGCTCTCCCAACACAAATGAAATGAAATACTAATGCAAAACTAGGAGATGCAAGCTAAATGATCATGAAGGGATTGAGAACAAGTATGAGGAACTTGTCCCAAGCTTCACAAATGATGCAGATTAAGATCTATGATAAATGAAACAAGATTAAGAAAATAAGAATAAGATTAGATTGTGATGAAGAAAAGAACTAGAATGATTAAGAATGCTAGAAGATGCATAAGCTAAGAGATTAAGAAGAAAAAGAACTTAGAAAAATTAGAACTTAGAAGAATTCCCCTAAAATGAGGAGTGAGGCCTCCTTTTATAGAAAATGAAAAGAATTGGACGATGGAGATTAAGAGGCAAAAGAATGAGTGGCTAGGATTAAAGGTTAGGTAGGGTTTGGAAAAGATGAAGAGGCAAAATGAAATGAGTGGATAGGATTAAGTGGCAAAAGAAATGAGTGGATAGGATAAAGAGGCAAAAAGATGTTAGGTAGGGTTTGAAAAAGATGAAGTGGCCAAAGTCAAACTTCATTTGAGAGGGAAAAATAGATTTGAAAATGATTGGTGGAGAAAAAAGATGGAGAGGTGGCCACCTTGGAAAAGGTGATTGTGCACATGTTTAGAGGTAATCCACCTTTTAATTAAGGTTAGAGGAATATTAGAAAAATGTGAGCATGGGAAAAAGGGAAGAGAAATTAAATTAAATTAAAATAAATTTAATTTAATCATGGTTTAGAAGAACTTTAGGCTAGTGGAGGAATAAAATAAATAAAATTTATTTTATAATAGAGGGAAATGGAGGGATAATATATTAAATTTAATTTAATATATTATAGTATTTTAAAAAAAATTAAATACAAAGGGAAAATGACTTTATTTAATTAAAATAAATTTATTAAATAAATAGAAGAATATAACGATTATAGTCAATTAATAAAATTAACCATAATGTTAAAGGGAAAATATTAATAAAAATTAATATTAGTGTGAAAGGACAATTTTAGGTGTCTACATTTTGCCCCTCTTTGATGCGGTGTCGAAATCGGCATTGCGTCAAAGAAAAAGAAAATGAGATGCCCCAGGAGTCATGCCTAAGTGACAATAGGAAGAGGATGAGGATGGTGCCCCCTTGAGAAAATTGAGCAAAAAATTAATTTTGACTATTTTCTCAAAAAAGAAGCGTGAGGATAGAGGAATTAAATAATAGAAGGCCTCTAATGCAAAATGAGCCTAAATGCAGACTATCATTGTGTCAACATGGGAGAGCATATCCTATTTTGATATTGTTCTTGACGTTATTCACCAAGGTATGAGGAACCAAGATGACCATGTGTCAAGTACGTGATTAAAAAAGGTCAAATACAACCATATGTCTTATGACGCCATGATATGGAGGACCATGATGCCCCTATGACAATAGGATGCAAAGACCATGATAGATGCAAAAAATATTAATACATACAAGCAAAAAGCAACCATGCACACCAAAACAAAAGCAAACCAACATATTTCCCCTAGTCAAGATGAAAACCAACTGATTGACTAATTGACTAATTGAGTGATTACGAGGGCAGGGCCTCAAGGATTGGGAAGGATACATCTCATGATGATGATTGGATTTGAAATTGATCAATTGATTATCAGTTGATTTGCTTTAAGACGATGGCTTGATTAAAGATTAATGTGCTAGATTTCAAGATTGGATTGCATGGATTAGTATTGATTGCACTTGATTGGAATGATTTGGGATCTTTTGGATTATAGGGATTTTTTTTTATTTTTTTCAAGATCATATATCATTTTTAAAATTAAAAAAAATCAGGATCATTTTATATTATTTTTTTGAATTTTTTCAGGATCATTTTATTTTTTATTTTTTTGAATTTTTAAATTTTCAAAATTTATTTGGATGAGAGGATTGGATAGAATGAGATTGGAAGAGAATATGATTGGATAAGATGAGATTGAAAAGAATGGAAGGGGAATAAATGGATTGGACTAGAAGATAAAAGGATTTGATAGACAAGATGGTTTGAATAAGATGACAGGATGATTAAGGGATTGAATAGGATGAGATAGGAAAAAGAATAAGTGGATTGGGACCAATGACAAGGGATAACCAAGGAATGGTAGAGGATGGAAGGATGGAGGATAAAAAATTATAGGATGGAAGGATAATGATAGGAGATGGGGATGATTGGGAGGAAAGTGATATGGTGTGGAGGATGAAGGATGGGGGGATGGTGGATAAAGGATGTATGAAGTGGATGGAGGATGTGGAAATGATATTTATGGATGAAGTGAAGGCTTGTGTTGTCCAAAGCATGCATGAATATTTTCTTTGTATTTTAGTACCTCTAGTTTTCATGAAGATCAAATATATGCAAAGTGGAAGGTGGATGGATAAGGGATGTGAGATGGAGGGTATGAAGAGGATAGGGGATAATGATATGGAAGATATGGATAGAATTGGATAATAGATAATGGATGGAGGAAATGTGTAGGATAATCAAGATCAATGACATGGGAATGTGTATGGACTCAAAGATTATTATGAATGATGGGTTAAGGAAATGAAGATGAAAAGGACTATGAGATGGAGGCTATGGATGTGAAAATGGATGAAATTTTGTAGGAATATGGATGGATGAAGAGTAAGGGCTATGAAAGCTATATATGGATAAAGGGGATGCATAGGATAGTCAAGATCAAAGATGGGAAAGGAAATGATAATGAACTTAGATAGGGTAATGGATGGTGGATGGGGAATGTGGAAGATATGTATGGTAGCATAGTGTGGATGGAACTTGCCCCCAAGTATAGAGTGAAAGGGGAGGGACTACACATGATGCCTGTTTGCTAGGTTTTCATCATGTTTCTTGTCCAAGGCACTTGATTACCAAGTTTTCACCATTGGACGATTTTATTTTTTTCTCTTTTTTTTTTCTTTTTTTTGGAGGAATTCGAACCTGATGCTCTTTGAATAATGTTCCTCTAGAAAGATATGCTAT
The DNA here is from genome assembly GCA_027943335.1 of Chamaecyparis obtusa. Lineage (NCBI taxonomy): Eukaryota > Viridiplantae > Streptophyta > Pinopsida > Cupressales > Cupressaceae > Chamaecyparis > Chamaecyparis obtusa. The sequence continues at coordinate 331,893 of BSBK01000451.1, read as the reverse complement.
GATTGGCCAAGGATGCTAAAAAGTATGCTCAAGATGTTGATAATGGTGATAGTAGGGGAAATATATGGAGGATAAGGTATATGATAGCTAAGGATTTATGTGTAAGATGGGGTAAGAGGAATGGGAGGATATGATATGGAAGGATAAGGAGTAGATATAGGAGTTGGATATTGGATAGGGTATCAAAATTTTTTTATAGGATTAGGTAGAAATGATGACAAGATCAACATTAAAATACACCATGGTGGATAGGTTAAGGGAGAATGGATTGTCTAGCGTGAGGTTTTGGTGTAGGAAGTGATGTGTATTTTGGGACACAAGGACCCAAAATAGATGGAGGAGAGAATGGAAGATATTTGGAAGAATTCGGAGTGGAAGTCTTTGGAAGCTCTAATGTCAACTTTAATTTTTCTTTTATATTCCAGTCTTTGAAGAGAGACTTGGGAATCCACATAGCTTTTGATTTTTCTTTATGCTTATGTTCTTTTGACTGCAATTCTTCCATGATGGATTTAGGAACCCATATTTTCTGTGATTTTCTTTTTTTCTTGGAGGAACCTTGTGGTCTCTTGAGTATTTCCCTTTTCTTTGTAGTCACATGTCAATTATATAGGACATGTTGATCTTCATATGTAAGTGGATTCTTGTATTTCTAATTTTTATGTTGTGCATTCAAACTACTTCCAAAAGAGTTGGGAATTGTGGATGACCGAGGCTCATATAATGGGTTTTGATGGATGGATGGATATAAATCTATCAAGGATGCATGTCTTTGTTGATCTTGAGGTATGGTGGAAGAAATAAATGATGAGCTAGGAGTGAGAGGTATAGCGGATGGAGGAACATAAGGACCTAAAATGGATGGAATGGATGAAGGGTTTAGCATTGGGATATAAGGGCCCAAAATGGATGAACAGGATGAAGGATTTCCTTTAGGGATATAGGGGCCCAAGATGGATTTGGAAGATAATGAAGGAATGTTTTTACGCTTGAATGGAGGTATATAAGGTGTAGGAGGGATATGAGCATCTGTAGAGTGAGTGATATCACCAAGGCCGTCAAGTGTTAGGTTTCCTATGTCCATGAGAGGCTCCTTAATAGGAATAATAAGATCTTGAGGAGGAATAGGATCTTGTGAAGGATTAGAATCTTGAGATGGAGGATCAAGAAGGAGAGTGGGATCTTGTGGAGGATTAGGATCATGAGGGGAATTGGGAGGAATAATGGGATCTTGAGAGGGATTGGAATCGTGACATGGAGATGAAGGGGTACTTTGATCTTGACTTTGGGGAGTATTATGTAGTGGAGTTGAAGGGATGGTAGGATATTGATATGGAAGGATATCATGAAATGGAGTGGAGGGAATGCCTTGATATTGATTAGGAATGGAATCATGAGGTGGATCAAGAGGGATAGGTGGATATTGAGATGGAGGAACACTTTGATCTAAAGAGGAATAAGAATCCATACTAGCATGCTTTAGTACAAGGTCATGAAATGTGTGGACTTGTGAGGGTGATGTGATGGAGGGGTTGGGACCTTCAACTTCAATCTCTCCTTTGTCAATGAGGTCTTGGACAAAGTTTTTAAACTTTAAGCACTTCTTGATATCATGACCCTTGATGCGATGATAATCACAGTATTCATTTTCCTTATACCAAGTGGGTTTGGGTTGACTCTCATCAAAGGGAATAGTGTTTGGAAAAACCATCATATTTTGGTCAACAAGTAGGTGGAATATGACATCAAGAGGGTCTACAAGGGGAGTGTATTATCTAGCTTTGGATAATTGTGAAGCTTTGGAGGATATAAATGATGTGGGCTTTGGAGGATTAGGATTGTGTGGAGGTTGAGGATTAGATGGAGGATTGGGGTTTGATGGTGGATGAGGATTATAGATTTGGAGAAAGGGGGGATGATAGATATCTTCAAATGGGAACTTTTTCTTTTGACCCCCGTATTGTAAGTTAAGGACAATATTTTTAAGCTCTTCAATTTCTTGGGCAAGGTTAAGCATGTGAGAGGCATTAGGGGGGTGATGGAGGGAATTATGTGTGGATGAGGGATAATGAGGTTGATTTCCCTTGTCAAAGGTAGAAGAAGGATAAGGAATGTGATATGAATTGGGATTGGATATGAATTGAGGATTGATTTGGTAGGTGGGTTGGATTGGAGGTATAGTTTCAGGATTAGGATTTGGCACTTTAAAGTTCTCAACCATTTTGTGAAACCAATCCATGTTCAAGATGTTCAATTAGAGATTTTGGATTGGATTAGAGGAAGATGATGTAGAGGAAGATTTGAATTAAGAGTGAAAGATTTGATGGTGGATGAAATAGGAACTTAGGACTAGGAGAAAGTTTGGACTATTGATTTAAAAGGGCAGGGCCTCAAGGATTTGATATGATTGGATGATGGATTTAATTTATTTAGAGGGCAGGGCCTCAAAGTTGGATTTGATTTGATTTGATTTGGATGATGATTAAAGGCCAAAGATTATCATTGTGCTCCTAAGCCAAAAGTAGAATATTAGAAGATGGTGTTGATAAGACTTGGATTAAGAATGGATGAAGTGGAAGAATAGATTAGGGATGTTTGAAGACAAGTTGAATGGATGATGTGATTGATTTGGAGGATAGGAGATACATGGATTGAATTAGAACATAGAAAGAAATAGCACAATGTGCATGTCCAAAAATATTTCCAAGGGTCTTAACACAATCAAAGACACATCAAGCACATTCTACCTAAGGTCAAAAGGGAGGTGTTCCAATCTTTGACCACAACCTGATGCTCTTAGCCCCATAATTAAGTGGTTGAATGGCCTTTCCTAGGACTATGCAAGTTATGGATCAATTGGAAAAGATCAATGCTCGTGGTGCATGTCTTTCCATATTGCCATATTCAAGCTTTAGCATCCAAGGGAGCACATATGGTGAGTATCTTGGGGTGATCCGGGTAAGTCCACTTAGATCAATCCTTGTACAAAGGAAGTCACGTGGCTAAAATGGTTGGCCTCTAAATCCTTAGGTGTCTAGTAAGGTCCTCCATTCATGACCATCCCCTGTAGTTCTACAAGAAGAATTAAGGCCTATAGCCCTAAAAGCATCCAAAAACTATAGTCTCACAAGCAAGATTAAGACCTCTTGGCCCTATACTAGATGAACACACTTCCCTTGTAAACAAGCGTCCAATCAAATGTAGTCTTGCTTAGCAAGATTTAGGCAACTAGGCCCTACACATGAAGAAGAATTAGAAGTAGAAATAGCCATGTCTTCCCTCACTTTGGATTGAAGGAAGAATTTGATTATAGTGGGGTGGAGTAGCCAGGTTTGCTTGTTCCCCACTTGGGTCGTTCCCAAAAGATTACTCTCTGGCAGGCCCTCTAAAGGTAAATCCAAGAAAAGTAAGATGGATAGCTAATGGAGGTCAAGATTTCTAATTTTCCATAAGGAAAAGAGCATACTCTCCTACTCCATAGTTTCTCCCAAACACATTAATCACATGTTCATTTACCCAAGATTCCTTTCTAATGACCAAATTAAGTAGGTCTAGATTTCTGGTTTCCCCTTAAAGAGGAAAGAGCATACTCTCCTACTACCCAATCAAATCATAAGAAATTAACCTTCCTAATTAAACTAGGTTCCTATAAAAATTAGCTTAAAGTAGACACAATGTTTTCTTGAACCTCCAAGGCAACCTACAAAACCAATGAATTAGTAGTCTCAAATCTTTTCAAGATCTTCAAACAACGTCCTACAAAACAAATTGATTAGTAGTCTCAAGATCAATTAATCTTGTTCAAACATTCTACAAAACCATTTTTAGAAGACATAAAATATTAAATATTTTTAATAAAATCCAATCATGTATTGATCAATGTGTAAATAAAATGCAAACTCATCACAAAAATTTTCTTTTTTTTTGCATTTGACCTAGTCAACAAGATCTGATTTGTTCTCTATGATTTCGGCCACAAAAATTAAAATGCAAAATAGAGACCCCTACTAAAAAATAGAGAGCTTTCCAAAAATGTAAAAATTTTGGAAAAATTCCTTAATTTGTGCTCTAGGGACCTAATTTATCAAAATAGATTAGTTTTCAAAGATTGAATTTTTGAGCCCTATTCATGCATCAAAATAAAAAACACAAAGAATATATCCTGTGTAAAATTGTTAGACCTTTCCAAAAATGTAAAAATTTCTGAAAAATATGAAGATTTGCGACTAGAAATGAATTTTTGTTGAAAATCATAAAAAAATTATAACTCATGGAAAAATGATCAAAAACATCTGTGCTTTGGACTGAGACATAATATAATGATCCCCCACTTGCAAAAAAAATTCAGACCCAAACTCCTAACCATTTGAAAGATATGATCAAATCTTTCAAAAAACCCTAGATTTTTATCTTCGACTCAAAAATCTTCAAAAGTGTAGATCCAATAGGGAAGTGGGTCCCATCGGGCGTGCCAAAATGTATGCCATGAAAATGTAGACCTATTTTCTACAAATACAAAACACCAAACAAAACCCCATTAGATGTTAGTCATGTCAAATGCAACAAAATAAGTAAATTTCATTACAACCTCTGATGAGCTAAAACAAGGGCACCCAAAGCCTTGTTTGATTTGCTCTTTCAGATTATGTGGGTATGCTCTCCCAACACAAATGAAATAAAATAATAATGCAAAACTAGGAGACGCAAGTAGATGATCATGAAGGGATTGAGAACAAGTATGAGGAACTTGTCCCCAACTTCACAAATGATGAAGATTAAGATTGATGCAAGACTATGATAATACAAATAAGATTAAGACCTATGATAAATGAAACAAGATTAAGAAAATAAGAATAAGATTAGATTGCAATGAAGAAAAGAACTAGAATGATTAATAATGCTAGAAGATGCATAAGCTAAGGGATTAAGAAGAAAAAGAACTTAGAAAAATTAGAACTTAGAAGAATTCCCCTAAAATGAGTGAGGCCTCCTTTTATAGAAAATGAAAAGAATTGGACGATGGAGATTAAGAGGCAAAAGAATGAGTGGCTAGGATTAAAAGTTAGGTAGGGTTTGGAAAAGATGAAGAGGCAAAATGAAATGAGTGGATAGGATTAAGAGGCAAAAGAAATGAGTGGATAGGATTAAGAGGCAAAGAGATGTTAGGTAGGGTTTGAAAAAGATGAAGTGACAAAAGTCAAACTTCATTTGAGAGGGAAAAATGGATTTGAAAATGATTGGTGGAGAAAAAAGATGGAGAGGTGGCCACCTTGGAAAAGGTGATTGTGCACATGTTTAGAGGTAATCCACCTTTTAATTAAGGTTGGAGGAATATTAGAAAAATGTAAGCATAGGAAAAAGGGAAGAGGAATTAAATTAAAATAAATTTAATATAATCATGGTTTAGAAGAACTTTAGGCTAGTGGAGGAATAAAATAAATAAAATTTATTTTATAGAGGGAAATGGGGGGATAATATATTAAATTAAATTTAATATATTATATTATTTAAATAAAATTTAAATACAAAGGGAAAATGACTTTATTTAATTAAATAAATAGAAGAATATAACAATTATAGTCAATTAATAAAATTAACCATAATGTTAAAGGAAAAATATTAATAAAAATTAATATTAGTGTGAAAGGACAATTTTAGGTGTCTACAACTAGGTCTCAAGCCATAAACATACCTAGCAACCTTCTCTTTATCAGCTTCAAAATGACTAGTCCTAATCAGGATTTTGTAAAACTCCTCGGTATACTCCTGCACTGATTTGTTGTTCTACATCAAGGCTTGCATCTTGTTAAACATCTCTAACTCATAATGCACTAGGATGAATTGCTTTTTCAACTTTTCAACCATTCGGTTCCATCTAGTGATCTTTTCTTTTCATCTCCTACTTCTTTCCAATTGAACTTCAATCTTAGGTCTTTTCCCAATTTTAGACATAGCCTTTAGGATTCTTTTATTTTCTTTTCCTCTCCTACTTCTTTCTAGCAAATGTAGAAAGACTTCAATCTTAGGTCTTTTCCCAATTTTAGACATAGCCTTCAAGATTCTAGTTTCTTCTAGATCCCTGGCTTCTTCTCTAGCTTCTTCAAAATGATCTTCTTCCTCAGACTCATCTTCATTGTCTTCTTTCGATGTATTCTTCTTTCTCAATTCCTCTTGTAGATCTTGCACTTGTTTCTGCAAAGCCCTAAAATCATCAAGATTGAATTCCCCAGCAGGTTTTTCCTCTGAGATCTCACAAGCTCTCCTTGGAGGCATCTTCAATCCAAGGTCCTGGTGCAAACTACCTCACCTTTGGCAATTTGTCCACACACTTAGAATCTTCAAGCTCTAATACCACCTGACCCAGGGTAGAGATTGAGGATCCAATAATGGATAATCCAAACCTACACCAGCACTTACAACAACAACAACCATAGCGGAATACAATAAAATAATGCTTCAAAATAGAATTTCATTCAACATGCCTGACTGTGAGGCCTTTTAGGTTTCAGCCTTAAATAATAAAATTACAAAAGTATTTATGCAATCTCCTAGCTAGTCTAGCTCTGAAACACATTAGCAACTGATGGAAACACTAAGGTAGATCTAAACTTGAGCTCGCAAGCCTCCAAGAAATCTCCTTGTCTCCAAGCATGCAAACCACTAGCTCTGTTATTACAATATCAGATAAACCATCTAATCTTCAAGATCTCACAGGATCCAATTATGATCAATCTACCTTGATACCGCTTCTCTCTTCTCTACATCCTTTTTCCTCTTCCCCCTACATCAACCAAGGCTCTCAATATATAGCTAGCTAAGCCACAAGTCGGCCAGTCAGGCATTAATTACATTATAGGTCTAGCCTAAGGAGAGAAACCAAAACTAAAGACATAAATAAGAAAACATGATACTCTGTTATATTTAGGTCCACACATGACCCAAGAACAAATCCCCAATCGCGCAGGATCCAATTTCCCCACACAGAACCGTACAAGGTGAAATACCACATGTTTCATGTGAAACTAGCGACAAATCGATATTCGAGGGAAATAGTAATAACTTCTAGGTCCAAATAAATTAGGACGTGTGCCCTTAGGAGAAGGTCCCAAAATAGGTCCATGGCATAGAATTAACTATGCAAAGCATGAAACCATAAGCAGCAATGGCTACAAAACAAAAAATAGATAGGTACATAAAATAGGAAATGTTTTTAGTGATGCAAGATCACTCAAGACCCAAGATGCTCCTGCATCACATGTCCTCAATATCTGGGTGATTGATCCATATTTTCTCAAATCTAAAGGGAATATTATTGGTAGTCATAATCAAATCAACAACAAAAGAGATAGGGAAATCTTCATAAGAGAGGACAACAAGCAGCCAAAGATTTTGAACCAACATCTAGAGATCATAGCACAATCTAGGAAGACCTGGATAAGATCCAAGCCAACTCTTCTATTAGACCAAGTTTTATTAACCCCCTGAAGATCAATATCAAAAAGAGTCTATCTATTAATAAATTTCATGAGCTCAACTCTACCATCCAATTGAATCTGGCTATTGACCCCTCCAAACTTCTTGTTATCTTTCAAAGAATAGTTGAAATCACCCATAACCAACCAGGGGGAGTCCCAAAAAGAGAGTCTTTGATTCTCAACCATCTTCCAATACTTAGCCCTACCAGCTTTGGTATTAGGAGCATATATGTTAGTAGTCACCCATTCGAAATTAGACTTGAGGTGAACAAATTTGATGCTCAAGAAATTCAAGTTATCTTCTAGCACTTCACCTCTAAAATTATTCAGGTTCCAAAAGACTACAATACCACCCGATGCCCCATCAAAGCTAGAACCAGCTACGCCTCCATTTTTAAAGATTCTAATTTTTTCCACATTTTCTTTCACCATCTTAGTCTCCTGAACAAGAATGATATTAGGTTTTTGATCTCTAACCAAATTCCTAAGTGTATCCTACTTATGGGGGGAATTCAACCCCTTAATATTCCACGAGATGACTTTCATTTCTTAATTGGGGTACAAACTCCCTGGATGGTCAATTATTTTCCATCTGCAATATCCTTCTTGCTTTCTCTTTCTCTAATCTCTTTGTTTAAAAATCTACCTTATGTTTTTTGTTGAGATCCAACATTTGCCTTAAGAATCTTAGAACCCATATCTACCTTACTACAGGTAACTACACCCTTGGAACCAGGAGTAGAAAGCATATTCTATTGTTTTTTCTATTTCCTCCCCATCTGTATGGTCTAGGGATCTCCATTTTGATCATCCATGAGATCAAGGCCATCACGAGCTATAGGGTCCTTATCTCCACTCCTCGGGTGGGTGTTAGGGACTAAAGAAAAGTCCTCTTCATCAAACTTTTTCAGGATTTGTAGGTGAGGGAAAATCCCCCATCGCATCACTATACTTCTAAGCAATATGTCGGGCTCCTTTCGCATTACTCAAGTCATCAACCTTAATGGGGACTAAAACCTCCACAAGCATTGAGTCGTTCATCTAAAAACCCAAAGAATCAGCATTTGATGGGATCTGGGAGTTTTCCACTCTAGGGACAGACTCCAAGGGAGATCCACTAGCCAAAGAGTCAGAAACATGGGTAACCAATTCAACAAATTCCCCTTCCTCCAGGTTAGGCAGATCATTAGAATCTACCATATCTCATTGACCTCCCTCCAAGACTGGCTCCACCTTGTTGGTTTTATCACCTTCAACAATAGTAGGAGGCTTAATCTCCTTTGAGACTTGTCTGGTCTCCTTTTGGGGTTTAGTGCTAGGGTCCACAGTCTTAGTTTCCTTGATAACTTTTTTTGGACAGTTCTATCCCATTGACCCATTTTGTGACACACAAAACATGAAAAGGGTAGAGATTCAAAAATGACTTCTTGCTTCCATTTCCCCAGTTTAGAGTTGATATTAATGATTAGGGAAAGGTTGTCAAACTAGCAGATGTTAACACAAATCCTAGTAAAAACCATACGGGACTTGGTTGTTGTCATAGGGTCAACCAAAAGAAGTTCTCCCCTAAAGGTGGAAGCCAAACCCTTAAGGACTTCCTCATTCTAGTATTCGAGTGGCAATCCAGGGAACCTAACCCAGACCAGGGTAGCCATGAAGAAATTTTTAGAATAGTCCCAACTTGGAGCCCATTTTTGAAAGGCCACCTTTGTTCTACCAAACATCCAAGGACCCCCACATAAAACATAATCCAAATATTTTTTATTAGAGAAATCAAAGGACAAAAAACCTTTGGGTAAAGCGGCAATGTCTACCCGACCCTTCAAAATCCATCTTTTCTTAGCAAAGGATCTAAGCATTTCAATATTGGGTCAAGGGCCCAGGAACTTACATACCAATGAGAGCTCCATTGTAGAGCTGGAGTGATCCACTAGAGAGTCAGGCACAAAAATAGAAACTTCATTAGCCTGTATACCTGCCTTAACAAACCCTTCAGAAGAAGAGGTCTTTCCCGTCGATTTGGCTCCCAGAATTTTTGACCACTTTTTGGATGTGGAAGGGTTGACCTCGGTACTATTAGTGCCAATCACTCCACGGGACCCCACTAGTGGGTCCTTGGAAAAAAAAACCTTATCATTCTACTCCACCAGAGAAGGGCTAGGTTCATTCTCTAAAATAATCTCACATTGCATCGATGCCTTAGGAGAAGCACATGACAACACTTCCTTCGAGGGAGAAATTGTGACCTCTAGGAGAGGAGAAAGATTCTCCTTAACACACAGAATAGGATTTGTCAGCTACAATGACTGACCCAAAATAGGTACTAGAGAAGTAGCCAAAGTATTAACCAAGTCCATCGTAACATTCTCCAGACTTGCACCAAAACCGAAACCCTCAACCCGACCACCATGCCTGCCTGGGGAACTTTTGGAATTTGAAAAAACTCTCCTACTCAAATCCTCTCCCATCACAACTTAGACTACCAAAAGTAATATTAAGTATAATGTTGACTAAAAGAGGTAAAATAATAATTTACAATAATACACAAATCTATGTGGTTCACCCAATATGGGCTACATCTAGAGAGAAAAGAATTTCCACTTTATTTTATTATTTAGATAAGATCAAATTATAATATGATAATATTTCACATTACATAACAACTTATTCATCAATCAATTTTGGTAGTTTATAGTTTACTTGCCAAAATAATAGTTGATTCCTTTATTGAATAATGTATAATTTTTGGTTTGGAGGCACTATCCTAGACCCATATATTTGGCTCCACTATTGGCTCCCCACCTGAGGGATAGTCCTTTTAGGTCTCACAAAAGGGGCTTTATCCCCTTGTATTCCCTTGTTAATTGATTTTGGGGGAAACATAACTGACAAAGTCACCAAAATTTAAGCCCAAAAACATGATCAATCACCACACACCAACAATCTCCCACATGGAGATTCATCCTAGACAAGCACTATTGTACTTGTAGCTCCTAATGGATCAAAACACTTATTTTTTTCTTCATTTTTTTTTTGATCTATAACAAGTCATTTTATTAATAAAATTAGAATTTACATAAGAGAAATATAAACCAGACCCATCTGGGTAACCCCATTACATCCATATTCAACTGATAAACAGTGAAAACCACCTGGTAAACAAGAAACTAGGATCAAAAAACCATCAGCCCACTGTCAAAAAAGCACAACCACCTCCATCTGTCGAGCTCACCACCAAAGCCTCGCATCCCATTAGCCAAAAAACCTTTTCGAGCACGTTATATTTCAAGCCGAAAAAACCCCAGTTCACCATCACATAGGAAGTCGTCATAAAATATTTTGCAAACCTAAGGAAATGCCACCACTTAAGAGGCCATAAAAAACTACCCTACCAGGCCTCCTCCACAACAAAAAAACCATATCATCCAAAGCCACTAATCCTACACACACACACATCCCCTCTAACACCCACGTTTCCTACAAAGCACATCCACATAAACTACCCGATCACAGAGTAAGGCCTTTTCCTCTGCTCGATTCAAGGCTTCCTTCAAAACTGTAAGCTTTCACTTTATGTCTTCATAGTAGGCCTCTTTATCCACCTTACCCCACCACCTTAAAAATGGGACCTTGCCAAATTTCACACCTTCGGCCTCATCTTCAAAGTACTCTACATAATTGAAACCTATTCCCGAATAGGCCCATTCCAAAATGGAATCTAGCCAATTCAACAAGTCTTTTCCAAACAATCATGTTGCCAAACATTCCACCTTCGCTTTAGAATCACCAGATTGTAGTGCCCAAGCAATGATCATGGACACCACATCCACATTCGAACACCATGCGTCATTCTTGGAATTGTGAGCCCAACACATCTAAGGCTGTCGAAGCTACCTCCAAGTCTTTATGAACTAACAAACTCATCATTCTCTCCTGACTTACAGGACCTTCAAAAGACTTCTGCTGCTTAGTCATCCCCACTGAGAATGTCACCTCCATTATCATGCATGCAAACCACCACAAAAAAAATAGAGGAGAGCCAAACTTTCTTCCTTAGTAAACAAAGGTGTAAACCCCAATTTAAAACCCTGCACACCATCATTACCATAACAGCCTTCACACACACCAAGCTCCCATTTGTGCCAACCATCAAAAATCCATCAACCTTCTCCATAGAAGCACACATCATTAAATACAATGCACTCATCAAACTAAAAGAGTGCCACCAAAAAACAAGGGAACGAAGGAGGACAGGGGAAAAGGCACCATCTACATCACCCGCTATGGCAATCACACACCACCCAAATTTAAAGACTCTCCCCAGTCATCACACACCTTGAAATAAATGACATCATCTTGATTCAAACTCATAGCCCACTTGGATACAACATCCACCTCCCGATTGCCTTCCCGTTTGATGTGCGACACTTTAAAATCTTCAAAGGAAGAAAGCTTGTCATGAATAAGCCTTACAAAATTTTTCAAGTGCCACGCATTCAACCCCTGGTTTATCAAGGCATTAATTATAACCTGTGAATCCCCTTCAATATGCACCTTAGTAGCTTTCAACTTTAACCGTAAAAGCACAACAAGCAGGGCTGCTCTAATTTCAGCCATATTATTTGTATCATTCCTTAATCTCTAAGCTGCAAAGGCAATTAGATTCCCATTCTGATCTCTAGCAATAGCCCCAGTACTAGAAGGACCAGGATTACCACGCAAGGCCCCATCAAAATTTATCTTCACCCATCCATCATTCAGAGGAGACCACTTAATTACTTTCCTTTCCAATGAATCACTACCAACCTTCAAAACATTACCATTTTGAAACTTCAATTTGGGCCATTCAACATGCACTCTTCTATCCTCTGCACTATAAACCAAAGAGCTCTTTTGAGAAAATAAAGAAGACTTCATAACCTCCTGAATTGACACAAAGATCCTTAACTTCACCCTTGCCACAGGTTCATATTTATCCTGAAAAATCCTATGATTCCTCTCCTTCCACAACTCCCATATTATGATGGAAGGACATACAAACCAAATTGAAGCTAAGGAAGACTTGGTCCTAGGCAGGGGCCAACATTGAAAAGTCTCCTTGACTGTCTTAGGAAGTGGACCAATCCAGCCTAACTTAGATCTAATGTAATTCCAACAATCATAAGCATAGGGACAATGAATCAGTAAATGATCTACCTCCTCACATGCATTCTTATAGAAGGCACACGTGGTGGGGCCTTGCATACCAAACCTACATCTCCTTTCCCCTGTTAAAATTCTACCATTTACCGCTAACCAAGCAAAGGATCCTGCCTTGGGAAAGAAAGTTTTATTCCAACATAAACTGGCTGGCCACCCCATAGAAACCTCTTGCATCCCAAAGGCCTTATAACCAATTTTCACTGAATAGGAACCTAAAGAAGAGGCCCTCCAAACCACTCTGTTAGGTGCCAAGGACACAAACACCTCTCTATTCTTAAAAACTTCCACCATCAAGGATCTCTGATCAGTAGAGAGTGGAAGATGATCTAGTGTTGAGTTCTTTTGAAGATGAGTGACATTGACTATTATTATAGAACCTTTTATTCTCTTATTACTTGCTCAGTTCCTCAAAAATGTTTGTAACCAAAAATAATCTATTTACTAGACTCTGTAGAAGAAACATATTTTACTTATGTTATTGAAAGTGCAACAAACTTTTCTAATTATGAAATCCAACTAATAACCATTCCATCTATATTAAACACATTTCCTAGGATGCTCCTCCTACTATTAAAATCTCTTACTAGATTGAAATCAACATATACCTGTAGAGTAGAGATGGAACCTCCAAAATACAATATGTGAGTAGTAGTACATCTCAAATACCTAAGGATCCACTTTACTATATTTTAATTCTCTTTTCTAGGATTATTTATATAATTTCTCACAACTTCCACTACAAGTGCAAGCTTTGGCCTTGTGCACACCATGACATACATCAAGATACTTGTTGGGACTTGTAAAAATTTGTGTCAAGTATGGTCTAAATATTACCAATTTGAGAAACCCTAAACCCAAAATTGTCATTATGAATATTTTTGTCCTTTTTTTATTTCTATCTTATGATTGATTTCTTTTAAGTGTACTAAATATGTCAAACTCATTTTCTATTGTGTTGTACCCTTGTGTGTCCATTATAAGTGACATTCATCAATACAAAAAGTGTTAAAAGCCAAATATAAGAGTCAATAGTGGGTTAGTGGGGAAGGGAAAACCACCATGCAGTTAAACCACAACACCACAGAGCTCAAAGACCAATCTTAGTAAATAATTGTGGGATAGTGGTGAGCAAGTTGAGTGTTAAGTGTTTACCACACCCTTGCAAAGACCACATGGAAATTTTACTTGTTGTATAATCTTATCATGGAACCACAACAATTGTGACCTAATACAAGTGTTAAACATATTGAGATGATGTTGTATTATTGTCATTGTTGTCAAAACCTTATAATGATTGTATATATGTATCAATTGGTTGTTGGTAGTATCGATTGGATACTTGTTGCCTTCTGATGAAATGATCATATTTTAGTTATATGTAGAATATATTCTATACATGAAATTTTGGAATATGATGTAGGGTGTACTTGTTCCTACTATTTGGATAAATCTTTTTCACTATATCTAAATGTTTTGGTGTTTGTAAATGAGTGAAACTTTGATTGCCATGTGTTGGAATTATTCTAGGTATCATTGCTATCTGGATATTCTTATAGCTCATCAAATGATTTTTTGTATAGCGGGCATATCTAATTCTAGATAGATTTTATCGGTTCTTATCTTTCGATTGGTTCATAAGTTTTGTTGATCAATTAACGGACTTGGTTATGGTGTTATGATGGTTCCAAAATTTTCTTATCTTTTGGTAAATGTGATATGAAGTGTATGTATCTTAAGGGGGATGTATATTTAGGTCTTGTGCTAACATGGTATGAAGAATTATTATGTATGACCTATATATAGGTTCAGTGGTAGCATGTTAAATATAATTGTAATATCTTTTGTTTTGTGGATTAGCCAACATATGTGGCTACCTTATCAAATGTATATGTATATATAAAAAGAGATATATTTTATGTCTAAAGTGTGTATGTGAGAAAAGAGAGAGATCTAAAGGTGATAGTGGTAGACTACTCTGGTGAATATATGGTAGTAGTACGTAAGCATAAGGAAGATGAGTGAGGTATTACTAAGGTACAGAGAGAAGGTCTTACATATTGTGTTGAAGAGGTTTGGTATATTCTTACAAAAAATATGTATCATATCTGCTTCTGATAGTAATTATTGTTCTTTTGACTGGAACTATTTCATGCATAGGCAGATGCAGTTCTATCAGTTCACATTTTTTTAGTTAAACATTTTTTAATACATCTTTTGTATTAGGGTAGTTAGCCTGATTGAAAGTGAGCCAAATAATAGTGAGGAAATCAGAAACAAACCCTTGTAAAAATCACCTTAACCAATTTCACCTTAACTACTATCACCTTAATCGATGTTCATTTCATGAGAATTAACTTTTCTATAGTTTTTCCCAGTTTGGGTTTCCATGTTATATCTCAGGTTATGGTGTTATTTGTTCCTATTCTTTCATGCTTTATCTATCTTAATTTTTTTAATGGTTTAAGTGCTTGCCAATTTAATAAAAGTTTTAGAAAGTATTTTGGAATAAAACATTCACCCCCTCTCATTTATTCATCATGTTCAATAATTGGTATTAGAGCTTTCTCCCTTATAAATATAGCTTAACTGCTTGAGGGAGATCTAGGGTGTTTGAACAAAAGTAATGAGAATACAATTATGATGAGGATTGGAAGATCATGATGAAAGACATTGTGTGCACTAAATTAGAGACTGGGGAGTTGAAAGAAAACTTAAAGGAAGTGAATGCATGTATATTAAAGCTAAGGGATTTTTAGTTATATGTTGTCATTAGTGTCACACATATAGTCAGTAAAGGAAGAAAACATGCTAGTAAATCAACACACCAAGAATTGATATCGAGAAGAGCACAAGGGAGAATAACATAATAATTGAACACAATCTTGACCAAGCACTCATATTGAGCTAGATGATTACTGAGTACTGAGAACAATTTAATCGAGTATTCATATAGACCGAGTGTCAATTAATTACCAAGTGTTGAATGTAGTGTATACCAAGTAAATCAAGAAATGACATAGAAGTTTATAATGGCATAAACTATAAGGTAAGCGGTTTACACTGATCTAGAAAATGGCTTACTAAGATCAAGGTGAAGATTAAATGTGGATGTAATCACTTAATGATTCATGATCCCTATGTAATGATGTTAAGGTTATGTTAGCCAATTTTTTCTATACCTTTAATGTCTGTGAAAAATTTGCATTCATCTTGGAAAACTAGGTCTTTGTTCTTCTTAGGATTTTGTAAAATTATTATGCTTGTGTCTAAAAACGCTACCCTTGATCTATTTTTGTGTTAATTTTTCATGGCACTTAAGTCCTTTTTATAGCACATGGTTTTTATTTCCTTTTGTTCACCAGGTCTTGTAATGTTTAAGTGTTAACAAAATTCATCTAGTGATCAGGCGACTAAGGAATGTCATATGGTATTCATTGAATCTCCAAGTTCTTAGTAGTTAGTCATATTTATTTAGAGACTTAGCGTAGACCGTTGATGAAGATCTTGATCAACAATGGTCTTTAAATCTCATGATTGACTGAGCAGTTAGTGATGTATTCAATGATTCAGCGAACACAATTACCTCCTAATCTCTTAATTTTGGTGGTTAGTGGCCTAGCATTTAATGACCCAGCAAACAAAGCTTTCTCTAGATCTCATAATCTGATAGTCAAGTCCCTAAACATTCAGTGATCAAGTGATGACCATGGATGATTGCAAAGATCAATGGTTGGCGCTTATTCTCTTAATGGAACTCAAGGTTAAGGAAAGTGTCCAGCGATTCAATGAATGCCTTTGGTCGTGTGACCTCTGAACCAAACCCCAATTAAGTTAATAATTGAGCGATCATGAGAAATCTTCAGTCGCATGTTCACCAAGTCAATGTGGGTTAAGGTAAAGGTTTTTGAGAATCATTACGGACCATTGATGAAGTCAAAATCTAACAGTGAGCACCAATTCATAGAATCAAACCATAGTTAATGAAAAGATTGAGTGACTTAGTGAATGCTTTGTCCGTGTGATCTCTAGACTGAGCTTGGGTTAATTAAAATATGTCAAGATCTAAAGAAAGCCTTCAGTCACATAATCTCTAGATGGTGGGGTTAAGACTTACCGCAGGACAAATGAAAGGTGGGTCTGGTTGCCATGTCATTCAAATTTGTTAATTTCTAATTGGTTGCCGAGGATAGACGTGTCTGAATGTTTTTAAAATCTTACATGACTTTTGTCACTTAATGAGAACCACCTGATGTGTTGAGAATGAAAGAGATCAATAGTCACATTTTAAACAAGATCAATTAGCCGTTGCTGCTAGAGATTCAAACTTATTTAAGGGTTTCTGTAGGGTTTGATACAGTAAATTAGAAATGACAAGATGAAACTGATCAACAACTGGCACCTGATCATTGAGCATGGGGAGAGTAGTCATCATGAAGAGGATAGTGTAAGTTAGCTGGATGAGGTGGTTACTTTCCATGTAACAACTTATGAGACTATTTTTGAACATTTATAGACAAAGGTGCCACCTATTGAAGATATCAAATGATTTGGAAAATATTCCTCCGGTCTCTATCCAATTTTGTGTAATCATTTGTAACAATTTTTTTCTTTAGTGCTTTTCCTTTCCTAGCCATCTGAAGCTTGTTGCATCCTCATTCTTCCAGGATTCCAAGATGGCTAGTGAATTCTATAAGTAGTCTGATGTAACTTTTTGTAAAGGATGTTGAAATTGGTAATTGAATAGAATACATTTTTTTCTCTCCAATTTTTATTCAGGCATTCTGCCAATATCAATGTACTGATACATAAAATATCAATGAGAATATATTAGAATTCCTTCTCAAATTTGTGTATGTCTTCCTATTTTAAGACTTAAGTTCATGTATGTTAATATTGCAAAGAAAAATTGATGTATGGATTACAAAGTAGGTTGTGAATTGATCTTTTAGTTCTCTTTCAAGGAAGGGGTAAATTCTTTAAGATAATTTCAGAGAGTTTGTAGTTTTTTACATGAATTGGATGTTTGAATGTGAGAATGAGAGGGATAATTTGTAATGCATTTGTTCTAAATTCTAGGAGTGTTTGAATGGTTTTTTCTATTGATGTATGTTGTTGATGACTCTGTGCCCTGGGATAAGACATTGGTCTGCTATTTAGAAGCATCTCTTCAACATCAAAAAAACCTATAATTAATAAAATCTTTAAATCAAAATAAGTAATACTCATGTTCCATGATATAAGAAAGTTTTATGATTCCTTTCAAGAAGTGAATCTATAGTTATACTCACCTGAGCATTCAAGGCTCAAAGTGTAGAAGGATAATTTCCTTGATCCTTGTTAATTGGCCATTTTCCTTAATAGATTAGGAGTGGGTTTCAAGATTCAATGACATTAGTTTTTCAGTTATATTGTAAATCTGCAAGTGGAAAGAAAAGGATCCAACATAACAGTCAATTAAGCTTTTTGAAAATTATCTAGCCACATCATCTTTTACTAGAAACCAATCAGAAATGAGCACATGAGCACACCTAGCACTAGACCCACTTTGACCTCAGTAAGCACCTTAACTCTAAGTCATTTGGAGATCACACAACTGAAGGCATTCGCTAGGTCGCGCAACATTTTTCTTAACCCAGGCTCAGTCTGGAGATCATGTAAACAAAGCATTCACGTGATTGCATAATGTTTCCTTGACCTGAGGTTTCATCTGGAGAACATGCGACCAACATCTGATCTTATCTGCATTAACGACCCACATTGAATCTCAAAGTCCTTTATCCTAACTCAACCTTGACCTAGTGAACATGCAACTGAAGACTTCACTTGATCACTGAACCTTTTGCTTAACCTGGATCTAGTTTGGAGATTGGGTGAAAAAGGCATTTGCGTGATCTCATAATCTTTTCTTGACCCCTGGTTTGATTCTATGAACTGGTGATCACCGTTAGATCATATCTGCATCCATGGTTCATATCCAATCTCCAATTCTTTAACTTAACTCAACCTTTTATTTGGTGATCCAGTAACTAAAGACTTTCATTGAATCAGTGGATACTTTCTTAACCTTGAGTTCCATTAAGTGACTAAATGTCATCCATTGATCTTCAAAGCTATCCATGGTTATCACTGAATCACCAAATGATTTAAGGCTTGATGATTTTATCATGAGATTGAGTGAATACTGCATTCACTAAGTCGTTGAATAACTTTGGACGTAGTTATCAATTTATATCCAAAGATCACGCAACTGAAGAATCTCGCAATCACTGAATAACTATCTTAATCAGGGTTATATATGGAGAACACATGAATTCTTTGATCGTTGAATCACTGGAAGATTGCTTAACTTTGGTTCCATATTGAGAACATGTACCATCTGTTGATCCACATTACCATCAACGGTCCTCGCATAATCGTTGAATGTTTCCTTCCTTGACTATTTCATTATGAAAACACGTGCCAACCATTAATCAAAATCAACATCAACGGTTCTTGCCTATTCACTAAATGTTAAGTGCCTTAGCCATTTCATTTGGATATTTAGTGACTGAAGGAAACAAGACCACCCACTAGATCGCTAAATTTTTAGTCACTAACCACCATGATCTAGAGACTTGGAGAATGCCTTAGTCACCCATTCGCTAGATGAACACTAACCGCTTGGAGCTGGAGAACATGTGAACAGAGGAAAAGGAAAAGGCATGTGCAAAAATAAGATCTAAGTGGCCCGAAAAAGGTTACAAAGAAATAGAATTGGCTAGGGTTTTTTCTAGACTTAGAAAATTTTTGGAAACCCTTATTCATGGAATAGACCCATTTCTCAAACATTCAAGCAGCCATATCTCATTAGTTTTTACACCAAAAAGCATGTGATCTGAACTAGAGCTTACACACACCTTGAGCTATCTCTGGCTTAGTTCGCAAGCCACAAAATATCTTAAATGTTCTTCGCTTATCAAAACAAGTTTGCAATAGGACATGGCAACTTTCTTAGGGTTTTGCAGGAATAGACCATTTTCATTAGATTTTTGGTAATGACAGGAAAATGGGCTAACAATGGCTCTATCTAGGGATGTATGCCTCTTGTAGGCATAGCAAGAAACCATGATCTCTTGGTACAGAAGACCAACCAAAGAATATCAACTTGACACTTACTCTTAAAACGGGGAACCCTCTTATTGAAAATAAAGACACACACAACCAAAAGGAAAGCAACTATACAAGGACTTACAATATTTACAAAAAGGCTCAAAGCCTCAAAACTTTAATCAGTTTTTACCCCTATTGAACAAATGATTTTCATCTCCATTTAGCAGAGGCAAATTGAAATTACTTCTTTCATCTAGCTTGTCAAAAACAATAGGATCCATTTTCAGCATATCATGTAAAAAATGATCATCATGCTCACCACCATTTGGTAAGACAAAGCCACCAAACTGCCATGAATGATGATCATTATGTGATATCAAAACATCACACTCTTCATTATCACTACCATGCTGAAAAAGGAAACACTCTAACTCAACTTCATGGCTGGAAACATTAGCATACTAATCATTAGTTTGCAACAAAGAATAAGTCATTTCTACATCATCTCTTTGTAAACTAAAGTAGAACCTCTCAAGACAAAAATATGATTGCATAAAATCAAAAACAACTTGTTGATCAAAAATCATATCAGCATCTTCTAGAAAGGAAAAAGCACGGTCAGTGACTGAATCATTAATCATTTGTAAATATGAGAAAACACATTTAGATTTATCACACTTTCCAACATCAAAATGTAAACAAGAACCACTAACACTAGGCTCTTGAGAATCTGAATCCACACTAGTACATACATCATCATACTCATCAAATATAACATTATCAAACTCATTATAATGATATGTACTTTCATATTGCTGGTTATTTACCTCAAATATAGGAAAAGGAAAATCAGTAAATATTTCACACATCATGCCATCACTTGAATCATCTTTATCAAAACTTATATCTATTGGGCATGGGATTTTAGAAACAAACTTGGGAGTATACCTCTGAAACTCGGTCTCTAAGAGTTCTGAAATTTTCTCACTACTTAGTAAGCACTGGGCTTCACATTTTATCTCATTGGTCTCACTATTGATGCTGCATATATCTTCCCCATCTAAAATGGGGGCTTAAATCTCTTGTCTCAAATCTTCTTGTGTAAAGTAATCACTACAAGAACTATTATCTACATCATAATCATATTCTTCATGTTCACACAAAACATCATCAAGCTTAAACAAAGAACCATTAACATCATGCTGAGAGAAAGGAAAATCTACAAACTCAAGGGGAGCACTATCAACTGCATAATCATATTCTATTCCTTGATAATCATAGATTTCATTATCAGCATCATAACCAACACTATCAGCATAACAAGATTCAACATCCTTAGCACAACTAGATTTAGCATCTATGAATGAATCTATCCATTCTTTAACATTTTCAAGTGCTTCTTCTCTAAGGGATGCAATCCAACTTACTAATTCATGCATACCAAGTTCTAAAAACATTTCAACATATTGGGATTCTTTAAAATCAAGACCCAGAGGAAGTTCACTACAAGCTACAAGAAATTTCTTGTAGTATGAAAGTTTTGATTCTTCTTTCCTTTCTCCTATTGCACATCTTAACATCAGTATGAAATTATGTTGGATTCTTTGATTTATCAAATGAAGTTATCTATTAAAATTTTTAAAATCTAACTGATAACTTTCAGATCTAGAAACATCATCTTGATCCACTAAGACTGGAAACTCCATTTTAAAGTACTGACAAAATAATATAGCTTGTTCTCATGAAAATATCTTTATTTGACTTCATGCAACCATTTACTTCATTAAGCCATAACATATTTCTGATACTCATTGCAGCAACTGAATCTTCTATCTAGAAGTATGACTTAAACTTTCAAGATTATTTTTCCCTTTTCTTAGTGACTTGCTCACCTATTTAGGGACTATTTTTTACTTTGATAAAAAATTACTTGGAAGTGTTGTTGCTACTGCAAAATACTGATATGAAGTATTCTTCAAATCACCTTTCAAACATTGGTAGTGTTTACTATAAAAAGTACCTTCATAGGGTTAGTATCATCAATAATTCAAAATAACAACTAAATTACCACAAATAGCAATCTAATTAAGCAAATAATTGACAATTAAGCACTCTATGGATCTCTATTTAGGGATGCTAATGCAAAGCTCTTAGCAAGCTTCCATTAGTGATAGACCTAAAATGAGAATGGATGATAAACAAAGCTAAAATTTCAATTCCAAATGAAAATACAACTAATTAGCTCTAAATTTGCCTTTCTAGCTCTAATTTGCAAGAGGTTTGATGCCATTCTCAAGTTTGTGGATCATTATTGAGTGAATTATGTCTTGATTTTATAGATTTTATAGATTTTAGCAAGGGTAGGGGGTGTAGTTGAGTTGATCAAGGCTAGGTGAGAGTTGAGTCCATGGTTCCAGCTTTGGAGACCACTTAAATATTTTATCCTCAAAGCTTGGGACAAGAGGACAAAATGAGTGAACAAGATGCATCCTCCAAGTGAGTGATTGAGATTCAATTTAGGCTTGATCCATGTGAGCTTGGTCCTTAATTCCTACTGGTTGATTCATTTTCCTCCCATTTGGTGGTTGAGAGAAAATAGGAATTAATTAATTGAATTTATTTAATTTGTTTAGCCATGTGTACCCCTTAAATGGGTTGATTTGATTTAATTTGAACTATACAATTAATTATATTAATTGTACAATTTATTGATTAATCATGATTCATTAGTTTTAAATTGATTTATTTGGCTTTTGATTTTCAATTAAATTTGGATTAAGGTTCAATTGCAATTTATCTTTAATTTTGACTTGATTTGATTTAATTTCATTTAATTATATTAATTTTTGCCTTAATTTCTCACCTAAATGATCTTGTCCAATTTTTGGTGATTACAAGTAGAGTCACCACCTCTTTGCAGAGGATAAATTTTGAATCAGCTAAGAACCTTTTCTCAAATTTGAACCTTCTTTCAAAACTAGCAAACACAACACATTAGGGTATGACTATTTGTTAGGATCATAAATACATTTATAATTTCATTCTTGAAAAACACTGATCAAACAAAGACATCAGAGTTGTCACTCACACTTGGTGAGATAATATAACATTTTTTTGTAAAACACTTGACTCTATACAATAGTTGATCCCTAGTAGTGTCTCCATTTTGTTGGCTCCTTTTCTTTCCACTTGTAGATTTACAATATGTTTGACAAACTAGTGTCATTAACTCTCTAAAACCACTCCAAATCATACAAGAAAAAGGGGCCAATTAACAAGGATCAAGAGTATGATTCAATCCTTAAATGCTCAGGTGGGTATACCTATGGATTCACTTCTTGAAAGGAATTAGAAAACTTATTTTGTATCATTCAACACAAAAACTATGCATTAATGTCCTTTGCATACTGACTAAAAGATGTAATCATTTATAAATTTGTTTTGATGATGAAGAAACTTCCTATCAAGAACATACCAGTGTCTTATTCAAGGGCATGGAGTCATATATAACATACATCAATAGAAATTTTAAATCAAACATATCTAGGACCTAGAACAACTACTTTGCATATCATTCCTCTCACTCTCGCACTCAAACATCAAATTCTCACAAGAACTATGAGTTCTCTAAAATCACCTTTAAAATTTAATCCTACCCTTGGAAGGAACTCAAAAACAATTTCAAAATCTACTTTGTAAACCATATATTAACCTACTTTACAAAATTAACATATAAAAACTCAAGATCATACAAGAAGACATACACTAATTTGAGAAGGGATTCCAACATGTTCTCATTAACAATTTTCAATATCAATACATTATCAATGGCAGAATGCCAGAAAGACCCTAGATTAACTCTCTCTATTCAGCTCTGAATTTCACCATCCTCATAACAATGAAAAAGAAGAGAGATATAGGAGAAGAGAGCCAGTTCAAAACAAACTTACAGCTATCAATCCTCCATAAAATATATCCATCTTCTCTCCAATGTTTATTCTCAAATTGATCCTCTGTAACATCCTTCATGCTTGCAATCACTTTCTCTAACTAATTTGATTCTATTCCTCGTCAAACAATGATCATAGTCTGCCTTGAAAGTGTTCATGTGAATGCTTCTCTCACCATTTTAAAATAAAAATCATTTTCATACTATGAGAGACTATATAAAAAAATTTAAATCTACACTTTATCTCTCATTTACCTTTTCTCTGCATATTTTGTCTTTTTCCTACCCATTTTACCTAGAATGCACCAGATTTCACCATGTGTCATCTCTCTTGTCCTGTAACCTACCTTGGAACAAACAAATCTAATTTGGTGTTTGTCATATCAGGCTCACTGTAATAAACCCTACAAAAAAACCTTTAATCAATTCAAATTTATGGCCCAACAGTTAATTGATTAAGCTTAAAACATGACCATTCATCATATCCTTTCCCAGCACATTGAGTGGCTCTTATTAATAAACAACAATCAATTAAGCTTTTTGAAAATTATTCAGCCACATCATCTTTTACTAGAAACCAATCAGAAATGAGCACATCAGCACACCTGGCACTGGACCCACTTTGACCTCGGCAAGCACCTTAACTCTAAGTCATTTGGAGATCACGCGACTGAAGTCATTCGCTAGGTCACGCAACATTTTTATTAACCCGGGCTCAGTCTGGAGATCACATGAACAAAGCATTCATGTGATTCCATAATGTTTCCTTGACCTGAGGTTTCATCTGGAGAACATGCGACTAGCGTTCGATCTTATTTGCATCAACGGCCCACACTGAATCTCAAAGTCCTTTATCCTAACTCAACCTCGACCTAGCAAACATGCAACTGAAGACTTCACTTGATCGCTGAACCTTTTGCTTAACCTGGGCCTGGTCTAAAGATTGGGTGACAAAGGCATTCGTGTGATCTCATCATCTTTCCTTGACCCTTGATTTGATTCTATGAACTGACGATCACCATTAGATCATATCTGCATCCACGGTTCATATTCAATCTCCAATTCTTTACCTTAACTCAACCTTTTATCTGGCAATTCAGCGACTGAAGACTTTCATTGAGTTACTGGATACTTTCTTAACCTTGAGTTCCATTAAGTGATTAAATGCCATCCATTGATCTTCAAAGCTATCCACGACTATCACTGAATTGAAAATGATTTAAGGCTTGTACATTTTATCATGAGATTGAGTGAACACTACATTCGCTAAGTCGGTGAATAACTTTGGACTTAGCTATCAATTTATATCCAGAGATCATGCAACTGAAAAATCTCGCAATCGTTGAATAACTATCTTAACTGGGGTTATATTTGGAGAACACGTGAATGCTTTGATCATTGAATCATTGGATGATTTCTTAACTCTGGTTCCATCTCGAGAACATCCACTAGCTGTTGATCCACATTACCATCAACGGTCCTCGCATAATCGTTCAATGTTTCCTTGACTGTTTCATTACGAGAACATGCACCAATTGTTGATCAAAATCAACATCGACGGTTCTTGCCTATTCGAGCCATTTCATTTGGAGATTCAGTGATTGAAGGAAACAAGACCGCCCACTGGATTGCTAGATTTTTAGCCACTAACTGCCAGGATCTAGAGACTTGGAGAATGCCTTAGTTGCCTGTTCACTAGATGAACACTAACCACCCAGACCTAGAAAACATGTGAACAAAGGAAAAGGAAAAGGCATGTGTAGAAATCAAATCTAAGTGGCCCAAAAAAGGTAACGAAGAAATAGAATTGGCTAGGGTTTTTTCTAGACTTAGACAAATTTTGGAAACCCTTATTCATGGAATAGACCCATTTCTCAAACCTTCAAGTAGCCATATCTCATTGGTTTTTACATCAAAATGCATGCGATCTGAACTAGAGCTTACACACATCTTGAACTATCCCTGGCTCAGTTTGCAAGCCACAAAACATCTTAAATGTTCTTCACTGATCAAAACAAGTTTGCGGTAGGACATGGCAACTTTCTTAGGGTTTTGTAGGAATAGACCATTTTCATTGGATTTTTGGCAATGACAGGAAAATGGGATAACACTAATTTCTCTCCTTGAATAAGAAGTTCTGATATCCTATATACATCCTCCACAGTCACAGTGCACTCCTTTGTTAGCAAGTGGAAAGAGGAAGTCTCACAATGTCATCTCTTGCATAGAGTTATAATAAGTCCTTTAGTTTCTCTTATTTGGGGCATCAAAGTTATATGAAGGAGCTTGATCTCATCTATTTGGTCTATCTCCTCCTAGGTCATTCTATGTTTATAGGATAGTGTCTAGGGATGATTCTCCCAAGTAATCAAAATATTGTCTCATATCTTAAAAAGCCAAATCTAATGCAAAATCAATCAAAATGCACTAAAAGTACTAACATGGCATGCATGCTAAAACTACATCAAAACATATATAAGTGCATCTAATTATTGAGCATATTTCAAAAATAAATCACTTGTTTCAAAATAAACATTCATATGCACATATAATATTTTGAAAAAAAAAAATTAGCTATGTACAATGCATAGGCCATTTGCAACTCAATTAATAAAATTGACCTAAGAAATTTGTGTATAATTAAAATTGCACTTACATCTAATCAACTAGGCATATGAAACTAACAAAACATGAGTGCATCACTTTAAGAGCGAATGCAAATCGATTAAAGGGTTATTTCCAAGCGATTGCATTGCATCCATTGTGATTGTAGAAAATCCAACCACCACTTGTGGTGAAAGAAATTTTTGACATATGACCTAGTCTAATAAAAAGTATGAATAACAATTACAAAAAAGGAACAAAATTACAAGTACCTACTGGTGGAGGCAAGCCAACTGGTCGTTGGTAGGTCATGTCCCAAACTAAGATGTGAATATTGTCCTTGTAACCTACCATAGCTCTAAAAGCTCACTCTAAGATCTCCTCTACTCCGCTAGAACTCAGAATCTTGTGAGTAAAAATGACCTTTGAAAATGACCCCATAGCCCTATTTATACCCCCCTATCCCTCCTTGATGGACATGCACCCATCCCTTTTATATTGGTCACAATGTGTCATGCCCAAAAATTTGAGCAAAGAACACCAATAAATGTTTTTCCAACTAACACTAAAGTTATCGAGATTAACTAATCAGTTACAGTTTACAGTTTAAGGGTGAAGACCTTGAACGGGTCTAAGGAGCATCATGACCAACATTGACTTGGTCAACCTCCCTCTAAGATTAAATTCACAAATTTAATTTTCTAATCAATTTACCATTGGAACACTAGGATAAAAAGCTTGACTAAGTGTCACGATATTTTGACTACAGTTGACTAAAATTAACCATCTAGTTTTAAATATATTATTAGATTTCAATAAGGAATTCTAATTAAATTCTTATTTTATTAATTTCCTAATTAAATAAGAGTTGATATAGGATTAAATAGTCATCTAACTATTATATTGAAGCTTTATTAGAGGATATTTAAAATACGTTAATTCTAAAGTGATGCCCCATTCGGGAATCTTTGCAAACAAGGATAAAAACAAGCATAAATATTTTTTTTATAAGGTAAACTAATAACATTACAACAATACAACCAACTGCAATAATAAGCATTAAGAAATATAAGAGGTGCAAGAAACATGACACAACTACATATCTTCATATGCAAGTAAATGGCTTACAACACCCCAAAGATTCCCAAGCACACTACTAAGGTTCATGGGACACTTACACGCATCCACTAGTTAGCTATTGTTAAAGTGATTAACATGCAAGGTTCATCCAAGTTACTATGTTATCTATTTCCATTTAATAATGTTCTTTTTAAACCCAAAGTATAATTCCTACCATGATTAGTCATACAAGTTCATTTACCGATCATCCTCATAGACCACATGGATCCATTTTACTTTTTTTACCAAAGTGATCATTAGCCGATCTATTTTGACTTGGAAAGATATATCTCCCAAAAAAAGGATACTCAAAGATACACAGCTCTAACTTAACACACATGTAGAATTGCTCACTGTCTAGGAAATGACTAACCAGATGTGACTCTGAATTTATCGGATACTACACTTTTCCTAGATGCGACCTTCTCTAAACAAAAATAAGAAGGCAAAGAGAAAACTCCACATCGGGGAGTGTTAGAAACATGTCTTTCGAGGATGTAGGTACTCAAATACATTAAAAACATAAAATACATCTAGTTCAATATCTAGATCATCTAACATCTCAGATACATATTATGATCATCATAAGAACAACAACAACATAAAGAGCATAAACATTCATCATTAAGACTAAATGTGATCAAAGTTAAATATACCTACATACACAATGCAACAAGAGAAATGAGATCTCAAGATCTAAGTGGTAAAATTGGAGGAAGTCTATTTCTATACACTCGTCCCCAGTAGTGGTATAGTTAGCAATGCCTCCCAACCATATGGTACCCGCAGGCCCAACCCCGTGCTCATGGAGATAGTAGTCCGACCACAAACATAAGGAAAACACATAAACAAGGAGGCGGGTAACACACATGCCAAACAATTCATAACTCATAGGAGTGTACCATGACCCAGCACAATATACATAAGTACAATTACATTACAACATGGAGAACACTCAACATGTAGACCAACGTCCAAGGTGCATACCATGCACCCTCATAGAACAATAGGGTCACTACTCAGTACTAAAAAAGTTTCATCTCATCACAATGACAAAGCACATCTCAAAAATGCAACAAGGCATAAATCAAAAGGACCCAAAAAGTCATAAATACCATAAGGATCAAGTAAACTTAATTGGTCTCAATACCAAGGATACAGGTCCCTCAAACCTCGGCATAGGAGCATAGCTTAACTATATCTTGGATGCGGTCTCAACACCCTACATCCACATACCACATGAGATTTCATTCTCAAGCATGAGGTGTACCATCACAAGGGCATAAGCAAAAATAATAACAAAGACAAAATTACACCGACAAAAAAACAATCACTTGAGGTAAGAAGATTACATACCACACGCTCTATTGACCGCATCGCCAAGAGCACGAGTCCCAAGATAATATGATAAATAAACATGTGATATAAACATCCCTACATGTTCCATGACATGTCTATTATCCAAAAATTGAGCAAAGAGCTCCAAAACACAAAAATACAAATTTTTGGCAAAATTTGATAAGGGGTCTAAAATCAGCATTTTAACTTGAAAGGGCACTTTCAGGCCAAAATATAAAAAATACACAAAATGTCCTATGACCATTTTGATTTTCCCATCCTATTTCTTGTAGCAAAGTCAACCTATATCAAAATCTAAGCCATTCCCAACATGATGAATGACGGGTTTTGGACAACACGCAAAATAATGCGATGAATAAAAGTCTAAAAATCCAATTTGGAATTAGGCTTCGAAATTAAAACCCATCGGTCTAAATCTACCCAAGAAAACACTTTTCAAATAAAATTCCAATTCTGAGTGTAAATATTTTTTTATCACTATTCACGTGCAATCTTCAAATGACCATAACTATATAAAAATGGACTCAAATTGAGTCAAGTAAGAAATTCTATTATATAAGTCTATCATTCCACAAAATAATATGAAATCAAAACACCCAAATTCTATTTTTTACATTTCTTCTAGTTTTCAAACAAAACCATAAACTCCATTAAAATAGCTTCAATTTTCAACTTTCACAAATCAAAATTCTAATTATACTATTTGGTTTTTAAAAATGCCCAACACTCCTCTTTTAACATAAAATTCATATTTTAACTATTTCTAAAAATTTAGGCAGCATAACACTAGTATACTTCATTTCTCCAAAATGCAAGCACACATATATTCATACAAACCCAATCGGATGAAAGAAAGTGAGATTGTGGGAAAATGCCTATTTTTATCCTACTAAACTACTGAAATTTACTTCAAGAAAAAAAGATGGATTAAAATAAAAGATATAGAAAGTCCTACTTTGTAGCAAGAGGAGAAATAAAAAATGGAAGGGAAGAAATAAATACGGCATGAAAGCAGATGAAAATCTTGACATAATGTAGCAATCCCACCATGATTCCAACGAGCCACTCCGTGCTAAAATCTGGCAAACGGATCGTACCCAACAAGAAAATCCCCAAATTGCTCACAAGAGGGTTTGAATAATTTTTGCTATCCCAAAATGAAAGTGTGTGAAAATGAGTTCTAAAAGTTACTTTTTCCACTTAAAACCAAAAAATGATAAAAAAAAACACTTAAATTAAAATAAATTAGAATCCCAAATTCACCCCGAACTCAACTTGGATTAATTTATCTAATTCTAATTAAATGGAATAACACTACGATAAAATTATCAAAAAATGTAAAATACTTTATAATAATAATTAAAAATAGCATTATTAATTAAAT
The DNA here is from genome assembly GCA_027943335.1 of Chamaecyparis obtusa. Classification (NCBI taxonomy): domain Eukaryota; kingdom Viridiplantae; phylum Streptophyta; class Pinopsida; order Cupressales; family Cupressaceae; genus Chamaecyparis; species Chamaecyparis obtusa. The sequence continues at coordinate 301,712 of BSBK01000451.1, read as the reverse complement.
CCTCTTCCGTGACAACTACAAGACTCTAATGCACAAACACACAACTAGTCTTTCAAAATATGTAATATGAATTCCATATTTACCAACTTGTATCGAAAGGAGAAATATAATAATAAATTATGGATACATCATCCAAATAGGGATGATATTGACTTAGTATGAAAGGTCAAAACTACTATCTCATGTGCCACTACTGGGAAGATAGGCACACACTCAATCCCTACAGCTGAGGGTGAATGTTCCTAGTACCTGTTCAGTAATATGCAAACATCAAGTGCATTTTCTCATAATATATAACACTAGTACAATTGACCCACATTTTCAACCAAGCATTAAAATGAATTTCCTTGGTCAGTTTATAGAAGGAAAATTTTAAATTTTTTTAATCTATTCCCATGTTGGTCGTAATTACGACCCTGACAGGTGATCGTAATTCAGACCAACATGGCAATATAACTCAAAAAAAAGTCAAATTTTATACATATATCCCTCCTACCCACATTTAATTTTATTTCATTTTGGCAGTTATAGTCTATGAGAAAAGGAGTGGTGAAGGAGGATAGGAGGGAAGTTGTACATCGACACCGCCTAAATGCATCTTCCCTATAAGTTCTGGCATCTCCTTCTCTTCCACATTACTATTCTCAAATCTGAGCAAGCATCAAGAGGAATAGGCATTCAATTTCAACCACTTCGTTGTAGTCTTGGTAAGAGATTTGATTTTTTTGGTATTTTCTTAATCAAGGGCACATTTTTTTATTTTGAATTGTTTTCATTTGTCACGGGTTTGAAACCCTAATCTTTGGAGTTGGAATCTCAAATGCATTCATTCTGCATTATTTACCCTCTTCAATGGCGTCAGTTTTCTTTCTATAATGTCGTATATCCTACACTTCTAATGGTTTTCATGCCACCATTAGAAGTGTCGTGAACACCATTAGAAGTGGAGTGAATTTCCAGAGATACAGAGCAACCCAGTCAACTGAGGGTGGGTTCTTTGTTTCCTCATCAACTCAGTCAAGGATAAATTGATTCTAATTTTGGTTTCATTGTAAAAAAAATGTTGAATAAGTGGTTGAATATCACGGAAGTGCGGAAAATAAAAGCTAAAACATTGATAGTTATGGAAATTTAAATGATGCTAGTAAGTTTTCATGAGCTTGTATTTAGAGTTTGTAAGGCAATAAATTTAATAAATGATCAATATTAAAACCTCAAGAAAATATGGCAGAGCTGAAAAAAGGAGAAGAAAGGGTTTCCATGTTTTTTTGTCATCAACAAAGAATGCAGAGCTTGAAGCTACCCGCAACCATGGTGTTCCAAAGTGTATCATAAAAATAAAGTAAGGAGATTAAATATTAAATGTATATGATAAAATTCAAACTCCTCTTCTTTCTTTTCTAACTCAAAACTTCAAACCCTTGAGGTGAAGTAATAGGAAAATACATTGAATGTATAGGGAAAAGAACAAGCCCGACAAAACCTTGTGGAACTACAGTACATTTGAAAGCCTTCAAACCACATTTTAAAAGAAATAAAAGAAGATTATGTGGAAATGTGGCATACATATACCCTCAAGTGTAAAGGTTTGTACTGGTAGAGGAAAAATAATTAGAGTCTTGTATACATGAAGTTATTACTGTGGGGAATTGGGGAAATTATGTCGGATGATGTAATAAGGTTTGAATTTCATTTCATTATTCCAATACCCATTTCAAAAAATGGAGATAAAGTTCATGGACGACAAGATCTTGTGAGAGAACCATGGTTGTTGATAGATTTAACAATCAGATATACAAAAAAACCTTATTTTTAGTTATTCTAGAAATGCAAATACAAAGAAGATATGTTAAAGTCACGGTCAACAAAGTCAGATTGATGAGTGTAAAAGAACCTATAGGAGCCATTCTCCAAAACAAACCCTCAAATGCATAATGGTAGTATACATGTATGAATAGTCATTTAAGTCTCCATGAATCCTTTTCCACATTCCCCATTTTGAAACCAACATCATAAATTCCATCAATACACTCCTCCTTGCTTGCATTTTCTCACATAGTTACAAAAGAGATATTTTTCAAGTGACCAACATATTCCAAGAATATTTGGATAATATTGTTTGTGTTATTAGCATATACTAGCGGCCCCTTCTTTAACTGTTTTCATCTATTTTTGTTAATTGGCAAAAATACCTCAATCAAGAAAATAGATATCCTTGGAATGATGGTTCAAAGAACTTTTTAGTAGTCTTGGTCTAATTGTCATCTTTAGCTTAATATTTTTTCTATACTTAATCAAAGTCATATTTTTAGTTTTACCTTCTCATCATGTTTTTTCATGATTGTATTCATATTTTTTATTCTTATGATTTTGGAAATGTGACTCATGTCTCTTCAAATTTATAAATACACTTTTGCATAGTTTTCATCAACCATAAACATCAACCATGCTTTAAATGGTGATCCTACTCCTCCAAGGATCCCAATACATACTCATCTCATCCATTTACAAATTTTTGAATTCATTCTTGTAGCCATTCTATCCTCTTGGACCAAAATGTCCAGACATATACTGTCTACCAGTACAGTAGTGAGGATTTTCCAATCCTTCTTCAAATATTTTCCAAATAACCTTATAAACCAATCACACATCTGGATACCCTTTTTAAAGCTTCATAATATACTACGAGATTTACCCTAGGTGTTTTGGACCAAGACCCTCAAATCCACCACTGTCCTTGAATTAGGAGGGCTAATTCAACTCCATTTACAAAGAAACCCCTCTTAGTTCTTCACCCTAGGCCTTGATACTTTCAAAAGAGTTTCCAAATGATCCCAAACCATGGATCCTATAACCAATTTTGTCCTAAGACCTCTCCATATGTAAAATCCCTAAATTGCCCCTCCAAAACCCCTGTTATCGAGGGCTTGGTCAATGTCTGACCTCCCAATGCTATACTCTCAAATAAATGGATGATTCACCATTCTTAGACCATAAATAAGTGGAATCAACCACAAAATCATCCCCTCCAATGGCTAGAACTCCTGCTGCTATAACCATGCATCATTTCCTTAACCCTCAACACTGTCAAACCTGACCAACTGCCCCTTTTCTCCTGCAAAGAGCACTCATTCCTACATCATTCATGTTAGATAGGTATAATACAAATTTGGATCCATCCCCAAGTAACACTTTACCATTAGCTTTCAAATATTTAAACTTTAAAACTTGACTAAATGACTCTTTAACTTTAGGACTTCGAATTTTGTCCATGAAGGACCTTACCATGACATTAAATCCATTATTATACTTGAAGACATAACCTATTAGCCTTCTAGGCCTACTAGACCACCCTATTCAATCAACCTCTATTACATTCACTCTTGCCTTTATAGGTTCAGGCTTATTACATTGTATTGCATCAAATTACAAAATGGACCATAGGTCCAATTACATTCATAGTTTGATCTTTTTAGATCATTCAACTTTTATGAGTCTTTCAAATGACTCTCTTTCAAATCCAGATATTCCTTTTTATGACTAATTGAATTAATTTGTGACTATTATGTTAAATATCTTCACTCTTGACTTCAAGTTTATTATTGTCATTTTCAATTAAAGTCACAATATTCATCCATTTATATGACTGCATAAAAGACATAGTGCACATTTCCATGAATAAAGATTATTTTTCATGTGATTAAATGACTCTAGTGGAAGTACACTCATGCTACACCATTATGTTGCACATTGATGACCTTTCTATCCCTTAAAATTATTGAATTTTATTGTACCTTTGTTCCAATTAAAAGAAAATCACAGTCCACAAAGAATACTCCAAATTCAAAGGTGGGGATATAAAAGATGGCGCAAGTTAACTAAAATTTGTACATGAATAAAATAAAGTTATAAAACACCATCTATCCTCTAAACATTTGCCATGCTAGATCTCATCAGAATCATCCATTTTGCATGTGAGATATGTTGTGGGAACACATGACAAAGTATTCTTGAAAGTAGGAAATTCACAGACCCATATAATTCCATATTGCAAGATGAATTTGGAATGACATCACAAATCATTAAATTGTATGCCACACTTAAGAAAGGAAATAATGAGGTGACTAGTTGCAAACAAAGTGACAATACAAATGCAATCCTAAACATGAGACTTGACAGAATGATAGAGTCAAAGTACTTTAGTTCCCACTATAACCTCGGTCATTGAGTACTATATCTTCTAGCTCTAGGTAAATTTGTAATGGGTTAATGTCATTAGAAAACACCATTTTATCCCTATCACATGCCTAATTTGCAAGTAGATCAGATAACCTATTTCCCTCTCTATATGTATTTGAGATAATGTAAAGTTATCAAATGTATGAAGGAGCATCCAGGATTGTTGCTAAACATAATGGATTTGCCAATTTTGGAAAACTCTTTTCTTGCATGCTTCAATTATAATCAGAGAATATCCCTCAACATAAAGATGTGTGACACCCATGTTGTGTACAAGGACAAGTCGATGGAAGAGATCTAGGACCTTAGACATATTGTTGGTACCATGGTTTAGGGGGATGGCTCACTTCAATCTTTGTTGAAAAGACCTGAAAACACATCATAAGGTATGATCCTATGATTTCATCTCAATATAAAAATGGTGACCATGTATTAAAATAAGTTTTACAGTATATAGTATATACACCAGGTGTTATCCTTTCTATGTTCAACTTGAAAACCATCTCATTTGATTGTTGGTTATAACAGTCAGTTTTGTGACTATTTGGGGACAATTTGGAGTTAGGCACAGTCAATTTTGGGGGAGTTAGGAGTTTATTTGTATTAAGATCCATGTGAGTTGATGCAGAGCCCTCTAATATCACCTAAAGGAAACCAACTCAACTTGAGGATTCTACAAGCATCTTGGAATCTACTCAAGGAATTAGTCTCAGTCAAGGATCAAATAGAGAACCCTAAATTTTTTTCACCATACCCTCAACCATGTTGAACAAGTTCACTTCCTCATTTCCTTTCCCTCCAGCCTCCTTTAGCACTAACCCTGACTCTAGGCTCCACTCTTGACCCTTAACCCCAACTCTTTCTCTCTCAACTGACTCCATCCTTGGTCCTCACACACATGAATGTCCTTGTTCCCACTAATACATTAAACATTCTCCATATATCCCTTAAAAAAGTTCTCAAACCATCTAAGGTTTCATTCCAACACCCTAGACCCAAGAACCCTCTCTAGGCCTATCTAGTAGCCCTTCACAAAAAATGATCTAAAAATTTCACAAGTGTTTCCCAAACAACCTAGTGAAGTCTTTAAATTTTCAAGTACCCTTTTTGAAGTTATTGAATCTATGTTAGACTCAAATCTCCATAATTTGATTGGTGAACCTTTCCATCACCATATAACTCTCCATCTAGGCCTAATTAGCCCTCCCATAACAAAACAATGCCTATACCCACTTACTTCCAGGATTCCATAACCCCAAAAAATCTTGCAAAATTATACCAAACAACAAATTTTCAACTTTATTTAATCATACCCACTCATTCACATTCACATTTATCAAACCCTCACCTTTTGGGATAGTAACCTAGGAATTTGTGGGAAACATCCTTCCCTACAACTCTCGACCCCACTACTAGTTCCAAAACCTTACCCTACATTCATATGGACATACCCAATCATAAAACATCCCCTACCTTCATCAGGAATGTCCAACCAACAATTGGTGCTTATTAAGTGCACCCTTCACTATGTTCTCCACCAGGACTGTAATTGCTCCCTTACCACCTTGCACTCTCCCTACATTCAAAACAACATAGAATATATAGGATACAACTAGGAAATATCCCACAAAACCATAGTGATCACAAGGGTGGGAGTTCCCTTACATGATTAAGGAATACAACCTTAAACTGCTGACTATACCCTCTAAAAGCCTGTCACGCCAGCCAATTGTTCTTCCTTGAGATCAAATCAAATGCTAAGGTAAATACATAAACATGAAAATAAGATATGGAGGAGTGTTTTATATTACTTAACCAAGTCTCAATCATGTTTCATCAACCATTTGAGTTATGGATTTGTTGACTGTTCCTTCAAGATAGTGAGATACAAAAATGCAAAGAAATAGATATTATTGATGATAACCTTGTTACATCTTCATGGTTTTTACACCACCTTTCTTCAAACCCTTCCTCACATGGATCCCCCCTCAAAATAGACTCCATTCTCCCCAAATAACTCGACAACCACCAACTAACTATTTTTTTAACTGTTCCTAAATAGTCTAAAATGACTATCAATAAAATAAACCAAAGATTGTTGTCAAGTTAACAACAAAAGTTGTCAACTCGACAACATAACATCTAATTCCCATACTTAAAGACTTATAAAAGGTTTAAAGACAACCTTTTTAATCCAATCTAACCTACAACCCCCATATGACCCTTATAGGCCATATTTTGCCAACAAGAGGAAATTACATGTTTTTGCATCTTGAGTGCTTTGACATCACTTTTAAGGCTCTATTGGCCATAATACAAATATCATTGACCTTATAGGTCTTTCACCAATTCATATTCTCTAGGATTAACATAATGACCCCTAGTGACCCCTAGGTACACTTTATCCTTTTAAATGCCATAAAGGCTTACATCCTTGATCTCATTACAATATGATCAGTATATGATCAAAACATCATTGCATGACCATTATTAGTCTATTACATCATAAAATGACCCTTGAGGGTCATGTTGTCTTCACCTCTACCCAAGGATCTATCAGTGACCGTGGTGCACTCCTTAGGTCCTGTCCTTGACCTTGGTGCTCCTGTACCATGAGTGGAAGGAGAAAATTAGGGTGGGATGTGTAAGAGACCAAATTTGTAATGATTCCAATCAATAAATAAAAATCATCCTTGCAGTAGTAAATCTCTTCCCGTGGGTACAGTCACGACAATAGTGAATTAAATTGCTTATGGAAACAAATTCTTGAGTGAATAGTGATGTAAGATCATTGCCTTATGTCAAAACCAAATAGATCAATGATTGAAGTTTTTAGATTTTGAGAACATGTATATTTAGTGGAGGCTAGAAGGGATATTTGTGAAGATTTGCTAGATCTCTAAAATTCCATAGAATATCTTCTTTACTGATTTGAGGTGGGACAAAAGTAACATAGCTCTATGAAACCTTCACAAATATCCCTTCTTTAGCCTCCACTCATACCTCTTCTTAGAATCTGGAAACTTTTCAAAGAAATAGGTGATGAACATACAGATTTTCCTAAGCACTACTGGGAGCTGACCCAACAACACATGTACTATTGTGGAAATCATCACAAGCCCATTTGTTGTCGGGTCTAGTTCCCAATAACACTTGGTCAAATCTACATGTTTGTCAAATGTAAATAGAATACTCTGTGCCTGACATAATTAAATGGAATACACCAAGAAGTACCAAATGATGAATGCTCAATTGTTGTAATGGAAAAGCATCAAAACTGTCCATTTCTAGAACTTGATTTTCTATAGTCTTAATGATTTTTCTATAGTCCTGATGATTTTTCTTTTTTATTGTCTTTTGTCCCTTTTTAATTTCCTATGTCTGTGCTTGGTGACAGGATTTTGAACATTGTTGACAAAGTGTGTTTCTTTTTTTTATTGTCACGGGGTTCTGCATTGTTTGTTGCTCTTGATAAATTAGGCCTTGAATTTGAATTTGTGTTCACTATTTTATTTCAGCTTGATATTTCATTCATTTTTCATATACATAGAGACTACACATGCTAATAAAAAGATGAGATATTTGATTTAGGTTTACTGTTCATGATTGTAAATGGTCAATATTTTTTATGGTACTCCTTGGTGTATTCCATTTAAAAATAATCATGTTTCTATGGCTATGATAAATGTCCATCTTTGTTGAGAAAATTAGAGTTGACAAAATGGTTTTTCAATGACTCTATCTACCATTAGAGCCATTTCATATGCACAGGTGATGAACATGCATATTTTTGTAAGCACTACTGGGAGCTTACCCTAAAACACATGTACTATTATCAAAAATCATCACAAGTCCATTTGTTGTAGGGTCTAGCTCCCAATAATGCTTGGTTGACAAATTTGCATGTTTGTCACCTATGCATATACATTCTCTGATCGACTCTTATATGCACATGTCCTATTGTGAACATGAAAATTTTCCTAAGCACTATTGGGAGCTTACCCAACAACACATGTACTATTGTAAAAATCATATCACAAGTCCATTTATTGCTGGGTCAAGTTCCCAATAATGCTTGGTCAAATCTGCATGTTTGTCAAATCTTAATGGAATACTTTGTGCCTAACATACTTAAATGGAATACACAATAACAAATAATGAATGCTCAATTGTTGTAATAGCAAAGCATCAGAACCGTCCATTTCTAGAATTTGATTTTCTATAGTCTTAATGATTTTTCTATAGTCCTAATGATTTTGAACATTGTTGAAAAAGAGTGTTTCTTTTTGTGATTATAGTCTTAATGATTTTTCTATAGTCGTAATGATTTTTCTTATATCTTGTCTTTTGTCCCTTTTTTATTTCCTATGTATGTGCTTAGTGACAGGATTTTGTCACCTTCTTTTGATGGTATATTTCATTCACTCTATGTGGAATACTATTTTGTTCACTATTTTATTTTAGCTTGATATTTTATTCATTTTTCATATACACAGAGACTACACATGCTGATAAAAAAAAGAGGTATTTGATTTAGGTTTACTTTTCATGGTTGTAAATGGTTAATATTTCTGATGGTACTCCTTGGTGTATTCGATTTAAAAATAAGCAGGTTTCTATGGCTATGATAAATGTCCCTTTGTGTTGAGAAAATTAGAGTTGAGAAAATGGTTGTTCAGTGACAATTTATATATGTAGTTTGCAAACAAATCATCCTTCTTCCACCAACAAGTCATTCCATTCAAGAAAGACCATGTCTGACAATATCAAGCCACAACAAAATAGGGAGACAATTGCTAGATTATGGTCTAACTTTAAAAGAAAAGGTGATGGAAAATATTATTGTCCCTGCAAAATTTGTAAGGGCTTAAAGACTCAAAGATATCTAATCAAAACAATCGAAGAACATTGTAGGCAGCATGGTCACATTGACGGGGGAAATGAATTTTGTCCATTGTTATGCATGTTAATAATTTATAAAATACATAAGACATGATTTGATGATGACATCATGGTCATGGTTAATTTAAGGTCATCATTTTGATATAGGTCAACCACCCTGGGTTTCATGTTATGGACCATGACAATCCAAAGAATGTGGATTTCCAAATGAGGGAACATGGAGGTGTGAATATCGAAGTAGAAGGTAATGATCCCATGGAAGAAGATCACAATGATCAAGAAGATCAAGATGATGATGATGATGATGATGATGATGACCTTGATGTACCTATATTTGAGAAGGCATACGAGCCCCTATATGAAGGCTCCCAAAAAAATCTTCTTGCCATTGTATTGTTGTTGGTGAGCTTGAAGGTTATGAATGGTTTATCCAACGTAACAATGACACATATGTTAAGGTATGTCATCTTTTTTTCATTTTTTTAGTCAAAATTTCCTTATAGTTAACAAAGGGTGAATCATGTAGCAATTAATATTCTTTATATTAACAAATTATATTTTTGGTGGTAGGTTGATAGGTGAGTGTTTTTTATCACCATCAAACATTCTACCTCGCTCGTACCGAGAATTATCTGCTATTATGAAAGATATTGGAATGGAGTATCAAAAAATACATGCATGTCTGAATGATCATATTATATATCATAAATAGCATGAATTTGCAATAGAATGCCCTGATTGTCATATTAGTAGATATCAATCAAATCAAATAACAAAAAAGGTTCCTCGCAAGGTTCTTCAGTATATTCTCATTATTCCACGCTTGCAATGATTATTCAGGTGCAATAGCTTGGTACAATTTATGGATTACCATGCATGAAATAGAAGTTGAGATGACATTATGTGAATGCCTACAGATGGTTCAACATTTAAGGAAATAGAGGAAACTTGGCCACACTTTAAAGAAGAACCTCGTAATCTCAAGCTTTCATTGGTAGTGGATGGTTTCAATCCGTTTGGAGAGATGAGATCTGTTTACTCGGTATGACCTATTTTTATTATCAACAATAACATTCCTCCTTGGATGTCCATAAAGAGGGAGCACATAATGTTGGCAATGATTTTTCTAGGTATTTTTTCATTTAACAGTCATCTAAATTAATTTATTATAAATAATCCATCAAAATGGTCATAATAATTATGTAATATTTTTGTTCATTCAACTAAAAAAAGTATGAAGTTAAAGATATGAATGTATATATTGAGCCCCTTATTGACGAGTTGATGGTGTTATGGAATATGGTCACTATGTATGACATCTCTAGACCAATAGGACAAAGACAATTTCAATTCCATGCAATGCTTGTATGGAAAATACATGATTCCCCTGGACTAACACATTTTTGTGGTATGTTCTCTTCTTAACACCTCTTTTTTGGTATGTTATAGTGCTAACACAAAATTAACATATTTAATCCAATTATACACGATCTTGTAGGTCTTCAGACAAAGAGAAAATTTTCATGTCCAGTTTGTGGTCCAAAGATGAAATCTTATCATTCAAAAAGTTTAGAAAAGCAGGTGTTCGATGAGCATAGACACTTTCTCCACAGAAATCATAAGTATCAAATTACCGAAAAACATCTTTTCAATGGGAAAGAAGAGACTACATCAAAGCCATGGAGAATGACACCTCACCTATGGAAGTTGGAATACAATAAAATAAATCGTTGAGGTAATGTAATTCCATCTGATGGTTTTTGTTTGAAATTTATATTTTGATATTGTGTTTTATTTACTAACGATGTAATTGATGCTCGTGAAGGTCGTCAAGGCATTAATGACCAACTTCCAAAAGGACTAAAAAGTTATCCTACACAATTTAGTAGGTTGTCGTACTATGAGCAACTTCAAATCATGCATTTGTTTGATGCTATGCATATTGGAAAGAATGTAACAGAGACATTATGGAAAATATTGGATGGAATGTGTGACAAAGACAAAATTGTCAAAATTTGTAGTGACATTGAAGAATCCAACCATGCAATAAAAATTATCATTCGATCAAATAATAATGGACACCAGATTGATATAAGTGCCCTTACTTGGTTCTTATCAGAGTAGCAGAGCAATGCTATAAAAGAAGTCATAAAAAAAAATGATTTTCCGTAGGATTTGCTGCGAACATAAACAATCTCATATCAAAGAAAAGTGAATTTGGGCCAGGGATGAAAACACATGATTGGCATACATTTATTAAGGTAATTCATGTTATTTTGTATTCACTATATATTTTTATACTTGCATGTAGTTTCTATTGCATTATTTTATAAAATATTGATAAAATCATTTTACAAATATTGCAGTACGTTCTACCTCTATCTCTCCCATACCACTTCGACAACAATGTCAAACAAGTTATATATGATCTTGAAAAAAAATATGAGGTGGTTGTCATAAAAATAAATCAATAAAGAAGATATAAAATATTGAAAGAGAAAAATTCCTCATCTTATGTGTGAAATGCAAAAGTGTCTACCTTCAACTTTTTTCAATGCACAAGAACACTACCTCATACATCAAGTTGAGGAGATTGAATTGTGTGGACCTGTACAAACTAGGTCAATGTGGATGGTTGAGAGGCACTTGAAATTTTTGAAGAGTTTGGTTCGACAGAGAACACATCCTAAGGGTTCTATGGTGGAGGATATATGGTATACCAGACCATGGTGTACATTAGTAAATATCTTCCTAAGTTTGCAAAGATCCATGTAGATCGTATTTAGGATCCCAACTCCATTAACAAATTTGAAGGGGAGTACTTGATGGGGAAAGGTAGATTGACAAAAGTGAGAGGTAAATATAAGATGTTATTTTAGTTAATTAATTTTTATAAATCTTCAATATAAGTTATTTGTAATTGATCTATTTTTATTTATACAATTGGTCGAGAGTGGGATGCAATATATTTGTATATTGCAAACAATCTTGGTTGGATGATGGTATGGATTGAACGATGTCAACAAAATAGTTTCTCATTAACATGAGAAGGTGTTGCTTCATTGGTTAGAGAAGCTCATCATAATGGAGATTCCAATGTTATGCAAATGGTAATTGATCTAGCATATGGTTTAAGAGGTAGAGAGGTACGTAAAATTTTATTAATGATCATGACCCATATGTTTCATATCAACTCACGATGCAAATAATTTTCACACACTTGAAAAATTTCAAGTCGAGCACCACAAAGCTATGTACCATCATGGCCACAAATTTTGCATTAAAAAGTTGGATGACACAAAGAAAACTTGTGATTATGGGGTAACTATAGTCTTCGAGGTCACTAATATATCATCTAGAAATGACATACATCCTCAACAATCTCAAAATTGATACTATGGCATCTTGGATGATATATTTGAGTGCAACTTTAAATCCTTCAAATTAATTATATTCGTTGTCAAATGGTACAGGCTACAACTGAATCAAAATGATCCTGATAGAACTGTTATTCAACATGATAATAGATTTACAATGATTAATACAAGGTTGTTTGAGCCAGTTAGAGATGAGCCCTATGTTCTTCCAAGCCAATATGAGCAAGTATTTTACTTAGAGGTTCCACATAAATCAGGTTGGTCATTTGTTGTTAGACATGATCTCAAAAGGAAGGTCGATAAAGTATAATGTGATGGAAGAAGAAGATATTGAAGATGATGATGATGATGATGATGATGAAGATGGTGGTGGTGGTGGTGGTGATGATGATGATGATGATGATGATGAGATGAATGAAGAAGATGATCAATGACATGATTGAAATGTACAAGGTATGTGATTTAATTATTTATATATATTTATATTGATTAGTATATACATTTAATATTGATTTATTGATTTAAATTATAATGATTACATATTTATTATGTTCAATTCTAATGATTACAACATATGTGATTTATAATTACCAATGTATTGCTTATGATGCTCAATTAATTGCTACTAATACATGTATATATTTTTTTTGATTGTCACCCTTTCTCAAAATAGGCAATTGACTACACACATCTCCACCCCTTTTGTTGATGATCTTGCATTACATATATAAGGTAAAGATAATTTTTTCATGTTTATGATCTTGCATATTGTTCATGTTGTCTTCTACGTAATTTTTAGCATATGTATCATGTAATTTTTAGCTAACTTAAGATAAATGATTCACATATGCATTAGTGAAACTCCCTTAGTTTAGTTACAACACATGTGATTTACAATTACCAATGTATTGCTTATGATGCTCAATTAATTGCTCCTGATACATGTATATATTTTGTTTGATTGTCACCCTTTCTAGAAACAGACAATTGACAACACACATCGTCACCCCTTCTGTCAACAATCTTGCATTCCATATATAAGGTAAAGGTAATTTGTTCATGTTTACGATCTTTCATATTGTTCATGTTGTCTTCTATGTAATTTTTAGCATATGTATCATGTAATTTTTAGCTAACTTAAGATAAATGATTAATATATGTGGGAAATTTAACCCCTTTGATGAGGATCTTGCACAGTGACATAGATCAGCAGGTATAAATCAATAAATAGACATAATTTTATTATATTCATCTTGCTTATCACTGAGCACATATGTTCTTGTGTTATATGTTAAGAATATGACTTGTCTTTGTCACTTTTCTAATCCTTTTATATGATTCCTATTTTTTTGTGCCTTTCCTTCATTTTCAACTTACATTTTATATCTCCCATGTATAGACAAAGAAGAACCGTATGGGTCACGACTCTATTCAAGACTTGATTATTCTATATATATTATTTAATTATTATCAAAATTCTATTTGAAGCGGGGATATGTAAATATCTCATTTGATGGATTGCAGGACCCACCAAATAGGTACTTGTCAGATCTATCTTCCTTGAATGAGGGAAATGCGGGAATGGTAGATGAAAGTTTGACATGTAGTACAACTAAAATAGGGAGATCAACTAGAGGTCAAAAGATAAGAAAAAAGTTAAATAAACACATGCAATTTTTCCTTGTTCAAGGGGGGTTGTGTTCTTATGATGATGAGACCAAAGGTGACATCAAGGTGCCCTTTCGGTACACACATCTTGAGAAAGAATGGGTACCCACTGAGCTACCTCCCATTAACACTGATTTTTATGTTAACGAGAGGATATATCACATAGCTCCATCCTCATTACATGGTTTGGACCTATTTTCCATGGATGGGATAAAGGTATGTTACAAAAAAGTTGTTGAAGTGATGGAGTATGTCAGACCTTTTACAATTACAATGATTGAATGTGGATTGTTCAATATAAAAAAAGTATGCATAGGTATGCAGTGTCAGCAAATTATATATAATGGAAAGAAAATGATTAAAGTAAAAGATGTGCTATGTACATTGATGGGAGACCAAAAGAAACAGGGAATATTGTAGGTTTTATAAATAGTATGCGACCTTCCTCAACTAATAAGAAACCCAATTGCATATTTGAGGCGCATGAGGGGAATCATATTTTTGTATGTGCAATAAAATTAAGAAGTGCAGGGGAAGAACTGCTAATAGATTACCATTTAAATTGCATAGATACAAATAAAGTTACTATCATGAGGGTGGTAAGTACTATATACCATTTAAACTAACCTCAAGTTTATGACTCCAATAAACCATTTTATTAATAAGTTTTTTTGCTAAGTCTATTGCTTTCAGTTTGCTGAAGTTTTTATATTTAATCTTTTTCATAGGACGACATGGATCCCCCACATGATAGAGGCCACAAGGATGCTCCTCCAACCCATTCTTCAGCAATGGTAAACCTTATTGTAATTGTACAAATTAGATAGTTAAAAAATATTATATTATTATGTTATTTTATTTAGGGTTTTGGAGTTATTCTGATATTTTTACTGATATTCCTATCAAAAATTGATGTTCAAGAAAGGAGAAAAGCACCTGCAACAACAAAGGAAATAGCTGTAGATACGGATGTGGATATCCTAGATATCCCTAGCCCTGTAAATATAGTGAAGAAAAAACTAAAAAAAGTCAATGCAAAAATTCTTGCTATTTTGGTCGATCCAAATCCAACTAAGGAGACGATGGCAAGGAAAGAGGAATTGATGCGGCAAGCACATTGTTTTGAAGTAAGCAGTAATGAATCTTTCGTTATAAAAAAAGTTCAATAAAGGTTTATATTTTATAATCTTTTATGTCATGAACTAAAATATGTATGTGTTCTTGTTATAGGATTTTTTGTTTACTCAAGTACCTAGTCATGAACATTGCGGTGAGGCCGGTACTAGCAGAACTTCGGCCACCTCAAGTAAAATAATCCTTAAGTTAACAAGTTACAAGGAATTTTTTCTTTGGAACATTCAAAAACTTCATTGGACTTACTGATTAGAAGTGTACATTTTTCATTGGATTTACTGATACCGTAGATACAACTATAGGAAAAGGTACAGTTATAACTAATTCAAAATTTCTATGAAAATTTTTGCTCAAAATTTATTGAAAGCTACTCTTAATTTTATTATTTTAGAATGTCTTTGCTAATAATGTATTGTTTAGGTCATCAAGTGTGGGCAACTCCTCCTAAAAGGTCAACTGACGTCCATCCAAGATTGCCGAGTGCAATGTCGGCAACAAGGGGCATGCAAACATCGACGCCTTCATTGTCTATGCCTGGTAAATCCTTGTTTTGCTATATTTGGTTTTGTGTTAATTATGATTTGATAATTTGTACTTTAATCTTGGGTGCATCTCATAGTGGATTAATTTTGTGGAGTAGGGGATACATTGGCACTGTTTGCTACGTCAGATATAGATCAGAGTACCTGTATTGGTGATAATTCACCATCATTTCTTGGATCTACTTGTGTTTCTAGCACGAAAGTTATGCAGACGTCATTATTGATTGACGATAAAGAATTGATGCCTTTAAAATGTCTTAAGCTTCCAAGTACTTTAAAATTATTATTATTTATATTGTAATATGCATTTACCTATTCATAATAAGTTTTGGATTGATGATCCCATGACATTTTTGCAGGAAACAATTCTTTTTATAAGATGTTTTATGACTTCACATTGAAGATATTTAGGCCCACCATATGTACAAGGTGGAACATCATAAGTGAACTAACCCTATCCCATTGTTTTTATTTCATATCATTAATTGGTAAAATATTTTTCCTTTCATTCAAGCCTTTTCTTTTACTATATTCAAGATACACAACTTTAGTTATTTTTTCTATCTAACAATTTTGTGTTTTTTCTTAAAAGGTGGAACTTGCAAGAAAAAAAATTAAAGGATCAGCCCATAAAAGATTTACAGCATGAGTTTGGTAGTAACATTTTTTAGGAGAAGAAAATTTTAGAAAAAGCTGCCAAACATCTTAAGACTTTGAGAGACTCATATAGAAGGAGTCTCATCTAGAACCCAAAGTACAAGCGTCCTCCCTTTATTTTAGTGAGGCATTGGAATGAGTTCATTTTGGATGCAAAGGAGAAAGGGGATGCTCAAAGAGGAATTACACCAGACATAATACATTTGGGGTGAAATTTCGACGGCAATTTGCGATGGCAGGCAAATGTCATGCGGTTTTGGCTTTTTTTTTTCAAATATAGCCCGACACCGTCGCAATTGCGATGACAATACATTTGGCAACATCGCCATTGCGACATTGTCAGGATATAAGGGCAAAAAAAAAAAGGAACGTTGTCATTTGTGTTTTCAACAGTGCCGTAACCCTCCGCGAAATCACATCGGGATATAAGGGCAAAAAAAACAAGAACGTTCTCATTTGTGTTTTCAATAGTGTCGTAACCCTCCGCGAAATCACATCGGGATATAAGGGCAAAAAAAACAAGAATGTTGTCATTTGTGTTTTCAACAGCGCCGTAACCCTCCGCGAAATCACAGCTACAATTTCTGAGTACGTTGGGTTTATTTTTCTTTTATCATTATTATGTAATCTGGTATTCAGCTGTTAGAGAGCTAAAATACCCAGAAATGAGGACATATCTGTGTTGAATTTATTGTTAGCGGCTTTGGTTATTTAGAAGTTTAATTTTATTTGTTCATCTTTCAAGCACAAACATTTTGTGGACCGTAACGTCTTCATTGTTTCGGGTATGCAGTGAAACAGCCCTAACTTGCAATTGCGACGTTGTCAGGATATAAGGGCCAAAAAAAAAAGGAACGTTATCATTTATGTTTTCAACAGCGTTGTAACCCTCCGCGAAATCACATCGGGATATAAGGGCAAAAAAAACAAGAACATTGTCATTTGTGTTTTCAACAGCGCCGACAGAGATTCCCTCCGCGAAATCACAGCTACAATTTCTGAGTACGTTGGGTTTATTTTTCTTTTGTCATTATTATGTAATCTGGTATTCAGCTGTTAGAGAGCTAAAATACCCAGAAATGAGGACATATCTGTGTTGAATTTATTGTTAGCGGCTTTGGTTAGTTAGAAGTTTAATTTTATTTGTTCATCTTTCAAGCACAAACATTTTGTGGACCGTAACGTCTTCATTTTTTTGGGTATGCAATGAAACAGCCCTAACTTGCGACTACCTTCACGGTACTTGTGTACATTATCATGTTGTCTTTACAGTGACTGTCCTCATTCAAGTGGCAATTACACAAGGGACAGTCACTGTGAGATGTCCTCATTTGTGACAAGGATAGTCACACATGAGGACATCTCACAGTGACTGTCCCTTGTGTAATTTCCACTTGAATGTATTGTTATTCAACCACATTTATGGGCCCGTTTGGAGCATGACACACAGTAGCATCTACAGAGAAGAAGTTTGGTATGCAATGGTCTTGAAACCTCCTGAGAAATTCTTGGTATGCATTTGTGTGGTGCAAAAGCTTCGTTGAAAGAGAAAAAGAAGAAAAGAATAGAAATGATTTTTTTCTTTTTATGTCATATACTGTAACCAGCTACTTATAACTTGCAAAAATTATTATAACCATTTGAAATTGAAACTTGGTTTAATGTGAAACTGAGAACTTCTTTATTAGAGCTTTCTGTGATTTAGATTCAGACATCAAGAACATTGTTTGCCTAATATTGTGATTAATGCTTATTTATTAATATCTCATACTAACAGACAATTGATAATTGTAGGGAAAACGTCATTGGGGGTCTTTGAGGATCCACCAGAAGCCAAGGAGAAAATGTATTCAAAAGCTAAAGATGGTGTAACAGTCCTTACAGCTATTGAACCTTGCTGTGTAGATCATCTCTGATTCTCCAAGTTCAATAGTACTGTGGTATTCCTTTGGATACTTCTAATGGTAAATTTCAGACATCAAGTTCTTTTCGTATGAAACTACTACATTTGTAATCTGTAGTTTTAAACTTTTAGTTTATAAATGTTCATCAGCTTTAGTTCGTATGCTGCCATTTCAAGTATGATTAATGAAGTTACCTTTATCACAGGATGAAAGTGAGCAGTTAGCATACTGGTACGGAGCTGGCAGCATTGATACGATGACTAAGACATTGTTTAATGGTGGTATTGTGTTTTCCCATGTTTAGGGCATCGGCCTTTTGAAGCATTGCCTTCATCTTTCTTAAGTCTGAGTTTTAAGTTTGTTTATCTCTCTCGGCGCTGTTGAAAATACAAATGACAACGTTCTTGTTTGTTTTGCCCTTATATCCCAATGTGATTTTGCGGAGGGTTACGACGCTATTGAAAACACAAATGAAAACACAAATCCCTTGTGTAATTGCCACTTGAAGGAGGACAGTCACTGTAAAGACAACATGATAATGTACACTTACAGTGAGTGTACATTATCATGTTGTCTTTAGAGTGACTATCCTCATTTGTTGAAGAAGAAAAGCATTAATGTGGCTAAATAGCAATACATTCAAGTGGCAATCACACAAGGGACAGTCACTGTGAGATGTCCTCATTTGTGACTGTCCTTACAGTGAGTGTACATTATCATGTTGTCTTTAGAGTGACTGTCCTCATTTGTTGAAGAAGAAAAGCATTAATGTGGTTCAATAGCAATACATTCAAGTGGCAATTACACAAGGGACAATCGATCACTGTGAGATGTCCTCATGTGTGACTATCCTTGTCACAAATGAGGACATCTCACAATGACTGTCCCTTCTGTAATTGCCACTTGAATGAGGACAGTCACTGTAAAGACAACATGATAATGCACACATACAATGAGTGTACATTATCATGTTGTCTTTACAGTGGCTGCCCTCATGTTGTATATTCTTCTCTGTAGATGCTACTATGTGCTAGGGAACTTCTTAGAACTGTTGGTATATTCTTACAACTTGTTACACCTGGGATATTCTTCTCTGTAGATGCTATTGTGTGCCGTGGTCCAAACAGGCCCATAAATGTGGTTGAATAGCAATACATTCAAGTGGCAATTACACAAGGGACAGTCACTGTGAAATGTCCTCATGTGTGACTATCCTTGTCACAAATGAGGACATCTCACAGTGACTGTCCCTTGTGTAATTGCCACTTGAAGGAAAAAAGCATTAATGTGGTTCAATAGCAATGTATTCAAGTGACAATTACACAAGGGATAATCACTCTGAGATTTCCTCATTTGTGACTATCCTTACAGTGAGTGTACATTATCATGTTGTCTTTACAGTGACTGTCCTCATTTGTTGAAGGAAAAAAGCATTAATGTGGTTCAATAGTGATGCAGAGTAGTCAGCAAGAAACTTGGATCTATGTCCCAACCCACTTCAAGACACCAAAATGACTCAACCAATCAATTAGGCTCTGATTTCTATAGGTTAATGTTTAAACTTTGCAAAGTAATGAATTTGAAGGTTTCAAGGATCACACAACAACTTATGGACTCAATCCCATTCAATAACAAATTTCCTTTTAGGGACAAGTTCCCTGATTTTCTATCAAAAGAGACTTTTAAGGTTCTAGATCTTACTTCCTGCAGCAAAACTTAGAAACCCCTTAGATATCATCTAAATAACAAGAATCATGCATTGGTTGTGATCTAAACAACCCAAGACATCAAAATAACAAACTGACCTAGTGACCCTAGTAGGTCTCCCAAACCTGCTCTACAGCCATAACTCTGTAACTTGCCAAAGGAATCTAAGAATTTATATGTTTTTTGAGTACCCTTTTTGGATTTCTAATAGACCACCAACTCCCAGACCCTGACTCCACTCCAGCATATCAATGTCTTCATTGAGTCCGCAGACCTAATGCATGCTTTTAGGTGTGGGTTCCAAAACAAAGCATTGAAAATGGGTGTATGAAACCAAGATCAGAGTTTTGGAGTGTTCTCCTGATCCAGATAAACAATAATGCACAAGTTTTCAAGTCCTCAATATGATGCAAGCTTCTGATTTTATTCTGATTACCATCTTCCCAGCCAAAAACATGGTAGTTTTTGATCTAGGGCTCGCTCTCAACAAATGCAGATGCAACCCCCTGCCTCAGGGCTTTTAGAATATACAAATATACATCCTTAACTCTCATTCCACCAAGGAAGAAGGAATTCCAATGGTTGAAACATGAGTTAAGGTCTTTACATTAGTCAAACCCTGAAAATGAGGGTTTGTAAACAATGCACAGAAAATTTGAAATAACTTAGATATAAAACAAAGAGAATCAATAAAACCAACTTCCAAAGCATCAGATGTCACTATTACAACTTCCAGGAAAATTTTATCATCCAACCACCATCCGTACAGTCATACAGAGTTCATTTTTCACCAGAAATGCACTAAAACAGGGTTATTTTTATTTTTTATGAAAGCAAAATGATTACAATACTGGTTCTCTGTCTGTCTTCAACCATTTGAAGCCTAAAATAGGCTCTCCAAACGTTGGTTCAACCATCTAGGTGGTTAGAACAGTTTATCCAACAAATGTCAACTTTGCTAAGCAACTTTTAAAGTTGCATTACAACTTTGCAAACAACTTTGCCGAGAAGGTTAAAAATGTGTTGTGAAAATTTAGGAACCTTATTAAAGTTATTTTGGACCTTCAAACTTCTTAACAACATCTAAAAGACACCTAATAAACACTTACTATGCTCATTTCATCCAAGGACTCAAAAGATGCCCAAGGTTTATAAGTCACCAAGGGGTCTTGTGTCCAACAAGTGGATGTTTATAAGGAGATAAAATCAACCCTTAATATTTATTACAAACCAAGAAAACATCTAAAACTCCTATTCTAATTTATTGTCATTCAAAAAGACTCTGATTTGTCATTCAAAAAGACTCTGATTTGTCAATCAAAAGGACCTTTCACCAGTCAATCCTTCAAAGCTCCAAGGTGAAAATCTTATGTTCCAATTGATAGGATTTGACTCCTTGGCTTCATGGCAACTTCCTTCAATCATGGTGTCTTTGGCTTGCATTAGGGATGCCCCTGCATCAAATAGCAATGCATTCAAGTGGCAATTACACAAGGGACAGTACATGCCCATTAAAGTTGGTGTTTTGTTATCCAGCATGACAATGGAGACAACATACTCTGTGTCAATTTTACTGATCAAATTTCCCTCCGCCAGGCAAAGCAACAATCTGGGTATGATAAGGTGAAATTTTGTAGTCCTTTTGGGTATGATAACAGTTCCAGTTTCCAATAAGATGGTTCATTTTTATAATCTAGCTTCAATTTCTCTTGTGAAAATCTTTTTTTCATTTTATGGGTGGTAAAATATAATTATTATGCTAGAGGTGTGTACTTATGGATGATAATGAAACAAAATGATAAGATTTAAGACTCTTGTTTTTTTTTAAAATAGCAATTTAAGTTTCCTTCTATTATAAATTACTATTTTTCTATTTTTTAATGTATCTTTCCAGAGCTTTTATATCAATTTTATTTATGAAATATAAATATATTAATAATGTTTTAGTGTTTTTAGGATTAGTTTATATCAATTCTATGTATCATCATTCGTCATTCAATTGTCAGTATTATTAATTTAGACTGTGCAATTGTAGAACTACTCGAATATGGGTTGGATGGATACTCAAGCAGGGGAACCCTCCTCAAATATCTCAAGCAGTGAACTTGGAAAAATGTGTCCTGAAGGAACCCTTTCCATCAGAGAGATAAAAGTACAAACAAGTAAAAGAAGCAGGCTCTGCAAATATGTTTTTGAGAAGAAAAATGATAGATTATTCGAGTATGGTTCATGAGGTATATCTAAAAAGACATTTTTTTTCTTATTATAATAAAAGAGGAAGTTGTGAATGTCAAAGTTGAGTGAAACAAAAATTATTTTCATCAAATTTTGTTAGGCTTGCTTTCAGGAATAGTTTCTTACAATATTGCTATTAAGATTTTTATTGTGTAGTTTTTAGATTAGGTTTATAAAATTATATTTCATGAGTAGTGATTCATATTAATCAATTAACGATACTTTTGGAAGGTATTTTCAATGTGTCAAATTTTGATATTTTTACAAGAATTAGATTGTGTAATTTTTTTAATTAAAGTCATTGACTCATATTTCATAAATAATAGTTCTCATGAATCCATCTCTTATAAGATTGAATAGTCTATTTAGGAAGTATTTCTGATAGTATGTCAAATTATGATATTACTATTACCATTAGATTGCATGGCTTTGAAGTCAACCTCGTTGACCCATATTCTTCTCTGTAGATGCTACTATGTGCTAGGGAACTTCTTAGAACTGTTGGTATATTCTTACAACTTGTTACACCTGGGATATTCTTCTCTGTAGATGCTACTATGTGCCGCGGTCCAAACGGGCCCATAAATGTGGTTGAATAGCAATACATTCAAGTGGAAATTACACAAGGGATAGTCACTGTGAGATGTCCTCATGTGTGACTGTCCTTGTCACAAATGAGGACATCTCACAGTGACTGTCCCTTGTGTAATTTCCACTTGAATGAGGACAGTCACTGTAAAGACGACATGATAATGTACACATACAATGAGTGTACATTATCATGTTGTCTTTACAGTGGCTACCCTCATGTTGTATATTCTTCTCTGTAGATGCTACTATGTGCTAGGGAACTTCTTAGAACTATTGGTATATTCTTACAGCTTGTTACACCTAGGATATTCTTCTCTATAGATGCTACTGTGTGTTGTGGTCCAAACGGGCCCATAAATGTGGTTGAATAGCAATACATTCAAGTGGAAATTACACAAGGGACAGTCACTGTGAGATGTCCTCATGTGTGACTGTCCTTGTCACAAATGAGGACATCTCACAGTGACTGTCCCTTGTGTAATTGCCACTTGAATGAGGACAGTCACTGTAAAGACAACATGATAATGTACACAAGTACCGTGAAGGTAGTTGCAAGTTAGGGCTATTTCATTGCATACCCGAAACAATGAAGATGTTACGGTCCACAAAATGTTTGTGCTTGAAAGATGAACAAATAAAATTAAACTTCTAAATAACCAAAGCCGCTAACAATAAATTCAACACAGATATGTCCTCATTTCTGGGTATTTTAGCTCTGTAATAGCTGAATACCAGATTACATAATAATGACAAAAGAAAAATAAACCCAACGTACTCAGAAATTGTAGCTGTGATTTCACGGAGGGAATCTCTCTCGGCACTGTTGAAAATATAAATGACAACGTTTCTCTACATTATCATGTTGTCTTTACAGTGACTGTCCCTTGTGTAATTGCCACTTGAAGGAGGACAGTCACTGTAAAGACAACATGATAATGTACACTTACAGCCCGTGTACATTATCATGTTGTCTTTAGAGTGACTATCCTCATTTGTTGAAGAAGAAAAGCATTAATGTGGCTGAATAGCAATACATTCAAGTGGCAATTACACAAGGGACAGTCACTGTGAGATGTCCTCATTTGTGACTATCCTTACAGTGAGTGTACATTATCATGTTGTCTTTATAGTGACTGTCCTCATTTGTTGAAGGAAAAAAGCATTAATGTGGTTCATTAGCAATGTATTCAAGCGGCAATTACACAAGGGATAGTCACTCTGAGATTTCCTCATTTGTGACTATCCTTACAGTGAGTGTACATTATCATGTTGTCTTTACAGTGACTGTCCTCATTTGTTGAAGGAAAAAAGCATTAATGTGGTTCAATAGCAATGTATTCAAGCGGCAATTACACAAGGGATAATCACTTTGAGATTTCCTCATTTGTGACTATCCTTACAGTGAGTGTACATTATCATGTTGTCTTTACAGTGACTGTCCTCATTTGTTGAAGGAAAAAAGCATTAATGTGGTTCAATAGCAATGCATTCAAGTGGCAATTACACAAGGGACAGTACATGCCCATTAAAGTTGGTGTTTTGTTATCCAGCATGACAATGGAGACAGCATACTCTGTGTCAATTTTACTGATCAAATTTCCCTCCGCCAGGCAAAGCAACAATCTGGGTATAATAAGGTAAAGTTTTTGCAACAATTTCTTGCTGCTGCTAAGGTTACCATTGTTTATGGTTTCTATTATATAGTTCTATCTATATTTCTATATGGCCTTTTGTTTAGGATTAAGTAGACGAGGGAAAATATTTCTTTTGTGGATTGTAAACAAAACATTGAATTATTTCAGAGAACAGATCTAAATCTATAAGATGCTACGATGGAGCACATGACCATGTACTTGTGAATATTAGGATCCATGTTAATCAAATGACTAC
Source organism: Chamaecyparis obtusa (assembly GCA_027943335.1). Lineage (NCBI taxonomy): Eukaryota > Viridiplantae > Streptophyta > Pinopsida > Cupressales > Cupressaceae > Chamaecyparis > Chamaecyparis obtusa. The sequence continues at coordinate 276,866 of BSBK01000451.1, read as the reverse complement.
TTTATGTAAATTACTTTTGAGTAAGTAAAAGGCAATACAATTTTTTGAAGTGTGCAAGGATTTTTATGATATACAGGTGTACGAAGAAATGAATCTGTGTTGTTTTGTATCAATATCAAACATCTCTGATATATTTTCATGTTTTTATAATCTATTTTGCAGATGGAAAGTTGAAATGCCAGCTATCCTAGAGCAGTCAATAAGAATATTGTCTGATGCTGGTCTTGGTATGGCCATGTTTAGTCTGGGTATGTTTTGAATTCTTCTCTATCTCTCTGATTGAGGAGTACTCGATATATGCATGTGCTTTTTTCTTCTTTGATGGTTGTGAAGCTCTGTTTGTTCTAAATACCACCGTATTGCAATTGTATTAGTTTCATTATTTTCTCTAAAGTCACTATATTTTTTCTTATTATAATAAAAGAGGAAGTTGTGAATGTCAAAGTTGAGTGAAAAAAAATTATTTTCATCAAATTTTGTTACTGTCACAAGGGACAGTAACAAAGCCCTAGCTTTTCCTCTGATATAGCCTTCTCCCATACCTCATCCTGAGATTCTTTGTCTTCTGTGTCATCTGATCCTCCTATACAGGTTGCAAATGAAATTTATCGTTCATGTATAGACTGAGATAATATAATGCACTCGATATTTGAATCATTGTACATGTATAGAATGACAGAATATAATGCATTCAATATTTGTATTATCGTTCATGTATAGATTGAGATAATATGATGCATTCAATATTTGAAAAAAGTGATCGGATACCTTCTTTCTTGCCAAACGTGTTTTTACAACCTTCACATCTACAGCCATCTGAGCAGCCAACCCCTACCTAAAATAAAAGATACGAGCACTAATCAGAATACACATAAACTACTCTCCAGCCTTTAACCTTAAATTAAGCAATCAATTGAAGATATCTACCTGATAGCATTCACAGTATTTCTTCAGACACATTGATTTCTTACAATTGCAGCCTCTTTTGTGCCTTGTCGATGTTGGAGTCTCGGTGCACTCTCTCTGCTGAAGTAAGATAGCGAGAAAGATAAGAACTCTCCATAGATAGTTAAGTAATAGTGATACTATAAAAAGAAAACACCAGAACAAAGGAAAACCTCTCAGTATTTTCTCACCCCATTAGTTGGTGGAGAGTCAGCACCATGAACAATTTTAGGAGCAAAAGCAAGTGGATTGCATGATTCTATCTACTGGCATGTGCCAACAACCATATCTGTATACTCAGGTTTGTTAAAGCACTCTTGACATGTGCAGGACTCAACGCAGTATACTCCTGCTGCAAAACACTCATAATACCTGCAAGAGTACTAGTAAGAATTTCATTTAAATTAAAACTATAAATCTAGTCATGTCAATACATGAATTGAAATGCAAAAATCCAAAAACATCTATTTATTTAATTATCTGATCTGATGCATCTAAGAGGTATGTAGAATGTTCTGGATTGCAATTTGCTTTTCTTAAGTGCTAACACACAGACCTTCATAGCAATGTTCAAGTTCCGAGACAAATAGAAAAGACATAGGAACCAAATAATAAACCCACTCTAGTGCACAAAGACTCACAATTTAAGGCATTTTGACTTTTTACATTTGCAGCCTTCTTTATCCCCAGTCGTGGCAGACTTTCTTCTGGGCATTCAAAGAAAAAGTCAAAGCTAAAGAAAAGGATGCAAAAGTGAATTCAAAATTATCCAGACAACAAAGCATTACAAATGAAGACAAATCTCTGTAAAGTTGATAAAATCCTACAATTACCTTTTCTTCTTAGGACTGCTCTGATTATACTCTTCCCCTATACCAAATCCAGGTTGTCGAGAAATATCTTGTAGCGCTGGCCTCTTCTTGTCAAGTGGACTTGAGTTCATATATTCAATTTTAAAAGGTTGCCTACATTGCAATGGATTTATGCCAACTGTTAGGGATTGGAAACATGTAGTGGACTTTTTGACTCCAATCTGTGTGTTTCCAGAAGATTGCACCTCCTGTTGATCAATTCTAGTCTTTTCCACAACTGACACAAGCATTCCAGGAGCCATGCTTATATTTGTTGATACTGAAATATTTCCACCTGAGCTTACAGGAAGCAAAGAACTTGTTCGACTATCACTGGGAGCCTCCTTCACTCGAGACGAAGTCAGCATTCCCTACATGCCAGCAGCTCCCTTTGAAGTTGTTAGCAGCCCAGTTCCACAATTTAATGACATTGAAGAGGCAAGACTATTTAAATGCAAACCAATCCCAGTTGGCATACCCACTGACATAGAAGAATGCCCATTATTTCTAAGTGAGCTGTTAGACTTGTCTGAGTTACCCTCAGATGTTTTATAAGAGCAAGATGAAAACTGTCCAATAGATAAAGATTGGGAACTTCTCCCAGCATCTGTACCTGCATCTCTCTTATATACTACAAGTTGCTTGCCATCAGAAATTGCAGTTCCCTCATGTGACATTGATGGTGAAGTGTTCTTTTCAGAACCATCATCTGTGGTTACCAATGCTCCTGTTTTAGGCAATAAGTTTGTTGCATTCCATGAGCCATTGGTCAAGTTTCTTCTACGAGCTTCTGATGCCTCAAAATCTAAGTAGCGCCTACGCATGCCTCATTGTGGTTGATTATCATTCTGTACATGAATTATAATGAGTAATCAATTTTGGGCCTTGGAATCTTGTATGTAACATGCACAAGCATTTCATGGCTAAATGAATCTATTTTAAAAGCATCAACTTTTCTTATATGATGCTGGATACATAAGTAGAACAAGCGTATATCAAATTGGAAGCAATCAGAACTCCACAATGACATATTATTTAGAGTACTCTTCAGTTTAAGTAATAATGCATATATTGACACTGTAAAGACAACATGATAATGTACACTCACTGTAAAGACAACATGATAATGTACACTCACTGTAAGGACAGTCACAAATGAGGACATCTCACAGTGACTGTCCCTTGTGTAATTGCCACTTGAATGTATTGCTATTCAGCCACATTAATGCTTTTATTCTTCAACAAATGAGGATAGTCACTCTAAAGACAACATGATAATGTACACTCACAGAGTGTACATTATCATGTTGTCTTTAGAGTGACTATCCTCATTTGTTGAAGAATAAAAGCATTAATGTGGCTGAATAGCAATACATTCAAGTGGCAATTACACAAGGGACAGTCACTGTGAGATGTCCTCATTTGTGACTATCCTTACAGTGAGTGTACATTATCATGTTGTCTTTACAGTGACTGTCCTCATTTGTTGAAAGAAAAAAGCATTAATGTGGTTCATTAGCAATGTATTAAATAAATATTTTTTTATCCACCCACGGGCATCGCAATTGCGACGGGCGCCCGTCGTAATGCGATGCAGGTGCCCATCGCAATTGCTTGGGAGGCCCGTCGCAATTGCGACAGCCCTCCGAAGCCATGCGGCGGGGGGGCGACGCCCATGCCGCTAACAAATTTTAGCAACATTACGACGGGAGGGCGTCGGAATTGCGACGGATACCATAAACGTCACAATTTGTGACTAAAAAACTGTGACGTCTATGGGTGTCGCTCTGGCAACACATAGCCATCATAATTGTGACACATAGCCGTCGCAAAATACCCCCAAATGTATTAGTGAGAAAATGAGAGAAGAAGGTATGCGATAGTATTAAATACTAGTAGAATATTACAATGCACTAATTAGTGATCTTTATATTTATATCATCTAACATATTTCAAACTTTTCATAGGTTACAAGACACATCAAAGGCAACAAAGGCTAAACTGCAAAATATTGGGCAACACAAACTTAGCTTTGGCAAATATTAAAAAATTCAAGCACGAATTGTAAGTAGCAGTAAATGAATTCCAAATCAAAATTATTTATAAAATGCAAATAATTATGTTTAATCAAAAAATGTAGGGCTCAGAATTTAATTTAGAGGCCATGATAGCACACAAAAAAATTTCCTTCAATGAAGGCTATCAAGTCATGGCTGAACGCCTACGCCAAGCTTCCACTGGCCCAACCCAAGAGTCTCCTACATCGGTTGAACAGGTCAATATGCCAAAAAAATATATTTGAAATTGAATACTTGAGCAACAATCTATTTGATATTAATTTCGAACATAAATTGACTATTTTTGTTTTTAAAAAGCAAACAATGATAATAATGTGCATGACATTGCAATGCAGCCTTGTAATCCTAACATAGAACCTACGCCACATGATGAAGGCCCTGATGTGCATTGTAGTGTCGATGGAGGTGTTCATTTTCTATTGAAAATTAATTATATAATTATTAATACAATTTAACATCTTGAATTGAAATTGGTGTAACCTTTTTTGTGTATATTTTAGAGCATACAGAATGTCATGCTGAACAAGTGGAGGATGTTCAGAGTGATCACCATGTAGATGATGTGGCACATTCAGGTAAAGAAAATCTATGTTTTTTTTATTTTAAATTTCTTTTTTTATTTATAATTATTTTAATTAATGAAATACTTGTAGCACTAATATACAATGGTGTGAATTTAACCCATGATGTAGTTGTTATTGCAGCAGACCCCCCTTTGGCGTAGCAACCTCCTATTCCTGAACAAATGAGGAGGAGACATGTGTTGAGATTAGACCTAGTAGAGGAGGGGAATGTCGAGGATATTGATGCTCCGCTTAGCCATTAACTTAGAAAATGAGAAAGAAACAAAAAAAGAAATGATTGTAATTAATATTTTTTGCTAATGAAAGAACTTTGTCTTAATGGATGTAATTTTTTACTATTAAATGTTGATGCATGATGTGTTAATGAATTATTCATGAATGTTGTGTGTTAATGAATTTTATGTGTTAATGAATGTTATGTGATTATAATGATTGAATGTTATATTCCAAAAATGGATGAATGAATGTTATTATATCTTAATGGGGAATTTAGAGTGATGTTAGGGGGAGAGGGGCTAAATGAGCTTCCACCTTCATGTGGTTGGCCTTGTTAAGTAGAGAATATTAAACTATTCTTGAAACCAAGTGAAGCTCAAACTAAACCAATGACGTAGATTCAATGGTCAAAAATACCTACTTCTTATTCCATATTATTTCTCATTCACTTTAAGAAATATTTTACTTCTTAAACATGTTCATCAACCAATCTACATTACCATGTTCTTCAAATTATATTTATAGATAAGAGAGTGAAAACTGCAAATTAAAGCTCGATGGAAAATCTCAAATATACGTCTAACAAAGAATAACATTTTATAAATTCTATGGCTCACTAAGGTTGATAGGAAAGTGGATGGGTAGAATTGTATTATGGATGGTGGAATTGATGTTATTAACATCAAAATATGTTAGATCCACCTTGAGTAGACCCTAGGAGTAATTCTGTCAAGTTTTGCACAACATTGAAAAATGTTGTCAGCAACATTTGTTGCAAAAGTTACTAAATGACAACTACTCCACCTATTCATATAATCATCAAACCCTTGTTCCTAGGGTCATTTATTTAGGGCTTCTGCAAAATCAACTTCATAATCATCTCTAGATCAATTCGCTGGTTCTAACACATCATTATGGATACAAACATCCATATTCCATCATCCAATGCAACTATTCTTAATAGACAATGCTTCCCAAGTGACTGGTGTTAAACTGGCTCTCCTTCACTCAGCAAATTCCACCATTATGTGGTCTTCAACATCAACACCCCTTATCCCTATATAGGAAAATTATAATACAAGGATAATATACATCTTTTAAACCTGTCCCACCAATCACAATGGCCACAAGGGTGGGAGAGTTACATCAACTTAAAGGATTTCAACCCAACAATGTTGATTGTACCCAAAAATTAGTCACAGAGCCAAATACCAGTCAATCTTTGTCTCAAGAATAATCCAAACATGATATAGTTGCTCAAAAATGTAAATAAAATACTAGTCTATGATTCTAAATTATCATCCCATCAAGATCACATTTTAAATAAACATGAGAATTCACTGTTACCTTTGTTATGGTGGATTGTACCCATGGGCAGAGGCACGATTGCAAGAATCACTGGTGTTTATTGATTTGATACATTAAAAAAATGTCTGCTTACATCACCAACTCTACATCATGTCTCCAAACTTGTGGATCAACATTGATATAGACTTCTAATTCCCTAAAACCAACTGCAACCATTTCTAACTACCCCAAAACTGTCCCTAAATAGTCTAAAACTAACTTTCTCAATAATATGTGATTTAAAGATGTTTGAACTTGATCTAATATGCACCACACATATTGACAATACTCCTCAGGTATGGTTTATGGACCTCCATATTGATATTAATGCTTTGTATTGACTCATTTTTCAAATAAACTGGATAGTTTTAAGTTATACATAATGACTATAGAAGTTATTTGACTATTTGTTTTTTGCATGCAAAGAACATTTTGTTCTTGACTTGCCAATTGAAATGTTATGCCTAGTTTTAAAAATGTTTTACACTCTAGAATGAATGAATGATTTTAATGACAATCATGAGTCTAAGGAACCAAGGAATAACAGTCTTAAACTATCTTCATACTTCTTTCGATGTTGAACCTTCTGATAAATCTTGACTAGAAAGCTAGTAGGCATGTTGATCTTATTTTCCTTTAGAATCTTTGATTCTATTTTGAGCAATTGTTTTGATGCTTACACTCTTTTTTTCTTGTATAACGTTGTTACCTAATACTTTTTGATTTTTGCTTTTTGATTGGTGCAGGAGGAACAAACAACAAAAGATCAGACAAATAGATATAAGTTGGACAAAGCACACATTTTTGTTGTTAACATGTTTGATGACTTTGAGAAATACATGAAAGTATCAGATGAATGGGTTCCTCTTGAAACTAAGACATATTTTCCCATTGTATGTACTCCTTTTTATTCTACATATTCACGTCCCCGTGTTACACTAGATTTTACTACAAATGTTTTGTATTGCCTTCTAAAAACTACTTATAAGTCTAGCATATCAAGAGGGCCAATTGTCATCATTGGTTGGATGAACTTGATATTTAGTGCCATTCATTAGTAGTTGTCATATTTAATTGTATATACCAAGTTTCAATTCTAGTAAATATTATTGGATGTAGTATGTAAACTTCAACATTCAGGTTTTGCCTACAGGATAATTAACTACAAACAAGAAACCATAGAAATAATAAATAATTAACCTGAAGTAATTTAATTAGCCTCCCTGGATTTGATAATATTGTGCTACATAATTTATGTGCAAATTGAGTAGAGAATCAAAATGAAACTAGTAGAGGACTCAAGTACTTCAACACATTTTTTTACCTCAAGTACTATACTTTATGTTCTCTAAACGTCATTTACTATTTCACACTTCTATCTAGATACCTTAAAATTATAGGATGAGTGTTTTCAATGGTGTATTTAATCAGTGGTTTTTTCTTTATTGGTTTTGTAGGATGGAGATAGCGTTATGTAGACATGTTCCCTTTCTCAACATTTTGTAAGGGTGTCAATGTTCCACTTGAAAAATTGGGGTGAGAGTGGTGTTGTTGTAGCTTCTTAATGATCATTTTTGTAGGGACATTGTTAACCCATTTTTGAATGGATGTTTATCATGTGCTAATTAGAGATCACAAGTTTGACAGCATAAGACCTAGCAACTTGTTCATAGATGTGTGCATTGTTCATTTACATCTTATTTTTCTCTAATAAAAATTGTAATAAGTATTGGTTTCAAGGGTAACTGAACTGAATATTCCTTCGAGATAGTGTCACTCAATATGTCAAAACCCCATAGATGTCATGAGTGACATTGCTTTACATGACTAATTAATTTGATGTTATATCATATCCAGATTTTATGTATTTTTTGACCTATTGCAGATAGGGAGATGCAACAACGGTGAGGATACATGTATTTGTCTTTCTTCCAAGTATATAATTTATGGCTTCTCCTTCAAAATAACAAGGCAGGTAGTCCTTTTTGTTGATTGAAATCTTGGTGTTATTGCTTGTATGAATTATCAAGTTTATGTTATGACCAAGGTATTAGGCTATAGTGGTATTTGGTAACAATATTGTGTATGATTCACTTATGGGACTTGTCGATTTATATGTCCTAATGTTAGGTGGAATCGATACGGGTCCAAATTTTGTTTTTATCACTGTACAACAATTAAACAATCATGTTTTGTTTTGTTGGTTGTTTATCTCCATATTACTGGATTTGCACCAAGAACAACCATTGCAATACTCAATTCTACTTCTAGAAGAGCTACAGCGAGGAATATAACATCTAGTTATGCCACAATGATGATATGTGCCATCTTTGATTAAATCATGCTAGAAATAATTATATGTGTAATGTCCCCCTTCGCAAATGACTTAAAGTTTGGACTTATTTCTTAATTTTATGATTCCAAATTGTAAGAGAGTTGTCTCTACCAATGGCTCAAAAATCCTTCTCTTGAATACAAATCAATATTGATCATATGAACCTTGTAAAATACTTCAAAAATGAATGCAATATAACTATAGGTATTGATCTGGAATTATTTTGAGTCTTAATGTATGGTATTGATTTGAGTTTTAATGTTTTATCTAATCTTTTCTGGTATATTTTTGGTCTGCACTGATATGAAAATATAATAGATAAGAGTTCTTGATCTAAATATGGATGTAAAAATAAGACATATGTTTGGTGCTCATTACAAGTAGTCTGATTTTCTTATGTTTCTATGCTCATTGTTGATTGCGAATGATTTTATATGATTCCTTATATCGTATAATATTAGTTCTATTCCATATCCCTATGAAACTTGCCTCTGAATCGCTTTGTAATGTAAATTAGTCCTATTGTTATAATCTTGGAACTTAAGTGCTAACTGTTATTTTATAAGCTTCCCTCTAATCTACATAATTCATTGAGAAATGCTTGACCACCATTATGAATAGTTTTAAGAGATAAATATGTATTATATACACCTTTGACTTTCTTCCCAATCTTTACTCGCTGATTGTTACTATAGATTCCAACATCTAAATTCCTCCTATAAGGATCATTGATAGACTAGGCAATTCCAAATTACTAGGGCTAAATCAAATAGGGTTTCTTGTAGGGTGTTCTTTTTCATGGAACATGATTTATTAATATGTATAAATTAGGGTGAGGTTGATCAACCTACAATGCTTTCTTATTATAAGTTCATATAAAAGAGAGCCAACAATAGTTTCCTTTCAGAAGATATTGATGGTGGGTCTATTTAATGCTTTGCAGGTCAACAAATTTCTAGATCATCCAGTCTCATAAATTTGAGCTCTAATGGTAAGGTGCTTCAATTGCATTCCCATATTTAGTTTATTTTCTAATTCATGGTATTTCACTAAATAATAATAACCAAAGGAAGGAGAATCAAGATACTAGATACAATATATAGTCACATGTATAGGTTGGTTGAATTTTATTACATACAAAAGATACATCCATATGAGTCACAACATCATCTAAGCTACAATTCATACTAATATAGTGGTTTAAATATTAAACTTTGCAAAAGGAGTCCAACATTTGTATGCTAAAATGCTCAAAGTTGGAAACATACCCCAATCCAATAGTAGCCAAAATCACCTTTTAAGGAACTTTCATGTGTCATCCAAAAGACAAAATGATAGAATATTGATATGATCCACTAACTCTCATCTTGTGGAGGATGGTGAAATGGGAGAAAATGCATAAGAGATGCCAGAGGCACCCCTAAAATTTTAGTGTATGCTAATTGAACATGATAATGACATTGGAACAAAAGTGGGCACATGGGAACAAGAGGTGAGAACTCATCAACATGGAATGTAGTTTCTTTGGAAACTATAAGATAACAAAAATAAATCCCATTATAATAAAAGATGAGCCTTACAGGAACATACATATATTATTTTGTATCACCATAACACTTACAAATATAAAACACTAGTCAGTATGATACATAGAGACCAGGAGATATAAATATCTACTTTATCTTGTACTTGGGTATGATATTTATTATTGCTTGACAACCAGTTACAAGAAGATTTAACATTTTATTGTGCATAGAGAAAGTAACACAATATAATGGAATAAGCCACAAGGTTAGCAATACGGCTGAACTAGACATGAAGCTCTGATATCATCAATTGAATTTCAAATTCCAATCTCCAAATATGAAAGAAGTGCATTAATAGGATTATGGTTAGTTTATCACCAAATTCCATCATAAGAAAACTCAAAAACAATTGTATTAGTAAACATATTTGGCAACAAAAACAATTAGAGTAGTCTCCATATATAACAAACTTTTGAAAAACACATTCCATGAGCCCTTTTCCAAGCCACAATTTGCCAACAATTTTTTAAATTTTAATTTATAGTAAAAACAACTCTCTACAAATCACAATATCACCTTACTACCTTGTCTACCAGTGGCATAAACAATAGCACACAAAGAAAGGATAATGTAGATACTAAGTGAACTCTATGGTCAAATGTCTATATTGGCAATACCCAAAAACATTACACAAATATATATCTACAAATCACATTGTTAAAGGAAAAAATAACAAATTAAATCCAACATTTGCATACTACAATGTCCAATTCAGAAGAGATGCCCCATTTCTTACAAAATCATTAAATTCTATTTGAATAGGATATTAACATGAAAACGAGTAGAGAGAACATGGGAACATCCTCATCATTGTGGAACATAGAACATTACCAACAAGATGACAAAAAATCCCATCAAAATTATCACTAGTAAATTTTAGCTTGATTTTGATGACGATTAGTCAATTTTTCAATGCAAATCGGTTGACCAAACAACCATTAATAACATAAGGAATATGACTCTTCCATTTAACATGAATATGTATTTGACTAAGGTAAGAAGAGTTTTGAAAGGCTTAAGACCTTGAATATAGAAAGAGATATAATAAAAACATATTGAAACATGAAGAAAACATTAGATGGCACCCATAATAGCCAAATCATGTATAGATGGCACCCATAAATCACTAATATATTAATAGATTTCATAATATATATTTTTTTTATTAAAAAATTGAATTTGGTGTCGATTTTTCAACCAACAAAGACTGTACATTCGATGAGAATTCTATACTCTCGATGAATTCTCTGACCATCTATTGTTGATATTTTGACAACCATTTCGACGACACTACCTTAAGTTCGACTGCAATTCTATACAGTCGACGTATTTCATCTATCGATTTTTTGACCATATGTGGTCGAAAATGCAAAAAGATGTCGGCTATTTACGATTATTTCGACCAACATTGGTTGAAAAAGATGAAAGATATGTCGGACATTCTTCCAGATTGAAGTGATTATTTCGACGTCAGATCAGTCAATAGTTCAACAACTATAATGGTCGAATATGCAACAAACATATAATGTGTTGAATAATCGACGCAGAAAGTTTGACAATAATAATGGTCATTTGGTCGACCAATTTGCATCGAAAAATTGACAAATCGTCATCGAAAATCAAGCTAAAATTTACTAGTGTAAATAGTTGAAGCACATATAACACAAATAATCATAATGGAGGATAACGAGACACCATGTGCATCTCGCAAGAAAGTGACTAGAACTCTGTATCACTTCGTACCAACACCAATGGGTAAAATGCATAGAAATATGTGGTACATCATACATAACATATATCCATACAATATTACATTAACTTGAAACATTTAAGTAAATCATTTCTAACAATATGAGCATATACCAATTTAAATCTTTCTAAAATTCTTAGCGACATAAAAGGCACAATGTCTAATAATTAGTGGCAATCATCCTAACCTACTAATCCAATCTTTTGTACATAAAAAACTAACATATTTAATCAATAAAGCACCATCATGAATACACTATTCAAAAGGGTAAATAACAACGTGATATAACATCTCAGTATTTCATTTATTGTAATATATTCTTAGTTAGATCAAATAGTATTTAACTTCAAGTATACTTACCTCATTGTACTTGCAATCCAAGGTTTGTGGCTCTATTACCTCTTTGCAATGACAGGTTTGAAGAGGTACTACACAATGCCTTTCACCTTGACAAGCCCATAACATTTTCCTAGAACCTTCATTTTCCAAACCATAAGTTGAGTTGTGATCATGATCACTTTGTCAATAAACTTAACCCTTCACCATATTTTTTGCTCAATATTTTGAGGGGTCACCATATTACCTAGTTACTACCACTTTACCATTAGGGCGTACGAGGCATCATTTTTATTAATATTCTTTGAAATAATGCCTGAAAATGCATTGTCTCAAAGATGGGCAAAATGTAGACACCTAAAATTGACCTATTGCTCGTGTGCAACAATTTCACTAATATTCCTTTTAAATTGATTAAATAATTTTATAATTTAATTAATTAGTGTCTTTCTACTATTTTCAAAATTTAAATTCATAATTCCTCCTAATTTTATAATTAAGTAATTTTAATCAATTATTTAATTATTAAACATCTAACTAATTTTTATCACTTATTTTTCTATAAATTAATTAAATAATAAATATTATTTAATTAATCCCTATGTCTACACATTAATTAAATAATTACATTATTTAATTAATACTTCTACATTGTTCTTATTACATTTATGCAATAATTATAATTAATTAATCAACTTCTCCTAATATTAAATAAATGCTAATTTATTTGATTTACTAATTTATTCTTCTCATATTTAAATAAATCTTATTTATTTTCCCCATGTACAATTAAATGAGTTTTCTAATTTATTTAAATGGATTTATTCTTCTAGTTCTAACTCACACTAAGTCTTAGTTTAACTCTTCAATCAATTTTCCTAACTCTTTAATCATCTTTTCTGAAATCCTTCTATTTAGTTCTCTATTCATTCTATTGAGCCATCTCTCCATAAAATCCAATCAACTATCTAATCAATTTTAGTTCACTCACAATAAAATGAGTTCCGCTCAATCACTTCAGTCATGCACCCACTTCACTTCTAATTAGTCTCAATTGACTGATCATTCATTTTATTTCAACTCTCTAATCAATCAAGTTTAACTCCTCAATCTATTTCAATTATCTCCTCAATCACAAAATTCTAATTGAAATCTAGAGTTTATATATTATGAGAGCTAATTCTCATAATTTACAACCACATACTTTGAAGTCTTATGTTGTCCAAGTGAGCACAAGCTGAAAGCCCACAATTTGCATTAAGACGAAGAAGAACAAAGGAGATTTAATCTAGTTTGTATATTTGTCTTTTGAATTGATTTCATATTGGTTATTGTATATGCATGTCCTTTATTGTCTACTTTCTCTCTTGCATGTTAGGGATTTATTTGCAGCATTTAGGCTTGTTGTGGTCTAACTAAGTTATTGTAGGTTTATGTATCTCAAATCTAACCCCTAATATATAGTTAGTTAATTCAAAACAAATCCAAATAAAGCACTAAACTAACTAAATCTAATCATACCCCTGATTGAGGAGGTACCCCTACTCCATTGAATTTCTCATTTGATGCTTATATGTGGACAATGCTCTCCAAAATACAACAATGTGATCCCCAAATGATTCCTAAATGGATGGAGGATTGATAAATGAAACTAAGATAAAATCTATATGGATATCTAAATGCAACACTAATTGATTACTATATGAGAAACTATATTAAGTATGCAACAAGATTATGTTATATAAATATGGAAATTATATGAAAACTATGATACCAATATTGAAATCAATGAGAAAACTTTAAACACAAATTTTCATGATAACATTACTCAAATGATGGGTGATCAAACGCTTTAGGAAGGGCTCCTATTTATATAGATTGAAGGGAAATGAATGGTTGAGAATTAATTTGAAATGGAGGGCTAGGATTTTTTCAAATTTATGAGGTGGATGCCAAGTAGGCAAAGGTAGTTGTGTAAGAACCCTTGTTGGTTCTAACTCCAATAAACACTAAATTTGACACCTTTTTTATGTTTGACATTTTGTCAAACACATTTCATGCAATCTCTATGTCATTGTATTTTATTTTTAGATTATTTTTGAATGCTTGGAATGGTCTCAATTGAAGTTTAAATGCTTGCAAGTGATTACTAAGATATCCAGGAAAAGTACTAAGATACAAATGCAATCATTTTTGACCTTTTAAATGCATACATATGATTTCAACATGTAAAATGTGCATCTACAGCCAATGTACATTTTCAAAAACATTTGGCATGAGAACTAAGATGTTGATTAAGAGCAATACGCGATTGAGTAAGGCCACTCAAAGACATCCATTTCCTAGGCATATGCCACCTACGCACTTCTTTGGTGCACCTCACACGACAACTCCCGTCTCGGCAGCCTTAACAATTTTTGCGTCCAAGAAAAAGCCTTGGTCATACTCATCTACAAGTGGACCTCCACGGACAAAGAGGAATTTCTCTACAAACCAGAGCAAGACAATAGTGCCTCGTAGATAATGAAGACATAGAGTATATATATGTTAAATAATTTTATTACAAAATAAAACTTGGAATAATATTAAATCCTTGAAATGCAGTCCCAAAATGAGTCGCATCTGATGAATGTTGATAGAGGAGCCAATATGTAATGAACAAATACAATAAAAAACCCCAACATGCCTCTTTAATGCCTGACGTCACCCCTTCAAGGATCATATGACTTCCTAGAAATTGTGTGGCTGCTTAAAACAATTCCAAATATTGGTTTTGGGGCTACGATTTGGATTATTTGCCAAATCTCAAAGCTCTGTCTGAATTAAAACAACACTACCAAACCCCAATTCATTCACCATTAAGTACAATCATGGCTTCTATATAAAACCATCGTTCAATTGCACAATTAGTTGGATATTTCACCAATTCAAAGTGTTGAAGCCTATGTAGAATTCAAAATTCCACCATGTTGAAATTCTTCAAACCCTTGTTTCTTTACTTCACCCAAATCAACAAAATAAAATGCACAATAGAATTGTTTGAATTCCTCATGGAATGCATTTATAATTCTTTATTACAACTTGACCTAGAGCTTCTCCTTCACACTTCTCATTAAAAATTATATTTTCTTTTGATGCACATTTAAAATATAATAATCTATTATATTTCCCTCCACTTTAATGATGAAAATGACCCTTTCTTTATGCAATAATAATAACTTATAACATAACATTAAATGGTCACATAATAAAATTTATTAATAAAGTTCTCACTTTATTAATAATCAAATAACTATAACTCCGTGATTAATTAATTTTCCATCATTTTGTCTGCACCAAGAAGTTGACCATTTTATGCTCTGTCCAACCCACTGAATTACCAAAAATAGAAAGTCCCTCTCAACTATCACCTGAATTACTATAAATAGTAAGTATATAAAACTAAGCCCAAAAAAAGTCTAATATGAGCCAAACGAAGACCAAACTAGAACATACTAAATTTTGGAGAAGACAAGAACCTCCATTAACCATGCCTCTGCCTCAGAAGACCCTCTATCTACACTAATTAGCTTATGAAGGTCACAATAATAGGCTAATCCCTCAAACTCTGATGCTCATACAAATAGGGACTTTAGAGTCCACCCTCCCTGAAATTACTTGTCCCCAAATAATCATGACTGCAAAGGAACTCCACTACACAGAAGGTCTGAAAGAAAACTATGAAATGTTTCACATTGCAACAACACTACTGAAGCACCACAACTACACAAAAATGAACAACGATCCAACTTTCCAATCTCTGCGCACTGAAAGTGCATATGAAACAAATCATGTACATGTAAATCAAAAGTAGGACTTATAGTAACCCACACCATGTACACCCTACAATACTCCCCATCATACCCAAACTAAAATTCTAAGACACACGAAGGACCCCACCGCACACTGAAGAGTGTCCAATAAATATACCTAGATCCCAATTCTTGAATCCATGCCAGACAAGAAAAATAACCCAAGACATTATCTATGCTAACATGATCCCAACACCATCATATTGTAGAAGGTGAAGTAAACCGATGTGATTCAACCAACCTACAATACTAATCCTACCACCACCTAGATCCTGATATATTCAAAACTCACATTAGTCCACCATAAGGAGGTAATGATATCTAGAATCATTTGCTACACCAAATCTCCCTCCATACTCTACCAATCCCCCATAGGAGTGAAAACCAACTGTACTATAGAGATTAGAACCCTCGAGGGTATCTTTATCACAACCACAATATCCATCCCCCACTAAACTATCATTGATGTACTGACATTGCAAGTAGTCTCCGACCAACTTGTAATTACTAAATCCATCAACTGAAGTTGATGCATACCCATCCCATAAAGGATGGTATAATCATAGAGCCAATCCACATCAATTCATAACCAAGTCCTCTACATGTGGATCAAAAGAGAAATTATGAGTACTCCTCACTATATAGTTATGGTAAAAGGCTTTGATCTTGGTCAATAGCTCATCACTAAAAACTCAAGAATCTAGAGATGGATCCAACCTCTCACCTTGAAAAACTAATTGGGAAGGGCCTCTTGTAACCCTCTTTGCAAACCCAACCACTAAATCTTTGTGAGGAAGCATTGTAGTCAAAGTATCTACAATCGCTCCCACCAATTGCCAAATCCTACGAGAACCTCAAATGAGAGTACCCTCATTAATTCCAAATGGTCCCTCTTGCAACTCTAGACTCTCAAGAAGGCACTCAATAAATGTATTTGTGCAATAGAATTGATATGATGAAGAATCAACTCTACCCTTTGAAGCCTGCAACTAATCACTCAGACCCTGTGATACAAGAAGTTGTCTATCACCATTAGCTACATGGGATCAAGTAATTAATTTTATTTTGGGAGAGGGAAACAAATCAACATAAGATCCATACTTCCATCTAGATGACACTATACCAAGCCCCTATGAATATCATGTAGTGTCATCTACCAATACACAACTCTCTGAAGAATCCACCACTACCATGCAAGGGCTCTCATTAACATATCCTACACCATTTGACAATATACTAACTACTGGATAATCTAATATAGAAAGAGGATCTGTGTAGCTCTCAATCAAAGTACTCATCTTAGCTGAGTCTACTACACCTAAATCTCTAATGGATGTTTCCACAACCTCACTATAACCTATGGATATCAACTCATCACAAACTACCACTATAGGGAGCTAAACTAAATCGGTAGATGGTGAAGATTGTACTTGGCTCAACTCTATAGTAACCTCATCTAACTATAACTATGACTCCTAAAGAGATAGATGGGTACTCTCCAACATATCTATAGTTGCCTCAAGCTAATGAATAAGCTCAACTACCTTCACTTCCTTTCCCATCGATGCATTGTAACAATTGCAACCCCACTCGAGAAGGTAGTCCATGTTAGCTAATAAATGCAAGTAATTATGTTTTATTATCCTAATAGCTTCTCATAATGAATGGATCTCTACAAGGGAAATGTCATTATTACTATTCTCATCCAACATAGGAGTATCCCAACCACATATGGCTAACATATGATGGGCATCATCATAGTGCTCAATGGATGGAGTAATCTAACTATCACTCACCTTCAATTGCTTGATCAAATGATGTCTCTAAACTTCCTGACTCCCATGTAATCTCTCTAACCCACAATTCACACTATGAAATAAAACTATATCAATATAGCCCATCTTATGAAAAATAACATCTTGTGTGCTATCATCTTTGCACACATCAACAACCAAGGTACTGCTACTAAGAACCTCAACAAATAGATCATCTGGTAAGGTGGACATTGTTGCTACAATGAGGTCTTCACACATTCCCACCTCACATGTAACTATAGATCCCTATGATTTGTGATCCTAGGACCTATTAACCACCAATGATCTCTCTAGATCATTTCCCAAAGCCTGATACAAAAAATCAGATTTGTTGAAGCATGAGGAATCCTCATAAATAATATCATTTGTACCCAAATCTTGAGTACCAACATCATCCACATGTGAAATATTTATTGTTTTAGGCTGATGCAAATACAACTCATTGATGTCATGAAAAGTAGATTTGTTATATCTTGTATTTTCCAGGAAATCTTCATATTTGACACTCCCAACTTGCGTGTCAACACTCAAGGAGATACGCACTACATCTTTCGCACTAGCCCTATCATCAACGTCATCATTATGCTCAAACAACAAACTGTTGTCATGAAAATGAGAATTGTTATCGTGACTAATAATAACATATGGATTTATGAAAGTACCAACATCCTCCTCAAAAACTCACCTTTTGATAGTGGACATCCATTAGAGTTTCATAAGTATGGATAACATCACAAGAAACTTTATCTTCATGTGGCTAATTGAATGCAACTAGTTTATCTTCAAACATCACTAGCTCCTCTCCAATTCAGAAGTCATCATAAAGTATTTTGTGCCCAACATCTCCCTTAATGAAAGTCATATTTTTAATCTCTAGGGGATTATCTACATGTTGATCACTAGTTGTTGAAAGTTTATTATGAAAATTTATAGATGTCCCACCTATGGAGACCTCTTTTTTCTCTTCCTTTTTGTTTTTTGATGTAGACCCCTTAAAAATAGATATCATGTACCATGCAAAACTATCTATGGTTTTTGGATTTGAAAGTAATTCATCAATTCTTTTTTTATTTTGCTTAATCTTCTCCAAGTTTTTGATTATTGAATTTGACTACTTCTTGAAAATAATCATGTTGTTCAACTAGTTTCCCTATTTAATTATTTTCTTTGATGTTTCCATAACTAAAATAACCACAAGAGTGTTGGTCATTCAAAATCAAACATGTGAGCTCAATGATTTCCACCCCCAACGAGATGGCAGGAAATTGCTCTGATACTAGTGTAAGAACCCATGCTAGTTCTAACTCCAACAAACAATGAATTGCTACACCTTTTTGATGTTTGACATTTTTTCAAACACTTTTCATGCAAGATCTATCTCGTTGTATTTTATTTTTTAGATTGTTTTTGAATGCTTGGAATGGTCTCAAATGAAGTTTAAATGCTTGCAAGTGATTACCAAGATATCTAGGCAAAGTACTAAGATAAAAATGCAATCCTTTTTGACTTTTTGATTACATACATATGATTTTTACATGTAAAATGTGCATCTACAACCAATGGACATTTTAAGAAACATTTGGCATGATAACTAATATGCCGATTAAGAGGAGTATATATATGTTGAATAATTTCATTGCAAAATAAAAGAATAATATTACAGCCTTAAAATAGGATCCCAAAATGAGTTGCAACTAATGAATGTAGACAGAGGAGCCAATATATAATGAACAAATGCAATAAAAAACCCCAATGTGCCTCTTCAATGCCTAACGTCACCCCTTCAAGGCTCATGTGGCTTCCTGGAAATGGTGCAACTGCATAAAACAATTCCAAATGCTAGTCTTTGGGCTGCAATTTGGATTATTTTCTAACTCTCAAAGCTCTACAAATAAATCTGAATTAAAACAATGCTACCAAACCCCAATTCATTCACCAGTAAGCACAATCATGGCTTATGTATAAATCCATCACTGGATTGCACAATTAGTTGGACATTTCACCAATTCAAAGTGTTGGAGCCTGTGTAGAATTCACAATTCCACTATGCTGAAATTCTTCAAACCCTTGTTTCTTCACTTCACCCAAATTAACAAAAGAAAATGCACAACAAAATGGTTTGAATTCCTCATGGAAGGAATTTATAATTCTTTATTACAACTTGACCTAGACCTCCTCCTTCACACTTCTTATTAAAAAGTATATTTTATTTTGATGCACATTTGGAATAAATAATATATTATATTCCCCTCCACTTTAATGATGAAAATGACCCTTCCTTTAAATGCAATAATAATAAATTATAACATAAGATTAAATGGTCACCTAATAAAATTTATAAATAAAGTTATCACTATATTAATAATCAAATAACCATAACTCCATGGTTAATTAACTTTCCATCATTCTATTTGCACTAGGAAGTTGAGCATTTTATGCTTTGTCCAACCCAATAACTTACCAAAAATAGAAAGGGTCCCTCTTAACTATCACATGACTTACTATAAATAGTAAGTATATGAAACTAAGCCCAAACGAAGTCCAATATGAGCCAAATGAAGACCAAATTGGAACATACTAAATTTTGGAGAAGACAAGAACCTCCATTAACCATGTCTCTGCCTCAGAAGACCCTCTATCCACACTAATTAGCCTACGAAGGTCACAATAAATCCCTCAAACTCTGATGCTCATAAAAATGGGGACATTACAAGTTGGCCATCCAAGGTGATGTGTTTCTCACACATGTGAGCAATGTTGGATGGATGGGTAATAAATCTCAAGTGGGGGACAATTGTAAGAGTTGAGTGGTTCAAGGTGGCTATGGGAGATAAATGTGTAAGAGAAAATATAAGCATTTATGAAAGGTAGGTAATTTTTAAAAAATTGAAATTTGAGGAATGTTCTCACATGTGCGAGGCAAATTAAAAATTAGAAGAAAATGTTAATAAGTGTAGGAATGAATAAATTAGCTTAATTGATTGGGGATTGATTGATGAGTAGGTTTTAGGATGATTTGATGGGCTTTAGGCTAGGGGATTTAAGCTAGGATTTAGTTTAATTAATTTAGAATTAATTAAACCATGGGATTAGGAGAAATAAGAAATATTCAAATAAATAAATTACCTGAGTATTTGGCTAAAGAGAATGGTATAATTAATTTATTAAAATTCATTATACTATTGGATTAAAAGGAAATAATATAATTAATTTTTTAAATTAATTGTATTTTAAGGCCAAAGTAATTAATTAATATAATTTAGTTATTTACGGGGAATAAGTTAGTATAAATTCATAAAGGGATGATTTTTGGTGTCTACAATCACAACAGTATATGGGACAAGTGCTTATCAATTGTCCATACTAGAGGGCCAATCTCTATAGACCCTGTCAACAACTTGCACCTGTAAAGTTTTATACCTAGCTCTCAGAGTATCCCTTTTCTAAAATGTCTTGAAAAAATACAAAAAAAAGTAAAAAAAATGTCAAAGAAAAGAAAAAAGAAAAAAATTTGTTGCCTTGATAAACACCTGGCAAATAGGTGTCTTCTATGATACCAAAAAAATAGAAAAATGAGAGAAATAATTTGTCTGATAGTGAAAGACATCTTGGTAGCGCCTGGGATAAGTAATGTGGTAAAAATAGATGATTTGGTGTTATGTGTAAAGAATTTTACTCCACTGTGTGCCCTCACATCATATGATACATATGTCATAACCACTTTTTTATACATTCTACATTCCTATAATAATAGTCTTGGTCTACTATCAATGGCTTCAGATTCTTTAGTCATCCTTGCTAGTTATGTCTCCTACCTTATCATGAGTCAGTCCATCATGTTGCTCCCATAATACATTGTCTTGTGTCCTAACTAGGGGAAAGTACCATGTCATTATCCCTAAATGACCTGAAAAAATCCAAAAAATGATAAAATATCCCAAAAAATTCAAAATATGATAAAATATCCTAAAAAAACCCAAAATAATAAAAAGTCCTTAAAAATTTAAAAAAAATGATAAGATGTCTCGAAAAATTCTCTAAAAACATTAAAAATCTTGTAGTAAATTTTCCTTTTGTCAATTGTCTATCATCAATAAAATAATAATTTTGCATCTGCGGACATTGAATAGATGCCAAATGAAACAAGTTTGAGCTTCACAAAATTGCATATTAATAGACAAACTTATCAACTAGTCCTTAATCAAAATGGTCAACATCTTATCAAACAGTCAATTATTGTCAATTCTTTTTCCATATCGTCATTATGTCTTATACAGATGATGGATACACTCAAAACTAGACAAGTTAGTCTTATAGAAGGTACCTCATTACCAAAACCATACATCATCATCATCAATTCCATTATCAAATAAACACATTGCACAGACACAAAGTCAGTATGGTTGTTGGCTTGTTGTCCAAGTTAGTCTTATTTAATTTTTGTAAATCATGTTCCTATGCATCTCCAAGATATCCACAAGTGATTAGAGATGTCAGGAAGGTTGATGGCTTTATTTTTCTTTGTCTGCTATTTGTGGGATATTTTTCATGAAGTTTGAGGAAAGGTATTTTGGGTGTCTGTGATTGGCACATTCACATATGAGAAAAGTATCTAATGCAAACAATATTACAATAAATAACAATGCTCGTGCCTACTGCACATACTTTGACCCTTAATAATTATACCCTTAGGTGGATGAAATATTCCTTTTCTATTCTAAGTACCTATTACATGCAAAGGGAACATCTTATCTATATTTGTCAATATCGTGATGTACTCCATTCTTTGACCTAGTTATGTCATTCACATCCTATTTGCCAATCACTAACATTTCTTTTGTCAGTCTAGATAGTCATCGCAGTCTAGTGTTTTGGAACACCCAAAACAAATACATTTGCATACATAACATGTTAGTACAAAGATCATAAACAATTTCATATAGCATTTGCATCACATCATATGCATCAAAATATGCATAAAAAGATAAGAACATAGATTATAATTTTTCATTAGGTGCATGATCATATATAAATAAAATAAGCATCTTATACATAAGCATAAAAAGTATATGCATATAGACCACATGAAATGCATTAATAGTATCTCATAGAAAATCTATGTGCATAACATTAAATCATGATAAATAAAATGTGAATCATTATAAGTAACATAAGCATCATCACATCATCATAGACATAAATCATAAGGCATCATATCATAAAGCATGTACATAAAATAAAATATATAAACATATAACTCTTGCCAAAACTACATATCATACATATAACTCAAAAATATATCAGATACAACATCATGATGACTAAATAACAAAGTTCACAAGCTCACAAAATATATTAAAGTGTCTACAATGAAATATTAATGATCAATTGGTGCTACCTCCACCCTATAATCCAGTGGGACTATGTAGTGTAGTTGTATAGGGTCTTGCCTTAGTTTGTGTAGTAGAAGCACTCTCACCCTTGCATGGACGTCTGGGAGAGGGAAGGACTTCTATGCTCTCTCTACTATGCACCCTACCATGTGACCTGTGAGGGGTTATATAACTATAAATCCATTGATATAGAGGAACCACATGCTCATAATGATCTCTCCAAAATTTAACCTCTTGTCCATTGCAGTACAATTGATCGATATCATGGTGAAGTGTTATATCATGTACACTGTCAATAAAATCTTGAACATCTCATTCTTCTTGTCTCCCCCTATTTTTAGTAGCATGTTCCCTTTCCATAGCCTCATTTCTCTCTTGTTCCAACCTAGCTATCCTCCCCTCTAACACTTCCACCCTACCCATCTCCCAAGTCCTCTCTACCTCTACTGCTCTAGCCCTCCCTTTAACAATCACTTTTATCACCTTTTCTACTCATTCTTTAACCTCTGCCACATCAATATTCTCTTTTAAAGATCTCATATGATCCCTCATTATTGTCATCTAAACTCTAATCACTCATGCATTATGGATTTATCCTATATCTTGGCCTATTACAATATCTTATAGCCCCTCCTCATCTCCTCCTATCTCCTAATCACCACCCATCACCACATCCTCAATCTCAATGTACTCCTTTGAGTTTGAACTACTAGAACCACTACTGGACTCACTCTCCTCCTCATAACTACTCCTGGTAAAATCAAAATGCTCCATCTCTTCTCCTCCAACTCTTTGTCCACCAATGTTAATGTCCTCTCCCTCACCCCATATTGGGGAAACTATCGGGGCATCAATTGCTACTACACCTCCTCTACTATCTCCTTTGTCATCTTCATCTCCCCTCCCCCATTCCTACCACCTCAACCTCTCCCACCATCACTAACATCTCTCTATCCATCCCTACCACCTCCCCCTCCTCAGTGTCCTTGTGTCCCTATCCTCCTTTGTGGCTGCCTGATCTGCCTAACTATCTCAAGAAGAATTGGTACTATTGGATCAATCAAGGGCATAACTATGTGTTGTTCCCATGAAGCATTATACTATGGAGTAGTACCCGCATCTGGTATATTAGACCTCCAATCTCAATGGAGTACTAGGCTATTAATTTGTATCATGATAGTGGTTATGAGTATCACCAGTCCCCATCTCGATACATCTTTGATACAATGAGAAACTATGTTGAACCCATAGGTACCCCCTGTCTCTCACCAAACTACCTCAGAACCCTATTAGGTAACTAAATCTCAATGATGCATTGAGACTATGTAGTTAACCTAATTAGGTATCTCTCTTGTCAACATAACTCAAGATGCCTTGCCTCCCCATCCCAAGCTACACATCTAATATAAGACTACTATGTGGAATATCTCATAATGTCTAACTAATGGTGCTAGTACCTTGTATGACCCACTTGTATCTATACCACTAACTCATAATAATACACATATGGTTGTCCTAGCTGAATTGGCTACCTATCAAAAATTATTTTGGACATAGTTATGTGCTCTCATGCCTAAACCTATAAAAGTATAATGCCACAACCCAAAGAATGTTCCCCATGGTATGCAATTTCATGAAGATGACAGTATGAAATTACTAAGACATGAGGCCCCGATGCTTAAATTGTGGCATTTTTCTACATCCCTACTATCATCTCCCCCCAACCCACTGGGAAACAATGTCCTCTCTTGTTTGGAACTAACACCCTAACAACTACCCCATACAATAATCCAAACTAGTCATCACATGTCTCTATCATATTGCACAATCTAATCTCATAATGTCTGAATCCTAACTCAGCCTCGATAAACTCAAAAAAACCACACAAATCCCTCACCTCCTCCTATGGTGCATATACTACCCTCTCCCCTCTAATACCTCAAAATCTTCCACATGTCCTCCAAAGTCACTGTGCACTCTCTAATAGGAAAGTGGAAATAAGATATCTCTAAGTGCCATCTCTCATATAGAGCAATAATCAATCCCTCATTTTCCCTAATCTAGGGCATACTTGTCACATATAGTAGTTCTATGCTCTTTAGATGCTCATGTTCATGCTGGGCCATCTAGTGTCTATATGTAAGTGTGTTAGGATGATTCCCTTTAGTAATCGGGTCCAAGTCTACAATCTAATCATGCAAATGAAAAAGGAAAACTCAGCCAACAAGCATATCATAAAGTCAAAACATTAACTAAGCATGCAAGTTCTAATTAAGTCACATGCTAAAATGCCTTCATCAATTACATATTTATTCAAATAGTGCAAATGCATCAAAACATATATGTGAATGCACTGAATTAACTTTCTATGCTTAATCAGGAAAATATGTTGCTAAAGTCATACACTTGCATTGAATCATTCTTATTATATATCCTAAGTCAAACATGCATTTGCATCAATCTATCCCTATGCTTGATTCGCTTTATCCAATTGGTTGCATCACATTGTCAATACAATTACATCACTTTGAATGTAGTTGCATGTTATTTATAAACTATAAACTAAAATGCAAGTCAATTACATTGATTTGTTGATGATTCCCATGAATATGATTAGCAATCACGATGATTCTTCTGATTCAACCTAAAATGTAGAAAAATAAAAGCACAAAATATGAGAAAATGAATGCATAATTGACAAAGTACTTACTACTAGTCCCATGTCCTCTATCCACTAATATGTTCGCACTCTCTTCCTGATGTGAACATCACCTCTATTATTCATTGTTGATCTTCAATTGCATTGGAAACCACTTCTTCTCCTATGAAATTCAAAGTTCAAATATGCACAAATGACCTTCAAAATGACCCATATACCCTATTTATATCTCGTACCCCTCCTTAGTGGACATGCAACTCATCCATTTTGTATTAGTCGTGTATAATTTTTCCTTCTAAATGCCATAACTTTTACCAAAGACCTATGTTGTTTGATCCATTTGTTTTGTTGTATTCCTCATCACTCTGTCAATATATTGATGAAGCAGGAGCATATTGGGTTTATGGAAATCATGGATCAACTAAAAATATGTTAGAGCTTATTTGATGTTCTCGTTAACTGCTTTGGAGTTCTCAGTGGAGTGTTCTTGTTGTTCATCGAAAGGCTTGGTTACCTATTTTCTGCTCGGTGCCCTTCACCGAGTTTCTTTGTTGTGTTCTCTCACCGAGTTAGTTCAATGTTGTTTGGTGTTGCTCAGTGGCCTTGCTCACCGATGGACTTATTTTGGATCTTGGTGAGGCTAACTTGTGCATTTAATTTTGGTCACCATATTAATGTTGGAATCATTCATTGGGAAACATGTGGACCTAAATCTGGGTCATTTCTTTCTCTAATGCTGGATCTAAATGATTCTTTGGGTTGACCTGTTCGGTAGCCTCAAGTATAAATGTAATAGTTTGTGTTAGACTTAAGGAGGGATTTTAGAAGGAAGATAGTCAATTAGAGATTGCGGATCTCACATGAGGACTATAATATTCTGTAATTGAATTCTATTGTATTGGCCTAAACTAGGAAAGCCTCACAGCCTAACATGTATGACATTTGATGAATAAGATCTGACTCCTTTCTCTCTATTTATGTGTAATTGCTTTTGTTGTGTGATTCTACAAGGTGGTATGGTACTTGGGTGATCCTTTGGCCCATTTATCTTCCCTACCTTGTGTCAGGTGGTATCAGCGTGAGGTTGTGATCTAAGTTCCTTCTTGTAAATCCTAGTTGGTTAATTTGCTATGGGGTAGTAGATTACGATTTGAACCAAAGTTGTAAAGGTTTTCAAGATGGTTCATGGAGGAATAAATGTAGATCCAGGCTTAGCTGATATGCTAAGGCAAATTGCTGCTAGGTTAGAAGTTGTTGAGATAGACTAACACTAAGGAAGACATCTTGATGGTGTTAGTGATGATGAAGCTGAAGAAATGCAAGAAGAAGTTGCACTTGCACCTATAATGGATCAAGGAGAAGAAATATTCTCGAAGGAATTGACTAGTTTGAAGGCTACACCATAGTTTAACCCTCCTAAGTATAGTGGAAAGTTGGATTCAGATGAATTGATGGATTGGATCACCGAGATGGATAAATACTTTGAATATGAGAATATATCAGAGGAGAAGAAGGTGAAATTTGCAAGCAAAAAGTTGAAAGGTCATGCATCCTTGTGGTGGGAGCATCTGTAATTAGACCAAAAGAAGAAAAGCAAAACCAAAATCAAGGTATGGGAAAATATAGTGAATAAATTGAAGGGCAAGTTTCTACCTTGTGATTATCAGATTAGCCTAGTTAGGAGAATGCAAAGTTTGAGGCAGAAATATAGCTCAATAAAAGATTACATTGAAGAATTCTATAGGTTAGATATTAGATCTAGACATATTGAAGATGAGATGGAAAGAATCACAAGATACTTGAATGGGTTAGGGACTTCTATATAAGAAGAAATCAGTTTGGTGAAAATGGAGAGTATTGAGGAGGCTTATCTATTTACCCTAAAAGCTAAGGAGAAATTGAATAAAAGGCATCAACAAAGACAAAGAGGAAGAGGTGGTAGATTATATAGAGGAAGAGGTAGATTCTATGGTGAAAATAGTAGAACTGATCAGGACAAGACAAATCAAGGCAAAGGAAAAATTGAGTGGAAAGGTGAAAGTTCCTTCCGAGGAAGAGGTAACTACTCCCGAGGTGGCTATGGCAAAGGAGGATTCCAAGGAACTTGCTACAACTATGGTGAAGAGGGCCATAGATCATTTGAGTGTACACATGCAAGTAAGAAGGTCAGTAGTAGTAGAAATGCTTTGGTGCATGAAGGTTCATCAAATGAACTTGAGAAGGAAGGAAACCTGATGGTTAGAAGAGCATTGTGGAGTGAAAAGAATAAGGAAGATATGGTGAGAAAGAGTTTGTTCAAGACCAAATGCAGAGTTGCAGACAAAGTTTGGAAAGTGATTATTGCTAGTGGAATCTTAGAGAATCTGGCATCAGAGAAAATAGTTACAAATTTATAGTTGGAAATATTGAAGCACCCAAAGCCCTATCAAGTTTCATGGATCAAGGATGAGCATACACTTATGGTAAGTGAGTAATGTTTTGTGAATCTAAAAATTGGAAAGTACTATGATAAGGTGTTGTGTGATATTATGCCTATGGATTGTTGTTATATTTTATTGGGTAGACCTTGGAAACATGATAGACATGCTATATATAATGGAAGATTGCACAAATATACTATTTGGACTGATGGAAAGAGACAAATCTTATTACCTTTGATTGAAGAATCTATTGGTGAGATATGTACATTTGTGAAAGTTTGTTCGATGGAAGGTAGACAATTTGTTAAGGATTTGAAGAAAAATGATGTTTGTTATGTTGTGATTCCTAAAAAACTGAGTGAGAAAACAGTAGATAAAATTCCTAAAGAGGTTGAGGAATTACTCACCGAGTATAAGGAGATCATTTCAGATAATGTGCCTGGTGGTTTACTACTGATGAGAAGTATTAGTCATTGTATAGATCTGATTCTTGGAGCTAGTCTACCGAATAAGGTACCACACCGACTGACACCAATCAAGAATGAGGAACTCAATTGAAAAGTTCAAGAGTTATTACAGAAAGGTTTGATCAAAAAAAGTTTGAGTCCATGTGCAATACCATCTATGTTGGCTCCTAAGAATAATAGAGAATGGAAAATGTGTACTGATTCTAGAGCAATCAACAAGATAATAGTTAAGTATTGGTTAATGAATGAGGTTCTGAAGAAACTCGGGTAAATTTGTGATTGTGTACTTGGATGACATTATGATATTTAGTAAAACCATAGAAGATCATTTGTTTCACATTAGACAAGTATTGCAAAGATTGAAAGAGGAAAAGTTGCTAATTAATTTGAAAAAGTGTTCTTTCACGAAAGAGGAGATTGTGTATTTGGGATTTGTGATTTCAGCTGATGGTTTGAAGATGGATCTTGAGAAGGTTGAAGCTATTCTTGATTGGCCTACACCTATGAATGTTGGTGAAGTAAGATCATTCCATGGTTTAGCAAGTTTTTACTGAAAGTTCATCAGAAATTTTAGTTCAATTTACAATGCCATGACCGAGACAATGAGATGAGATAAAAGAGAATTCAAGTGGAGACATGAAGTTGATAATAGTTTTGAGACTTTGAATCATAAGGTTGTTGAATTTCCCATGTTATCTTTACCCGATTTTAATAAGGTGTTCCAAGTTGAATGTGATGCAAGTGGAAATACAATAGGAGTTGTGTTGAGTCAAAAAGGTAAACCTATTGCTTTCTTTAGTGAGAAATTGAATGATGCTAAAAGGAAATATTTAGTGTATGATCAAGAATTCTATGCTATTGTTCAAGCCTTGAAGAAATGGATACATTATTTAATGCCAAAGGAATTTGTGTTGTATACTGATCATAAGGCTTTGCAGTATTTGGGTAGTTAGAATAATTTGAATCAGAGACATATGAAATGGGTTGAGTTTTTGTAGAATTTCACGTTTGTGATAAAACATAAGAGTGTAGTATCTAACCAAGTTGTTGATGCATTGAGTAGAAGAAGATCTTTGATGATTGAAATCAGAATTGAGGTTCTTGGTTTTGATGATATGAAAATTTTGTATGAAGCTGACCTTGATTTTTCTGAGCTGTGGAGAATGTGCAGAGCACCTATTCCAGATCAACCGAGTAAGTGGGAAGATTATTTCATTTAAGAAGGTATGTTGTTCAAAGGAATTCAATTATGTATACCGAGAGGATCAATTATAACTAATTTGATAAAGGAAAAGCACAATAGTGGTTTGGTTGGACATTTCGGCATTGATAAGACATTGAGTTTGGTTAAAGAAAGGTATTTTAGCCTCAATTGTATAAAGATGTTTAGGAATTTGTGAAGAGTTGTGGATTTTGTCAAGTTGCAAAAGTAGTAAGTCATAATACTGGATTGTATACATCGATTTCTGTTCTTGAGAAACCTTGGAGAGATATCACCATGAATTTTGTTCTTGGTTTACCGAGGACAACAAGAGGTAATGATTCCATATTTTTTGTTGTGGATAGATTTTTCACGATGGCACATTTCATACCATGTAGAAAAACATCATATGCAGTGCATATAACATATTTTTTTCTTTAAGGAGATTGTCAAATTACATGGATTACCAAGGAGTATCATCTCTGACCGAGACAATAAGCTTGTTGGTTATTTTTGGAAGACTCTTTGGAAGAAGCTGAACACCGAGATGAAGTATAGTTATACATTTCATGCACAGACTAATGGACAGATAAAGGTTGTAAATAGAAGTTTGGGTAACCTGTTGAGATGCTTAGTTGGAGACAAATCAAGTAATTGGGATTTAATGTTAGCACACACAGAGTTTGCATACAATAATTCAGTGAATAAGAGTATTGGAAATGCACCATTTTAGATTGTTACTGGCATACAATAGAGAGGTGTATATCAGATTTAAAATATATCGCTAGAGAAGAGAAGAGGAGTGCTGAAGGGGAAGAATTTGCTAAATTTATGAAGTCATTGCATGAGGAAGTGAAACTTAAGTTGAAATAGAGTAATCAGAAATACAAGGATAGTGCAGATAGATCAACAAGACATAAGGTTTTTGAAGTTGGTGATGAGGTAATGGTTCATTTGAAGAAAGATAGATTTCCTTTTGGAACATATGACAAATTGAAGATGAAGAAATTTGGTCCCTGCAAAGTACTAAAGAAGTTTGACAGTGGAAATGCTTATGAAATTGAATTACCTGATGACATGGATATATCACCAATATTCAACATTGTAGATTTGTATGAGTACCATGAGCCTGATGAAGAAGTGACAATACCGAGTGATTATCCTAAGAAACAGATAGAAGAAGTTGAATAGATTTTGGAACAAAGAGTTGGTAGAAGCACAAGAGGAAAGGATTACATGGAATATTTGGTAAAGTAGAAGACTAGACTGATTGAAGACTCTTCATGGATTTCTCAATTTGAGTTGGATTCAGCTCAAGTTGCACCTCACTCATGATTCAGAGAATCATTTCTTTTCAACCCTAGGTGTCTGATGCAAGAACATCTTGGGTTTATGGCAATCTTGGATCAACCAAAAATATGTTAGAGCTTGTTTGATGTACTCGATATCTACTTTGGAGTTCTCAGTGGAGTGTTATTGTTGTTCACCGATGGGCTTAGTTACCTATTTTTTGCTTGGTGCCCTTCACCGAGTTTCTTTTTCATGTTCTCTCACCGAGTTGGTTCAACATTATTTAGTGTTGCTCTATGGCCTTGCTCACTGACGAGTTTATTTTGGATCTTTGTGAGGTTGACTTGTGCATTTAATTTTGGTCATGATATTAATGTTGGGATCATTCATTGGGAAACATGTGGACCTAAATCTGGGTTGTTGCTTTCTCCAATGCTAGATCTAAATGATTCTTTGGGCTGACCTATTTGTTAGCCTCAAGTATAAATGTAATAGTTTGTGTTAGATTTAAGGGGGGGATTCTAGAAGGAAGATAGTCAATTTGAGATTATGGATCTCGCATGAGGACTGTAATGTTTTGTAATTGAATTCTATTGTATTGGCCTAAATCGGGAAGGCCTCACAGCCTGACATGTATGATGTTTGACGAATAAATGAAAAAGATATGCTTCCTTTCTCTCTATTTCGGTGTAATTGCTTCCATTGTGTGATTCTGCAAGGTGGTCTAGTACTTGGGTGAGCCTTTGGCCCATTTATCTGCCCTACCTTGCGTCAATTAAACTCATATCCATATTTTTTGCCAAATTTCTTAATCAGGGGGCATCATATTACCTAGCCACTACTATAATCCCACCGGGGCATACCGAGGCATGATTTTTACTAATTATTCTTTGAAACAATGCTTGAAAACTTATTGTCTCAAAGAGGGACAAAATGTGGGCACTAAAAATTGTCTTGTCACCTATGCACGACAATTTTACTAACATCTCCAAATCAATTAAATAATCTATCATTTTATTAATTATTGTCATTCTTTCTAATTTAAGTTCAATGCCCATCATTTCCCTTAGTTCCAATAATTGAATAATTTTAATTAATTATTTAAATATTTAACACTTAATTAATATTCTTACAAGGTTCTCTAATTATTCTTCTAAAAATTAATTAAATATTTTTTATTATTTAATTAATCTCTTTTTCTTAGTTTTGATTAAATAATCATAATATTTTCTTTCTTGTTCTTGTCACAATAGTTAAATGATTATTTTAATTACTAACTATGTCTTCCAAAGCTAAATAAATGATTAATTTATTTAGTTTTTCCATTTCCCTAACATAAACTCATTCTTCTCAAATTAACTATAATATTTATTTTCCCTCAATCTAAAACATTTATTGGAATTCAAGATTCTATAAAAAAAGGGTGATTCCTCATGATTTCAACAACCACAATTCTTGAATCTTTGTGCCATCACATTGAAGAGCAAATATGAGTGTCCACAAAGAATAGAGAAATAAAGGAGAAACATTTAATTTTGTGCAATTTGGTTTATATTTGTTTATTCGTTATGGATTGCACATGATTATATGAGTAGGAGTAATTTTATGCATAATATTGTATAGATCTTTTGTGGTTGGATCTACTAATTCTTATTGTAGGTTACAAATTTACAATTTTAACTATATACATAATATTAGAAAATATTTATAAAAAAAAATATTTTGTAAAATAAAATGATTACTTTTTTATTTTATTTTTATATTTGTGTTTTATTACAATACATAATTACTATCTTTTATGAAATTGATTACAATCCTTAATCAAATATAAATATTAAATAACAATATATACAAACATTAAATAATATGTACCGTCTTTTTATGAATATTAAAAATTTATAAATTTACTTAAAACACACCTTGTTTATGTCAAATGAGAGCCAATAGACATCCCCCATAAAATGCACCATCTTTTCATTGTAATTAGGGTTAGTATTAATGTTAACTTAAGATTAGGGTTAAGAGTTGGTTAAAATTATGGTTTCACAAAGATTTAATTAGGGTTAGGAGCAACCATGACATCCACATAATATTTACTATCGTTTAATTGTAGTTAGAGTTAGTGTTAAGGTTAGCTTAAAGTTAGGATTAAAGGTCACTTAAAATTAAGGTTTTCATTCTAAGGTAAAGTTTTAATTAAGTTAGAGTAAGTTTTAATTAAGTTAGAGTTAATATTAGGGTTCAATTATGATTAAACGTTAATGCTAGGATTTAAGTACAACTAGGGTAAGGATTAATGTTAAGGTTAAGTTAAGATTATGATTACCATTCTAAGATAAAGTTTGAGACAAAAGTTATAATTGATTTATGTTTACTAAAACATATAATAAATTAGTATCACCATTTCTTCTATTTATACCCTTTAAAATATATTACTTAATGTATATCTTACTATATTGCAATTATTACATTAATTTACAATTCCATTAAAAATAAAAAAACATAATATATATTTATATAATTATCACCATAACATTATAATGCATTCTATAAGAAAAACATCTATCAAACTAACTAAAAAGTAAATCATATTCTTAGGAGGCACAAATTTGAAGCCAACTAAGAGACACAAATTTTAGCGGTTCCGTTAAGCTCCTTACAAAATGCATCATTTTCGTGAAATAAAAAAAATTGCCAAAAAATGATGGTGTTTTCACAAATCTGAATTTTTTTTTTGAACATTTTTAAAATTTTTTATCTTTGATACATTTTGTAGGGAACTTAGCCGGTGCCAATTTTAATTGGCTAGATTGCGAGGTCTCTATAACACCATGCCAAAGTCCAATGTGTCTTAGATGCATCCAAAGGTTTGATAAGAAAAAAACAAGAATCTCGGAAAATTACTGTACTGGTAAAGTCAAAAGGATTCGTTACTTTTTCTTCCGGGAGTAAGTGTATTTTAATAGATTTTTATAGTTAATATAAATGGGTATTTGATTTTTTGTTTTTTTAAAAATTGACTACACAAATTGTGGCAGGCAACTATTTTGAGAGTGCAAATTTCCAATATTTTGCAGGCAATTTTAGAAGGTTTGACTTGTTGCAGGTAATTCTATTCGAATGTTCAATAAACCCCTCTGTTTGTTCTTAACTATCTAGAAGTGGGCGCCTCCATATCACACTTAGTTTTTTGTTCCAGGCGCCACAAGTAAGTGGTGTGGTTTACAATATTTTATGGCAATATGAGTTTGTGATAGGGCTTGCTCCACAGCTCTCTCCTATTCTCATTTTGTTTTGGCCTTCAACGTCTTTGACACAGCTCTCTCTTTAGTTTTTAAAATTGTTGCAGGTGATCTTCCCGGTGCAGAATGTCTTGGTGCACTATCGAGTCGGATCCTGGTGAGTTTTCTATGCTCCATCCATTCTATTCATCTTACATCAATTCATACTTCATCGGATGCCTCGGTATTGAATATAGTTGTTTTGCTGCATAATAGTTTTTAGTAACAATGTCTGGCTTTCTATTTTCCACTGATCCTTCAAAAACATTGTGAAGGCCATATCACAAAAGCATTTCACAAAATTACAGCTCTTTATATATATAAACATACATATACATGCATACAAATATATACGCACACACTTCTACATGTATATATCCCTCTACATATACAGATATACACATTTATATGCATACACATAAATGCACACATCTATACACAAATATATGAATACATAAATAAACTAATATATTTGTGTGCATATGCACTGGTATACACATATAAATATATGCATATATAGATAAACTTACATATTTGTGTGTACATATATGTGGGTGTGCACATACATAAACCTACAAAGACATGTAGACATAGACACACATGTATATGTATAGGTTTAACTTTATATGCACAAACAAATATAAATATCTACGCTCCCCCCAAGTTAGAAATGGTAGGGGATTGGGGGCCACATTTTTGGAATGATTTTTTTGGCAGGCTATATTTTTTGGGACAGCAAGGGACAATCATTAAAAAGAAAAGAACTTTAAAAAAAAGAAGGAAACTTTAAAAATTCGTATGATAACATTGATAATATATTAATTTTAGACATTATAGATTCTTAACCCATAACATTAGGTTTGAATTGAGATTTCACATTAATGTTGACAAGCAAATAAAAAAAATCTAATTGCTTTCATTGTTAATGTGTATATATTATATAAAAAATATGCAGTTGCCCTAATCAACATCTAGTATACAACATCAAAACTGGAGTTTGAGTTCGACTCACCACCACTATGAGATGTTGCCTCATCCAATAGAAATCCAACCGATCCCTTATGTGCCTCCTCATCAACTTGTATGACATCTTGGGGATTAACATTTCAATGTGTGGTTAGAGTTGATTGATTCTATAGTTGCAAGGCACTATGTACTATCACCGATTTCTCTTATGGTCTTGAAGTAAGGTTGTTTTTTTTGATAAATTTAATTAAGTTGTACGAGGAATTGACAACCTGTGAAAGGAGGCAAGTGATGAGTATCCTCAACATTGGTGCATCTTTGACATGCCATATCCTTGTTGTGAATGGTTTGCTTCATTTGTCCAAGTATTCTATCAAATGTCTTAGAAATCTCTTCAAGACTACAGGAGTAATAAGTGAGATGAAGGAGCAAACATATTTACAAGTGCAAACAATGAACCACACTATGGAGCACCAATCATTGTGAAAGATATTTTCTTTTCACATTTTTCTTCAATCATGATTGCGTTTGGCCATTTACTTTATGCTATATCAGTTGCCATTAACTATAGAGGCTCTTGCACTACACACATCCTCTTTTTTCAAAATGAAGTCTCTTGCATATCTTGTATCCACGGGCTTGAGGAATTCTTTTCTCTAAAAAGTTGTGATGGCTGTAAATGAATATTAACACGTCTCTAGCTTTTGACACCATTGCCTTCACCCAATCTATCCTGCCAATAATTTTGAACGTGTTATTCAACTCATGAACACAACATGGAGTCCAAAAAATGTGCTTTCAAATATCCATCACTATCAAACTTTTTAATTCACATATGTGAGTTGAATAAATCACCACTTTTACAATATTGGAGGCCCCAACCTCTTCTATAGAATCCTTTAAAATATGAAGTTACCTTTTTTGAACAATCAATAGCTCTAACAAAATGGAAGCCAACTAAACATGTGCCAATGATATTGATGAGTGGATGATGTTTAATACCAATCCACCCATCCATGATGATAGAATAGCCATCAGTTATCCAAGTTTGTCTCATTTCGTCTATCCACACACATCAAGGAGCGTGATGCATTGGTTATGTTTTCCAAGGGGCAATTGAGGGATAAACTATAATTACATCTTTGAAATTTGTTTGAAATAGGGAGAATGTACCATATAAAATGGTATGGCATGGGCATAGAAAAATTTGGCAATGGAAGATTTAGCTACCTCTTGTGATTTTGCATTAAATAACTCCACAATATTGTAGCTCTTTTCTTTCACTTGGTAGAAGTAGAACAATCTTTTCTTGGATTCCCAACATTTGTAGTTTGGATACACTGACACACTAGGTTGCATAGTTTTTTTTAGAATTCTCTTATCTATTGCTCCCTCTCCATGTACAACCTATTCAATTTGGGCTTTTCAGCTATGGTCATTTTCTCATGACCTTTTACCTCTTGTCCATGTATGCACAAAAGATGATAATAAACTCTTGTATAGCTTCCTCTTTACACAAATGACATAACTATACTTTACTTTCCCTTGAATTATTTTGCTTGTCTTTTGTGTATGTGTGTTGCATATTGTAAAAGAGTTTTTTTTATAGATTAAATGGATCTTTTGCATAGTTTTCGAGGAGTTAAAAGACATTCAAGTGGGTTTCTTGAACTCTCAGTCCTTTCAACACTCCCACTCCTAGAAGAACCCCCAATAGTGTGTCCTATGACTCTCCCCTAATGTACTTG
Source organism: Chamaecyparis obtusa (assembly GCA_027943335.1). NCBI lineage: Eukaryota > Viridiplantae > Streptophyta > Pinopsida > Cupressales > Cupressaceae > Chamaecyparis > Chamaecyparis obtusa. The sequence goes on along the minus strand of BSBK01000451.1, from coordinate 239,748 downwards.
GCTGTTTCTTGTAAAAAATTGAAATATTTGAAATGTTTTATTTTAATTCTTAAATTTGGGGATGTGGGGATATTTCCTATCTATTCCTAACTCCTCAAAATGTTCTCCATATGGGACAAGATCAAACTAGGCAGGGGTCTTCAAGGAGCATGTATTTATGTAGATTTATGTGTAGGAAAAAGTGAAAATACCCCATTAATATACTTAAGCGATTCTAAATCCATGCAATTTAAGGCCTGAATGAATTATTGTCTTGTAATATTAGATATAAGTAAATTGAATTGGCTAAGGTAGATTAGGGCTTCCCTCGACATTGATGCAACATATATTTTGGTTGTCATGACATGAGCGAGGCTGAAATTTGGAGTTGGATAGTGAACAAACTTTTGTGATGATTGAGTTGGTAGAATTTGAGGATTTGGAGAGAGAATTGTGCTTGTGATCCAATTCAGCTAATGAGCTTCTATCTTGATAGCTTAAACTTCATCCTATGCAAGAACATATCTTCAATACCTAAGGAAGATGTTTGCTTGATGTATATTTGTGTAAGGAGAACTTGGGTTGTTAGGAAGCATTTTTGTGACTTGCCATCATAGAGGGAAAACCATTTAACTTTCTTGCTAGCAATCATGGTCTTGGATTGATTCAACAATCCGAAAAAATTGAAATAAATTGAAGTGTAGGATGTTAATAAAGATAGAATAGATTCTAATTGCTGAATTTGCAATTTATATGAGTTACTAATATGCTTCAATGTAGATATGTTGTCCTAATAGTTGATTTCCTATTATCATGATCAAAATGAACTACGATGATTCCTTCAAATACAATCCATAACACACAATTTGAAACCTTTGACATGTTGGTTGATGGGTAATGGGTATATTTTGGACAATTTGGTGCAAGATTTGGTCGAGTCTAGGGATGAGGCCACAACCGTGGTTGTGATTGTAATTTAGTCTAGGGAATTATAAATGTTTGGAAATAAGATAGGAATGTTCAAAACTAGATTACAAGGTATAATAGAGCATTGGATTCTAGTTTAGGGTTAGTGAGCCACCAAAAGAGACCAATTAATTGCTAGGACCACCTTTAAGGGATATCCACACAAAGTGACATCAAATGTGTGGGGAACTGTGTAAGGGTATGTAGTTTTCTCTACAGCTCACTCCCACTTTGTTGCATGCAAATCTAAACAAGCAAGCATTCCAAAGTAGAAATGAGTAAAATAGCAATGATAAAAAGATTATAAAGCTTATGGATTTTGATTGACTCAAACAAGTGTTCACATGTGTAAAAGCTATGCATAAATTGAGAATAAAATTAGTAATGATTGTTTTGGTCTCGGTGCACCTATGGTTCGACCTGGGAGCACCCTAGGTGTCACCCCGCTGTGCGTTGGGGGTGCACCCTGGGTTCCTTTCCAACTTTGGATTTTTTGTTCTTTTCGCAATATAGGGCCTTTATTCTTCGTTTTCTTTCCCTCCTTTTTAACTTTGGGTTTGGGTCATCGGTGCACCCATGGCGCCACCTAGGTGTGACCCCTGTGGTTCCTTTTTACTCGAAGTTGGGTTTTGTTTCTTCACTTTTTTTTACTAACCTTGTAGATCAGTGCGACTGCGAGTGCACTCAAGTTACAACCTCAATGTGCCCTGAGTGACCGAATTTTTCTTTGGAGCCTGTATTCTAGTCCCAAATACACCCTAGGTGTGACCTCGAAGTGCACTAAGTGCGTCTAGTTTGCACCCCGGACATACGCAAGGTATGACTTTGGTGCACCACGGGTGCAACGTAGGGGCACCTCGGGTGCACTCATGGTGTGACCCCAGGTCCATCCTTGGTGCACACAGGGAGCGAACCATGTGCACCCTTAGAGCATTCGAGGGGCATTCTAGGTGTGCATCGGTGCACTCAAGATGTGACCTTGGTGCACCCCGTGTGCACTTGAGTTGTAGCCTTGGGGCATTTGGGGTGCACACTAGTGCGTCCAAGGTGTGCCTCAATGCAGTGCAACCCTGTGCCTTCAGGGGTTCGCCTTGGGTGCACCCCAGGTGTGACCTCAGTCCACCTTGAGTGCTTTCGCGGTGCACCCTAGGTGTGACCCCGATGCCCCTATGGTGCACCCCTGCTCCACTCAAGGTGCAACCTTGGTGTGCAATAGGTCCGTCCCTTGTGCGCTCAAGGAATGGCCATAGTGTGCCCTAGGAGTGCCTTGGGGGGCACTCTAGGTGCATGCTAGGTGCACTCAAGTTGTGGCCTTGATGCACGACGGGTATGCTTAAGCTGTAACAATGGTGTGCCCTGGGTGCACCCAAGGTGCGACCTCAATGCACCCCGGGGGCACCTGTTATTTGCCATTGGTGCACTCAAGATGCACCCTAGATCTTGGGCATTTGGGCTACGTGCCCTCGGCACACCCTAGGCTCAACCTTGGTGTGTCTCGGGTGAGTGTGGAGGGCACCGTGGGTGTACCAAAGGAGTGACCCTAGGTGCGCTCAAGTTACGGACCTGGTGCACCCTAGGTGGCCCAGTCTTTTTTCTCTAATCCTTTTTGTTGTTTTTTTGAGTCCCGATTCTCATCTAGGTGTATCCTAGGTAACCCCTGGTGCACTCAAGATGTGACATGAAGCTCCTTAGACGCACCCAAGGTGTGGCCTCAAGGGCATCCTAGATGTGATCTTGGTGTGCCTTGGGTGCGTAAGGGGTGCTCCGGGCCGGTTCCCCTCCCTAGGTGCACTGGGTGTGCTTAAGTAACAATTGTAGTGATCCTCAATTTTGGATGGGGTGCACTCCAAGTGTGCATCAGGTGCACCCAAGGTGCAGCCCTAGTGTGCCCCAGGTGTACTCAAGCTCCAACCCTAGTGCTTTTGTGGTGCGCCCCGAGTGCCTTTGTGTACCCTTGGGGCACCAAAGGTGTGCCGGGAGCATTTGAGGTGCACACAAGGTGCGCCCTGGGTGTGTTCGGAGTGCACCCAAGTAAGGGACCTCAGGGGCACTCAAGTTTTGGGTTTTGGTCCCAGTGTGTCCCGGGTGCAACCTGAAGCACCCCAGGTGGGTGCTGTAGATGCACCAAAGGCACCTTTAAATTGTGTACTATGTAGAAGTGCCCAAATTGGATGAGCGAGAAAAATGGAATATGAAAAATTGAGGATGATACGAAATTGAGTATAGAATGTGTACCTTTTGTATACTTACCTGTGTGCCATCAAAGTGAATGAAAAGTGTATCTCTTAGATTTGGAATGAACAATATGAAACTAATGCAAATCTAAGATTAAATTGTGTACTATGTAGAAGTGCCCAAAAATGGATGAGCGAGAAAAATGGAATATGAAAAATTGAGGATGATACTAAATTGAGTATAGAATGTGTACCTTTTGTATACTTGTGTGCCATCAAAGTGAATGAAAAGTGTATCTCTTAGATTTGGAATGAACAATATGAAACTAATGCAAATCTAAGATTAAATTGTGCACTATGTAGAAGTGCCCAAAAATGGATGAGCGAGAAAAATGGAATATGAAAAATTGAGGATGATATGAAATTGAGTATAGAATGTGTACCTTTTGTATACTTACCTGTGTGCCATCAAAGTGAATGAAAAGTGTATCTCTTAGATTTGGAATGAACAATATGAAACTAATGCAAATCTAAGATCCTTATTCCAAATTAAAGTATATTGTAGATAGAGCTAACAATGCAAACCTTGGATATGTTGGATATGCTCTTGCATGCTTGATATAGAAATGTTGGGCGCATTTCAAATCAATAACACGTGCTTTTGTATTTATCATTCATTCATGAGTTGATGAAGGACTAAGGGTCGATTTATAGATTTTGATTGAAGATGTGAATAAGGAGGATTTGATCTTTGATTGATTGTTTGAGATTGATTGAGATGAGTGAAAAATCTTCATTGATTAAGAATAGTCAAGAAGAGTTATGAGGATTCCTTAGTGGGTGTTAGCAAGGAATTTGAAGGTGATAGACTAGAGTTATGTTCCTAATAGATCTTTGCTAGTTGTAGTTAGTAACCCTGGACTTAGTCTTATCAAGATAGTGATTAGATGTATTTTGGATATACTCTAAGTACTTAATCCTAAAGAAACATATTGAACACAATTTAAAGACAACATTAGATCTCTTTATTCATATATCAAGGAGCCATGTACATTCCTTATATGTCCATTGTATTCTATCTTTCTTTGTTCTATTCTCCTTAGTTCTGGTTTACCTGATCTTATCATTCTCTATCCTCTAGTGACTAGATACCCTAGCTATACTTATATCTCCTATTAGGGATCCAACCTTTGATGACATCTATTCTATCCTAGGATATCTATTATGAACTCCATCCTTATTGTTGAATATTTTGTCATTGATGTCAAAAGTTGATGAATGTTGTATAAATTTTGGAGGATTACTCAAAGTAATATAGCATTGGAATGAAATGCTTATCAAGCTGCTGATTATTCATCAGATCTTCATCAACTACTTGGTTGTCTGTTTGAGTTACTTGGCTACTTGCTTGAGTTGGTTGCTTGCTTGAGCTACTTGGTTGCATGCTTGAGTTGCTTGATCGTCTGCTTGAGCTGGTTGCTTGTCCACTTCACCTGCTTACTGGTTTATCTTGCTAGGTTAATTATTGCCATATCACCATTAAATTGGCAAAAGGTTGATTTCTTCAGAATCATAAATGTAGCGACTTCAATGATCTTTTAAATATGTTGACTAAATTTAATATTGTTTTATCCCATATATTCTCAACATTATGGAAAGCTTTAGAAATACAAATTTGGTGGTTTTATTTGAAACAATTCATTATTCTTTCTTCCTATGTTTGGTACTACGTCTTGAGATTCCTTTGTAATTTATTTTTTGTGAGGGGGGGCTCCTTTATTGCGACGGTTTTGTAACATCTTTTGGCGTCATTTTTGAATTCTGAAGATAGAGATAGTTACTTTAACTGAATCTCTTTGATGGATGCATGGTTTTAGAGATGTGTATGAGATGTATGCCAGTCTTTTGTTTTTGAGTCAAGTATGTAATAAAACTCAAGCAGATATTGGGTTGAGTGATTTTGTTTTTAAAACAGGAGTTGATGCATGGTTTCAACATATACATTACAGGTAGTGCAATGTTAACCACTCTGGGTATGATTGGGTAGTGTGTTTTTTTTGGAGATGTGCAGTGTTATTGCGGTGGCAGTTTTGAGTCAAGTGTTAGGAGTCATATAGAGTCAAGCTTAATATTTAAAAAAGTTATGGTTGGTATCAGGGATGTCATTCTAAGTTGAAGGGGTTAATTGAGTAGAGCAACGTTTTTTACTGGAGTAGGTAATGTGTGGAGCGATGATTTTGGAGTGTAGCATTTAATTTTCTTGCATTATCTAGGTGGTGTGGTCTTTGTTTGAGCAAAATTTTTGAGTATAGGAATTGGTCTTCATGTTTGTTGAGCATTTTTGTAATTTTGAAAGTCGATGATAGTAAGTGGTTTTTGTATTGATTATGGAGTTGATTTGGATGTAAGAGCTGTGCATGGTTTTTGAGTCAACTATGATTATGAAGTTGAACACAATGTTGGGAGTTTAGCTAATCAAATTTTTCTTCTGTGCTGGAGTAAACAGAACTTGATTCTTGGATGTTTGAATACTTGTAGTGCTTTACATGGGCTATCACTAATATTGATGTTGAAGCTAGACTTAGGCGTCAAATTCCTTCTGTTATTGAAGAATAAAGTGTTGCTGCTGTATCGTGTAATTCTTGCATGGTGTTTGGAGTGCTGATTATGTTCTGAAAGTGTTATTGGGTTTTGCATTTGAGTTGTTCTAAAACTGAAGTTGGTGCTTCAGCTGATCGGAGTTGGTGCTTCGAGGAGGGTTGGTGCTCTCAGTGAGTTTGTGCTCACTTATGTGATCAGGGTTGGTGCCTGTTTAGTTTATGAAAGCTATTGACGTGCTGTGGTTTTTAACCTAAAAGGATTTTCCACATGAAATTTGGTATTTCCTTGTTAATGTTTGCCCTCTATTCTATTTTTCATTTTGTGTGGTTTCATATGTTTAAAAAGTTCAAAATATTGATTCATCGCCCCTCCCCCCCCCCACCCCTATCAGTATTTTTTGTGTGCTCTTTACTTATCTCTTTGGACTGGTGTCTGTATCTCATTGTCTGACCAACATCATCCCCATGACAAAACTTTGACTTGTCCTCAAGAGTCAAGACAAATAATTGTAGTGTTTAAGTCGAGCTCTGTTGACTTAACATTGTAGAATATTGCCATCTAGTGTTTCTAATTAGATTGCTTCAGATTCCAGAATATCATCGATTTTGTATGGCCCTAGCCATCTAACCTTGAGTTTGCCTTGTTTCTTTAATTGGCTATCATAAAGAAGTACTGCATCTCTGATGTTGAATTGCTTTGCTCTCAAATTTTGGTCATGCTAGGCTTTTTGTCTTCTTTTTGTCTGCAGGTGCTCAGTTGCAATTTGTTTATTTTCATCTAGATTTTTTAATTGTTGGAGTCTTTCTTTTTTAGATTCATCATCTATAAGCCAGAGAGTAGTGCTGTCCGGAGGTTGTTGATAACAAAGTTGATAGGTAATGTGGCTTCTAAACCATAAACTAGCTCAAAAGGTGAGTGTATAGTGGCTCTTTTGTAAGTGGTTTGATAAGCCCAAAGTATTGCAGGCATTTTTATGTCCCAGTATGTCCGGTTTGAATTGCACATTTTGGTTAGGGTGGTTCCTAGGATTTTGTTTAATGCTTCACTCGCTCCATTGGCTTGTGGATGATATGGAGTGCCTCGGTTATTGGTAATTAGGAAATTACTGAAGAGTTCTTTGATGGTTTTGTCGACAAAATGCTTTCCTTGCTCACTTAATATGCTAAGGGGGCAACCTAATATGGTAATTATATTTTGGTAGAGGAATTTAACTTTTGTGTATGTGTGCAATCGTTAGTTGGTTCATCTTCCGCCCACTTAATTAAGTAATCGATTCCATTAATGATGAATCCTGCTTTTGATGCTTTGGCTTGTGGGTCTATCGGTCCAATGAAATCAATAGCCCATTTTTCAAATGGATTTGTGCAAGGATTGGTTGTAGGGGCATTTCATCCCGAGCTGTAGGTTGTCTTGTTCTTTGGTAGATGTCACGTTGTTTGGTATATTTCTTTCAATCCTTATAAATGGTTGGCCACCATAGTCTAGAAAGTAAAATTTTGCGAGCCATAGCATCCCCATTGTAATGTCTTCTGGCTATGCCTTTGTTTGCTTCCCATGGTATATTGTCTTTTTAGTGTGTGTAGACTACTCTCCTCAAGACATCTTTTCCTCTTTTGTATAAAGCCCCATCACCTAAAGTAAATGCCAGGGATTTTCTCAGCATGAGTTGTTTATCATTAGGACTCATGTCCAGTATTTCCCATTTGAAAGAAGCTCTGCCACATTGTGAAATTCCTCCGGCACTGGTAAGTCTTCATCCTCCACATCTTCTGGCTTTTCTTTGATATCAATTTTTAATAGGTAATCCAGACCTTGATTGTTTCTGGATTTGACCATTATTTTGAAATTGAACTCCTAGAATGGTAGTAGCCACCTACATATGTGCCCTTGCATAACTGGTTTATTCAAACGGAATTTCAGAGGTTCATGATCTATGTAGAAAGTAAAAGGAGTAGACAATAAATAATGTCTAAATTTGTGTAGGGCATAGACCATAGCGACAACTTCTCTCTTTGTAGTAGTATAGTTTCTTCCGCTTTGGATAGTTTTCTGCTAGCAAGGCTATCAGATGATCTTTGTTTCCTCATGGTTGGGCTAGTACAATACCTCCCGCTATTCTGAAAGCATCTACATGTACATGAAATGGTACAACCAATCTGGAAATATTAGGATAGGAGCATTTGCTATCTCCTGTTTAAGGGCATTGAAGGATAGTTGGCATTCCAGATTCCAGTCGATTGGCTTGTTTGTTTTCCGATTTTTGACCAGTTCTTCGAATGGAGCTGCTATTGTGGCATAACCTTTAATGAACTTTCTATGGTGTACGATGTATCCTAGAAATGTTTTGACTTTAGCTGTTGCCTTGGGAGGTGGTAGATTCATGATGAGAGCTATTTTCATTGGGTCTATTGTCAATCCTTCCTTACAAATAATGTGTCCTAATAATGTACCAAATGGAACTGCAAAAATGCACTTCTCTAGGTTTAGGAAAATTTACATACTTTTGCATTTTTTTAGCATTATTCGGAGTACTTGTACATGATTTTTGACTAGTCCATAGATTGTCCAGTCATCTAGGTAGACTTCCAGAAATTCATGAATAAAATCTTTGAGTGTGTATACTGTAATCCAACTGAATACTGCTGGGGCTTTTTTGAGTCCAAAAGGCTTTACTCTGTACATGGATGAACCCCATTAAGTGGAAAACGTCATTTTGGGCTGGTCATCTTCTCTTATGTGGTCTTGATGATATCTGGAAAACCCATTTGTGAATGAATAAAACTCCCTTCCTGCAACTAACTCTAAGATTTCGTCAGTAAAAGGTGTGGGAAATGGATCATGTAGGAAAGCTCTATTCAACTCTTGGAAGTCTATGCATATCTGGATTTCATGGGTCTTTTTATTTTGAATCACCATTGGGCTTATCCCTTCAAAATCTTCTACTGGTTTGATTACTCTGGCTGCCAACATTTTTGTCAAGTTTAGTCTTAACTCTTGTCTTCATATTTGGGTTTAGCCTATATGGTTTCTTCCAGATTGGTTTGGCTCTTTCTTTTAATTGTATTTTCATGGTCCCTACTTCCAATTTGATTCCTTTCTTTTTTTTAAATGTTTATAGAAATAGTTTTTCATACTCTATTAGAAGTTCAATGATGGCTCCCATAATAGCCTCATCCCAGTAGTTTCCAATTTGGCCATTTTTGGGATATTTGATTTGGTGATGTTTTCCTCTGGGAGTTTAATAGGTTGGTTGAAATAATGTATTCCTGATTCTTTTTGAAGTTCAATCTCTCTTTGGCTTTCTCCTACCTCAATATTTGTTTTGGGATCTACCTCCTCTTCTTCTATATCTATTTTATAGCATTTGTTTTGTACCGGCTATGCTTGTTTGTCCAACTAGTTGACTACCTTCCACTCCATAGCTCCAGGGTGGTGGGTTGGGTATCAAATATATGTTTTCTGGTATTGGTTTGAAGATGATTTTTTTAGCCTTGAGGAGTATGTTCTAGATTTGTTCATTATCATCCTGGATAGAAAATGTATGATTAAAATTTCAACAAACTATATCCCAGTCTTTTGTTTCTGCTTGTCTTTTCTGATTGATGTATCAGGTTTGGACCACTAGTGTCAAGGTCCAATAAAGAAGTTGTATATACAGTTAGAAGTTATATTCCTTATTTTGAGTCCAGGTGAGTACACAATTGTAGAGGTGATCCTCTGGGTAGATGGTTCCTTCGTATTTGGGGATCTCTAGATACTCTTCTTCCTATTGTATGTATTGCGCTTCATAAGAATTGTGAAAGCAGGCCAAGACAAGATGTTATGCTTGTGGGTATTCCACTAACACGTGGCAGTGCAAATTAATGCAGCCTGTAGAGCAACCATCTGTTCTATCTAATGGAAAGGTCCTCTCTATGGCTTTAATGTATTCCATAACGTTCACAACACCAGTGAATTGTGGTAATTTATTGTGTGAAATGCCTTGTTTGATGTTCTTCATCTCCAGTGTATCTTCAGTTTCCTTAGGTTTGGTATTAGCTGTTAGGCCCACTGCTATACTGGGAGGGGGAGGGGGGAGGGGCGAATCAGTATAACTAACTAATCCTAAAATTCAAACTTAGTTAACAACTTGAATTCAAATAACACAAGTACACAATATGTATGTGATTTCTAAATAGATTGTTTTGTATAAATAATCTTTTACAAATTGTAGAGGCACCGACCCCTGATTCAACTTAGATGCATTGATCCCTCTTTCAACTCAGAGGCACCAACCCTTCATTCAACTTATATCTGCTATAAATGCTTTTCAAAAATCTGCTATAATGTCTTCCTCAAATCTGCTAAGAAGTCTTCCACTAATCTCTTACAAGATGAGCATAATAACCTCTCACAAATTCTGCAATATTCCTCTTATTTATTTCTCCACAACCTTGCAATGATCTTCAATAATGCATTCTCTTAATCTAGTGTGTGTGTGTGTGTGATTGTCTTCACACAACACACCACACACACTTTCTATCTCTCAATCAATCTTTGTTTTATATCTTTTCTTACATCCTTTCAAGAATGGATGCATTCCTTAGTCACATCTTCTCATCGAATAGACACTTCAATAAATAACATCTTTTAATAAATACCATTTACTAATCTCACCAAAACATGTCTCTATTAATTAAATTGCATCTTTTGTAAACACTAATCGCTGTCATTGAATTCATATAATCACTACTGTCTTATTAAGATAGCATCACATCTCATATACAAATTGAACTATTAACAAATATGAATCACACCCTTTCCATCTGAGTACGTGGCACATTCCTTTGCTGATTTGTTTCTTAGTTTGACTTACACGGGCATGAAGCCGCATGTATTCACCATCAGAATCACTGAAGTATTTTCTTAGATTACTGCATACTTAATACACCTCTGAATTGTAAAACCTGAACGTAGCATCTTTTCCTTCTGCTATTAACATAAACAACTTTATATTGCTGGCTCCTCTCTTCATGCCATCGGGTCTCAAGAGTCTCACAGCATAAGTGAGGAATGGGAAGTCGCTATAAACAGCAAAGTCTCCACCAATCTTTTAATTCAGCTTATAATTGAATCCTTCAAATTTCTGTTCTGTTGGCATGCATAGCCTGTATTACCCATCAAAGAGTCCCAACACTTCACAAATCGCTGCATATGATTTTCATCAAAAACATATCGATCACTTTTTGCCTTAACTTTCTCTTAATCTATCAATCACTTTCTTTCTCTAATACCAAGCGCTTGCTACTACTTATATTTAGATGAGATCGCTGCCACCACTTTTTTATACTTTTTAATGCCTTAACTGCCGTTACCTTATATCTGTTCATATTGTCCTGTATTACTGTCTTTATTATTTGCTCTATCAGTGCATTGCTACTTACTGAATCATTATAAGGTATGCTGAGTATAGTTCAATGTTTATTGCTATCTTTAATATGGATGGCAATATGCAAGGTCCACAACTCTTTGACATCAATGACAATGTCTCAACAATCTCCCCCTTTTTCATTGATGTCTACTTTTTAAGGAAATGATCTTGAATTCACAATGCTCCCCCTTAGTCTAATGCTCCCCCTTATTCCAATCTCTCCCCCTTTGACATCAATGGCAAAGGGTATGATAATGAAAGAAATCCCCCTTACTTCTACGAAGAATAGGATTGCACCCTTGGTTTCTTTTGGTAGAGGTTTTGTGAATATATCAGCAACTTGTTCTTTAGTAGTCACATATTCCATCTTTACCTATTGTTCAACAACTTGTTCTCTCAATAAAAGATACTTGATAGGAATGTGTTTTGTCCTTTAGTGCATTACAGGATTTTTGATATATTGGTGGCACTTGTGTTATCACACGATATAGATATTGCGTGATCATATTCCACCTTGATGTCCTTCAAAGTTTGGCAGATCCAAAGTGCTTGATTACCGCATAAGGCTGCTGCTATGTACTCTTCTTCAGCAGTAGATAGGGAGATTGAGGCATGTTTCTTACTTAACCTTTAAACAAGGCTATTTCATACAAAGAATGCATTGCTAGTTGTGCTTTTCTTGTCATTTATACTACCTGCCCAATCAGCATGTGTATGCTTTGAGGGTGAAGTCTTCACTTCTAGGATACCATAAGCCAAAGTCCAAAGTCCCTTTCTAAGTGCTTGAAGATTCCTTTCACTGCTTGACCATGTGTTTCTTTGGGGGCTGCTTGAAATCTTGCCACACCTCCAACTTCTTGCATAATATCTGGCCTTGAGGGTGTTAGAAAGAGTAAACCTCATATCATTGATCAGTAAAGAGTTTGGTTTGCTTCAGGAGTGTCATCATCTTTGCTTAATTTACACCCTATAACCATTGGTGTACTTACAGGATTGCATTCTTCCATCTTAAACCTTCTCAACATTTCCATAGCATATTTGTTTGTGAAATAAAAATTCCATCTTTAAATTGAGCCACTTGTAATCCTAAGAAGAAGGATAGTCCAACATGGACATCTCAAATTCTTGTTGCATTTTTGAGCAAAGTCTTGACACATACTCTTTTTTCTTCCTTGAAAGATGATATCATCTACGTGTACATAAAATCTAATTTAAAAGCCCATTCATAAAAGCTGATTTAACATCCATTTGGTACACTTCAAAATTTTTGTAGCAAGCATACGCTAAAAACATCCTAATAGCCTCTAATTGTGCAACTGGGGCGAATGTTTCTTCAAAGTCAACTCCTTCCATCTGTGCATATCCTTTTCACACCAACCTTGCTTTATTTCTCACTACTTGACCATCTTCATTCAATTTGTTTTTGAAAACCCATTTGGTGCCTTTCACGTTCCTGTCCTTGGGTCTTGGGACAAGTTCCCAAGTTTCATTCTTCTCTATTTGGTTTAGTTCATCCTTCATGGCTTCTATCCAATGTGGGTCTTGGCTAGCTTCCTTGAGATCTTTAGGTTCAGTTTTGGAAAGTAATGCCATGTGATTTGGTGTGGTTGCTAATCTTCTCCTTGTCTGAATTTATGTATTCATGTCACCAAAAACTAACTCTTCTGGATGGTTTTTTTGAACAAATTTTGAAGGGGTTTTGGGTGCCTTCATTGGTGTAGAAGTCTTCTCATTTTCATCTTCCTCTTTGCTGCTATTTTCATCAACATGAACATTTCTACTTTAATATCCCTTCATCGGCTCGTGTCGAATTTCCTTAAATTTTCTTCATCCCTTCTTATGGAACACTTACTACCAAATATTTTGAAGTATTTCACAGTGACAGCCATTCCTTTCCACGATTCATATGGAGTCTTAGCATGATTGACTCTTATTTGTGCTCTATTCAGGATATAAACTGCCGTATGTACTGCCTCTCTCCATAATGACATTGATGAATTAGACTCATCTAACATGGTCCTTGCCATTTCTTGAACGGTCCTATTATTTCTTTCCAACACTTTATTTTGTTGTGGTGTCCTAGCAGATGAAAATTGTTTCCTAATTCCATGGTTTTCACAAAATTCCTCAAATTCTTTTGATGTGAACTCACCCCCTTTGTCTGATCTTAAGCATTTTATCTTCAATCTGGTTTCATTTTCAACTAAGGCTTTGAATATCTTAAACTTTTCTAATGCGTCGGACTTTTCCATTAATAAGGTGACCCAAGTAAATCTAGAATTGTCATCAATTAACAACATGAAATATCTTTCACCATATATACTTTTGGTATGAGTTGGCCCACAAAGATCCATGTGGATGAGCTCTAATGGGTTGGATGCATATTTTTCATTTTATTTGAATGTGGCTCTTGTTTGTTTTCCAAGTTGGCAATGTTTGCAAGTAGTATTTGAAGGTTTAGAGATTTTAGGCATATCCCTCACAGCTTGTGTATTGCTAATTTTGACTAGATTGTCAAAATTAATGTGCCCCAATCTTTTGTGCCACAACCACCCTTCATCTTCTTTTGTCATAGGGCATTTCTTGCCTCTTTTTTCACTCAGGATGTAAAGATTATTGGACCTGCCTGGTTCTGCTATGATTTCTCCTTCTTTCTTGACTTGGCATCCTCTTTCATGGAATTCAAGAGTATGACCTTGATCGCGGAGTTGGTTAACACTCAAAAGATTGTGTTTTAGGTCTTTTACATGTAGTACATTGCTTATTTCAGTTTTTCCATTGTCAAGACTTATGGTTCCTTTGCTTCATTATTTGATGGAATTAACTACGCGTTTTGGAGTTTGAGAATGGAAACATTTATAAGCTCCTTGGGATATGATGTCTGGCAAGCAGTAGTGAATATATAAAGCTCCAAATCCCCCTTTATATGCAGCAGCAAAGCAAGCATATGAGAACAATGCCAAAGCAAAAAATGCAATTTTGTGCGGATTAATTGAACCAGAACTTGTAAAAGTAATGCACTGTCAATCGGCAAAAGAAGTTTGGGACAAATTGAAAAACATCTATGAGGGAGACACTAAGATGAAAAAGGCAAAACTTCAAAGCCATAGAAGAGAATTTGGAAGCCTCAAAATGATGGATGAGGAGAACATTGCAGCATTCTTTGTTCGAGTTAACAAGGTAGTCAATACAATACAAGGTCTAGGAGAAGAAATAGATGAACCAGTAATAATTCAAAAAAATTAAGATCACTTCCCAATAGACATGATCCTAAAGTCTCTGCAATAGAAGAGATGGACTTGGACCAGCTACCTTTGGATGAGCTACATGGAACTCTTACAGCCTATGAAATGAGAACTAGAAAAAAAGATTCATCAACAGGGGAATCAGCATTCAAAGCAACAAGGAAATTGAAGAACAAGGAACCTTCATTAAGCAAAAGCTCCGATGAAGACACTGACAAAGAAGAAGCTCTTTTTGTTCAAAAGATGAGAAGAAAGAACAAAGGGAAATTACCCTTTAAATATTTCAACAATGGGAAAGTTGGACACTTCATTAAAAATTGTCCATACCTAAAAGAAAGTGACAACAGTGATGAAGAAGAGCCTTCCCCTAAAAGAGAAAATAAGTTCAAATATGATAAGAACAAGAGAAGGAATAATGGATACAAAAAGAGTCTTTATGCATATAGGGACAACAGCTCCTCCGAGGAGAGTGATTCGGATGATTATACGGAAGAAATGTTGTTCATGGCCTTGGAAATAGAAGGAACTTCAAAACTTAATAACAACGCAAATTTCTCACACGAAGAAGAAAATACCGAGCCATTTCAGAAAGTGATGGTGAGTATGGCTTTGAAGAAGAGCTCCACCGAGCTATAGATGAAATAGATACACTAAGAAAGAAGGTTCAAAAATACAAACGCTTGTTTCAAGAAGAATGCTTGAAAACCAAAACCTTTGAAGAAACAGAAAAACAGATCAGCAACTTGAAGTTTCAGATTGACGAAACAAAGAAAGTAGAAGAAGAGTTCAGGATTTAGTTAAAGGCAAAAGAGGAATCCTACAAACAACTTGAAACTCAAGTAGCTTCCTTAAAAGATGAATTATAAAGAACATTCTTCAAACTGAAAAACAACCTAAAGTTTGAGAAAATTTCAGAAATCTTGAATGATATTATTAACAGCCAAAGGTCAACATCTAATAAAATAGGGCTAGGATTTGAAGAAGGGACAAAAAGCTATGCTGATGCACTCAAAGGATTCATCAGGGGAGAAGCACTTACAAAATCAGAAGAAGTAGAAAAGTATGTGGAAGTTACGATAAAACCTGTAAACACCAAAGAAGCTAAGAAGAATCAAGGTTCTGTTGATGTGAGTTTTGTTCCACTACAACATGCAGAATCAAATATCCAATACTTCGAGGAGAAACATCAAACGCTCAATCCTCTCTTGATATAAGGTCATCTCTCATGCTAAGCTTGCAATGTAAGATCATGAAATGACTTCAAGGTTCCTTCAACTGTGGATACCCACTCAATGAAATGATGTGATATGCTGGTAAACACTTGGGGACTTACGCTATTTCTCAAGATTTGTAAATGCACTTCTAATGATATGGCTTCACAATGTGCAATGACAATATTGTTTTTAGTTTTCAACTCTTGACTTCTCAACTTACTTGAACTTAATTTGTATCTCTACTCCTAAGTATGAATGCAAGGAATCGTAGATGACTTGGACTCTACTAGATGTAGCTTAATCAATGTCTCCACCCGCCTAGTGCAAACTTCTAAGGTATACTTAAAGATTTTCAAATCAATGTTTCCTCCTTAATCACATCAAATGGATGCAACTAAAGATTCAACACTAATTGAAGTTCAGTATTATCATTTATCGGCTAACCACGCAAGGCACTCTTACAATCCACAGGAAGCTAGTGGCCCGGATTTGTTCGAGTCATGCAAGTGAACATCCACAACTACTTTCATTCAACTAGACTACATGAAGTAAATTCTATTCTACTTTATCTCAACAACTTAAAATGAAAAGCAACTTTGAAATGAAATCTATTCTAAATGAGGATGGAGGTAACCATGCAATAACACAAACTTGATCACAACTTTCACCATGCAAAACACAATAATGATGAGTAGAGCAAATTTGGCATTATTCTTGCAACAATTCTCCAACATAATCCTTTACAAATGAGAGGAACATTCATTATAGAGGGAGCTCAAATACAATGGACGACCAAGATTAAATCAGAATCAATGGCCCAGATTGAATCCTACAAACCCTAATTAGGGTTACAACCCATTCGACTAATGGGAATCAAGTATCCCAAAAATAGACCAATAGCAAAATTACATAAGAGTAACAACCAACTAGAGGGCACCACAAATGTGGGCCAATTAAAATTAAGCACCTAGACAACTAACCAATGAGAAAATAGCCTAGCACATAGGCTTACATCAAATTATCATCTAAAATAATGTTTCCTTTATCTCTTTCTTTCTTTGCTAATTCGATGAACCTGGACACCATGCTGTTGATTTCACTCATTGGAGGTGTAGGTGTGTGTTCGAATCTTCCTTTCAGGTAAGTTCATTTCAATTCTGGCTGCAACAATTGTCTTTTTCCTTTTAGTTGCATTGTCTCCTGTTGAAGTCAGGAGAAGTCTAAGAGATGAGACACATTCCATGAACTCTCTTTTGATGATACCATTCTCCCCATCGTTGAAAGATCTCAATCATTCACTCAGGATTTCCAAATTCATGTTTTCCTCGCTCAGCTCTTCGAAGTTGAAGGCAATTCTTGTTGCACTTAAAGTATTTACGATTATATTGTGGACGGAAACATCAAGATGAGCAGTAGTATTCCTTATCCTTTCCAAACTTCCAGCCTATAAACTAGAGCAAAGTACCATGCTTCTATGTTGTCCCTCTCTCTTGCCTTAATCACCTTGCCCTTCATCAGTAATCGCTCAGGAGTATCTACCATAGCCTGTAGTTGGGGTATAGTTTTATCTTTGATAGGCAAAAACTCATTCCAAAGATTGATGAAAGCATAAAAGCTGGCCTTGAGTGTCGTGAGTGTGTGAAACTGCTCTACAAATCTTTGGAGGATTGCTAACCCTTCTTGCACAATTCCATCCATCCAAGATCGAGTCTCCTGAAGTGAAATCCTTGTACTCTTAATACTGTCAATATCTCCTCTCTCAAGAGCGAGCGATGGTGTAACTGTGTGATCAATCTGTTGGATTGGTCTGTAGGCATTCGTGCAAAATGCTATCAACCTCTGGTTCTCTTCTTTGTACTTGTTCTTTTCCTCAATTTCTCTGTCCATTCTCCTTTGCACAACTCTGATAGCATTCTGAACCTCTTCATACTCTATATCTTTCGTAGTGGTTACCAGCTCATGCTCAACTATCTCATAATCTTGGATTTGAATTTTGTCTCGTCTTATTCACCTTAGGGATAGCAATTTGGACTCTACGAGTCCCTTAATCATCTCTTATTACCTTCTCCATTCTCCCTGTAGGTTGAGTCTCTTACTCTTCCTGTTGTATAAGATCTTCAATGTTCTCAACTGGTCCTGTCTCAACAACATTTTGCTCGCCTTGCATCATAGCCCATAACCAATTAGGTGCTGTGCATCCTCCCAACTCTGGATGAGGCTCTTTTCTACTTTGATTCTCAACTGGGAGGACTGCAACATTTTCATTAGGAGGCGAAATCTGTCCATCCTGAGGGGAATCCTTAATATCAACCATCTCATCATTGTTGCCATTTGATGAGGAAGGCATTCCTTCTGCCTCAGAGGCACTCAATGTTGAATATCCTGAAGAACTCTTGCTTACGCCATCCTCGGATTTAGAAGAGATCTCCTGATGTACCTCCTTGCCTTTAGGTGGCATAGTCCTTTCCCGCTTTAGACGGAGGAGCGGTCTGCTTTTGTCTCTTTGCTTGTGGCTCCTCAATATTGATCCCCTTTTCCTTCGAATTCCTACTTGGTGGAGCCTTTGTAGTGTACTTTCTTTTCTTGCTAGGTTCATCTTGCTGCCCACTTGATGGTGGAGGTTGTTCCGACAATTCCTCTTCAATTTCTTCAACCTCCTTTTATCATATGTGAAGGGCATGTTGGCATTACTGATGAGGATGCAACTGGTAAAGAGACCACTGGTATTAATCAGTAGTGTTGTCATTGATGTCTATGCTAACAATGTCCAAATGCTAGGATATCGAAGACATAGTGATGAGTTGGTAACCGGTGAAGACAATGACCGGTAAAGTAAATTGACCAGTAAAGTAAACGACTGTAGTAGTGATCGGTATAGACAGAGAGCGGAGAAGTGACTGGTGAAGACAAAGACGAGAACACTGCATAAGGAAAGGTGTAAACCGGTCACGAGTGATCGATGAGATATCATTGAGACCACTGAAAGACATAGTTGACAAACAGTGAAGAGACTCTTCTACCGAGATTTGTTACACGGATCACGCAAGATTTTCTGTTAAGGAAAAGACCGGTAAAAGTCACAGTTGAAGGCTGCTGAGGAGATTCTTTTGCTGTGATTTATTGCACAAATCATGGAGGAATTTCTTCTAAGGGAAAGTATGTGACACACATCTAATGTTTCCTTTACAAGACTGAAACACGACTGAATGACGGATTCATGGCGGATCTTCTATTAAGGGAAAGCTTGTGTCATGCATCTGTTGTTTCCTCTCATGACTGAAACACGACTAGATGGTGGATCAAAAGGAGATCTTCACGGAGATCACAACGGCAAAGGGCGGAAAGATCTTTCGTAATTTGATTTGAGTGACATGCGTATCTTTCTCCTTCTATACAGGTTGTCCCACGCTCTACAGAAAGTGTATTTATTCTTCAGTTAGCGAAGTAAATCATTTGCCTTCATTCTGCCAAGAAGAAAGAGTGAAACTGTACGTTGATCAAAGCTACTATAAGGGTAAAGGAGAAGAGAAGAAGAAAAAGAGAAGAGTGTGCAGGGAAGCACAATAACCTAAAGAGAGCATATCTGTGGTGCCCGGTGATGACTCTCAGTGAATGAAACGGTGATCTTATCAGGCTCTGCAAAGCCATTTCCAAGGATCAACCTCTTTATTGATCTCTAACAATTGCAATAGTTAGGTCCTAGTATTTGGGTGGACATTAACAGGTCCCTTGTATCAAATCCCTTAATCCAGTGACATCTAGTAGATGTTCTAAAGTCCTCTGACAAGGTAGGCTTTAACATGCCTTATTCTAAATCCCTTAAGTGGGTTGCATCTAACAGTGCATTTGCAATCCCTTAACAAGGAAGGCTTTTCACAGGGCACACTTCATAAGAGTGCAAAATTTATGAGTTCCTACTCACATTGTGGTTTTCTCCCATTTTGGGTTTCCACACGATATATCTGGTGTTCTATGCTGCTGTGTTTTTATGTTGATTATTTCTTTTATAGGATTCGATTTGCATTTAGTAATAGTCAATAGATCTAAGAGTGTCTTCAAATTTTAGTGGGTGCTGATTCACCCCTCCCCTCTCAGCACCAGTTGGGACCAACAATTGGTATCAGAGCCATGTCCTATTTCTGAGCTGCTTAACCACAACAAGGAAAAGATCATAATGATGAGAAAGGAAGGACCCAAGTTCTCTAAGGAAAACTTCGGTCTGTGGTGCAACAAAATGAAGCTGTACATGAAGACTATGGGAGATCAGTTTTGGAACCATGTCATCGCAGAGTACAACGAACCTATTGGTACCTTGACGGCTGATCAACTGAAGGTTAGAAGTGAACACACTGCTACTATGAACATGATAGCCAACACGTTGCCTGATAACGTGTATGTAGAGATTGAAAATCTAACTACAACTTTCAAAATGTGACCAAAACTACAAACTGTGTATGGAGGCAACCCACATGTCCAAAGAGAAAAGGTAGAAAGCCTCAAAGGCAAATATGATGACATGAAGATGAATGAAGGTGAAGACATTGAGCACTACGACAACAAAATAAAAGAAGTGATGAACTCCATTAAAAGCGGTGGAGGAACACTGAATGAGGAAGATGTGATAAGCAAGATACTAAGGACATTGCGACCATAGTATGCTATTAAGATCTCAGCTATACAAGAGCTCAGATGAGTGAGCACATCACAAGTCACCCTTGACTCTCTAATTGGCAAGTTAACTGCTTTTGAATTAAGCAATTATGATAATAACTTACCTATGATAGATGCTGCTTTTAAGTCTTCTGTGATTGTTGCTTCCACTAAGAAAGGAAGAGAGACCAATAATAGTTTTGCCGAGAGATCTGGTCATTTCCTTGACAATCTACTCTCAAAAGAACAAGAATAGGATGAGTTTGAAGCACTCATCGCAAGGAGATTTCCCAGAGGAAAAGGGAAGTATAAAGGGGAACTTCCTTTGAAATGTTTTTCATGTAATAAGATAGGATACATTGCGGCTAGATGTCCTGAAAATGAAAATAAAGAAAAGTTCAACCAATTCAAGAATAAAGGAAAGGAGTGCTACCTTGCTGAGGAAGGTGTCACTGACAACGAATTTGAGGAATCGGGAGATGATGAAATTGCCTTTGTGGCAATAAAGGAAGAAAGCACAGTGATAAGTGAAATGGCACTTATCTCCAGCTCCCACCAATGTGAGGAATGGATCATTGACAGTGGATGCACTCACCACATGACTGGTGACAAAAATAAGTTCATCAACTTGAAGCTTAGTAATGGCGGATCAGTGACATTCGGAAACAATGCTCCCTGTGCTATTAGAGGTAAAGGCTCAATAGCACATGGTAATGAAGCTGTTAGTGATGATGTGTACTGGGTAGGACTTATGTACAACCTAATGAGTGTGGCTCAACTTAACAACAAAGGATACCGGTTAGAGTTTGGCAAGGATCATGTATTGTCAAGAATCAATCAGGAGCACAAGTTGCCGCCGGTAGATAGAGCAAAGGGAATATGTTCTACCTAAACTCAACTGAGGGGGCTTGCCTTATGACAACAACAAAAGAGAAAATAAAGAAAACTTGCCTTATGACAAAAGATGACAATAGCTGGTTGTGGCACAAAAGACTTTGCCACATAAATTTTGACAGCATAGTCAAAGTGAGTAGGAAGAAGTCAGTCAGAGGGCTTCCTGACATCATAAAGCCAGACAAGGCCATGTGCAAAGAATGTCAGTTGGGTAAACTGATAGGGACAAGCTTCAACAACAAGTCTTACTTTGCCGAGAATGTACTGGATCTTGTTCACACAGATCTTTGTGGACCAATGAGGACGAAGAGCTACTATGGAGACAGGTATTTTATGCTCTTTGTAGATGATTTTTCAAGGATGATGTGGACGCTATTCCTAAAAGAAAAATCAGAGGCCTTCCATATGTTTAAAATCTACAAGGCCCGAGTGGAGGAGACCGGCAAGAACCTAAAGTGTCTAAGGTCGGGCAGAGGAGGTGAGTACACCTCTCAAGAGTTTATTAACTACTGTGAAGAACAGGGGATAGAAAGGCAAATGTCTGCACCAAGAACCCCTCAACAAAATGGAGTTGCTGAAAGAAGAAACAAGACTCTGGTAGACTGTGCAAGGACTCTAATGATTCAAAAGGATCTACCTCATCACTTCTGGAGAGAAACAATCAGCACCGCTGTATATACATTGAATCGGGTTCAAGTCAAGAAAGGAACCGGTAAAACTCCATATGAGTTATGGTTTGGTCATACTCCCAGTGTAAGCTATTTCAGAGTATTGGAAGCAATTGTTACATCAAGAGAGATGTTTACTTTGGCAAGTTTGAGCCAAAGAGTGATGAAGGCGTATTTTTGGGTTACTCCACCAAAAGTAAAGCCTACTAGTGTCTGAACAAAACGACAGGAAAGTGTAGATTACAAATGTGAAGATAGATGAGCATTTAGAGCAGAGTGATAACATTAGTCAAAATGAATCTGACAATCACCAAGGTTATGACGTCAATGACCAAATAGAATTCAATGAAATAATAATCATTGATGAAGGAGAATAGGTCAATAGACTCATGGAACAAGGTAATGTACTTGAGCAAGGAAGGGATCAAAACATTAGACCAATTGAAGAAGATGAACAAGAAGATGTTCATGATCTTGCTAGAAGTGCGACTCAACCAGAAAGAGAAGATTGGGATCACCGACCAGTTCTACCAAGGTATGTCACCTATCACTCCACTGATAATATTATTGGTGACAAATGCAATAACATTTTAACCAGAAGAAGGGCTAGAGAAAGTACTTGTCTACTTTCCAACATAGAGCCTAAAACTACTAGAGAAGCTTTGGAGGATGACAACTGGGTCAAAGCAATGGAAGAGGAGCTAGAGCAAATAGTAAAGAATGAAACATGGACTCTTTTACCCAGAGCTGAGGACAAGAATGTGTTGATGTCAGTTTTGTACCACTACATAACATATAGCAATTGAATACTTGATATAGCATACCAAACACTCAACCCTCTCTTGAAAAGTATATACTCATGAAGAACACGAGAATACTCCAAGGTTCCTTACACCTGTGGATACTAACTCAGTTATATTAATGTGATTTGTTGGTTAATCACGTCGGCGGGCTTACGTTGTTCGTTCAAGGATGTCAAATTCTCGTTATGATGATGATGGGATCTAGCTTTGCAATGTATACTCAATTGACTTTCTTCCTTTTATATCACTTCCAACTTTGCTCCTCAAAACACTAACTACTAGATTACTTCTTGCTTCTTTACTACTACTCCTATGGAATGGGAAGATTAGCAAATGGACGGGGATCAACCTAATGAATGCTTGCCAATGGCGTTACCTCCATAGATGCAATGATTCAAGGTGAATGAGACTAGATTACCACACAAGGCTCCTTAACAAGGAGCTAAGATGCTAGTGGCCTAGTATATAGATCCCTATCAAACATTTACCAATATCACCATACAACTAGCCATCTACTTCTATTCTTACTTTAACAACTTGAAATGAAATCCTACTTTAATTTGAGAGATGAGAAGAAACATGCAATACACCAAAATGATCATGTATATCCACCATGTAAACCACAACAATGAATAGAGAACAGTTTTGATAGTATTTTGGCAACAATTCTCCAACATAACTCTTTTTACAAATGAGAACAAATGGCCTTATATAGAAGCTCAAAATTACGAGTGGCCAAGATTACAGGGCAAAATCAAGGGCCAAGATTAAACCTTACAAACCCTAATTAGGGTTACCATCTTTCAACCAATTACATGAGGGCACCAACTTTTTGGGCCAATGAGAAAATTACAATAATTTGTCAACCAATGAGAACATAGGACACTTGGCATGATTTGATTGCATGCACATGAAATTGCCACCTCATCAACCTTATAAATTTATTTAATCCTTGAGATGAGGTGAAGCCTTGGATGCTTGAGCTCGTCCTTAGAAACTTTCTCATCACCACTTGAACTTGCTTGTACTTGATGTCCCGACCTTGAAAGGGTGAGATCTCTATGCACTTGGGGTAATCTTGCCTTGGCCTCGGTGGCTTGCCTGGATGTGAACCTCTTTGCAATTTGAGAGCCTCGCTCTTGGCCACCGCCTTGAAATTGAACTTGACCCCCTTCAACCTTTCGTCTTGCTTTCCTTTTTCATTATCCTTGCCTTCCTTAACCTTCATGGCCTTCATGGTCTTCTCCAACCTTCCTACTCGAATTTGGTTTGCATGCACGCCCCTCTGCTTCAATTCTCTTGGGTTTTGGGGATACTTGCCTTGGCCATACCTGCTGCAAGGCCCACAAATCTAACCAAACTAGCTTGCACGAATAGCCAAGCCTTGCCTAGCCTCAAATATCTTCAAATCTCTTCCAATTTGCAATGAAACCTGCCTTCTTACTAATGTTTTCCTCTTTGGCTAACCCTTGAATGCCTTCAACTGTTCGGACTGCCACAACCTCGCCCCTTGGCATAAGCGTCTGCCTCAACCATAGTGGTGCAGTGCATCTCCCCAAAATTGGATTTGGTTCGACTAGCAAAGCATTACTAATAGTCTTGCAATCAAATAGAAGAGGTAGGACCCCATCTAGAATTGTTTATGATTTTGCACTATCCTAAGTTGCAACTCTAAATTTTCACTTATAATTCTAGCCCAATCAAACTCTCTTTTCCATTTTCAATTCTTTCAATAAAATAATACATCCAAGAATCAAACTGTGTACCTTGAGTGGAGCCCATGACCCGGTTGAGAAGCACAATAAGGTCGCCATACTCTGATTTGAAATCTGACTTAGTGAGCCTTGATGACTTGGTGACTCCCTTCTTGCCTTCGTGCAACCAATTCTGCTTTAGTAGAGCAAGGTAGGCATCCTGACTGTCTTGAAAGAACCTGGCCGCTTGATCCATCAACATTATTATGATGCCCTTTTGCTGGGGTATACTGAACACTTCCTTGTACAATTCCACACTTACTGATCTTCTTTGCCATAGAGGACTGGCCCCCTTTCAACCTATCTCTTAATTGTATCATGTCCATGGTGCCGATGTTGATGTTACCGACTTGCTTCAATTTTGAGAAGAAGGTGGTCTTGGGCATCATGTCTTCCTTATCTTTCTTGGTATTCATTCCCTTTGGGTTCTTGCTTGCACTAGCATCTGCCATCCTAAACACTTATTTTTGCCCCTTCTTTCTACAGTGAGGTGGGACTACACTTATCTTTGCCCCTCCTTCCTAGGGATGAACAAACATATTTCTGCCTCGCCAAAGCCTATCACACTACACTTATCTCTGCCTCCCCGCCTAGGGATGGGACTACCACTTTTTTCCGCCTCTTCGAAAACTTATGAGATGGACTACACTTATATCTCCCAACTTCTTTCCTAGGGGTGGGACTATCACTTATATCTCCTTTCTCCAAATCCTAAACGGAACTACACTTATATCTCCCAACTTCAAGCCCTAATGAGATGATGAGGTGATGGATGGATGATGCAAGCAAGAAATGGAGGGAAGAACCAATCAAGAATAGGAAAGAAATCTGCTTTATGAACTAGTCTTCACTCTAAATCATGAAGATCGTCTTCTACACCAAACAACCAATACCAAAGAAGAAAGATAACAATTAAGAAAATAGTTCACTCACCAATTTTTATAAATTTTCTTCTTTAAATTGGTAGGCCCTCTTGACAAATCTGCAAGCCTGGGCACAAACTGTGGTCTCCTCTTATCCAATAGCAATCTCTTTTTCAATTCGTAGCCTCTTTAACTAGCAGGCTTGCTATGACAACTTCGTAGCCTCCTTCAAACTCTGTTCTTCTTCACCATTTCGCTGCCTTTCACTATGCTTATAAGTTTTTGGCTCCTCCTCGAAACAAGTTCGCTGCTCTTCCAAACTCAAGACAATGTCGCTGCCCTCTCAAACTCTGCTCTTCTTCCTCCAATTCATGGCCTTCTCGTCAAATAGCAGGCCCTAAACCATTTCGCAGGCCTCTCTCTAATCAAATAGCAGGTCCTAAACCATTTCGCAGGTCTCTCTCTAATCAAATAGCAGGTCTCCTCACTGATTTACAACCTTCACTGCCTTCTCAAATCAAATTCGCTGCTTGCTATATGCTTATAATTTCGCTCCCTGCTTAGACAACTTTCGCTGCCTCTTCCCAAACTCAATGTCGCTGCCTGCTAACTAAGTTCGCTGCCTTGATAGAGGAAGGAATGGTGTGAGAGAGAGGAGGAGAGGAGCGGCCTCTTATACAAAGCTTTTCCCCCCAACATGAGTGCCGACCTGCAAAAGAAGAACAATTTCGCAATTAAATGCCAATACAAGGGGGCCGACCTGGCTAAAAATATTGAATTTGTACTAATTGCCACATTAAATTACTAATCAAACCCAGATTTTTGAATTAAATGGGCCACACGCCATATAAAAGGGGCCCTGTTTTTTTATTTTTTATGCCATCCGCCACATATGATCAATCGAACTCAGCTATTATAATATCCTTACTTCAAAAGCATCCTGGATAGAGCCCCGCTGCCAGTCAGGCGTCCATAGCCCCGACGGAGTTATCGTATTGGCACCACAATCATGGTTCTACCTTTAGTGACCACTTAGTAGCACCAGTAGAGATGATCGCACGCCTTTTAAAGCCAAATTTTCATCCTTATTTTCACTTTGATATTGCTTTTCATCTTGCACCTTTTCATTTTTTCTCTTTTTCTCATAATATTTCTTTCTTTTCTCTTTTCAATCTTTTGTTTGGCTTGTAGGCAATGAAGCCCGCGGAGGGTTTGGAAGACCACAGTGGCGCTGAAGCAGGTGTATGATTTTCACTAAGTCCATCTTCACTTCGAAACACCAATAACTTGGAGCAATTAAGTTGAGTAAAATGTTGTAACCATGTCAAAGGTAACTCAAGAGCCGCTATCGAGTTTGACCCAAATTTAGTACAAGTCCTACCATAGACCAACGACTAAGCACACCCTAAAAATCTCCGAACCTTGTCAAATATATTAAAAAAATGAACAAGACGGACTCCTGTTTTGTCATCAGAAGTGTAAAATCTACACACCTCGCCCACGAGTGATAACTTGGACCCCCTGTGCACTACAAAGCTCCAAAACCAAAACTGTTCTCTAACAGAGGGAAGCTAGAAGATCCCAAGTCAACTGACTTGGTGCAAAATAACCACCGAGCTTCCTCACAACACCTAAACTAAACAACTGAAGGAAATCTACTCTAACCAACTGAAAGGAAACTACTCTAACCCTTGGGCCAAATGATCCAAGACAAACTCTACTCTAAAGAACAGAAAGCAAACTACCTACTAATTGAAAGCAAACTAAACTACTATGTACAAAAGGGCTCCGGGCGGAGTCTTAGGCTTGGAAATAATGCTTGAGGAATTGCCCGTTGACAGGCAACGGGACATCCCTACCAGTGAGTGTCTTAAGTCTAAATGCATTATCCCTGATGATTTCTGCAATCTGAAAAGGACCTTTCCATAGTTTGTCAAATTTTTCATGTTGTTCTTTCTTTTCATGGGCTTTATCCCAATATAAGACCAAATAAATTTTTTTGAAGGCCTTGTTCTGTGTTCTTCTGTCAAACCAACGTTTTACTACCCCTTGATGTTTGGCAAATTTTTCTAGGGCTTCATCTCTTCTTTCATCTAATTGCATCAGTTGAGCCAACTTGACTTGGACTCTGTCTTCATTCTCATCATAGTACTCTTGTATGAACCTCAAAGTTGGGATTTTCAATTGAATAGGGAACACAAGATCCTGTCCATAAACTAGATGGTAAGGAGTAATTCCTATGGACTCTTTGACTCTTGTTCTATCTGCCCACAAAGCGTATCTCAGCTGTGTGTGCCAATCTCTCGGGTTCCTGTCTAAGAGTTTCCTGATCACAGTCAAAAGGTTCTTGTTTGTAGATTCAGCTAGGCCATTTCCCTAGGGATAGTATCCTGATGAAAATTTCAAAATGATCCCATGATCGAATGCCCAATTATGAAACTTCAGGGAAATGAAAGCAGAACCATTATCACATACAAAAGTAGAAGGACATCCAAACCTTGTAGTGATCCTTTCTTCTAAGAACTTAATGACAATCTCAACAGTGCAATTCTTGAAAGCTTGAGCTTTTGACCACCGAGTACAGTAGTTAGTTGCGGTTAGAATATACCTATGTTGCGCTGAGGAAGGTGGATTGATGGGACCAATGAAGTCAAGTCCCCACATCGCGAAAGGTCTCACCTCAGTGACTGGTTGTAAAGGCATTGCTGGGTTCCTCTCTCTCTTTGCCGAAGTCTGGCAAACATGACAAGTCTTGACATGCTCGTGAGTATCCTTGAACAAGGTTGGCCAATAGTATCCTGCTCTTAGTATCCAATGTGCTGTGGCCAAATCTGATCCATGTCCTGTTCCCCATTTATCATGAAAATGTTCCAAAATGTTTCTAGCTTCCTCCTTTCCAACACACCTTAAATATATTCCCTCATGATTCTGTTTATATAACACTGCTCCTTGTAACATGTACCTTTTGCTCTTGAATTTCAATGCCCGCTTCTGTACTAGATTCAAATGTGAAGGGCACTGATGATTTAGCAAATAATTGATTATGTCCTGGTACCATTCATCGGGACGCACATCCTCCAACTCATAAACTTGCTGTACAAGTCCAGGTCCCTCTGACGCCATGGTTTGTGCTAGCTGTTGACCTCTGACCAACTTCATCAGTTGAATTTCTATGTCATATTCCTGGATAGTGACGACCCACTTTCCTCTTCTCTCTCCAAGTTCGCTTTGCATTAAAAGGGTCTTTACTGCTATGTTAGGCACGATTGCTTGGACTTTGCTTCTCAAGATGTAATGCCTGAACTTCTTCATTGCCTTCACCAAGGCATAGGCTTGCTTTTCCACATTTGGGTAATTCAATTCGGCTTCTCTGAAAGGCGCACTGATGAACGCTATCGGATGCTCTTCACCTTCTTCATTCTTTTGTGTTAAGATGGTAGTGCATGCATGATCAGAGGCGAAAGAATATATATTGAATGGCCTCTCATAATCTGGACTCACCAAAACTGGTGCATTGACAATAGCTTGCTTTATCTCTTCAAATGCCTTTTTTGCTGCTGGAGTCCAATCCATCTTTGCATCCTTCTTCAACATGTCGTTCATTGGCTTCACTATTTCTGCGAATGTGGATATAAACTTTCTCACGAAGTTGATCTTTCCAAAGAAGGACTTAAGCTCTTTCTTGCTAGCTGGTAGGCCAAGCTTGGAAATTGCCTCCACTCTCTCTGGATCTATCATGATTCCCTTCTCTGAAATTACATTTCCCAAAAGTTTCCCTTCAGTCACTCCAAACATACATTTCTTCGGATTCAAAGAAACTCCGAGCTTCCTGCATCTCATGAAAACTTTTCTTAAGTCCAAAATGTGATCCTCTCTATTCTTTGAAAATACTGTGATATCATCCATGTAGATGATGATACACTTGTCTTTTAAGTCCTTAAAGGCATAATCCATGGCCCTTTGAAATGTTGCACCTGCATTGACCAGGCCAAAAGGCATCCTTCTGTATGCAAATGTTCCCCACTTCGTGGTGAAAGCCGTTTTCAGTCAATCTTCTTCTACTATAACTTGGTTATATCCTGAATATCCATCCATAAATGTCATCATTTGTGCTCCATTCACTATTTGTAAAACTTCATCTAGGGATGGCAATGGATAATTATCCTTTTCTGATGCTCTATTCAAATTCCTGAAATCAACACACAGCCTTATTTCTCTATTTTTCTTTCTGACTTGGACAAGATTGGCGACCCACGTTGAATGCCTCACTGGGAAGATGATCTGTGCATTTAGTAGCTTCTTCACCTCTTGGAAGATCAACGGCTCTAGCAAAGGATTGACTGGCCTCTGCCGCTGTCTGAATGGCTTGCTTCCTTCCTTCAGTGGGATTGTATGTGTGATGATTGAAGGATCGTATGTTTTCAAATCTTCATATCCCCAAGCAATCACATTTGGGAATTCTCTCATCAAACCAAGTATATCAGCTCTCTCCTTGTGTGTACAAACTTTCCCAATGTGAACTATTTTGGGACTATCCTTTGTTCCCAGATTTACTTTTTCGCACTCATCACCCCCTGTGGGTTGATATGGCACTTTATTGAATTGGTCCATGTCAAATATTCTTTCTAATTCAATCATTCCCTTTGGAATGGTGTTTGTCTTTAAGTTCATAATTTCCTCTGGATTGATCTCCGCTTCTTCGTCTACTTCTCCATCAATGATTTGTGTTGTGAAAACGTCTGAATTGGTCAAGAACTTGAGGATATGCTTGTCATCTTCGAACACTCGGAAGTTCTTGACATTATCTGGTACTAATGGGACAGAAGCTAACTCAACTTTAAATTTCTTCAAGCCTTCCAACTTGATTGGTGCTAGTGAGCTTGCAGCCCGCGCGAGGGCGTTAGCCACCTGGTTACTTGCTCTATAGCTAAACTTGATATTGAAGGCATCAAAGTCTTCTATCAGATCCCATACTCTGTTTCTATACCTTTTCAGTCTCTTGTCATGGCAAGCAAACTTCTGCTTCACTTGCTCAGTTACCAAATATGAATCTCCAAGCACATGGAGTATCTTAGCACCTTTCTTTATAGCACACAACAAGCCTAGAATCAAAGCTTCATATTCCGCCATGTTGTTGGTGCATGGAAATTGCAATCTATGTGCTGCCAAATATGTTGCCCCTGTCGGGCTGACTAACTCAAATCCGGCTGCAACTCCTTGCTTAGTCTTAGAACCATCAAACCTTAGTGTCCATACTCCATCACCTTCCAAATGACCCTTTTGGGAATCCTTGGACTTGTCCAATTCATCATTCTTCCTCATTTTGACATTGGGTGGTGTAGTCTGATTCTTTGTTTCACCCATCATGCTGCTTTCTGCTTCATTAACTCGTGGAATCTCAACCTTTTGTTTGCCATGTCGATCATCTTGTTTTAGCGCCCCTGGGATTCTGTTCTCTACTTGTTCCAATGCAACCTTGCACAAAGAGCAAGATAATTCCGAATGGAAGGCGTTGTGGATTCTACACCAGTTGGGTAATAATAAGTCTCTCACCGATGTTCTGTTACCCAACTCTACACCTTGTTGTACAGCTCTTAACACAAAGTTTCTAAAATTCTTGAACATGCCTTCATCCTCATCGGATGAAGTGTCGGGATCCGACTCAATTAACATTTCCGTGGATTCCTTTGCTTCACTCATGATATTCAATGTCAACACTTCTGCTTTCTTAGGCCTATAGAGGCCCACGCCTGTCTTTGCAAACAATACTTCATTTGGTTCCCCATACTCAGTAACTGTCAATCTTAATCTTGGGGTGCTATCAATTTTGATTTGGTTGGCAAGTCCTCTCCATGGGAGCCACATGTGGGAAAAGTCAGTTGCCATGTATCCATTTAACCTTCTGGCCCAATCCCTACCTAGAATCAAACCATAGGAATCGGCCACATCCACTACTGAAATATCCACCATGTGTTCCATCCTTGGATCGGAGGCCAACTGCATGTGTATGTTATGTAGTTCACCTACCACTGGGACCTCAATCTTGTCTAGTTGAGTAACCTTCTTGTTTGATCCCAAAGGTGTGATTCCCAACCTTCTACAAATAGCCAAAGGCATGACATTACTCGAAGCTCCTGAATCTATCAAACAATTATGGAGAAGCTTCCCAAATATTCTTACTGAGAGCAAGAATGGGGTTGGTTCATCTTTGCCCTGATAAAATACTACTGGTGTCTTGTGTACTTGCTTAGGCTTTGTCCTGAAGTTTGTTGGTTGGACCGCCTCTTCTACTTTCACTATTTCTTTATTCTTCACTGGATCTTGACTCCCTTGAGTCTGTTGTGTTACTCGCGTTGATCCTTGAGCCACAAAAACTCATTGAGGCTCTGGTTGTCTGTTGAAATTACTGATGTCACCGTATGCCACCTCTTGTGTAGAGTCCCCCATCTCACTATATGAAATCCCTTGAGATGAGTTCGTTGTGTTCCTACATGGAACGTCTTGAATCACATGTACTGAGTTGGGAGGAGGCCTCCCTGCTGCATGAGTTGCTTGGGTAGGTGCTGCTGCACTCTGAGTGTGAGACCCTTGTGACTTGTTGTCTTACAACCTCATCTAACCCGAATTGGTGACCACAGATTACTGCTCAAAAGGGTAGCAGTCATCAGAATGAAAGGAAGTTTGACAAGCCTTTGACATTATTGTCAAAGGGGGAGATAACTGGTAAAAGCATTAGTGGACCGGTAACATTGTATGTGTTGGCATCAATGCCAAAGGGGGAGATTGTTGGCATTATCGGTAAGGATGCAACCGGTAAAGAGACCACCGATATTAATCAATAGTGTTGTCATTGATGTCTATGCTAACAATGTCCAAATTCTAGTATATCGAAGACATAGTGATGAGTTGGTAACCGGTGAAGACAGTGACCGGTAAAGTAAATTGACCAGAGTAGTGACCGGTATAGACAAAGCCGAGGAGCGAATGGTGAAGACAGAGACGAGAACACTGCATAAGGAAAGGTGTAAACCGGTTACGAGTGATCGGTGAGATATCATTGAGACCGGTGAAAGACACAGTTGACAGACACTGTGGTGATACCCTAAATTTTGAGAGTCCAAATCCATTATCAACAAGAAAGTTTCTCCATACTAAAAAAATCAAAGGAAGGAAGCTTTATGACACGAATAAATAGAAGTAACTAATCGAAGCCTTCAGAAAATGCTGGAATTTCGACCTACTGCAAAGATGATGCCGACAGAGCCTAAAGATGGTCGCATTTTAAAAATCTAAAAACGATCCAGTTTGGGAAATCAAATTTCCTATCCCTAGCAAAAATATTAGCTTTTCATGAGGTGTTTTGGTTTTTCAACCAGACCCAAATCCGAAAGTTAGGTAGTTATTTTTTAGTTAGTTTATTTTTTTTCAAAAGAATTTGTAATAAGGGTTGTGTCTTTTCACCTTAAAGAGGTGTGAAAGCCACTCAAACACATATATATATACATAATGTAAAATGTAGAGAGAGAGAGACATATTCGAAGAAGCATTATAATTAGAAGAATATTTGTAAGGGGGAATAAGGAGCTTAAAGCATGACTTTGTAATATAAATTTTAATATTATATTTTAATAATAAATAAAAGGCCCTTTTGTTTATTTTCAAGGCAAAGAGATTACAACTGGCATGTTGATTTGTCCTTTATGATCAATAAAGAGATTATTGGATTATCTTGACAAGGCTTTATTTTTGCATTGGATATTTTCCTGCATTCTTTGTTCGACAACCAGGATAGTGTGAAATATATGCGTTTCCTTATCTCTGTCTAATCGGACTTCCAGCTGTAGAAGTTAAATTCCTTTTGGACTAATGGAGAATTGCATATAAGATTTGTCTGCTGTAGAGCTCAGGGGTAATCGATGATATTTAAAATAAATATTGTCTCATAGGGTTGTACATAATAATCTTCATAATAGTTGACTCTGTTGCCTGAATACACTAAGGCACTGGTCATTTAAAATCATTGGAGTTATCAATTGAAGTCAGAAATCCATATACTTCCTTCTTGCAAGAATTTTTACCAATTATTAATAAACATTATATAAAACATTCAATCATTTCAAGCATTCACAATACTTTATATTGATTGGGTTTTGAGGACTTTGGCAACCGGAGAACTCACCAAGTCTAAATTTGCTATATAAAAGCTTTGAGGAAGGTGATCAGGTTCAAAGTAAAGGTTTATCCGCCTAGGTGTAGCGAAGCCTAAAGTGCAGGGGAATTAGGATTATTCCCGTTCATTGGCCAGAACTAATTTGGAATCCTATTGGAGAATTGGTAGGCTCTTGGATTTTCCAATTTGTGGTTTTGGGAACCAACAGATTGGCGACTCTACTGGGGAGAGTTGCTCACAATATATATTGTGAAGTTACCTAGAATTTCAGATTTCGTAGATCAGATTCAGAAAGCAATTGAATCCATTTGTTTGGAAGTGTACTCTGTTGGAAGAAAGAACCTAGAAGATCAACAAATCAATACATTCCTCGAAAGAGGTGGTGACTCTATTCAATAAGATTTCAGTTGGTAACTCTGCTGAGGGAGAAGACTCAGAAGGAGATGGTTGATAGTTTTATTTCAAATGTATCAATAATTTCAAAGAAAGCCTTTTATTCTAGATGGCATCAGGCCATTGGACTTCAACAATTTTGATTATGAACCTAGCAAGTTATCCCCACAACTTTCAAAACTTGTACCAAAGTTCCATGGAGAATGGGATGAATCAACACTTCAACATTTGGATGCATTTTACATATTTTTAGAAGATTATGAAATTTGTGTAGGGGATCAGGTAATGAAGCTATTTGTCAGGATACTAAAAGACAATGTGAGGAAAGCTTATGAATCACTACCTACACAAATTATCTCATCTTGGAAGGAATTTGAACAATGGTTCTTATATGAATTTCATGATGCAATTGAGGAGGATGACTTGTATTATGAACGGTATGGAGACCAAAGTTACAGCATGGAGGAGGATCATAGTATGTCTCTACTTGATGCATTTTTTCAGTTTGGAGAGATTTGAAGGGGAGTCTTCTGCACACTTATTCTTGAGGATGGTAAATATGTATCAGAGGATACCTGTAACAATTATGCCTAAACGAAAAAAATTAATGCGAAAGGTCAAAAATTTGGGAATCTCGCTAGATGACCCTGATTTGAAGCTTCTTTTTCAAATATTAGAAGAAGATGACGAAGACAAAGAAGACGAGGCTTATGATCATATTGAACAAGGCCTTGTGCTTGATGGAAATCTCAGTGATGATGAAGAAGATCCAAATTACGTATCCCCTTTGGACGCATTTATGAACTTAGAGAAACAAGAAGAAGAATCTGTAATACAATTCTTCATGAGGATGTTTAATATTTGTCAAGAAATACCTTCAGAATGTAGACCTCCATCCTTTGATCTTTTCAACAGAATGCGAGAACTAGGTCTCTTATATGATCATCAGTTTCTTACTTTTCTCAAACTTATGAATAATGAATTGGTTGCAGAGGAGAATGAGTGCAGAACTGAAATAACATACGAGTCAAGTGCAGTTTCAGATTTGAATAGAGAAGACTTTTTTGGATAGTCTGAGGAAAGACTTTTCCATGATGATACTTGTATGATATCAAACATCAGTGAATGTGAAAATGAGGAAGAGGATCTTCTCAGCGTGGAAGAGATTTCAGCCTTATTAGACATAGAATACCAAATACATGTTGAGAAGAATGGTCTAAATTTTTTCTCAATCCACCATGGTAAGGAGGTTGACGGATCAACACATATTCAAGAGGTACTAAATGAAGGAAATGATATTCCCAGGAATCAAATTGTGGAGATGAAATAGAACTGCATGAACAGGAGGAAGTTTCAGGAGATAATGTCGATGAAGATATTAGTCTTGTTGATGAAACGCTTTATGATCCAAATGAAAATTCTCATGAATGAATGCCTGAATTATCTATGATCTTGAACCCATTGTCTGAAGAAGATACAAAGGAAGATGCGTCCAACTTTTCTATGTTCTTGAATCCATTGTTTGAAGGGGATCTTCTGTGCAATCAAATCCATCAGCATCATGATGAAGATAGCAGTCCTAATTTTGAAGTTGATGAAACTCATGATGTGCATTCAGAAGTTGCAAAATTTTTCAGTTCATCGTATGATCTAGGAGTACATCAAACATATGAAGATGAGATGGAATCAGCCAAGCATGATGGGGGAAATAGATTAAAAGATAGTCTTGAAGATTGTTCAAATATCACACCTGACCATAGCCCTGGTATATGTGAAGAAGTGTCTCCTAGACATGAACCATCTTTAAAACCATTATATGAACAAGTGCTGCACCATAGGCCTGAAGAAAAGATTGGATTAGACAAACGTAATCTGCATTCTAAATATGGAGACATAGAAAATTGTATACAAAAGGACAATCACGGAAAGAAGATTTATTCTAATGCTTATATGACTGATCACATGCATGACTCTAGGGATCTTCTGATCAGCAAGGACCAAAGTGCATCTGATGATTTCTCAAAGGCAAAACAAAAAGAAAATACCAAAAACTGCATTGATAAAGCAACAAGCATTGTTCACAAAATGATGGCATCATATTCAAGAGATCCAAAGTGTTACATGATCAGAATCAAGTGTTTGATAGAGGAAAGGATCAATGTTCAATTTTTGGGGGCCTGGGGCCACCCAATTTTACTTCACATCAGATTAAGTATGGATACTTGGTCTACTTCTCCAGAGATAGCTGGAATCTTGCTATGCTCACAGAGAGCATACGTCCCCAGAAAGAGCCACTGCTGCAGAAAGAGCCACTGGTGGTACCCTAAATTTTGAGAGTCCAAATCCATTATCAATAAGAAATTTTCTCCATACTAAAAAAATCAAAGGAAGCTTTATGACACGAATAAATAGAAGTAACTAATCGAAGCCTTCAGAAAATGCTGGAATTTCGACCTACTGCAAAAATGATGCCGACAGAGCCTGAAGATGGTCGCATTTTAAAAATCTAAAAACGACCCAGTTCGGGAAATCAAATTTCCTATCTCCAGCAAAAATCTTAGCTTTCCACGAGGTGTTTTGGTTTTTCGACCAGACCCAAATCCGAAAGTTAGGTAGTTATTTTTTAGTTTATTATTTTTCAAAATAATTTGTAATAAGGGTTGTGTCTTTTCACCTTAAAGAGGCGTGAAAGCCACTCAAACACATATATATACATAATGTAAAATGTAGAGAGAGAGACATATTCGAAGAAGCATTATAATTAGAAGAAGAATATTTGTAAGGGGGAATACGGAGCTTAAAGCATGACTTTGTAATAGAAATTTCAATATTATATTTTAATAATAAATAAAAGGCCCTTTTGTTTATTTTCAAGGCAAAGAGATTACAACTGGCATGTTGATTTGTCCTTTATGATCAATAAAGAGATTATTGGATTATCTTGACAAGGCTTTATTTTTACATTGGATATTTTCCTGCATTCTTTGTTCGACAATCAGGATAGTGTGAAATATATATGTGTTTCCTTATCTCTGTCTAATCGGATTTCTAGCCGGAGAAGTTAAATTTCTTTTGGACTAAAAGTTCCTTTTGGACTAACGGAGAATTGCATATAAGATTTGTCTGCTGCGGAGCTCAGGGGTAATTGATGATATTTAAAATAAATATTGTCTCATAGAGTTGTACATAATAATCTTCATAATAGTTGACTTTGTTGCCCGAATACACTAAGGCACTGGTCATTTAAAATCATTGAAATATAATTATTGGAGTTATCAATTGAAGTCAGAAATCCATATACTTCCTTCTTGCAAGAATTTTTATCAATTATTAATAAACATTATATAAAACATTCAATCATTTCAAGCATTCACAATACTTTATATTGATCGAGTTTTGAGGACTTTGGCAACCGGAGAACTCACCAAGTCTAAATTTGCTATATAAAAGCTTTGAGGAAGGTGATCAGGTTCAAAGTAAAGGTTTACCCACCTAGGTGTAGCGAAGCCTAAAGTGCAGGGGAATTTGGATTATTCCCGTTCGTTGGCCAGAACTAATTTGGAATCCTATTGGAGAATTGGCAGGCTCTTGGATTTCCAATCTGTGGTTTTGGGAACCAACACACTGGAGAGACTTTTCTACCGAGATTTGTTGCACGGATCATGCATGATTTTCTATTAAGGAAATGACCGGTAAAAGGCATAGTTGAAGGCTGCTGAGGATATTATTTTGTCGTGATTTATTGCACAAATCATGGAGGAATTTCTTCTAAGGGAAAGTATGTGACACACATCTAATGTTTCCTTTACAAGACTGAAACACGACTGAATGACGGATTCATGGCAAATCTTCTATTAAGGGAAAGCTTGTGTCACGCATCTGATGTTTCCTCTCATGACTGAAACACGACTGGATGGTGGATCAAAATGAGATCTTCATGGAGATTGCAACGACAAAGGGCGGGAAGATCTTTCGTAATTTGATTTGAGTGACATGTGTATCTTTCTCCTTCTATACAACTGTCCCACGCTCTGCAGGAAGTGTATTTATTCTTCAGTTAGCGAAGTAAATCATTTGCCTTCATTCTGCCAAGAAGAAAGAGTGAAACTGTACGTTGATCAAAGCTACTATAAGGGAAAAGGAGAAGAGAAGAAGAAAAAGAGAAGAGTGTGCAAGGAAGCACACTAACCTGAAGAGAGCATACCTGTGGTGCCCGGTGATGACTCTTAGTGAATGAAACAATGATCTTATCAGGTTCTGCAAAGCCATTTCAAAGAATCAACTTCTATTGCTCTCTAACAATTGCAATAGTCAAATCCCAGTATTTGGGTGGACATTAACAGGTCCCTTGTATCAAATCCCTTAACCGGGTGACATCTAGTAGATGTTCTAAAGTCCTCTGACAAGGCAGGCTTTAACAAGCCTTATTCTAAATCCCTTAACCGGGTCGCATCTAACAGTGCGTTTGTAATCCTTTAAGAAGGAAGGCTTTTCACAGGGTGCACTTCATAAGAGTGCAAAATTTGTGAGTTCCTACTCACACCGTGGTTTTCTCCCATTTTGGGTTTCCACATGATATATCTAGTGTTCTATACTGTTGTGTTTTTGTGTTGATTATTTCTTTTATAGGATCCGATTTGCATGCAATAATAGTCAATAAGTCTAAGAGTGCCTTCAAATTTTAGTGGGTGCCGATTCACCCCTCCCCTCTCAGCACCGGTTGGGACCAACAATGCACCTTTCTTCTTACCATTTCCATCATCTTTTGATCTAACCATTCTTTTGTGTGGAGAGAAACTAGGATCATCAAAATGTCAAGACTAATCTCTATCTCATCCCCACAATTAATTGTTTCCAATTCATGGTTTGTAGTAGTCTTGAAGTCCCTTCTAACGACTTTGCCATCATCCTCTAACTGATTAGGGATTTCCACTCTGTTCCACTTGTATTTTCTAATCTCATATGCTGTCAACCTCAAGA
The DNA here is from genome assembly GCA_027943335.1 of Chamaecyparis obtusa. Taxonomy (NCBI): domain Eukaryota; kingdom Viridiplantae; phylum Streptophyta; class Pinopsida; order Cupressales; family Cupressaceae; genus Chamaecyparis; species Chamaecyparis obtusa. The sequence continues at coordinate 200,984 of BSBK01000451.1, read as the reverse complement.
ATTTCCTCTTTCTGATCTCAAAATCATCGCTCACATTTGCCCAATAGTCCTCCAAATGTGGGATGTGGATATATCTATTCCCATGTGCCCTCTCGATCTTTCCCTTTAGGTCAAAATTTGTTCTTGCCTCATAGAACCATAGTCCATAATTTTCCAATTCTTGATCCGTTGTATCGGGTACTGCTAGAGATGGACATGACTCGCCATTGAGGTTGAGTGCGAACTTAACTCCTTATTTGTGCTTTAGCCTTTGAATTCTGTCGTACGAGAGAAGTTGTTGGATACCTTGGGAGCTTTCTTGGGCAAACCATACTTCCAAGAATTTGGAGATATGTGAACTTGTTAGTTTGGATGTACCATGATCCGTATTCTTCAATCAACTTCTTTGCTTCCTCCGAAAGCCTCACCCCCGGAGCCTCTTGTAGCTGTCTCACAATCTTCATGGCAAACACATCATTGAAAATCTTGAAGTCCTTGAGACTTTGAAGGTGCAACTGTGGATAGCATGCATGCACTATGTACTCACCCTTTTCAGTTCCATATTTTCCCAACGTTTTCAATCCTAGAAATTTGAATAGTTTGGCTATCATGTAAACAAAGTAGAATGTCATTTAGAATGTTTTGGTGTCCTTTACTGCTCTCAACTGATGATCAATCTTGACACTAATAATCTTTGCCCATGCAAACATCACTTTTCCCGATAGGATCTTGTCTATGAAATGAAACATCCAAGGCTTGAATACACCTCCTTGTGGCTCTCCCATCACCTTATTCAACATCACAATGAGATCTCCTATGTCTTGCTTGAAATTTGATATCGTCAACTTGCCCAATTTCAAGATTTTATAGTGACTCCAAGGCTCAGCCGTCCACTCCTCATTCATTCTCTTCGTACATGCATCCACTTGATCATTATAATACTTAGCAGCCTCCTCCATGGTGATAAAGATTTCTCCCTCGTGAGATGGTATGTTGAATGCCATCGTGATAGCCTTCGTTAATAGCACAATTATAAGCTTCTTATCCTGACCACCTTCAACTGCTTTCTTTTGAACATTGTAATCCTTTGCGCACTCGAGGACCAATTCAGCACACTGCATAGTAGGAGGAAAGGCGGCTGCATCCACTATTCCGTTGTTCACTATCATCTTTGCCATTCTCGAGTTGGATTCGTTCGTCATCCTTTGTCTTACTTGAACCATATCAAGGGGTCCCAAGCTAGTGCCCCCGATCTTATATTTGGGAGTGAATATTGACTTCGGTGCCATCTCGTCGGTGTCTCCCTTCGTTTGAACTTGCCTCTCCTTTGTATTTCCAGCTTTAGCCCCCGACATGCTCCTAGCTGCCTAAACAAATCCTCTATTAGATTTTGAATTGAAATTTCAATTAGTATGCAAGGGATTTATGATTGAATTTAAATTGCTTAATTGTGTCTTGAAAATGCTTTCTCATCTATGCCTTAGTGAAAATTCCCATTGCCTGAATTTGTAAAGAACTTGTAATTTCCTCCAATTAAAGAAAATTTAGAAAGTTCTGCAATTAAGGATGATGCAATTGGACCAATTCACTTTCCTAGCTCACCTTAGATTTATTAGCTTGAGCTCCAATCAAACTATTGATGCAATTCAATCAAATTCCAAATCTAATCTAGCAGCTTGCATGTAGAAAATTGAAGAAATAGATCTTAAGCAATTCAAATCTGCATTCAAAATCTGGAAATGAAAAGCATTGCAACATATTTGAATTTAACTCCATACTACCTTAAAATCCGGAAGAGCTTGGACCTTAATACTAGTCAAAATCGCAGCTATGGATGACTTAAAATCATGCACCAAAATGTTCAGCTGCTGTCGCATATTCAATTTGCCACCCTCACAAGACAATTTGCTGCTAACCCTGACAAAAATCGCTGCCTACTGCAGAGGCATTTCACTGTCAAACAGGAGTAATTCGCTGCCAATTCAGAGATAGTTTGCTAGGTTATTTGGAGGAAACTGGCTGCCTTTATCAGGGACCAAAATCGCTGTCTTAGACTGGGAAATTCACTGCCTTATTCTGACAAATTCGCCGCCTTATTCTGATGTAATTCGCTACTGTGGTTGCAGAGCTGAATTCGACTTGGAATGATGTTGAAATGGGGGCCTACAGTCTTCTTATATAGGCGATTGTTAGGGCCAAAAGGCACGTCCCTCTAAAGGGCCAAACTGGCTCTTTTAGATAATAAAATTAAATGTTTTAAACCCCCCTTTCAGGGCCGACCTGACCATTTTTGATATTGAATTCGAATTGGCCAGCTTTGGGTGGGTTTTGGAGGTTCTAAAGGATAAGAAATTTTGGGTGGAAATCCTGAAACTTGAGGATTTCCACCATGGTGAATTTAGCGATTGCAACTTTGAAAAAATCTTTCCTTGGCCTCGCTTTTCACTTTTTCTCATCTTCCACCTCCTCACCATTGCCTTAGATTGAGTTTGAACCGAATGTAGGGGAGGCGGAATTTTGGATCTCAGAGGACTAATGTGGCGGAAATCCTGAAACCTGAGGATTTCTGCCAAACCACTTTGACCGATTACAACTTAGAAGCTTGCCCTTGACATCATTTGATAGCCTCTTCCACTCTTTGCAGCCTTTGGTGTCTAGATCAGGTTTGGATGAAGTGTAAATTGGGGGGGGGGGGGGACGAAAATCTGGAATTGAGAGGAACAAAGGGGCAGAATTTCTCTGATTACAGGATTTCCGCCACCTTTCAAATCAGGCCTTTACCTACCTTAATCTTGCCTTCTTGGCTTCCCCTTAACAAATTTATAACTTGGCTCATGCTTTGTCATCTTTTACTTGTTCGTTTCAATCGAATTCTGGCCATTTCAATAGGCCAGGAATTTGGAAATTTGAGGAATAATGTGGCGGATATCCTCAAGTTTGAGGATTTCCGCCAATAAGGACTTCACCTCATTGACCACCTCAGCCTACAATCTTACCATTATAACATTGCTTTGACAGCCCCTTGCCCCATTTTGCTTCTAAAGTGTTTGATCCATGTCTGAGACTTGATTTGGGTGCCCAAGGAGGTGGCAGAAATCTGGATTTGAGAAAAAAAATGTGGCAGGAATCCTCAAGTTTGAGGATTTCTGCCAAGATCACCTTGCCTCTTAGACCCAAAAAACTTGTTATTTTGCACCCCCTTTGATAGTTTTTCATCCACTTTCAACTCTCGCAGCCTTCAATCACAACTTAGGATCAAGTTTGAGTTATTGTGAAGGAGCGGAAATCTCGAGGAGAGAGGATTTCCGCCACTTTTGCAGCAGTCCTTGTTAACAAAATCATCATTCTTCCTTCAATTCATCATTTTAAAATGCATTAATCAATTCACTGCCTTAGTTAGGACCCCCACAACTAAGTTCTCATCAAATCCCCTTGTCCTAAGGTGGGATTTTATGGCCTTTGGGAAGTGGCAATGGCTGGCGGAAATCCTCTGATTAGAGGAATTCCACCACTCTGCAAGTTTGCTTAAAATCTTTCTCCATCGCTTAAGCATGAAAACCCTTTACCACTTAGACTAAAACCTTATCCCCCCACCAGGACTTAGGCGACAAAAATGCCTAAGACATCCAAAACCCCCCCCCCACAAAACTCCGGACTTGACTGTAATGTCCCCTTCTCCGTATTAGGCCATTATGGTGCCCGATTAGTCTATCTCCCCATCTGGATAGGCTAATGGCTTCTTTCAGAGGATGCCAGCCAGTCACAGGCTTCAACGGGCGAATGTCTTTTATTTGGGATCCCTTTTCTATAGTTAAGTCACTTTACTTTATAAAGTGAGGTTATAAAAGTTACTTTATGTCTTAAGATGCTTTATATTAAAAGTAAGTTAAAGTGACTTTATGTGAGCTTACTTTATCCCACATTGCTTAGTTTTCCGTGCCTTCCCTCACTTTGAGGTTATAAAAGCGTAAAGTACGCCTTGGGATCAATATCATGGAATTTATAAACAAAAGAAAACAAAACAAGTTGCTCACTTGACTGGTTATATTTCCGAGGACGAAAACCCTTTGGAAATCTTGAGAGGTTGGACGTAGCCCCAACACCTCATTAATGGTGAGATCATACAGGTTTCACAGGTAGGGACAAGAAGATTATTGCATCAACATTTTCAGAACAGATTGGACAAGCAAGGAGAAAGTTGACGTAGGCTGGATATCAATACGTATTTTGGCTGTGTAATGTCTGGAAAGTAGACGCCAAGAATAGTCAAAGGTTGGTGTAGTTGCGTGGGTGAGGAAGATTGCAGGGGTCATCTGCTATCAGCTGGTTCTTACACCACGAAAGAGGACAACATTGTTCACGGGCCTGCACACCTGCGGGTAGCACCACGAGTGTTGCTAACGATTCCCCACCATTTCATATCAGGTAGCTGCGACCATTCTATTCGGATGCAGCGTGTGAAGGATTCTCGGGACTTCCTAGGTAGCTGCTCGGGACCATCACTGCACATATATACCACGTAGAGTGGTCACGTTTGCTATTGAAGAGCGGACATTGGTTGAGTCAGTAGCACCAGCCAACGTGTCTGAGGAGGTTAATGCGGAGTTGAAGCCGACAGCCAGGTTGATCATTTAGACCAGACTCGACACCAACAATGCCGCACAACAACTACACACTTTAAGCGCACACAACAGCCTGCAGTCGTGCTGGATGTCACTGTTATATACCCGCAAGTCGCCACAAACATCAGGTGCATACTTCATTTCGAACTTACTCTAGATGCTCTCATCTACTGTGTAATGCGACCGGTCTTAAAATTTCAAACTTATAATTGGCTGAGTCTATACTGTTGTGTTTTAATGTCAATAAGATTCAGTTCCATTAAGATACTATCTCTGCAATACCTTGTATGGTTGGATTAAATGATGAAATGCACCAGCATTAAAGACTAAGTAAAATTTGTTATATATGTTTGTGTTCCTGCACCTCTGAGAACTTGAGCAAGAAACATATTCATAAATACCTCACAATAAACCGGATTAGTTGCAGTCTCTAGAATCGAATATTCTTGCAGATAAATTTTAGAGACAGGCAGTTTAGGATATTACATTGACCAAGCTTGAACCACTACATGAGCAAAAAGGCGAAAGAGGGGGGTCCCCATTTGTAATGGGGTGATGGTTTGAAAACCTCACAACAGGTTCAAGCAACATTTCCAAAGGCAAACATAAGAAGACACTTCACCCAAGAGAATTTTGATGGCTATTGTTTTACTTGTAAACGTTTTGGTCAGAAGGCTGTAAATTGTAGAACTCACTCAATGAATTCTACTTGGGACAAGAATGGAAACATCATCAAGAAGGTTAATAGGAATTACAATCCTTTTTCTCCTTTATTATACAATATTGAATGCTTTAGATGCAACACACACAATACAGTTTTGTAGAACCATTTTCACAAGCATATCAAAGCATGATGATGTAAAGAAGACCTTGAAAGCACAAAAAGAGAAAGATTCAAAGGTATGGAAGAGGAAGGAAGAAAATAGAAAGGAGAGATCCTTGCTCATACAAACAACATTACATGCTCAAGATGATGGAGATCAATGGTATGTGGATAGTGGATGTTCATGTCACATGACAGGTGACAAAAGTAAATTGATCAAGTTAAAGGCTATTGATGGTGGAGTGGTAAGTTTTGGAGATAATGCTACAACAACTATAAGTCCTCTTTTAATCAAACCCCTATATGGAATCAACCTTGAAATGAAATAAAATAAAATAAATGAAAGCGTGTTGTCATATAGCAGAGGCTAGATTTGAAAAATGAAGCATGTCATACCTTGGCAATTCAAATGCTTCTTTGAATGTGATCAAATATGTTGATGCAATAGCTTTGACTTAACACAAAAACCCAAAAGAAAATCATGAAAGATAAAACCTTGTGTAATGGATGTAGTAGTTTGCCACGATGCTTGATTGAGAAGAAGACTTGGATAAATGTAGATTTTTCTCCTTTGATAGAAAACTCCTTTGCGTGGCCTTTAATGAGGGAAAGAAGCTTGATCCATGGACAAGAACACCTTGAATACTTGAGAAGAAGTCTAGATCTTGAATGCTTGAACACTTGCCTGTAAACCTTGAACTTGATTGCCAATAATGAAAGTGGAGAATATCAAAACAAGGGAGGAAGATCTTATGGAAGAGGTGGTTTCCAAGGAAGAAGAAGAGGCTTTTCTGGTAAGTGTTTTAAATGTATGTTGTATGTTGGCCATAAGAGTTGTGAATACCCTAAAATCTTTGCTAGGAGGTTATACAAGGCCCGAGAGAAGCAATCAGATCAAGAGAATGTTGGATCACCTGCTCATCAGTAGGAAGAACTTGAATTTGGAGAGTCATTCTTTCTCAAGAGAGTATTATTGAAGCCACCGAAAGAGAGTCAAGAATCGGAACAAAGAAAAGCTTTATTCAAGACCAAATGTAAGGCTAAAGCTAAGTGCTGTAAATTGATTGTAGACATTGAAAGTACAGATAATCTAGTGGCTACAAAAACAGTAGATAAATTGGATCTCGAGAAAATCAAACATACTTCTCCATATAAAGTGTCTTGGCTACATAAGGGGCATTAGTTGTTAGTAGACGATCAAGCTTTGGTTGAATTTCAAATTGGTAGTTGTAAGGATAGTGTCATGTATGATGTTATGCCTATGGATATGTGCCATGTGTTGCCTCGTAGTCCTTAGCAATTTGACAGAAAAGTTGTGCATAATGGAAGAGATAACACATACACTTTTGACAAGGATGGCATCAAGCATACATTAATGCCTATGCAAGAACAAGAAGAGGACAGCTGTAGTAGTAGCAGCAGGAGCAAAATAATGTTGGTGATTGGAAAAGAGATCTTACATGACAAGAAAAATGAACTAGTGGGATATGCTTTGATACTCAAGCCCAAGGCTGTCCTTACCTCTAGAAAATTAGACGATTTGCCTAAGCAGATACAAAAAATCTTGGAGGAGCATAAGGATATTGTAGCAGTTGACTTGCTCAATGAGTTACCTCCTAGGAGGAGTATTAGTTAGCACGTGGATTTGATTCTAGGAGTTAGCCTTCCAAACAAGGCTGCATATAGATTGACTCCTAAAGAGAATGAGGAGATTAGGAAGCAAGTTGAAGAATTACTCAAGAAGGTTATGATAAGAGAGAGTCTTAGCCCTTGTGCTGTTCCTACAGTCCTAGTGGCTAAGGAAGGAGGTGAATGGAGAATGTACATGGACTCTAGGGCCATTAGATAACTATCAAATATAGGTTTCCAATTCCAAGAATTGAAGATTTGAGTGGTTTGATATATTTCTCAAAGATAGATTTGAAAAGTTGCTACCATCAAATTAGGATCAGACCTGGACATGAGTGGACAACAACATTTAAAACTAATGATGGGTTTTATGAATGGTTGGTTATGCCCTTTGGGCTTTCTAATGCACCTAGTACCTTCGTGAGACTGATGAATGAAGTGTTAAAACCATTCTTAGGAAAGTTTGACTTTGTGTATCTAGATGATATCTTGGTGTCTAGCAGGTCAAAGGAAGAACATTTGAAGCATTTGAGGATGGTGATGACTAGGTTGCATGAGGAGAAGTGGTAGATTAATTTGAAGAAATGTATGTTTTTGCAGACAGAGCTGATTTATTTTGAATTTATAGTGTCCAAGGATTAATTAAAGATGGACAAAGAAAAAGTTCATGCCATTATTGATTGGCCTACATCAAGGAATGCATCAAAGATAAGAAGTTTTCATGGGCTTGCTAGCTTCTACAAGAAGTTTATTAAAAACTCAGTCATGTAGTTGCTTCTATCTCGAAACAATGAAGGGATATAGACAGCTGTTGGTATGGACACAAGAGGCTGAAAGAAGTTTTAGATTTCTCAAACAAAAGGTAAATGAGCAACCTACTCTTGCACCCGATTTCAATAAAGTATTTCAAGTAGAATGCAATGCTAGTGGTTTGGCAATAGAGGCTGTTCTTATTCAGGAAGGAAAACTAGTGGCATATTTTAGTGAGAAATTAAATGATGCTAAGAAGTATTCTGCTTATGGTCTTGAGTTTCACGCATTGGTACAATGATTGAAGAAGTGGAGGCATTATTTGCTTCCCAAGGTTTTTGTGGTATATGCTGATAACCATGCATTGCAATTCATTAACTGCCAACATAAGTTAAATTAGAGGCATGCAAAGTGGGTAGAGTATCTTCAAAGTTTTAATTTTGTATTGAAGCATAAGAGTGGGAAAACATGTAAAGTTGTTGATGCATTGATGAGTAGGAGAAGTCCCTTATTACAAGAGATTTAGGCTAACAGTGTTGGTTTTGATAGTTTGAAGGAGTAATATGTTGATGATGCAGATTTTAAGGATGCTTTTGAAGCTTGTAGGAATCCTATCAGAAGAGATAGGGGAGTGTGGATGAATTTTATGCTATAGGAAGGTTTGGTGTTCAAAAAATTTGTGCATAATAAGAGGCTCAGTGAGAGATAATCTTTTGAAAGAAAAGCATTTTGGCAGCCTAGTAGGACATTTTGGACAAGATAAAACATATCTACAGCTAAGTTCACATTATTATTGGCCAAGGATGCAAGCTGATATCAAGAAATATGTGGAGAGGTGTAGAGTCTATCAAAATGCAAAGGGAAAAATATCAACCATTACCAATTCCATCTAGACCATGGGATTCTGTAAGTATGAATTTTGTTATGGGTTTTCCTAAGAATCGAAGAGGCAATGATTCTATATTTGTAGTTGTTGATAGATTTTCATAAATGGTCCATTTCATTCCTTGTAAGAGAACTAGTGATGCCACTAATATTGCTAATTTGTTTTTCAAAGAAGTGGTGAGATTACATGGTATTCCAAGAAGCATAATATCTGATAGAGACACTAAGTTTGTTGGGCACTTTTGGAGAACTCTTTGGAAGAAGTTAGGTGCACATCTTAGTTTGAGTTCTGTCTATCACCCCCAAACAGATGGCCAAAGTAAGATGGTTAATAGGAGTTTGGGAAATATGTTAAGGTGTCTTGTTGGCAACACACTTGGAAATTGGGAGTGGGCTTTAGCACAAGCTGAGTTTGTGTATAATGACTCTCCAAATAGGAGTATAGGTTTAAGTCCTTTTTATATTGTTTATGGTATGCATCCTAGAGGTGTATTTGAATTCAAAAATCTTGGTGATATGGAGAGTAGAAGTGCAGATGGAGAAGACTTTGTTAAAGTCATTCATGATCTTCATGAAGAGGTTAGGATGAACATCAAAGGAAACAATCAACAATACAAACAATATGTTGATAAAAAGTGGAGAGAAGCTCATTTTCAGGTTGGGGATCTTGTTTCAACTCACCTTAGAAAAGAAAGATTTCCTATGGGTGTGTTGGTGAATAGATTTGTCTCCTTCCCAAATGCTCACAAGATTAACTCTATCGCCCTTCCTTAGAGACAAATAAGCCACAACAGTTGGGTAAGTGTTTGGTAATCACTTCCCTTTGAATTTTATAGAGGTACAACTCCCTCAAAAGATATTCAAGGAATGAAATTACTGATGTGCCTTTAACCAGAAGGCACGAAAGGTGAGCAACCATCTATCCATAAACATGGGATAGATGTGACAATTTATAAATAAGTAAGCATGAACTGAGAACACAAAGATTCCCAGTTCAACATTCAAATCAACAAACTGAAGGGAAAAACAAAATAATTCATTTCAGATTGTGTGATACATGAAACTCAAAGTTTTCTTTGCACACACAAATACAATTTAGTGGATAAAAGTTTACTAGAGATAACAGAATTGACACAAAGATCAATAACAATTCAAATGAATATATTCAAACACAAAGATCTAAAATATATATCATCTGGCCTTTGATGACAAATGACAGTCAAAAGGCTATCATTTTTATCCACACAACAAATTAAATCTGAAAAATAACATACTGTATCTTCCCCTTTGTTACAATATAGAAACCAAAACTAGTTTCTCCTCCTCTATCCCAGCACAAAGACTCCTCCAGAAAAGAAGAACCACTTCGAACCTCTTTGAACCTTGGTTCGAAGTAGTTCAAAGAGATTCAAGACCTTAAACTTGAAAGTTTATTTTCGGGGTCTATATGGGTACCAATAGGGTGACTACAATATGAATAAACTGAAAATGAAGAACCTTGGTCCATGTAAAATCCTCAGGAAGTTTTATGTAATGTCCCCGATCTATGACTAAGATTTTGGAACTATTCACTTAAACTTCCATTGCGAGGACTCCTTTCTATCCAAAACTTGTACTCAATTCTTTAACTGGCAATCAAATATATATGTCATTGCCTCCAAGATCTTAATATGGGAATGTTTGTTGATCTTGTATATATATGGATCTAAGTGTCAACGCTTATTGCTTTGCCTTATAAGAAGTACCCAATCTCATTCTTCATCTTGGTATAGATTTCTCTTTTATATCTGCATATATCTATTGGGTTTCTTCTTTACAACTGTTAATATTTCTGCTCTGCTTCTTAGTTCCTCATATGCAGATCTGAATTATATTATCTCCCCCCCCTTCAATCTTCAATTCCTTGAGATACCTCTCTTTAATAGACATATTTGTTCTTTAAGTGACATTGACTCTTAACAATTGTTGCCATTAGTAAATATTCAGATGGTAATAACATAATTGTTTCTCATAACTTATACCCTTTTCTAATTATCAATGTTCCATTAACTCTCAATTGTCATACTTCTGAATATTGATTAGTATTCATCTGAATGGATGGCTTTTAATGGTTCATAAATTGCTGACTCAGATATTCTGCTGTTCGTGGGATTCAGTCGTCAACATGTGTCTCCTTCTCTATTGCTGACTTAATAGCATCGTCTCCTTTTCCTTAGCATGGGAGATCTGTCCATGATGAATTGGTCTTAACAGCAACATCAATTGGTTGTGCCGACTATTATTCCTATCGTAATATGTTTCTGATAGGGATTATTACTGCTCAATATAGATGTCAATATTGCTGATAACATATATATATCCCTTCAATATTGTCTAACATTCTTCTTGACCTTCTTGATTCATTGTTTTTGCATGAGTTTCCTTATTGTCAATGACCTTTGTTCCCGTCTTAGCTGTTTTGTAACAACGTTACTGATGAGGACAATGAGTAGTTATTGATCAATATCATAAGTATCGTGGATGCCTGTGACATTTGTTTAGCATATTCACTATCCTTGCGGTAATAGGATGATCTGCAAGAACGCGTCATCTTTTCTCTTTGGTAACCATATGAATGATGAACTAAATATAATCACTGCCATTTTTACAGCATAAGGAGGGTCTTCAACGATGAAGTGATACCATGCTTCGTATCTTTGTGTTTGGAGATATCTTCTTCAGTCCAAATCTCTCTTGTCTACCTGATGATATGGTTTTGGAATATTTATCTACAGACGTGAGTCGTCCTTTCCTGTACGATATAATTGCTGATTGTACATATATATAACTCTTGATTGGTTCCTTTGGTAATAATCGCTGTATGTGATCCCTTGAGTTGGTGTTTGAACAAACTCTTATATCACTAGAATTGAAAGGGAGGAAGCCTTTAGGTTGATTGATCACACTCTTCTAGATTGATTCCATCATAACGATTGTTTCCTATTACTAATCATTATTATCAAATTGTTTGGATAGAGTGAATTTCTGGTGCTTAATCGCACCCTTTCATCATCTGACAACTCACTGGTTATTCTTCATAACTTATTTGATAATCTTTGTCTTGACTAATTGCTTGACGTTATGTCTCAATCTGTTACCACTGATGATTAGTCACTGACTTGTCCTTGTCGATTTATAATTGATAATCCCATTCCATTCCGCCGCCTTCATAAATTTAAGCATTCGGAATAGTCGACCATCTCATGTAGTGGCTATTTCCTTTATAATATCGCATCCTCTTGTTAAGTCCCCAACAGCATGTTTGGATATTTACTTATAATGTTTATTATTTATTTATTATATAATATTGTTATTATATATTATATTATCATATTAATTACATATCATATAAATACTTTTTTATTAATAATATATTATATTATTTTATTGGTTCATTTATTTATTTCAATTTTATTATTATATTTTATGATTCAATCCTAGTCTAGATAGGGGACGTCACATTTTATGCCAAAGTGTACAAAATTTCCCTTACTTTAGGCATGGGTATTTCCGCTATTTTTAATGTTGTAGATTTTATATCCTTACAAAAGTGCTGAAGATGAAAATACAACAGAGGCATAATCAAACATTCATGAGGATCCACAAGTGGTCTAGACAGCTCCACTTGATTTTGAATGCATTCTTGATAAATAGTTGTTGAAGAAGACCTGTAAGAAATAATATTTCAGGTATTAAGTGAAGTGGAGGAATCATCCTTTGGAGAATGCTTCTTGTTTATCTGAACTTGAGGTCTCAAAATTGGGTCATACTTTGGATGAACTCATGAGCAGGAGATCATGATTTTGTTTGTTCTAGGGAAGCCAAATGCAAGGGCATCATTCTCTGTTTTTGGTTTTTGTTGTGTTTGTGCTTTCTTTTTTGGTTTGTTAATTGGTCTCTTGTATCAAACCTTTGCCTTTGTGTCACTTGTTTCTGATTTGCATGGGTGAGAATCATGGAGGAGGATCTCAAATCTCCTCTCACCAATTCCATTGTACCTTGCAAGATTCTATTGACAATTAGAGAATTCTTATTCGATGGAAACCGCTTTGGGGAAGATGGTTGGGGATGGTTTCCTTTTGGTTGTGGTAATGCCTAGGAAGCAGGGACAACCTATTGGGGAGTGGTAAAAGGTTGTGGGTTGCAGACAATCAACATGGATCAAAAGACAAAAGAAATCCATCAAGAGGGCAAAGACATAGGAAGGCACAGGGGTTTGTTCAAGTTCGCATAAGAGAGGGATCGCAACGACTTCATCCTTTCTAGAAGATATCGATTGGGGAGGGAAAAGGGATTGACTTAAATGGAATGAAAAGTTTGTACGCATTGAATAAGTTGGAGCTCTCTGTTTTGTAATTTTCTTCTTGCATTTTGTAGCGAATAGAATGAATTAATGAACATTAGTTACGTATGATCATTAAATGTCTCTATAGTAGTAAAGCTAAGGTTAATGACTAAACAAAGTGATTTTTGTGATTGTTCAATTGTCTTTACTTGATCTCATCAGTTCCTTTGTAAGTTCTGACAAACTTCTATATCTATTGTTATTAAGTTAGTTCCTACATTTGCATTTAGTCTCCTATTGTCTAAGAATCAGTTGGGCTCCCATCACAACTAAACGCAGACCTAAACTAACCTAAGGGTGCAAAATAGAGTTGGGGATCCTTGTACACGATGGGGTGTGTGTGCAAGGCACACCAAAACACAATGGTGATCTATAAATGAAATCACACCAATCTAGCTAGGGAGGTTTTCATCCTGAGACTAGAAATTTTGAGACGGTTCTTGTCCTCAAAAGATTTGGAAGAACTCTCGGTTCATTCCAATAGCATAACATTAGTACTCATGAATCCCCTCCCCCCAAAATGAGCCCACTCAACCTCCTTTTATAGTTTTTTAGAGGAAATTCTTTAAATAAAAATTACAATAATTCATTTTTCCCTCAAAAAGACCTTATCGAAATAATAAAAATCATTTCATGTGCAAAGGCCTCCCTTATGTGGAAATTTAAATATTTTTTTAAGTTGCTAAATTTTGATAAGTCTGTTTTTTTCTGGTTTGTCGAGTCCAAGTATGTGAACAATGATTATAATTGTAGATGAGAGAAATAGATTTCTGAATCAGAGATTCAGATTTGTTCCAACATCCAACCATAGAGTACTTTGCAAACATTGTAATATCCCCGTAGGATATTATCCCCAGTTTTTAACACAAATTTAAACAGAAAATTTGCATGCAATTGTTTCAACTTATCCAACACAATGTACAAAAGAATATAGAATATCCAACTGAAATATAGATTCTGAAATAATATTGCATTTAAATCTTCAACTGAACAATAACAAAAATCCAATTGTAAACACAAAACTTACAATCAGATTGGATAATTAGAAATAAGGAGTTTAAGCACAATTGAGATGCCTGTATGATATCTCCAATGGACAATGGGTTTCCGTCCATTGCCTCCAAGCTCGAGGGTTTCCATCCTCAAACTTGCTAAAATCTGAAGCTTCCAAATTCTCCAAGAGAACAATATCAGAACATAAAACCAAACATAATGAGAATGAGCCTCTCACTGTTCTTTTAAAGCACAACACTATGACCCCTTCATTTCCCTTTTGCCTGACTCTTCATATTCCTTTTTTTGTCTCTTTATTTTCCCTTTAAAATATCATTTCCTACTTAAGAGAATAAAGTGTTCTTTTATTAATAAAGTGACATAATAATATGTACCTTAATTTAATAGTTACTTTATTAATAAATTATTTAATCTTCAAGCATTAAAATTACTAATCAATCGGACTCGGAAAACCATGTGTGATAGCTCATTGGAAAGGCCTTGGAGTCCAATACTGAAATGTCAAAAATACTGAACCTTGCTAACTTACTATAAATAGTAAGTATCTGGGAACCCTCTGAATCAACTCTGATTGGCCTGAAACTGGAATTGCCTAGGCCAAATCTCACTTTGATTCTTGTAAAATCTTGGTTAGTCCACGAGACCAAGGCAAATAGGGCTAACAACACATCATGAATTCATGGGCTAGAAAAGGGGACATTACAAACACACACATGCAAAATAAAATAACTAATCTAACACACACATGCATGCAAATGGATTTCTGACTCCATTGCACTCCTATCTATCAAGATCTTATGCTCAATAATGGATGCTCTTGGAAGCATGTGCACAAGAAGCTATGGGGAACGAAGATCATAAGATGAATGCAAAAATGAAGATGCAAGAATGATCAAGAAAGCTAATATGCAAGAGCGATATCAAAATATACAAGTAACGAATGCAAATGTATGCAAGTAATGGATGTATGCAATGGATCCCTAGAAACGAGAAGGGGTGAGGTTTAAATAGATGTCCTGAGGGGAATTTAGGTTGTAGGATGAATGCGGGATAAAAGATGTGATATGTAGTTGTAAGTGTGCTTGTCCCACATGTATTAAGTGGATGCAATTGATAGAGGTGAAAGAGAATAAATACAGGAATGAAGTGGATATGTAAGGGATTTAGGAATTCTTGGATTTAATGGAAAATGATAGAATATATATTATTTAATGGATTTGATGAATTATGGAGAAATATGAAATATTATAATATAATGATTAATAGGAATATTATGATGGGATTAGGATTATTATAATGTAATATAGGATTATTAAATAATGGATCCACCCAATTAATGGAAAAATTGAGATTGATGTAAGAGGACAATTTTGACATGTCTACAATACTCACATCAACAACAATTACATTTTAAACTATGATCCCCTGGAGATGGTAGATAGAGGTTAGGAGTGTAGTGATTCCACACTAAATTTTTTGATTTTTCAATATAGAAAATGCAAATACACGTCCCTACACTTTTTGATCGACAAGTTTCCAGTGTGGGCTAGGTGAGAGCATACAGTGTTTTGGATATTTTGGACAACACACTCTATCTAGATGATTGCACTATTGAAATGTAAGACGACAAGATGACCACAACATGTAGGTGGCATAATTTAACTAGAACCCACTAGTCTATGGGAATGAACTTTGGAAAATAGGCTAAGGGTCATTTTAGGGAGTGGAATGCTTTATTGTAAAAACATGGTATATGGGTGCTTGGAGATGACTATATTTATAATCAATTGATAAAGTCCAACACATGCACTCATCTTAAGCCATATTCTTGTTTCTCTTTGTACTATTACTTTTGTGTGATTTGATAAGAAAATTTTATACCACAAAAAAGAGTAATTTTTTAATGCAAAAAATAGAAAATTACGAGCCTATTAATGAGATTCTTTGGTTCATTTAGCTTGTGTGAGCTGAATATCAGCACTATAGGAAACCCCAATGTTAGTTATATGATATTTCTGAGAAACCTCCAGAGGAAATTTCCCATTTTGAAGCGATACTTCTAGAAATCTTATAGAGATGTAAAGAAACCTCATCTGTCTCCTAATATGGAGATGTTTCCACATAGGCCTCTGAAATAGGGAGATGCTTTTGATATGGGAGACGAGTGCTGGGGATAGGGTACAAATCCTTGGGTTACAAGTTACAACGGGTGTCATGGTATTCAAATAAATATCTGAGATTTATGGTGAGGAAGGCCATGCAGTGGGCATCGTTGATTAATTGAAAGTTTGCTTTCTTTATTGGCCAAAATGGTGTTTATGATTTAATATTCCAGTTTGGTCTCTAGAATCTGTTGAGTATTTTCTTTTGCATTTGGAATTTTCTGTTTCATTTTCTTTGTTTAAAACATCAAACTATAATTTGATCATCAAAATTCAATAGGAATGAATCTAGTAGTGGCAAATGTCAAATATAAGATACTATTTTAGCTCCTAGAAAAATTGCAACTTTTCTGAGGATTTATTTTGTATTTTGGATGCATGGCACACTCAGGCGTGTTCACAGAACTTATTCAGCATATGCAAGTCAAAGGAGTTCAGGTATTTCTGGTTTTGCTATCATTAGAAATGACTCATTTTAAATAGTGAAAATAATCATTTTTAAATAGAAGGCTATGTTTGTTGGGACAAATGCATTTTCTATTACTGTGAAACAAAAATGGTGCCAGCTTCCAGAATACAACTAGAAAGCACAAGCAGCAAAAACTACTAGAACCATAGAGAACCAGAACTAACTAACTAACTAGTAGGTAGGCCAATCAGACTCATACAGAAGAGGCTGAGTGGTTGGATTAATATAAGCAGTTTTAGGGTCAATAGACATATTTTCATGTTGATGCTACCTAAATGACCAAATGAAAGCAGCAGATATATCTTCCATCACATATTGAAGAGTTGCAATTCTCTATGATCAATCATGTAGGTCCAGGTTTGGGTGATTTTTCTGTTCTCCACCCAATAATAATATGAGCCTAACATAGAAGTTCTGATTTTTTCCCTGAATGGGCAAGGGTGTATTGAATGTTTAATTGTAGTATTGGTGTTTGATTCTCTCACGTGCTAAGATGACTGATTAGTCATAAAAACAGTTGTAACATGAGACCATCCTATTTTTATTGGGTGTTCTACTTTGACTTAAAGATTATACGGTCTTACTCTTGTTTGGGTTGGAGTTTTAATAAATAGCTAATATTAAATAGTTGGAATTATAATTCTGCCTACCAAAGCTATGAGACCATCTTGCATTCCTTGAAGCTGTAAAGTGACTCCTTATTCTATATGGAAGCTTCAGAACAATGAGAATAGAATACATTAAAAACATTATCGGTGCTTGGATCTAATCCAATTTAACTATTTCAAAATTTGTCATCTTGATTTTTCCTTTGAATTTTAGAATCCATGCAAAATTCTCCATTAATGGATATCTCTTTAACCGGAGAGATGTCTACTTTGCTAGGTAATATATCTTATGTGTTTTTTTGCTCAAGATAGATACCAAGGGTTATCCTAGATTGACAATGAGTGTTGGTGAGATTCCACCACATGGGAGGTAATTACTTTATCAACCCGAGTCAGAGGTCATAAAAACTCAATTCAATGAGGGGTAAAGATGTCATAAATTATGAGATCACATGCAGGCTGCTGAACATGAACAGCGGTCAGACTACTCGTTTGGAGGAGACATTCCCAAGAATCAATCCACAGAACAAAGCTCAATTAGCCAAACAGAAACAGTCCCAAAAGGTTCTCTGCAGATCCCTTCACAGCTCTCCAGATCTCTGTAGTAGTCCTCTTCTACTGCTGATGATTTCTATCCTCAAAATAATAACAGCCACTCACTGACACAGGAATAGAAGACAAAGAAACCAAAAGCAGACAGTCAACCCTTAATCAGATCTTTCAATTCCTCAGGCGGTATGTTCTTTCTTTCCCCAGCTTTCTTTCTGTGATCTGAATTAAATTTGTAATTCAAGGGACAGTACACTAGCTGTAGAATGTAATGTATTATGACAAAAGCAAGGCTGAACAATACTGGAATTGCTTAGTTAAATAGGTTTTTTTTTTCAATTAAGAGTGTCTGGAATGAAGGCAATCTCTGTAGAAGACATGTATGCTTTGAACCTAAATATTTCGTTTAAGATCAATTATTTTATAGCTTTTGAATATGTGAACTAAAATGTTGCTAAAAATAGTAAATTAGGGGTTCTTTGTGAGAATTGAAAAAGTCATCCCATTTGGTGATGACTAATGTCCTTGGAGATCAATAAGGTCAAACTTTATAGAAAAATAAAAATACCATTTTGAGTTATTTATTTCTGGTACCACTAGTTGAGGTTATAAGTTTTATGCATTGTAGCCTAGAATTCAAACTTTGGATATGGGTTGGAAAGCTTAGGTTGTGAACTAGTTTTAATGCATTAAAGACAATGCTTCTCAACTACTAAGGGCATTTGGTCAAACTTCCCACTAATGAATTCCTCTCTAAAGGGGCTTCAAAGATGCAAATTTAAGAAAATGCAAAAAATACTTAAACATTATTTTTTTTGGAAAGTTTCACAATTATGTCCAGAATTGTTGCTTGAGTGACTTGAGTCGCTCCTTGTTAAGGTTTTAGGATCATTGCAAATGTAATAGCACTATCTGATTGTATGTGTTTTCCAAATGCATCAATCTCTTGTATATAATAATATATACAAGGCAAAGACAAGAAGAGACATGTCCCTTCATGGGACATGTCTATTCATTAATCTAATTTAATTAACTATATAGTTATTGTAAGAATAAATATAGATTAACTATATATATATGCATATTAATATATAAAATAATATTAATTATATATTATATATATATATATATGTAATAAATCATTTCTCAGAATAATCATATAGTCAGTTTTATTTATCTGACCGATGCTACATACATCAACACTCCCTCTTAGCTAGGGAGGATAAATCAATCCAATGTCAACACTTATGACACCTGATAGCATCAACCCTAAGATATAAGCAATAGAAGCATCATCCTCATGATGTAATCAATAGAAACATAGTCTCAAGATGTGGATTGCCTCCATTGAAGATTCTATCCACAAGCTCTCGTGTGGATTGCCTCCATTGGCGATTCTATCCACAAGCTCTCGTGTGGATTGCCTCCATCGGCGATTCTATCCACAAGCTCTCGTGTGGATTGCCTTCATCGGCGATTCTATCCACAAACTCACGAGCTTTAGTGTGGATTGCCTCTATCGGCGATTCTATCCACAAGTTCCCGGGTGGATTGCCTCAATCGACGATTCTATCCACAAGCTCTTGTGTGGATTGCCTCCATCGGGGATTCTATCCACAAACACACGAGCTTTAGTGTCGATTGCGTCTATCGGCAATTCTATCCACAAGTTCCTGGGTGGATTGCCTCAATTGGCGATTCTATTCGCAAGCTCTCGTGTGGATTGCCTCCATCGGCAATTCTATCCACAAACTTACGAGCTTTAGTGTGGATTGCCTCTATCGGCGATTCTATCCACAAGTTCCCGAGTGGATTGCCTCAATCGGTGATTCTATCCACAAGCTCTCATGTGGATTGCCTCCATCGGCTATTCTATCCACAAACTCACGAGCTTTAGTGTGGATTGCCTCTATCAGCGATTCTATCCACAAGTTCCCGGGTGGATTGCCTCAATCGGCGATTCAATCCACAAGCTCTCTTGTGGATTGCCTCCATCGACGATTCTATCCACAAACTCACGAGCTTTAGTGTGGATTGCCTCTATCGGCAATTCTATCCACAAGTTCCCTAGTGGATTGCCTTAATTGACGATTCTATCCACAAGCTCTCATGTGGGTCGCCTCCATCGGCGATTCTATCCACAAACTCACGAGCTTTAGTGTGGATTGCCTCTATCGGCGATTCTATCCACAAGCTCTCGTGTGGATTGCTTCCATCGGCAATTCTATCCACAAACTCACAAGCTTTAGTGTGGATTGCCTCTATCGGCGATTCTATCCACAAGTTCTATCTATTATGATCGGTTTCAGCCATCACAGGATGTCTATCACAATAGAAGATCAAATTATTGTAAGATCGTCACCTTACAATAACTTTTACAAATAAAAGTGATAATCATTTGGAAGTCGTCACTTCCTTATGATTTACACATGGAGTAGGCCCATTAAAAACATTCATGATTCATTAGTATAATAATCAATTATATCATGTTTACCTTATAAATGTTTCACCTTCAATAGTGAACTCCCTCTCAATCAATATGATCAAGATTGTCACAAGTTGATTGAACCATCTACTCCCTCTGAAGCTCAAGTTTATCAACTTATTGACCTCTTTTGAAATATCAGACTTGACAGTCCCAACCGGTGCTGAGAGGGGAGGGGTGAATCAGCACCTATAAAACTTCTTTAATAATAAATCTGATGAAGTATGCTTATAACTGTAAGCTAAATAGATTCAAGCATAAAATAACATCAAACAATCAATCACATAGTGACACCAGATTTATCACGTGGAAACCCAATTTGGGTGAAAACCACGGTGTGAGGAGATCTCACAAATTCTGCACTCTTTTGAAGTGCGCCCTGTTAGGAGCCTTCCCTGTTTAAGGATTATAACGCACTATTAGATGCGACCCGGTTAAGGGATTTGTTACAGTAAGGCCGGTTAGTGCCTGCCTTGTTAGAGGACTTTGAACACCTTACAAGATGTCACTCGGTTAAGGGATTTGATACAAGGGACCTATTAAAGTCTACTCAAATACTGGGATTTAACTATTGTAATTGTTAGAAACCAATAGAAGGATTGACCTTTTACAAATGGCTTTGCCTAGCCTGATAAGATCTCTGTTATCCTCAACTGAGAAACATCACTAGTTGCCGCAGGTATGTTCTCCTTTACTGTTGTGCTTCTCTGCACACTCTTCTCTCTCTACTTCTCTTTTCTATTCACCCAAGCTTTTTCAGCGTACAGGTTCACTCTTTTCTCTTGGCAGAATGAGGGCAACCTATATTCTCAACAAGCAGAAGAATGTATAGAGTTCATTGCCCTAAATGCGCCTTTCATGCATGACCTAATTACAGATTCTTTCCGGATACATCACTTGGTGGAGTATTAGTTTACTGAGGAAACATCCGATGCATGCTCTTGCTTTATCTGCTTTATGAAGAAAACAATAGATGCGTGTCAAGCACCTGTCCTTCACAAAAGATAACTCCTTGTTTTAAAGCCACAGACTTTGGCTTTAAAACTTTTTAGTGCGCCTTGAACCGATCACCATGTTAACTCAGTCTTCTGGATTTATTGCAATAAATCCCGGTCAAATAGTTGGTTTAAAAAAATAGTTGACTATGACTTCCCTGGTTTTTCGTATCATACCGAAGCCTTCAGTTGATCGGTTGAGATCCACATGTTGTGAACAAGTAAGAACTTTGACCTGTCACATTTCCTTCCTTTGCTTACCAGTTGCACCTTTTCCTCGGTTGCGTTGTTGACACTAGTTGTATCCCAGTCCTCGGTTGAATCCTTTCCTTGGCTGTATTCTTAACCCGGTTGCTACTTAGTGACCGGTTGCTCTTGATGAGTAGATATAGTCTTTTCTTCCTTGCATAGTGTCACCGGTTGCCAAACCAGCCTCTTTACATATAGATCTCCTTAGATCTTTAGACCTTAGATACAAAACATCTCTTTTCTCTTTCCTCTTTTGCCAATCAATGACAATACTTAATTGCCATATACTGGTAGCAGGCTTACCGGTTACCATCTCTCAATGCCAACAAGACTCCCTTTGCATCTAGTCTCAATCATCAATTTGTTTGCAAGCAACAAGTTCTTTCTCCCTTGAATGCAATTATCTTGTGCTTCTGTCTTGAAGGTATGTCAGAGAGAGATTACAAATAGCTTACTAAACTATCTCGACCGTAAATACCAATGATAGAAGCATACAATATTTTACTAACCAATATTATAGCATGAATTACAAACTCAAAAATTATGTGCATTAATAAAACATGAAATACTTATCTTTTATAAATTTCAAGTATTTCATTCTGTAAGGTGAGCCCATATAGAAAATATCATGCAAATTCACAAAATGATGTTGGTGTTTTCGAACATTACTAGAATTATTCACATGACTTGTCTTGAATATCCAAAGGTTCTATACATTATGAAAACCTTTAATTTGATTAGATCTCCCTTCAAGTGGTTAGGCTTTTAAAGAAGGAACTTCGCTCTTTTACAGATTTTTGCATATACCTGTACACACTCGGTCATAACTTTTGAACCTGACATTTTCTCTCCAATCTTTCCAGTGAGATTCTTCTAAGTTTGTTTATCACCAACATATCCAAAATTCAGTGAAATCCAATGGTGCATTTGTGAGATATGGTCCTCGTAATGAGACTATATTTTCTGAGACAGTCACATATTCACCATCAACAAACTACTCTCTTACATTTGCAACTTGGCTCTGATACCATGTTAAGGTTTTAGGATCGTTGCAAATGTAATAACATTGCTATGTTTGTATGTGTTTTCCAAATGCATCAATCTCTTGTATATATACAAGGCAAAGACAAGAAGAGACATGTCCCATGAAGGGACATGTCTATTCATTAATCTAATTTAATTAACTATATAGTTATTATAAGAATAAATATAGATTAACTATATATATATGCATATTAATATATAAAATAATATTAATTATTATATATATATATATGTATATGTAATAAATCATTTCTCATAATAATCATATAGTCAGTTTTATTTATCTGACTGATGCTACATACATCAACAAAGTCATTTATTTATCCTTGAGAACTAGTATGTCCCATTGCTCCTGATTGTACCAAACTAGGTAACTTTGCCTGAATTGAATTCATGGAGAACCATTTTCCTTTATGCAAAAAAATGTCCAGCCTCAACCATTGAATGGATTGAAATCTATCGATTCTTCATTTCTTTGATCACTATATCAATGATTTGATTAGTAGTCATTTTGTGGCATAGTCATGCTTTGGTTTTGTGCTGCATAGTTGATTAGCAACATCTAATATGTCCATGAGTGGTGGGAAATATGAACATAGTGATTCTACATTGAGTACTATTAATGTGCGTTTTATGACCCACCAATAATAGAACAAAATATCAAGATATCTTATCCTTTCTTGATCAAAATCCTGTGTATGCTAAGATTGTGAAAGATCATACAGGAGTCCAAGGTTCCTTTTTGTGTCAGGTCTTGATCGTGGATAAGCTCGGTGGTAAATGTGATTTGTTGTTAATCACAAGAGGCCTTACGTTTGCTTTTCTCAAGTAGATTTCAGGTGGCACAAGATGTGGGAGCTATCTAAAGGTATTGCAATTGAGTACTTTTTGGGTTTTTTAGAAATATGTAGAACGCAAAAGGGGAAAGGGTTAAGGAATTCTAAACTATTACTAAGAGTAATGACAACAAGTACTGCTTTGATGGACAAATTCCAAAATAACTAAGCTTTGCTTTGCCAAGATAAACTACAACTATGCGAGAACTGGTGCAATCTTCAAGGGGTTATGCAAATGATTTTCATACAACAACGAACACCATCAAAATGAACAACGCACGTTGAATGATAGAAGTTAAGCATCCATAAATTTGAGGGTTCAGGCTAACTTTGCACAACAACTTACAATCAACAAACAGTCAAAAGTATGAACCATGGAATTCATCAAAACATCATCACTCTCCATTGAAATCAAAACACTTTATCTAAACAATCTAATCTAAATGAGGGAATAAGAGAACACACAAGCTCTAAAACACTTGAAGTATTCACCAAACTTCAATAAAAACTCTATTGTCTCTGTAGCTCTTAGCAACAATCTCAGAATTCCACTGCTTACAAATGAGAAATGAAGCCTTTATATAGGTCCTCGGTTACAGTGAGTGGCCCAAATCAAAACAATAACCGATGGCCTAGATTTTTCCACCTCAACCCTAATTAGGGTTAGGGCAAGCAAAGAGAATCTACATTAATGAAGGAGTCCACGTGGACCAATTAGGAGGAAGCCATCATCTTAGTGGGCAATAAATGCCCACTATGCATGCCCATTCAGGACATGAATGCCCATTATGCATTAAATGCATCTCTTCCCAGAATACCTATGTTTGACTTTTCCATTTGAATGCCTAGAATCTGCCTAACACTGTCTTTGTTAATATTATAAAGTCCAAGATTATTGAGAGGAGAGGTGAATCAGTAATCTATCAGATCTGAAACTTTTCACAATTCATTCACCAACATTTACCACATTCATCAACTTTAAACTTTATGCATGCAATAAACAAAGTAACCAAACAACCATCCAAACATGCAACAAAGTAACACTAGTATTTTTATTGTGGAAACCCTGATTAAGGGTAAAAACCATGGTGGGAATTAGCACCCACTAATAATCTGCACTCTTCTGAAATGCGCCCTGTTAAAGGTCTAGCCCTGTCAGGAGCTTACAATGATGTTCGGTTAGGAGAAGATCCTGTTAGGAGTCACCCGGTTAAGGGATTTACCTCTAGCCCTGTTCGGAGCTTTACCCTGTTAGGAGTAACCTTGTTAAAGAATTTAAAACCCTAATTAAAGAGCCACCTGGTTAAAGGATTTACAAATCAGACCTGTTAAAGTCTACCCGGTTAAGGAATTTTCTTGCAGAACCTATTAGGATTCAACAAGTACAATGATCTAAGTGTAGCAGTTCTCCTCTGCTTGTTCAGATCCAATTAAGCACAAAAATTGCTTCTCTTGCAGACAATCTTTTCTCTTCACTCAACCACAGTGTAGCAATTAAAGGATTTAAAACTCCAATTAAAGAGCCACCTGGTTAAAGGATTTACAAATCAGACCTGTTAAAGTCTACCCGGTTAAGGAATTTTCTTGCAGAACCTATTAGGATTCAACAAGTACAATGATCTAAGTGTAGCAGTTCTCCTTTGCTTGTTCAGTTCCAATTAAGCTCAAAAATTGCTTCTCTTGTAGACAATCTTTTCTCTTCACTCAACCACACCTTCGCATCCATGATCTACACTTGCATAATTCACTGATTTACATATAAATCCATTACATGCTCATTAGGGCCTTAACTGACTTACAAAATGTATTACATTTGAAATTCAATCATTCCCTCTCAATCCTTGACCCCTAAAATGTATTACCAATCTAGAATATTCAATTACAAATTCAGGTTGGCCTTAAGATTCATTGCACATTGATTTAATACAAGAACAATCAAACTCTATTTGACTTCCCCAACACGCTTCCAAAACTTCATAGATCTGATCACCTCGAATAATGTAACCTCAAACCATCATTACAAATTTGTTATGCCACGTCACTATGCCACTTGGATCACAAAGAGGTCCACCGCAACTAACTGCATCATCACCGCTCGCCGATCTAACATCAATTGTTAAAAGTTTTTGCTAACTTCCACAGAATGATCTTCTGTCACTTGAAACTATGCCTTCCAGTACACCAATCAACTTGCTATCATAGTATCACTAGCATATCCTAGTCAAGATAAACATATCATGACCACAACACTTGGATCCGTACCAATTTGATAGAACAATCAGATCATTCATTGTCTGTCACTATATGTTCTTTTGTTTGTCCTGTTACACTTCAATCGATCATAACTCACTCCATCCTTTTTCCCATCATATGCGATCATACATACAGTGTCTAGAAACATCCTTGAGTTTCTGACAACAATTGCACACTCGAATTCCTTCACATACTCACCGCACATAGGATTCAACAAACACTTATCAGCTCACTGTCAACCAACACAGTACTTAGTTGACATTAATGACAACACAATAGCTGATCTTCCTGTCATTAAACTTGTACCAATCAACATTCAACAATCTCTGCATCAGTTATGCCAACAATCTCCCCCTTTAGCATTGATGGCAACACCACATCAACACCACATTGATATGATAATAAAAGCTCCCCCTAAGATGATGCACCAAATTTTGTGTCTTGACCTTCCTGGTCTTCTCCTTCAAATTCTTCTTTTCTCTTCTCCCCCTATGCCTTCATCTGGTTCTTCTTGTAGTCTTCTCCCCAATACCTGACTTCTTTGCTCTTCTCCCCCTTTGACAACAATGCCAAAGGTGCCACATAGGTCACCTACTGCTACAACATCTTCCTTTGCCTTTGACTGCTCCCCCTAAGGAGTAGTCCCCTTTAACATCAACCGAATAGTGAAAGATATTCAATGAGTCCACTAGATTGATGCTAACATCTTAGTTCTGTTCAAGTAGGGGAATAACCCCTAACTTACCTCTCAGATACTCAATAGTATCCTTAGGTAATGACGTACTAAATATATCTGCTAGCTGCTCCTTCGTTGGCACATATTCCAACTTGACTACCTTTTCTTGCACTTGCTCTCTTAAGAAATGATACTTGATTGCAATATGCTTAGTCTTAGAATGCATCACTGGGTTGTTGGAAATATTGATTGCACTAGTATTATCACAAAATATAGTCACCAGTTCAGTTACCTTCTCTTTGATACCTTCTAGGATCTGCTTCGTCCATGCTATTTGTGTACAATTGATAGCTGTTGCTACATACTCAGCTTTTGCAGTTGATTGGGAGATGCAATTTTGCTTCTTACTTGTCCATGACACAAGTCTTCCTCCTAGAAAGAATGCTCCTCCACTTGTACTCTTTCTATCATTAATGTTTCCTGCCCAATTTGCATTAG
Organism: Chamaecyparis obtusa; assembly: GCA_027943335.1. Classification (NCBI taxonomy): domain Eukaryota; kingdom Viridiplantae; phylum Streptophyta; class Pinopsida; order Cupressales; family Cupressaceae; genus Chamaecyparis; species Chamaecyparis obtusa. Next base: position 174,074 of record BSBK01000451.1, on the reverse strand, counting down.
TAAAAACGCTCAAAGAGAAATCACCTTTGTGAGATACCAAAGACCATAGTCTTATATCCCTTTCGAGTACCTGAATATTTTCTTCGCTGCTACCATGTGAGATTCCTTAGGATTAGCTTGAAATCTGGCTATTATTCCAACTGCTTGTGCAATGTTTGGTCTACTATGAACAACATAATGCAACTTACCAATCATGGATCTCTATAGAGTTGCATCCACTGCACTTGACTCATCATCCTTAGATAGCTTGCATCCTATCACCATGGGGGTTCTAACTGTTTTGGAATCTTCCATTCCAAAAGTCTTCAACACTTCCTTTATGTACTTGGACTGACTGATATAGATACCATCTTCTAGTTGTGAAATTTGCAATCCAATAAAGAACTTAATTTCTCCTATCATTGACATCTCAAATTCCTTCATCTCCTCAAGAAATGCCAAACTCATTTCATCATTTCCTCCAAACATTATGTCATCCATAAACACTTCAACTAATAGTATCTTATCACCTTCAACCTTCAAGTACGTATTGTTATCTTCACTTGTTCTAATGAAGTCAATCTTGATGAGATAAGAGTGTAATCTTTCATACTATGCTCTGGGTGCTTCTTTCAGTCAATATAATGCCTTTTGTAGGTTGCACACCATATCCTTATCTTTTGTCAATGCAAACCCATCCAGTTGTTCTATGTAAACCTCTTCTTCAAGAATCCCATTTAGAAAAGAAGATTTGACATCCATTTGAAAAACTTTGAACTTCTTATAAGCAGCATAAGCAAGTAAAATTCTTACCCCTTCAAGTCTTGCCACAGGAGAAAATGTCTCTCCATAGTCCAATCCTTCCTCTTGTTTATAGCCCTTACACACAAGTCTTGCCTTATTTTGAACCACTTGTACATCTTCATTTAGTTTGTTCCTGAAAACCCACTTTGTACCAATCACATTCTTGTCTACTAGTCTAGGAACAAGTGTCCATGTATCATTCTTCTCAATCTGATCAAGTTCTTCCATTGCCTTTTTCTAGTCTTCACTCTTCAAGGCTTCCCTCATGGTTTTAGGGTCAAACTTTGAAATTAGACATGTACTTTCTCTGATCTTCCTTTTAGTTTGCACTCTTGCATCTTTATCACCAATAATCTAATCAGTAGAATGATTCAATTTCACATACCTTGGAATAACTGGTTTAGGTCTAGGTGCTTCTTCTTGTTCCATTGGTTGAACCACTTCTTCCTCCTTGTTTTGTTCAACAACTTCTTTCTCTTGCGGTTGCACATACACAAATTCCTGATCAGTTACTGGTTCTTGCTTGCTTGTTTCATCATATTTTTTTGGATATTCATCTACTTTCACATTTGCATTTTCAACCATCTTGTTAGCCCTTTTATTGAAACACTTATAGGCCTTGTTTTAGTAGAATATCCCAAAAAACTACCTTCGTCACTCTTTGGATCAAACTTGCTAGTGAAATCATCTCTCTTGATATAGCATCTACTACCAAAAACTTTGAAATATATAACACTAGGTGAATGACCATACCATAATTCATAAGGTGTCGTACTGGTTCGTTTCTTCTCTAGTACCTGATTCAATGTGTATACTACAGTGCTAATTGCTTCTCTCCAATATGACTTAGGTACATCACCTTGAATCATCATTGTCCTGGCAGCATCAACTATAGTTTTGTTCCTCCTTTCAGCAACTACATTTTGCTGAGGTGTTCTTGGTGCTGACATCTATCTCTTGATTCCATTCTCTTCACAGTATTGAACAAACTCTAATGAAATTCTCCTTCTCTGTCTGACCTTAAGCACTTCAAGTTTTTACATGTTTTATTCTCAACAAGTGCTCTGAAATCTTTGAACTTGTAGAAATCTTTAGATTTATCCATCATGAAAGTCACCCACATCATTCTTGAGTAGTCATCAGTAAACAATATGAAATATTTATCACCATGATAACTTCTTGTCCTCATAGGACCACAGAGATTAGTATGCACCAAATTCAATATACTCTTTGATGAAAATGACTTGCTATCGAAAGTAGAACTAGTTAACTTACCCAACTGACATTCCTTACACATCATGTTGTTTGGTTTAACTAATTGTGGCAAACCTCTAACTGTATTCATCTTATTGACTTTGACCAAACTATCAAAGTTCACATGTCAAAACCTTCTATGCCACAACCAACTATCCTCAACTCTAGGAACCAAACAACTGTTAACAATACTGTTCAGATAGAATAAATTACCTCTAGTTTGCTTACCCGTTGCGATCAGATCACCTGATCTTCTAAGTATCCTGCATACACCTTCTTTGAACTCAAGTCTATAATCTTTGTCATTCAACTGACCCACACTCAATAAGTTGTGTTAGACCTTCTATAAAATAGACATCATCAACATTACTCTTACCATTCAAAGAAATTGTACCTTTCCCTTTATTTAACCAAGAAGGGTGTATTGTTACCAAACTTGACCACAACACCATCAAATTCTTCAAGCTTAATGAACTTATTTCTGTCATCAGTCATGTGATGAGCGCAACCATTGTCAATGACCCACTCATTGGCTTGATTCATGTGAGAGTTTAAGGCCTTTTCACCTTCTCCAGTATCCTCTTTTCACTGCAACAAATACTATCTCTTCTTCTTCATTGTCTTCTGACTCCTCATCAGTCACACCTTCATCTATTGCAACATAACATTGTTTCTTTCCTTTTTCTTTGAATCTTCTGAACTTTTCCTTCTGTTCACCATTAGGACACCTAGTAGAAATATGTCCAATCTCATTACATGAGAAACATTTCAAAGGTAACTTGCCTTTGTACTTACTGATACCTTTAGGCAGTCTTTTTGCAAGTAATGCTTCAAGTTCCACTTGCTTCTTCTCTTCATCAATGATGGATTCAAAATCCCTGGAATAACTTGATATGCAGGCAAATTCATGACTTCTTTGTTTTCCCTTCTTCTCTGATGCTAATGACAAAGAGGCCTTAAAAGCTGTTTAACTCTAGAAACACTATTATCAAAGTTGCTCAACTCAAAAGCAGTAAGCTTACCAATCAAACCATCAATAGAGACATTATCTATTCTTCTCAATTCATGAATGATAGAAACTCTAATGGCATAAGCAGGCAGCAAATTCCTCAACATTTTACTTACCACATCTTCAATGGTACCACCGACACTCTTGATAGCACCTACAACTTCTTTTATCCTTTGACCATATTGAGCAATGTTTTCTCCTTCAACCATTTTCATGTTATCATATTTGCCCTTTAGACTATCTACCCTGGCTTTTTGCACATGCTTGTCTCCACCATAGATTAGTTTAAGCTTTTCCCAAACCTCATGAGTAGTTTCTAAACCATGTATATCAATATATTCAGTGTCAGATAGAGTACTTACTATAGCCTCCAATGCTTGCATATTTTCCTGCTGCTCCTTCAATTGATCTATAGTAAGAGTCCCAGCAGGAACAACATCTTTGGTCTCAACATGATTCCAGAATTGTGGCCCCATACCTTTTAGATAGATCTTCATCCAGTCTGTCCATATTGTGTAGTTATCTCTTCCGAACTTAAGATCTTTCTTCATCATTAGATCTTTTCCTCAAGCTGTTAAGCTTACCACAAAGAGGAGCAAGAACTCTAATACCAATTGTTAATACTATAAGGTCCAAGATTACTGAGAGGGGGGGTGAATCAATAATCTATCAGATCTGAAACTTTTCACAATTCATTTACCAACATTAACCACATGCATCAACTTTAAGCTTTATGCATGTAATAAACAAAGTAATGAAACAACCATCCAAACATGCAACAAAGTGACACCAATATTTTTATTGTGGAAACCCTGATTAAGGGTAAAAACCACGGTGAGAATTAGCACCCACTAATAATCTGCACCCTTTTGAAATGCACCTTGTTAAAGGCCTAGCTCTGTTAGGAACATACAATGATGCCCAGTTAGGAGCAGACTCTGTTAGGAGTCACCTGGTTAAGGGATTTACCTCTAGCCCTGTTAGGAGCTTTACCCTGTTAGGAGTAACCTCATTAAAGGATTTCAAACCCTAATTAAAGAGCCACCTAGTTAAAGGACTTACAAATCAGACCTATTAGAGTCTACCTGGTTAAGGGATTTTCTTGCAGAACCTATTAGGATTAAACAAGTACAATGATCTGGGTTTAGCACTTCTCTGCTTGTTTAGATCCAATTAAGAACAAACACTGCTTCTCTTGCAGACAATCTTTGCTCTTCACTCGACTGCACCTTTGCATCCATGATCTACACTCGCATAATTCACTGATTTACATATAAATACATTACATGCTCATTAGGGCCTTAGCCGACTTACAAAACGTATTACATTTGCATTTTAATCATTCCCACTCAATCCTTGACCCCTAAAACGTATTAACAATCTAGAATATTCAATTACAAATTCAGGTTGGTCTCAAGATTCATCGTACATCGATTTAATACAAGAACAATCAAACTTTATTTGACTTCCCCAACACGCTTCCAAAACTTCATAGATTTGATCATCTCGAACAATGTAATATCAAATCATCATTACAAATTTGTTATGCCACATCACTATGCCACTTGGATCACAAAGAGATCCACTACAACTGACCGCATCATGACCGCTCACTGATCTAATATCAATTGTTCAAACCTATTCAAACATTTTGCTATCTTCCACAAAATGATCTTCTGTCACTTGAAACTATGCCCTCCAGTACACCAATCCACTTGCGATCATAGTATCAATAACATATCCTAGTCTAAGATATATTGTGGTAAAATAATGAATGTGTTATTAAACAATCATCATGAATGATCTATATGTACAAGATACAAGAGAATGCTTCTATAACGAACAAGACAGAGGAAATAGAAACATTCTTGTACAGTGAAAGAGAAAGTTTCCATAACGAACAAAAGGAGTTTATGGAAACATTACAAAAAGAGTGACCATTAGAAATAGACAAAAGGGAGAGATAAAATTAGAAACTATCTATTATCGTAATACCCTCCCTTAATGGTCAATCTATCTTAAAAAAAAAACAAAAAATTGCATGTCCTCAGAAAGTGTAAAAGGAAGCCTCGGGTTGATCAAAGAGGTTTGTAGAAAGAAGGCTCTGCTTTTATTTGATGCCTCATGGAGATCCTTCAATACTGTCCAGATCTCTGTAACTATCTTGCCAAACGGGATTTGAGGCAGTTGATCATCAATAACTGAAAACTTAATGAGCATAACCGCTTCACGATTACGTTCATCAAACTTGTCTTGAGTCGCATCGGCTGTGGTAGGACGAGTCTCGGTACCCTGAACAAGTGCCTCAAGGTGACGGTACTCGAAAATCCTCAACAAGCGTTGCTTCCTGGTGTCGTAATTCTTTCTATTGAAACGCTGACTGCCTTTTAGCATAAGACTGGTGAGAGATGCCATAGCATGTTTTTCAAAGAAAAAATGTGAAAAATCAGAAAAGGGCACAAACTTCAAGGCAGATTAACAGAAGACCCAGAGAATTCGAAGAGACACCCAGTGAAGAGCTCAAAAAACCCAGATAGAATCTGCTAGCTCGAAAATCGAGGCTCGAAAAACAATGCACCCGAAAAAAAGCAAGACTGACCCAGTTGAGATATGCAAAAACCCACCAGGAATATGCTGGCAGATTTTGGATCTGTAGGCTCCAAAATTGAGGTACGAAAATTGAGGCACGAAAATCGGGGCACCTAGAAAAACAGACCACAACCCAGTTGAGCTCTCGAAAAACCCACAAGGAATTTGCAATCAAAAAAAAATTCTGACTTGAACTGAAGGGTCAAAACCCTTGTCGAAAATGCAAAAACCCTAGACGAGTGGGTGAGGAAAATCAAATGCAAATTTTGAACACACTCGGGGCAAAAAAGCTTTGAAAATCTTGAACTAATAATTTCAAAAAAGAAATTAAAGATTTTCGAAGAGGCCAAGAATTTGCTTTGATACCATATTGTGGTAAAATAATGAATGTGTTATTAAACAATGATCATGAATGATCTACATATACAAGAGAATGTTTCTATAACGAACAAGAGAGAGGAAATAGAAACATTCTTTTAGAGTGAAAGAGAAAGTTTCCATAAAGAACAGAAGGAGTTTATGGAAATATTACAAAAAGAGTGACCATTAGAAATAGACGAAAGAGAGATAAAATTAGAAACAATCTATTATTGTAATAGAAGAGAGCGATTTTTTGGATTTAAAGCAATATTAATTAAATATTGAATTGATATTTAATTAATAAATATTTTGAAGAAATCAAGAAAAAGCCAACATTGCTCAAAAAATTGCAAAATAGACAATAAATTATTTTTTGATGAAAATTTTGGGAAATTGAATTAAATAGTGTTTTTTCAATATTTAATTTTTAAAATCGGAGAAAGCTAATAAACTACCTACAAGGATAAAACTTTTTGATGAAGACAAGTCATCCAAAATGGCAACTTCCCAAAAAAGCAAGAGAAAAGATTACAAGTGGAGTTTTTGTAAGGGGAGTCTTCTCCAAATTGGAAACTTGCAATAAAAGAGACAAAAGCTGCCTAAAATTGGCTCAACCATTAAAGCAGGTTTTCTAGTTGGAAGTCTATATAAGAGAGTCCTTATTTCACTATCACACACAGAGATTGAAGAACGAATTGAGAGAAGAGCATATGAGAAGATTTTAGAGGGGATTTTTTTTTGCAGTAAGTTTCAAAATTCGGGAGAAGAAAGCATAAATTTGTAGAAGAGAGAGAAAATCATATTTTGGAGAGGAGAATTTTTGATAAATTTCCAAAATTTTCTCCTTCATGGACATGATTCGTTTGCTTTTTTTTTTTTGTCATTTATTGCATGCTCTTATATATGTTTCATTTCTGTTTTGCAAGAAGGTGAAATGGCGAAACCCAATGGAACGAATGTGACCAGGAAGTAGTTGATCGAGAACGAGCAAAGAAGGTTTTATCCTGAATCCAAGATCGTGTCAAAGTGGGCAAATGTTGGTGATACAAATCTTGGATGCTTAGATATGAATGAGTTCAACAGGAGAATGTTCAGATACAAGGATCATGAACCAACACATTTGGCTACCCAAATTGTGAACAAAGGAATTGTGGCTGCAACTGGCTTTCTTCCAACTTTTCAACATGCATAATTTATCATAGAATGCGCAAGACACTACAATCCCAGAGATAGAATAGTCAATGATTCAGATGGAAATGTCATGGTAGATCTTTTCTTACCAACAATCTTAGAGGCATTCGAAATCCCTACATTCCAGAAGATGGTACTGAAGTCAAAAGAAAAAGCACTCAGAGTTTTCACCGCTGGGATTCAACATTGTGAAGGTGTCATAAACAGTAAATGGTTGTGGAAGAATAGATCCCACTATTCCAAGTTGCCTAAGGAGCTAGTATGGCTCGATCTTCAGCGTAAATATAGTGATTTGGTCATGATGTTGAGCAGGATATTTGAGATTCCACAATCCTATTAGTTTGAGGCATGGATGTGGTACTTCATCAAATAGGTAGTTAGGGGATTCAACAACGTGGATTGGGCTGGACTAATTAGCGACAACCTGAGTGAGCAACTTGTTGGTTCCCAAAACCGACGAATTGGAATTATTTAAATCTTGCCAATTGAATGCCCTATCGGTTGTGGCCAACTTGACGGAACCAAGTGATATAAATCTGTCAGTTCCCTGCACTTCTGGCTCTGCAAGGCCAAGGCGGGTGCACCTATTCCTGAATTGACACACTCAAACCCAGGATGTTTATAGCAGAATAATATAACTTTTCGACGCAATGAAAGGATCCTGAATTGCAAATTGATAGGAAACTTTCAACTTTACACAATGATAATATATCGCTTAACAACGCTATTTTATAACATTTCAAATTCTGTATTGCAAAAATAAACAATTATGTGATTATATGAATAATTTTAAAATAAATTTGTTATTATAAATGAATATAATATATTTATTAATAGCAAGATATAAACAATTGCCAGCATATAAATAACTACGTTAAAACAACAAATAAAGACCGGTGTCTAATTTAATTGGGCAAACAGAGTCTATATTCAAAATTGAATGTACAACTTTATAAAATTTTAGTAAATTTAAACTATAAATAAAATAATAATTCAAATGCGACAGATTAATATATTAATGCAATTTTAAAATAATCCAGGATGCGCTTTAACTCCTTCAGTAAGGAGACAAACCAGACGTAAATAAAAGAATAATTAAATATGTCACAATATTTACGTTTATTAATTTTAAAATGCAATATTAATCTAATCCACTTATCTGGAAAATAAAATATTTATAGAAATTATTAAAATGCTAATAAAGGACACAATTGAAGAATAAAATAAACAACTCTAGTCTGCACAAATAAATTAAAATTTTCTTACAGATTATGCTTGAAAACAAAATTAAATCGGGGACGCTCCTGGGATGATCAACCCGATAAATCCGTATCAACGCTCAGTAAAAATATTTGTTGCTTCTTAGACAAATTTACAAGCTTAGTTCAAAATCTTATATCTTGGCTAAAAATAAATAATATCATATGTCAATGCTCTTTTCAATTTTTTTTTTACGGGCTGTGTTCCTCCCTATTTGATTTTACAATCCTATATTTATAAAATCTAAAAGGTATCGGTTGCTTTCCCAAGCACCGCACCTTTTCATAAATAACCAATATTTGTTAATTTATAACATAGCTCCACCGAAATTAAATTTTGATACTTTATGTATTAAATAAGATAATAGCCCGAACAGGACAGGTGGATGCTGAGATTTTAAAACGTCGGGTTGCTCCATAACAAGTAACCGCATATCTGTTAACTAGAATTTGCAACATAGCTCGATGAAGAGAAACCGAACTTTAAACTTATTTTTAATCTTCCTTTGATATGTGAAGCGCGGGCATGTTTACTGATAAAACAGATGGCTTTTATGTATACCGCCTCCTCCATCGCGTACGCTTAGTAACCGGCAAATATCAACATGTTTTGGCGTTCATCGTCTGTGCTCTTTTCTTCTTTACTTTGGAAGTGTAACTTCTTGTTCCACAAAGTCATCTTCATGCACCCCACCATCTAATTGTCACACGAGATGCGCTGGATTGACCTCCTGATAAATCTGTATATGTCTTCAGGCGTGCACTTCTTCCTGTACACATCTTCATTTCCGTTTAATCTTCTCTTTTATCAACATAAAGAAAATCTCATACCCAAAATCCTTCAGTTGTGTCGGCTTGCAGTATAGAACATTCCTGCAAATAAAAACAAAAAACATTAGATACAAAAATTGAAATTTAAATTGTCGATTGCCAAGAGGCAACTTGATTTCCCGTGATCTCGAACAAAAGTTGCTGCGACTGTCTTTGTGCGACCTTTTCTCAGATTTGCGTAAGCTTTTGGCATAACATTTCATAACTTATTACACGAGAGGCGGGTATGAATAAGACAAACAGGCATCATCTCCTTACGGTTGCATCAATACAATGACCTTTTCTATGCTGAAGTCGCACCTCAGTTTTTAATATCAAGATACATGCTGTGACCAGATATGCCAATAAATAATAATAAATTAATTTTCTTCCACGGGGCTCATATCGTGAGTCTATACAAACACCGAAATGTCATTATTGCAGGAACCGAGGACACAATGAGCCACGTTGCAACCATGAGCCACCTCATGATTGGTAGAAAATATAGTCTGAACTCTGTGTTGTAATGAGAACAAACACATGTATGATGGCATATCCGAACAGAGAAAACATAGACCAGAACTCAAGGACCATTCTGAAATAGATGAAGAACACAAAATGATCAATCAAGGTGTTGGAATCAACAGAAGTTGTGACATCTTATCAAACAGTTAACTTAAAATGCCTAGGATCGTCCGTACATTATTCCAGCACTCTCATCCTGATCCTGTTTTCAACTTGTTATCTTTTACATGATTGCTTACATTCATTGCACATTATGAAACAGAGACACCTTTCTGACTTTCATGACTTTCTTTTATTGTGCATATACATGATTTCCATTGTGTCTATGATTTAACAGCGATACTTATTCCTTTGTGCATAATTTGTCTTGTAGTTGTCCCTTGTTATATGAATGGCGTGTTGATCATTGTTATGACCGTGCTTAACATAATTGCATTTCCGATCTTTAATGAATAATATTAGTGCTTTACCTTTTGCTGTGATGCTTCTTTGATTATGACAGGAATTGCAAGTACAATGTTTCTGTTATTGAATGATTGCACCATTATAATATGTATCTGTTTCTTTAGCAAATGATGCAATGGTATCACTGTTACCAGTTCACCTTCATTGCATCAAATCAATATGCTATTTAATCTGCATACTTTTAGATCCCTGTCCAATCCTCTGACTTTGTCAATCATAATCGGATGATTGCCTCACTCATGCTGAGCAGCCTCATTCAAGAAAATGTGTGTAACTTGTGCCAGCAAATCGAAATGATTGGTTGATATGAGTAACGCTTATTTTCTGAACAAGGTAGCCTGAAAGATGCAGGAAATGCATTACATTATGATCCACAAAGTTCTAATTGCAGCATGCTGGGCTCAACCTGTTGGTATAAGTAGTCTGTGATATTTAAACACCTTCGAAATCCTAAAAAAAAGTAGTGACACTTTATTACTAATGCATGATAATATCATCATAAAATTCAAAATTTATTTGATATAGCTTAAAGATATAAAAGGCCTAAGTCATATGTGCAAATCCAAATTATTAATAATCTATCCTATTGTTAATAATAATTTTAAGAAAGAAAATGAGAGAATGTAATCAAATGGAAGCCTTAATTTGTAAAAATTAAGGCTCCATCACAACTGGTGAATTTGGAGCAATAAAGGAAGTTTTATATGAGTTCCTACGTCATCTACATGCTGGCTCGAAATACAAAGTATGATGGACTGAGGTGCAAAGGGACAATTGGAAGTGGTGTTCAATGCATAAAGGTGCATGAATGCTATCCTTAGTTGCATTTGCATGCCAAGGACGATTATGTCAAAGTCAACGATGCTTTTGCAATGCGCATTGTCAGGACTCTGCAGAAGAGACTTCACATGAGATTACCAGTTGGGGCAATGAAATTGGTGGAGTATGGAGCTTGGTTCATCCAGTTCCCTACTTTCTCCTACATTAGATTGCAAGGATTTTCTTTGCAATCATATAAACTCCCGAGGTATCCCACTGATGAAATGGTCATGTTGGAGATCACTCGACAATTGACAGTTTATGATAAAATTCAAAAGAGAAAGAGGAAGTTGGGGCTGGAATTCCTAATTTCCATAGGAGAAGCTAGATTATGATCCTTACAACAAAATTAGAGTGGTGGCAGGTAGGAAATATCAACACAGAATGCACCTCAAGGAATTCTGGGCTAATGTTGTAGATGAAAATGAAATCAGAAGGAGGATGTGTTCTAGGTTGCCACTAAACATGATCAGAGCAAGTAAGATCTTTCAAGTACCTAATCAGATGGAAGAGGATTTGAACATGATCCAAAAGGTATACGACCTAGAAAAGGAAAAGATCATCCATCCTTACAATAGGTCAAAGAAGGAGATATCAAATATTGATACACTATCTACACCAGTTTTGGATTTCATGAAATGATGGGTTGAGCGACAATTTGACAAACTAAAGGTGCCAAAGGAAAATTTAACATATGAGCTAATGGGTCATCAGCCATTGAGAGATGAAAGACCTAAGCAATCCTCAAGAGGGAGACTGGAAGAAGGGGAAATCCCATCAGGATGTGCTAAGCGAAGAGAGGGAAAGAGTGTTGCTCAGAAAACACAACCAAGAGATAGGACAGATCTTCACATTGAAGAACCTCAGCAAAAGAGATAGAGATCGAGGAATGCTCCATCCTCAACTAGTCGGAGTCCGAGTTTGCAAGAGATAGGTCCTTTCACTAGAGAAGTAGAGACAAGCAAAAGAGGAACAGAGAAGGAAGAAGCAAAAATTCCTGCAGTAGAGGCAAAAATTCCCATTGTAGAGATAGCAGCTCCTGAGATAACAATAAAAACTTTGCGAGCTGAGGAAGAAATTGATATCAGGGTGGTACAAGGGCAAGAGCAGTTCACATTTCTGAATGATCAGAATGTTGCTATTCCAAAATGGTTAAGGCAAAGGCTATAGAGAAATCAGGAGAAAGAGGATGACCCGGTAGTCGAATTGCAGGAAATCCTAAACCGAGCCAACCAAACAGAGGAGAAAGGAAAAGCCAAGAAATTTGCAAAAGTCATCAGAGGAGAATCTGGATCTAGAACTCTGTAGTTTGCAACATTGGCAATTGATAAGACAAAGGATCAAATTACTCCATATGAGTACAATGTGACAGAATTTAATCTAGGCCATGCCTCTTGAGAGCAAGTTATCAAAGGTTTTGATGATTCTGCACAAGCAATGAAAGACAAGATGAGGAAACTAGAAGGGAAATATCAGAAGCCGAAAGGCGAGATCAAAGCCTTATGTGAATACATAAATGGCTTACCTCATCCAGTGAGAGAAGAAGGCCCAACCTTTGTTCCTATAGTTATTTTGGCCGAATCAATGGAGGGTATAGATAGGATCAAACGGATTGCTCAAGGTACATAATTTTGGATAGAGGGCATCCAGAATGAGGCACAAGCATGTTGAGGACTTGTGCAAATTCATGACAAGGAACTAGTCGTTCTTTCCAAGATACATTGCATGGACGAGTCATGGGAGGATGAGTGTATTTATTGAGATGAGGTGATCTCAGACTTGCAAGATTTGATGGAGACTCCTAGACAGATATTGATTGATGGTGGAGTTGTTAGGGAAGGAGAAGTATATGACTTTACTCAGTGGCATAGTGCAATGATCACGGCCTAGGAAATGTTTGAACATTTCAGTGGGGAATCCACTCGATTGAAGAGGGTAGCCAAGAATATCAAGCAAGGGATCTCCAACACAATTGCATCCTTGTTATCACAGAGATTGGCGAAGAATGAAATAACAATAGACAGCCTAAAGGGGAAACCAGAAGAGTTCTTTCAGATGAATTACTTCATGAGGGATGATTTTGAAAACTTCTCCATTTTCTCAAGTGTCATGCACACAGCTTAGGACATGTTACTGGGTTGGGAGCACAACTTGACAAATCCAAATGAGTGATCAAGATCTTGGAATTCAAAGAGGAATCAACACCAAGTGTGAGTGTGGACGAGTTGGATACTGTTGGCATAACTGATGCAAAGATTGTTGAGTATTGATTGGTACAAGTTTGATGACAGGAAGATCAATTATTGTGTTATCATTGATGTCAACTAAGTACTGTGTTGGTTGACAGTGAGTTGATAAGTGTTTGAGTTGTTGAATCCTATGTGTAGTGAATATATGAAGGAATTGGAGTGTTCGATTGTTGTTGGAAACTCAGGGATGTTTCTAGATGTTGTATGTATGATCGTGCATGATGGGAACAAGGATGGAGTGAGTTATGATCGATTGAAGTGTAACAGGACAGACAAAAGAACAAACAGTGAATGATTTGATTGTTCTATCAAATCGGTATGGATCCTCATGATATGTTTATCTTATTACGATAATAGATAGTTTCTAATTTTATCTTTGTCTTTTGTCTATTTCTAATGGTCACTCTTTTTGTAATGTTTCCATAAACTCCTTTTGTTCGTTATGGAAACTTTCTCTTTCACTCTACAAGAATGTTTCTATTTCCTCTCTTGTTCGTTATAGAAACATTCTCTTGTATCTTGTGTATATAGATCATTCATGATCATTGTTTAATAACACATTCATTATTTTACCACAATATGGTATCAGAGCAAATTCCTAGCCTCTTCGAAAATCTTTAATTTCTTTTTGAAATTATTAGTTCAAGATTTTCAAAGCTTTTTTGCCCTCAGTGTGTTCAAAATTTGCATTTATTTTTCCTCACCCACTCCCCTAGGGTTTCTGCATTTTTGACTAGGGTTTTGACCCTTCAGTTTAAGTCAGATTTTTTTTTTGATTGTAGATTCCTTGTGGGTTTTTCGAGAGCTCAACTGGGTTGTGGTCCATTTTTTCTGGGTGCCTTGATTTTTGTGCCTCAATTTTGGAGCCTATAGATCCAAAATCTGCTAGCATATTCCTGGTGGGTTTTTGCATATCTCAACTGGGTTAGTCTTGCTTTTTTCGGGTGCATCATTTTCCATGCCTCGATTTTCAAGCCAGCGGATTCAGAATCTTACGACAGATTCTAACTGGGTTTTTTGAGCTCTTCACTAGGTGTCTCTTCGAATTCTCTAGGTCTTCTATTAATCTGCCTTGAAGTTCATGCCTTTTTTCTGATTTTTCACATTTTTTCTTTGAAAAACGTGCTATGGCATCTCTCACCAGTCTTATGCTAGAAGGCAGTCAGCATTTCAACAGAAAGAATTACGACACCTGGAAGCAGCGCTTGTTGAGGATTTTCGAGTACCGTCGCCTTGAGGCGCTTGTTCAGGGTACTGAGACTCGTCCTACCACAGCCGATGCGACTCAAGACAAGTTTGATGAACATAATCGTGAAGTGGTTATGCTTATTAAGTTTTCAGTTATTGATGATCAACTGCCTCAAATCCCGTTTGGCAAGACAGTTGCAGAGATCTGGACAGTATTGAAGGATCTCCATGAGGCATTAGATAAAAGCAAAGCCTTCTTTCTGTAGACCTCTCTGATCAACCCGAGGCTGCCTTTTACGCTTTCTGAAATTTTTGTTTTTTTGAAGATAGATTGACCATTAAGGGAGGGTATTACAATAATAGATAGTTTCTAATTTTATCTCTCTTTCGTCTATTTCTAATGGTCACTCTTTTTGTAATGCTTCCATAAACTTCTTCTGTTCGTTATGGAAACTTTCTCGTTCACTCTACAAGAATGTTTCTATTTCCTCTCTCTTGTTCGTTATATAAACATTCTCTTGTATCTTGTATATATAGATCATTCATGATCATTGTTTAATAACACATTGTTTAATATCTTCCAAATTTGCCATATTAATTAAATATTAAATATAAACTTTAATATTTAATTAATTTTCCATTTAATTCCAAAAAGAACCGATTTATTTTCCGATCTTTACTTGAACCTTGCATTTCTAAATTCTTCACCTCATTCAAAATTCCCATTCGCATTTGAGCTTGAATTATTTTGTTGTCATAGGATATCGTAACATTTGGCCCATTAAATTATTTTCAATGATTTATAAATATTGAAAGTTATATAAAATTTCAATATTCTCCCAAAATCCGAACCAATATTTTCAAAACAATTCCTTGTGATTTCCTCATTAGATTTCCAATATTTCACCTTGCAACAATTTTAACAAAACGTTTCATATTTTGTTAATTTCACTTTTTTCATTTTCCCTCGAGTATGAGCATCGTGGGCTTGGACTTTAGTTTACTTCCGTTGATCGCACATTAATGTTAGTGAAGGATTACAAAGTTTAATATTTTCCACCCCATGTAATACTTTGGCCTCGACTGATAACAACTTAACGCCCAATTTTCAAAACCTTAGAATCGAAGTTACCAGTTTGGGTTTAGGGATGGGTGCGGGTACAAGAACCTGGTACATGAGTATGTGAAAACCTTTTTAGGGGTTTGGGTACGTATGGGTACGTGTGTATATATATATATATATATAAATATCTATATATGTAGTATATATACAAAAAAATAAGAGGAATATATAGAATTCTAAAACTAAATCATTTCATAGTATGTAATTGATCATTGATCAATGCCAAATGCCAAAGATAAATATTAAATGCCAATTGATAGTGGAAAAATATTTAAATATGCAAATACATACCCAACAGGTACCCTGGGCGAACCCAACAAGTACCCACAGACGTACCCGAACCGGGTGTGTTCCAGAACCCGGTATAGGGCCTATGGGTACGAACCCGGTAACTTAGCATCAAACACATTCCCCGACTACATTTCGCTCTAGAGCGCATTTTAGGAGAAGTGAAGGATTATTAGCATCAAATTTTTTTCCTTGAACATATATTAGTGCTCGGGTGCGATTTGGACCCCGTAAGGGATTTGTTTCCTTCAATAATATCTTTTTTTTTGAGAAAAATCGCACTCAAGCGTAGTTTAGGGGTTTTGGAGGATTTTTTCTTCACTTATCAAATTCCTTGACCAAGCCTCTTTCGCGCTTGAGTGTGTATACGACAACACTGTAGACAATTTCTACCTTGTTGACTCCTTGACTTAGGGTGTTTAGCGCTCGAGCACGTTTTTCCCTTCATCGTGGATTATTACTTTTGTAATGCTTCGTTTACTTTGTGCCTTTTGCGCTCAAGCACATTTCCACATGCATTTTGGACAACTTTTCTTTATTCTACATTCCCCGACTCCATCCCAATCGCACTGGGCGCTCTCTTCATGTCCGTGGACAAACTTTTTTGAAGCTTTCCTTGATACTCAATAATATGCACTTGGGCGCAATTTAGCTTGCAAGGTGGACTTTGTTAAAAAACAAACATTCCTTTATTACTCCCATTTAGCCTTGGAGCACTTTTGAGTGTCCGCAACACATTTTCTTTATTCTGCGGTTTATGGTTGGCCACGGTGGATCATTTCCTTTCACCATATTTGCAAGCATGATAAACCATGCTCAAGATGCATTAGAGGGCATTGGATGGATGACCCCTCAAAACAATTCCCTCATTATCTATGTTTTGCGCTCAAGCACATATTGGACTCATTGGCAGACTTTTCTCCTATTTCAGTGTCATTCTTGCCAATGGAGAACCAATGATCGCACTTGTTTGTTTATTTGGTAGTAGATACTTAATGACATCCATTATCACTTCCACAACTTTGTGTATTTGGTATGACTAGAGGATCGACTCATGAAGCAGAGACTCTCTGTTTTGAAAGTAGTGATTGAGATACTGAGTGCATATTAGGGCCTTTGACGGATTGGCGACTACAGAGCCATCCTTGAGTGGGTAGTGTTTTAGGACAGGTTCCTTTTCTCATAGTTGGTGTTTGAGGACTGTTGAGCCCACGAGAGGTGATGTGGATGATTTTCAAACCTTGTATTGTTTCCTTGATATTGTAATGCTTGTGTTCAAAGCATACTTGGTGGATTTCTTTGCTGGAGCGAGATTCCAAGCATGTACAAATGTTGTGCTCAGGTACTTCTCCAGCATTGTGATGGATTCTTCACTTCTTCAAACTATGTCCTTGGCATCTGAAATTTTTTCTTTTTAGGAGAACATGTGCATTTTAAATACATTGACAGATTTATTGGGGTTGTGAATATAGTTTTGGTCACAGGCTTGACTTTGAAAACAAGGCTTCTCCAATACCCATTCAGTACATGACAGCAGATGATAGACCGGGAAGTTCTAAAACACTTCCTAGCAACTGCAGGGAATTCCCTTTGAGCATAGAGGCTTCATTTTGCATGACTGTTGATTAGTGTAAATCAGGTATAATGATGGACTCTTCCTCTGAAAACAAATTCTTACCGCTTTAGCATTTTGAAGAGGCTCATATTAAGCATGATGCCAGATTTCCTTTTGCCTTCAAATTTCGTGTTCTTTTGCTTATTGTGGTCAATTCCTTCTAACACTTGGCCAAATTTTCACATATTCTGATTTGATTTCTACCTTTTTTACTTGGCTGCGCATTCAGCATATTGATGAATTTCTTTCAAACTTGGCCCAAATCCATCATTTTCGAACTGAATTCTGATTACTCAATCTCCTCTTCAATTAGGGTGTAACAAGACTTTTTAGGAGATTCCATGAATTTCCTTGGATATCATTTAAACTTGATTCATTAAATTCACAACCTCAACTTGAGAAAAGTTCCAAAACTGGAGACCTAAAAGGCAAGGAAATAACTCGGGTTGGACCTAATTCATCACTTCTCAGTTAGAACAGAAGGAACCTTAGGGGATTGACACTAGAGCTACCAAGACGAGAAAACGAAAGGGGCCAAATAAACCTGAAAAAGATAGGGGTCCCATCTTTGATGGACGATGTGTGATTAGATCACAACAAGTACTAGATGAAATCTGAGGTAGGGTAGCAGGTTGACATTTAATGCATTATCACTTATCTACTTGATGATGGCAAAGGTCTAAGTTTCCCGTTTGGACCATTGTGCAACACTTTTTGAAGAAGATGCAACTAGAATTTATCTCCCATATGAAACTGATGAATACCATAAAGCTAATCATGATATTGTTTGTGTTTTTCACTATTTTGTTGCAAAATCTTGTGAACCTTATATTGTCCCCTTTTTATAGCCTTTATAACATCTTTGAAAACTCTAATTTCTTTGAGAGTGCCTGCCTTTTTGGAATGGCTTGCAGATATTGGCATTATGTTCAAGAGATCAATTTGAATCCATAGGTTCTTTCCAAGGGCAGTTTTGACATTTCAAGTGATTTCCACACTTATTGAAGAAGTATTCTGTTCTTGGAAAGAATCAATTTTCATTAAGTTGAATTTTCAGTGAGCTACTGAGCATATTGGCAAAATTAGAATTCGCTTTCAGGCTATTTTTATATATTCTGCAACTTTGGGTGGATGTGTGGAAAATAATCAAAATAGTAAATAATTAATTTTTAAGTTGTCAAATGGTGAATTAAAAGTCAACTTATTCTAATTATTTATAAAAGTGAATTTTAAGTAATTAAAGTGCTCAAAAAATTAAAGAATAAAATAAATTTTTTTTTAATGGAGCTAAAGAATTATCATTAAACACGATTTTAAATTATAATTTCTGAAAAATTTCAAAATTGCTTATAAAAGGAAAATTGGAAGAGAAGAAGCTCATTTGGAATAATTCACTTTACTCTATTTTCTTTCTAAAGTTGAAGGTTGTTCACCTCTTCTGCCTTAAACGAAACCCCAAGGTAAGATTGGTTTTGGTGGTGAAAGATTCTCTTCCCTAGCCAATGCTGTGTGACTCATGTAGAATTAGTATGTGCAAAAAGGATTCAGATTGTGGATTCACCAGAGTTAACATTTGGGCTTAATATTTGCAAAGTGAGAGTTGGCAATAAATTGATTAATTTATTTATCTATATAGGATTTTGGAGGTGTACAAGTAAACAAATTAATAATATTTTTGCAGGCAAATTTTTTATAAAAAATTGTAGTGTTGTGTGTGCAAATGGGGAAAGAACGTAAACTATGGTGAAGTGGGTGTAATGAAAGATAAATAATAAAAATAAATTTAATAGCTCACTAGAGCTGAGCTATACCAATCCACCCCATATTAAGGACCCCAAAAGGGGCCTTACATGTCTCAAAGATTGGGCGATGCATTATCAAAGTCTTAAAAGCCTTGCCAATGGTCAACACAGCCTTTAAAGGTTTCAACATTACTATCTCTGCCTACCAAACACGGAATTGAAGCTTTTACTAATTGTTGTACCAAATAATGGAGGAGCCGTACCAAGTCTAGAGTGACGTACAACTTTGAGGTGGAGCTTGGAATATTAGTAGCTACTGATTGGATTATTACGAGGAATGCAAAAGGTCAGAAATTAATATATTTGCAATTTGTTGATATTATAAGCTTTGTATGTTAGTACTGTATTTACCAGTTTGCTAAAGCAGCTTATTTATTTATTAGAAAATATTTGATGTAATACAATGTTCAGTGATTTAATTAAGGAAAAACATGTTATCATGCATTTGAGATTGAGACATTAGTTTTATGATGTTTGTTTATGATATCTGGTCAAAGAATATAGAAATTTTCCTTCAACTCTGTTATAAGAAAATAGGGCAATGACAAATAAGACAGGAGCTAAGGGGCAGCCCTGTCTGATAGATCTACCAAGAGAGAAGGCCTTTGTCAATTCACCATTTATATTCAGCTAAGCATTGTCATCTTGAAACAAAACTTTCACCATTTTGCAGTAAGAGGGTGGAAATCCAATTGCCTCAAGCACAATGATACAAATGACCACTCCACCTGATCATAGGCTTTCTCAAAATCAAGTGGAAGAATCCCCACATTTCATTTACTTATTTTACCCTACTTGAGGCCTTCCCAACTAGTAATTAGATTCTCAAGGATATACCCATCCTTAATGAAATCGTTTTGAGTTTTGTTGATAATAGCAAGTAGGATATCAGTTAGTGCCTGGCTAGTAATTTTGCAAAGACCTTGTAAGAAATGTTTAGGAGAATGTGGTGGTACCTTAAATTTTGAGAGTCCAAATCCATTATCAATAATCAAGTTTCTCCATACTAAAAAATCAAAGGAAGAAAGCTTTATGACACAAATAGATAGAACTAACTAATTGAAGCCTTCAGAAAATGCTGAAATTTCAACCTGATGCAAAGATGATGCCGACAGAGCCTGAAGATGGTTGCATTTTAAAAATATAAAAATGACCCAGTTCTGGAAATCAAATTTCCTCTCTCCATTAAAAATCTTAGCTTTCTACGAGGTGTTTTGGTATTTTGACCAGACTCAAATCCGAAAGTTAGGTAGTTATTTTTTAGTTAGTTTATTGTTTTTCAAAATAATTTGTAATAAAGGTTGTGTCTTTTCACCCTAAAGAGGTGTGAAAGCCACTCAAATACATATATATACATAATGTAAAATGTAGAGAGATATTCAAATAAACATGTAGAAGAAGGATATTTGTAAGGGAAGATGTAAATATTAAAGCATGACTTTAATATAAATTTTAATAATAAATAAAAGGCCCTTTTGTTTATTTTCAAGGCAAAGAGATTACAATTAAAATATGGATTCGTCCTTTGTGATCAATAAACAGATTATTGAATTATTCCAATAGAATTTTATTGTTGCATTAGATATTTTTCTGCATTCTTTGTTCGACAATCAGGATAGTGTGAAATATATGTGTTTCCTTATCTTTGTCTAATTGGACTTCTAGCCGAAAAAGTTAAATTCCTTTTGGACTAATGGAGAATTGCATATAAGATTTGTCTTTTGCAGAGCTTAGGAGTAATTGATGATATTTTTATAAATATTGTCTCATAAAGTTGTACGTAATAACCCTTGCTATAGTTGACTCTATGGCCTGGATAAACAAAGGCACTGGTCATTTAAAATCATTGGAATATGATTATTGGAGTTATTAATTGAAGTCATAAATCTATATACTTTCTTCTTGCAAGTATCTAATCAATTATTGATAAACCTTACACAAACATTAAAATCATTTCAAGTAATCACATAACTTTATATTGATCGAGTTTGAAGAATTTTGCCAACCGGAGAACTCATAAGCTTAAATTCGCTATAGAAAAGCCTTGAATAAAGTGATCAGGTTTGAGGTGAAGGTTTACCCGCCTAGGTGTAGCGAAGCCTAAATTGAAGGGGAATTTGGATTATTTCCATTCGTTGGCCAGAACTGATTTGGAATCCTATTGGAGAATTGACAGGCTCTTGGATTTCCAATCTATAGTTTTGGGAACCAACAGATTGGCGACTCTACTAGGGAGAGTTGCTCACAATATATATTATGAAGTTACTTAGAATTTCAGATTTCGCAAATCAGAATTAGAAAGTAGTTATATTAGTTTGTTTTGAAGCACACTCTATTGGAAGAAAGAACCCAGAAGCAAGACATTTCTCGAATGAGGTGGCGACTCTATTCAATAAAGCATTTCAATCAGTGACTATACCGAGGAAGAAGACCCAAAAGGAGATAAGTAATATTTTCCTCTTTGAAAGAGGTTGTGACTCTATTGATAAGAACCTAATGTATAAAGAAACAAGTTACTACCGATTCAGATACTCATGATGTATCAGAATAAACAACCATTTCAAAGAAAACCATTTATTCTAGATGGTATCAGGCCATTGGATCTGAGGGGATTCCGTTGTATTCCATTTAAGTTGCTCCCCAAGTTTTCACAGCTTGTACCAAAGTTCCATGGTGAATGGGATGAATCAGTAGTTGAACATTTGGATGCATTTTATGCATTTATAGAGAACTATGAGATTTGTGCAGAAGATCAAGCAAGGAAACTATTTGTCAGGACATTAAAAGATAATGCAAGAGAGGCATATGAATCATTACCTAGACAAAGTATCTCATCTTGGAAAGAGTTTGAACAATGGTTTTTCTATATGAATTCCATGATGCAACCGATGAAGATAACATGTGTTATGAAAAGTGTGAAGACCAAAGCTGCAACATGGAGGAGGATCATAGTATGTCTCGACTTGATGCATTTTTCAGTTTGGAGAGATTTGAAGGGCAGTCTTCTGCACACTTATTCTTGAGGATGGCAAATATGTATCAGAGGATACCTGTAACAATTATGCCTTCACGAAAAGAATTAATGAGAAAGGTCAAAAACTTGGGAATCTCGATAGATTACCCTGATCTGAAGCTTCTTTTTCAGATATTAGAAGAAGATGATGAAGATAGAGAAGAGAAGGATTATGATCAGATTGAACAAATCCTTGTTCTTGATGGCTATCTCAGTGATGATGAAGAAGATCCAAATTACATATCTCCTTTGGATGCATTTTTGAACTTAGAGAAACAAGAAGAAGAATCTGCAGTACAATTCTTCATGAGGATGTTTAATATCTGTCAAGAAATACCTTCAGAATGCAGACCTCCAACCTCTGATCTTTTCAATAGAATGCGAGAACTAGGTCTCTTATATAATCATCAGTTTCTTACCTTTCTCAAACTTATGGATAATGAACTGGTTGTAGAGGAGAATGAATGCAAGATTGAAATAGCATATGAGTCAAGTGAGGTTTCAGATGTGAATGGAGGAGACTTTTTTGGACAGTTTGAGGAAAGATCTTTCCATGATGATACTTGTATGCCATCAAACATCGGTGAATATAAAAATGAGGAAGAGGATTCTCTCAGTGAGGAAGAGATTTCAGCCTTGTTAGACATAGAATATCATAAACATATTGAGAGGAACAACCCAAATTTTTTCTCAATCCATCATGGTAAACAAGTTGATGGATCAACACATATTCAGGAGGTACTAGATGAAGGAGATGACGATTCTCCAGGATCAAATTGTGGAGATGAAATAGAACTGCATGAACATGAGGAAGCTTCAGGAAATAATGTTAATGAAGATATTAGTCTTGTTGATGAAACACTTGATTATCCAAATGGAAGCTCTCATGGATGTATGTCTGAATTCCTTATGACCTTGAACCCATTGTTTGAAGAGGATACAAAGGAAGATGCGTCCAAGTTCTCTATGTTCATGAATCCGTTGTTTGAGGAAGATCCTCTATGCAATCAAATCCATCGACATCATGATGAAGATAATAGGCCTAATGATAATTTTGAGGATGATGAAATTCAAAATATGTGTGGGGAAGTGTATTCAGGAGGTGAGACATCTTTCAGTTCGTCCTATGAACAAAAGTTGTATCAAACATGTGAAGATAAGATGGTATCATCCAGGCATAATGAGGAGAATGTGTTGACGAATAGTGCTAAAAGTTTTCCAAATATCCTATCTAATCAAATTCTTGATAAGACTGCAGTAATGTCTCCTAAATATGAGTTATCTTCAAAACCATTTTATGATGAGAAACAACATATGGAGTATAAAGAAAAAGCAAATTATGAGCAAGAAGTTGTCCAAGTAAAGAAATTTCATTTTGATGTAACTGGTGTAATGCATAGAGATCCTCCATTTAGAAAAAATCATGATGCTCTTAATGATTCCTCAAAGACAAAACAAAGGTCAAATACCAAGGACCGCATTGATGAAACTATGAGAATTGTCCATAAGGAAGATGCACCCAATGCAGCGAGGAGGGAGTTATTGCATGATCAAAATCAAGTGTTCAATAGAGGAAAAGATCAATGTTCAATTTTGGGGGGCCTGGGGCCACCCAATTTTACTTCACAACAGATTAAGTATGGATACTTGGTCTACTTCTCCAGAGATAGCTGGAATCTCGCTATGCTCACAGAGAGCATACGTCCCCAGAAAAAAGCCACTGGTGGTACCCTAAATTTTGAGAGTCCAAATCCATTATCAATAATCAAGTTTCTCCATACTAAAAAATCAAAGGAAGGAAGCTTTATGACACAAATAAATAGAACTAACTAATCGAAGCCTTCAGAAAATGCTGGAATTTCAACCTGCTGCAAAGATGATGCCGACAGAGCCTGAAGATGGTTGCATTTTAAAAATATAAAAACGACCTAGTTCGAAAAATCTAATTTCCTATCTCCAGTAAAAATCTTAGCTTTCTACGAGGTGTTTTGGTATTTCGATCAGACCCAAATCCGAAAGTTAGGTAGTTATTTTTTAGTTAGTTTATTGTTTTTCAAAATAATTTGTAATAAAGGTTGTGTCTTTTCACCCTAAAGAGGTGTGAAAGCCACTCAAACACATATATATACATAATGTAAAATGTAGAGAGATATTCAAATAAACATGTAGAAGAAGAATATTTGTAAGGGAAGATGTAAATATTAAAGCATGACTTTAATATAAATTTTAATAATAAATAAAAGGCCCTTTTGTTTATTTTCAAGGCAAAGAGATTACAATTAAAATATGGATTCGTCTTTTGTGATCAATAAACAGATTATTGAATTATTCCAATAGAATTTTATTGTTGCATTAGATATTTTTCTGCATTCTTTGTTCGACAATCAGGATAGTGTGAAATATATGTGTTTCCTTATCTCTGTCTAATCGGACTTCTAGCCGAAGAAGTTAAATTCCTTTTGGACTAATGGAGAATTGCCTATAAGATTTGTTTTTTGCAGAGCTTAGGAGTAATTGATGATATTTTTATAAATATTGTCTCATAAAGTTGTACGTAGTAATCCTTGTTATAGTTGACTCTATCGCTCGAATAAACAAAGGCACTGGTCATTTAAAATCATTGGAATATAATTATTGGAGTTATTAATTGAAGTCATAAATCTATATACTTCCTTCTTGCAAGTATCTAATCAATTACTGATAAACCTTACACAAACATTAAAATCATTTCAAGTAATCACATAACTTTATATTGATTGAGTTTGATGATTTTTGCCAACCGGAGAACTCATAAGCTTAAATTTGCTATAGAAAAGCCTTGAATAAAGTGATCAGGTTCAAGGTGAAGGTTTAACCGCCTAGGTGTAGCAAAACCTAAAGTGAAGGGGAATTTGGATTATTCCCATTCGTTGGCCAGAGCTGATTTGGAATCCTATTGGAGAATTGGTAGGCTCTTAGATTTCCAATTTGTAGTTTTGGGATCCAACAGAATGATTGGTCTCCAATTTTTGATATTGCTCTTATCTCCTTTTTTAGGTAGTAATTTGATGATGCCTTTATTAATCTTGTCTCCCAGGGATTGCTTCTCGACGGCCTCTTTGTAGAATTTTAGTATATCAACCACTACTCACTCCATATTAGCCCTATAAAACTTAATCTGTAGTACATCAACACTTGGTGACTTATCATTCTGAAAGGATAAAATAGCTTGTGCAATCTCATCTTTAGATGCATCTCTTCACACACTACTAGACATTTCCAAATTTAATTTCTTAGGAATAATTCTTTTAAATAAGTTTTGAGCTTCTTTACATTTTGAATAAGTGCATGTACAAGTTATAGAAGTTTCTTTTAATCTCCTTATTGTAGTACCACCAGTTATCTTCAAAATGTATCAGTCAATGGTTTCCATTGTAAATTTGAATCTTAGGATGTTGAAAAAATACTTGGTCTCTCTATCTCTTCCTTTTAGCTAGTTGATTCGATTAGAATATTATAATGTTTCTTTAATGGTCATCTTAGTTAATCTTAGTTTATTAGGTAGTTTCTATTTTTGTCTTTAGTTCACGATTGTTTCTTTTAGAAACATTGTCTTTGTAAATCTATTTAAGGAGTTTTCATCTCCTTTGTTTTATACATCAACATCGATTTACCATAACATGGTATCAAAGCGGGTCAATGGGATTTCATAAAATTTGACGAATTTTATAAGAAAAATTCGAGCCTCTTCTCATCTGGAAGTTTTTTTCCAAGAATTTTTTTTTTCGATTTTTTAAAATAAAAATCATTGGAGGTATTTTATGAAAATTTTGTGGTTCATTTGTGAAGATTCTTGCTGAAAATCGCGAGCTCGGTCGAGGGATTTGATCACACGATTTCTTGGTTTGAGCAAAAGTCTCTGATTTTCTCTGATTTTCAAAGGTTGCATGTACTTGCATGTCCTTTTTGTGAGTTGCATATTCTTGCATGTGCTGTTTTACCATGCAAAGTCTCGTGTTTTGCCACATGGAGGTTTCTTTGATGGGTTTAAATAATTTTTCCCTCAAAAATTATCTATTGGGTTTATAATTGTTTCCTCAAAAATTATCTTGGGGGTATTCTCCGATCCATGTCTCGAATTCTGTGTTTGGTTTTGGTTGATTTTTCACCTCAAAAATCATGTTTGGTTTTGGTCGATTTTCTGCCTCAAAATTCATTTCTAGTTTCTATAATGCGCGAAGTTTGCGTTGGATGTTATTTAAGGGTTTTTACCGTTTTATCTGAAAAACGATGCTTTGTACTCTTCAAATCATAGTTTTTGTAGTCGGTTTTGGGGCATCCTACTCATCTGCAATAGTTTGGAGGGATTGGCAACTGTTCTTAGTGTCTCTATCTACAAAGAAGGGCAGCTCAGTTATCCAACATCAGGTTGGATGTTTTTGTGATGATTTTTGTTCAATGGTTTTGCAGATTCAGGGAGGGTCAGCGGAAGAGTTCATGGCAGGCTTTACTCGCTTGTTGCAAACCATTCTGAAGAAGGGGACATCCTTCTCTGTTTTTTCTTTGGCTATTCTTGGTCATTAACATTTTGCAAATCTAGGGAGGGTCTTAGTAGTAGCAAAATGTTCTAAAGAATTTGTGATCAAAAGACAGCAGTTAGATGATGACCATTAAGGGAGGGTATTAGAATATTATAATGTTTCTTTAATGGTCATCTTAGTTAATCTTAGTTTATTAGGTAGTTTCTATTTTTTTCTTTAGTTCACAATTGTTTCTTTTAGAAACATTGTCTTTGTAAATATATTTAAGGAGCTATCATCTCCTCTGTTTAATACATCAACATCGATTTACCATAATAGATTCCAGCCCTTATTCTAGCTCCTTGGGCAATGTTAGTTTGAAATTTTCTTAAGTTATGCCATGTCAGCTTAATTTCATTGATTAGTTCCAAATTCTTAGGAGTATCTTGTAATTTCTTCTCAATTCTAGCCAATTTATTTTGTAAGGCTTATTCCATCTTCCTCCTTATAGAAAAACTTTTACCTATAGATCTGAAGAGTCTTTGGAGATTATCTGTAAGGTTGTTCCAATAGTCTCTAGCCCCTTTCTTACAACAGCGACCTTTGGTAATGTTTCTAAGTCTGTTAATACCCATTACCATTAATATAGTCTTGTTGCTTAAGAAGTTCAACATTTAACTTGTACAATCCTCCTGTCTTGATGGTTGGGGAGGGATCCTTGTTCTTCACAAGTATATTAGCCCTAATAGGGTGGTGGCTTGACAGGCCTTTAGGTTCCACCTAAACACTATTTTGACTATCATTACTCTCGAAACAAAAGAAGTTTTTTTTTGTTATACCACCCTATAGATATTTGCTCTAGATTTTTCAAATGTTTCACAGGAATTTAAGAAAACAATTAACATGCAAATTGATTTCATTTTATCCAATAGATTATACTGAGAATCATATAATATCAGACTAAAATAGATAATCTTGTTAAGGTTTTAGGGTCATTGCAAATGTAATAGCACTATCTCATTGTATGTGTTTTCCAAATGCAATAATCTCTTGCATTTATATTGAGAATGAGCCAAGAAGAGACATGAAGGGACATGTCTATTCATTATTTTGTAATTAATATAATGACAATTATGATTATATACATATATATACATACATACATACATATATATATATATATATATATATATATATATATATATGTATATAATATCTCTTGAGTACTATAATAATTTATCTAATATTTACATAATAATAATAATTATTATTATTTTATCAATTTAACTATTTAGCTATTATGAGAATGATTATTATTTTTTTTGATCGGTAAAAGGCTGAAGCCCTATAAATTTTTTATTAATATTAAAAATTATTTTACATTGTGACCCCGCTCGCTGCAGGCGCTGGTAGGAAAGAGCGGGGTCGAGAAAACCTCCAGCCTTGCCCGGGACTAGAGGTCCTGTACTTATACAATAATTACGTGGGCATACCCACAACTCAACAATCGTCGAGGTTTAATAAAAATACATCGATATCATGGGCATTCCCACGCCTCTCAATCACTCAAGTTTTGACTATGGATACAAAATACAGTGGGCATACCCACTGCTCGATAGAAACGAGTAATGCTGTTACCTTTTTACATTGTAATTTTTAAGGATACAATTCCATGTCATATACAAGCATTTATTTTTATATGGATAACAATCTTGAATTCTTTGGTGATGAAGATATTTGGGTGCCTGCTTGAAAGATATCTCTTGAAAAACACAATAGACATCTTCCACGTCTCGAAGTCAAGGGTATCTATTATAATTAAAACAAAAAAATAAAGAAGCCACAAAAATAATATCATATTTACCGTCCTCTAGATTGGAATATCTTGGGTACCTGTCTTGCTGCATAAGATAAAATTCTAATCTAGTCCATACATTCCTCATTGTGCTAAAAAATTGTATCAAATAACAAGGTCTAAGGAGTTATTAACAAAATTATTAAACCAGAGATTTACAATTAACCAAACATTCTGACCATCTTTGGAGAAAGATTCATGCAAAGATTAGCCTTAAAAATCTTAATCTTAATGTTAAATAAAGTCCAACAAAAGGACCCGTCCTTCATAAAGGATGGACCTGATCTTCTAAGTCAGTGAACCAAATAAGCTACCATATTTACAAGTAAAAGCCATACTTCTATGATTATAGGTATAAAAATATCTTCAAGGGAGCTAATCTACCAAAGCTTGTCTTGTAACCCAGCTTTGAATTGGCTGTTAACATGATTTATGATCTTAAGAAACCTCTTCGCAACACTTCCGCATATGTGATTGCTATATATATAATAACCATATTGACCAGAAAAAAAACCAATATATCGTATTTATGACTAGGCTAATTAAAAGTCACAGGGGGTGTGATGAGCTGGGCTAGATCTTGATTTCCTTACCTCGGACCAGAGCCACCATAAATATTAGAAAACCCATCTCATTTTAAAGGCTACACCTGGGCCGCAGTTGATGAATGATTACATGATAGCATGTTTGCATTTAAATAAAGCTTTAGATATTATATTGAATATGACTATAATAAATCAAAGAAATGTTTGCTTATAATATTAATCTTCTACAGAGAGATAAACTTGAACCATTTAACCTCTGTCCAAGGGGATGTGTTTTTCACTTGTAAATTACATATGAATGATTTTCTATCATATTGAGGGTTTAATCGAAGGAAATCCTCGTTTGAGCATTTCAAACCTGTGGAATAGTCAATTGTACATAAATATAGATATAATTCTGTTGCTATATCTATACTCATATATAATAAACTATAAAAGGGATCAATGTTGCGGTGATCCATGTATTGATCATAGCAGGACGATAATTCTTAACTTTAAGCGTCAGTATATATATATATACCTTTGCTAATATATATAACTTTATATATCTAATTAATTCACTTATCTTTAGATTTCTATAACTCAAAATAAGATTACCATTTGCAGCTAGGTTCCAAGCTGGAAACTTGATTCCTTTTTATTTCTTCTGTTGATTCCTATATTAAAGGGAGACATAACTTACAAGCCTGCTGTGAATTAAGAAAGATATGACTACTAACTTTGTTTTATTGCATATTTTTACAGTATCCTTATATCCCTAGGAATTTGCAACTAAGGAAGTAAGAATGATTATTCTGGTTATTTTGCATGCTTGGAATACCATAGAGGCTATGTGCTCTTGTAGCTATAATCTCTAAGGAAATCTAATGATTATGTTACCGACCTCATTTGTGTTGATAGTACTCAATGATTATAACTATAAGTATTTGTGAATGAATGCAACTAAAACAGAGGAGGGCATCATAACTCAATATGCTACGGGCCTTAAGTTTTGCAAAGCTTCTGCATTTCGACACCAGGAGTAAAGAGCATGGGCCGAAGAGTGATAATTATAGTGACTTCATTTATAACAAGCTCTATTAGTCTGTATGAATGCTGGCTGTCGACCATTCCCAACAATGATAAATCAATCCTAAATTATTTGTAGTAACTGTCCCTCTAACCATTATCAGGGGGTCGTGTTAAATTTGGGATGTATGAGTAATCATGACCTTGAGAGTGCAAGGAGTATAATTTATAATCTAACTTTATGACCTTGAGAGTGCAAGGAGTATGATTATAATCTAACTTTATATATACATATATATCAATGTATATAGTAATATCAATTATTATATATATTGATATATATGAATATATATAATAAATAATTTCTCATAATAATCATATAGTCAATATTATTTATCAGACCGATGCTACAAATATCAACACTCCCTCTTAGCTAGGGAGGATAAATCAATCCAATGTCAGCACTTATGACACTTGGCAACATCAATCATATGATTTAAGCAATAAAGGCATCATCCTCAAGATGTAGTCAATAGAAACATAGTCTCAATATGTGGATTGCCTCCATTGATGATTCTATCCACAAGTTCTCAGGTGGATTGCCTCCATCGATGATTCTATCTACAAGTCTCAGGTGGATTACCTCCATCGGTGATTCGATCCACAAGCTCTCGTGTGGATTGCCTCCATCGGCGATTCAATCCACAAACTCACGAGCTTTGGTGTGGATTGCCTCCATCGGCGATTCTATCCACAAGTCTCAGGTGGATTGCCTCCATCGGCGATTCGATTCACAAGCTCTTGTGTGGATTGCCTCCATCGGCGATTCGATCCACAAACTCACGAGCTTTGGTGTGGATTGCCTCCATCGGCGATTCTATCCACAAGCTCTTGTGTGGATTGCCTCCATCAGCGATTCGATCCACAAACTCACGAGCTTTGGTGTGGATTGCCTCCATCGGCGATTCTATCCACAAGCTCTTGTGTGAATTGCCTCCATTGGCGATTCTATTCACAAACTCACGAGCTTTGGTGTGGATTGCCTCCATTGGCGATTCTATCCCCAAGCTCTCATGTGAATTGCCTTCATTGGCGATTCTATTCACAAACTCACGAGCTTTGGTGTAGATTGCCTCTATTGGCGATTCTATCCACAAGTTCTATCTATTATGATCAGTTTTAGCCATCACAAGATGTCTATCACAATAGAAGGTCAAGTTAATGTAAGATCATCACCTTACAATAACTTTAACAAATACAAGTGATAATCATTTGGAAGTCGTCATTTCCTCATGATTTACACAAGGGGTAGGCCCATTAAAAAACATTCATGATTCATTGGTAAAATAATCAATTATATCAAGA
Organism: Chamaecyparis obtusa; assembly: GCA_027943335.1. Lineage (NCBI taxonomy): Eukaryota > Viridiplantae > Streptophyta > Pinopsida > Cupressales > Cupressaceae > Chamaecyparis > Chamaecyparis obtusa. The sequence continues at coordinate 142,460 of BSBK01000451.1, read as the reverse complement.
TTACCTCATAAGTGTTTCACCTTCAATAGTGAACTCCCTCTCAATCAACAATTCATTTACAAGAATCAAGTTATTTCTCCCTTGAATGTAATTATCTTGTGCTTCTGTGGTATGTCAGAGAGAGATTACAAATAGCTCACTAAACTATCTCTACCGAAAATACCAATGATAGAAGCATACAATATTTTACTAACCAATAGTATAGCATGAATTACAAACTCAAAAATTATTTGCATTAATAAAACATGAAATACTTATCTTTTATAAATTTCAAGTATTTCATTCTGTAAGGTGAGCCCATGTAGAAAATATCATGCAAATTCAAAGAATGATTTCTCGAACATTACTTGAATTATTCGCATGACATGTGTTGAATATTTAAAGGTTTTATACACTATTAAAACCTTCAATTTGATTGGATCTCTCTTCAAGTGGTTAGGCTTATAAAGAAGGAACCTCGCTCTTTTACAGATTTTTTTTTATATAGACCCGTACATAGTCGGCCATAACTTTTGAACCTGAACTTTTCTCTTCAATCGCTCCAGTGAGATTCTTGTAAATTTGTTTATAACCAACATATCCGAAATTTAGCAAAATCCAACGGTGTATTTGTGAGATATGGTCCTCGTATCAAGACTGTATTTTCTGAGACAGTCACACATTCACCATCAATAAACTACTCTCTTACATTTGCAACTTGGCTCTGATACCATGTTAAGGTTTTAGGGTCATTGCAAATGTAATAGCACTATCTCATTGTATGTGTTTTCCAAATGCAACAATCTCTTGCATTTATATTGAGAATGAGCCAAGAAGAGACATGTCCCTTGAAGGGACATGTCTATTCATTATTTTGTAATTAATATAATGACAATTATGATTATATATATATATATATGTATCTCTTGAGTACTATAATAATTTATCTAATATTTACATAATAATAATAATAATAATAATTATTTTATCAATTTAACTATTTAGTTATTATGAGAATGATTATAATCTAACTTTATATATACATATATATCAATGTATATAGTAATATCAATTATTATATATATTGATATATATGAATTTATATAATACATAATGTCTCATAATAATCATATAGTCAATATTATTTATTAGACCGATGCTACAAATATCAACAAATCTAAAATTAAATATGAAGATAAATTATTACAACCTTATTTTCCAAACAGATATGAAATACCTCTATTATTGCAAGTTTGTCTTCAGATTATGACTTCCACAAATTTGCCTACCTGTGAACTTTGTCGTGAATCCACCAAAGAAAATGAATTGGATTTCCATCCAATCCACCAAGAATCCTGAAGGTTTCCGTCCTCAAATTTCAAAACTGAAAGCTAGAAGCTCCCAAAAGCAAGCAAAATTATAAGGGTCATAAAATGGGCAGCAAACTTGGTCGGGGTGAATAAAGGACCAGCCTTCCCAACTATAATAGCGACATATAATAGCGGTGGTGTTTCTCGGCTAGGCGGCCTTTATTATAGAATTGTAGCCACTACAGATCTTCATCTCTATGCCCTACCAACCCCGTCCCAGACGAAACTATCTCTATTGAAGAATGTTGAGTTCCAAAAAAGCTAGAGTTCCAGAATAGAATAGTGAAAAACTTTTTTCTAGAGGCTATCTTTTCTCAAGAAGTCCAAGAGAAATTAGCAAATCACGCATATACCAAGCGTGTCCAAAATGAGCCTCAATGTTCTTTAATAACTCATCCTTGCGACTCTTTATTTTCCCTTTGCTTGTCTTTTCATATTCTTTTTCTTTGTCTCTTTATTATCCTCTCTCTAATTTGAAATTAGGGAAATAATAATAAAATGATTTTATTAATTTTTTCATTAAACTCACCATTAAATTCATTTTAATACTCTATTAAATAATTAAATTAAGTTGTCATTAAATTTGATATAATTTGACGACTTAAAACTTAATTAGTTAATTGACTTCTAATGTCCCAAAAAGGGGACATTATAGTCCCCTCCCGGAGATTGCTTGCCTCCAAGCAATCAGCACCTGCATGCTGAAACCTAATGCCTGGATCCCATATCAACCTCAGTAATGTTGCTCCACCAATCCGCTATGCTACTCTGATATAAACATCACCATACTCGGAATTGTGAAGCCACCCATCAAAATCCCACTAAAGTAATGTACCAAACATACCAATGCTAGGATCCCAAATCATCACGTTGTCACAACTGTCAAATATGAAGCGATAGTAGTATCTCAAGGAGCTATCAACACCAAACAACTCTCCAACTCCAAATGATCTCCCATGGAAATACAAAACACCAATCATAGACACACCAAAAATCATATTTAACCCATCCTAAGCTACTAGTGTAAACTAGAACAATTCCCATAGGCCTGTAATCTTTAAGAGGGTTGAGATCAATGCCATGTAATACATCCTACCAAGGTAACTCAAGAGAGACCACCTCTGCAAACTCCCTGCCAATCATGATCCAAGTATTACCCTTGTGGTCAATCACTGAAAACATGACACAAACAGTTAGCCTTCGAGTGCTAATGTTGGAAAATCGAGTACTTGAACAAACCAAGTCATTGCAAACAACCCATCATCATCTAAAATCACACATATTGATGTTATGAAGTGGCCGTAGTGACCCAAATTCTCCCAAATGGAAGTGAAGAATAATTGAGTTGTGCCCAGAAGAAGTCCCACAACTAGCTACACTAAAGTCTGCAAGTGCACAAAATCAAACTGCCCTATGATTGAGGTCAACACCAACGTTGTGAAGGAACTAGTACAACAGTAAACAATTTGAAATACCATTGAATACATAGGAGTCATGAGTATGAAAGTAGTTGAAAAAACATCTCTGATCAATTCATACCTACCATCCACCCTCAACTAGGAACTACTCATCTACTGAACCAAAGAATCCCTCCAACTCATCTGTAGATTAGAATCTGAGCCCATGTGTAAGCTGGTCAAAAAATGGGCAGCAGTATTAACTCCAGAAATTGACCCGCTACTCCAATGCTTTGACCAAAACTCAACACTAGAAACTACACTTGGGTCCCACTTCTTGCAATCAATTCCATTCTCATCACTGGAGTCAAAAAGAAGTCCATCCAACTCGAAGAGTGGATTATCAAATGTCCAATCAACATCTACCTCAAACAAGGAATTGTCAACCAATTGAATATTATCTTTCACTCCCAACTCATATTGAAGTTCTGGCTAGTCCAAAAATTCATTACTTGATCTTTTGGGACAACTATCCAAATCATGTCTGTTATATGTTGTCAAGTTCCTTAATCACTTCCTTGAAAAACTCTTCCTATGTTCTCTTGCTCCCTGAAATGATCAGTGACAACACTTTGTTTTTTTGCTTCTTGAAGAGTCATTTGTGTATTCATCAATATCTCATGAGTATCTTTAAGCTCCCTGATGAGCTTATTATCCTCATCCTCCTTTCTGTTCAATTTATTAGCATGTACTTCAACATTCTTTAAAATATGATCCCTGTCTGAAAGTAAACACAAATAATTAGATTTCATTGATTGCAAAGCCACTTTGACCACTTGCAAATCTGCAAAATAAGAATCACTTCCCATGCCCTTTTGCCTCCTTTCAATTTGAACCTTCCAGTCAAGGTCTTGAATGATCTTGTGAGTGACATCAAAATGTATTAAGGCTGCAACTATCATATCATTGGTGATCTTCAACTGATTTTTCAAAGTATGTTTCTCAACACCATCATCTTGGAATGCATTGTTTGATTGGTACTTCAAATCACTATCATGCATAAGTGAACTGATACTATAAAGAACACATGATTCACCACACTTTTCAAGAGTATTGTCAATGTCATCATAGGCCTCAAACTTCTTGCTTGATTGATTTGCATACAAGGTCAAGGCTGCTGCTATGTCATCATTTCCACACAATTTCTCACCATATGAAGATTCATGTACCTCATTGGAAACATCATGGGACTCCAACATTTTCTCTCCTTGAGTAAGTCCATCCTCGTCAACATGTTTGCCAATCACAATTTCCAAGTCACCAATGTAGAGATTCATATATCCCATACCTATAACAATAGCTGAATCCATCTCCTCACAAGCATTTGTGTTATTTTGTTGGGACAAATATGTAGAGCTCCTATCTTCTTCATTGCTGGTCCAAACTTCTTCGGTTGACTTATCTTCCTTACTAACCCCACAATTGTGATCAGGTGTCCAGGTCTCTTGATATGTGAAACAAATCTGCTTCCTTCTCATTTGGTTCTTACTTTTTTTGGAAGACCCTACAACTTGTAAGCCCATTGAGATTAATTCATCTTTAGTCATCTGTTTCTTCAACTCTTCAATCTTCTGCTCAATCATCCCTTTTGAGAACTCATAAGCCATAGGTGAGATGTTATGATCCTTTCTCCAAATGGCTAACACATCTAATTGCAACTGCTTACTAATATCTTCATCCTCATCCAAGATTAAAGACATAATAGTTTGCATACAAGCTCTCATACTGTCTGGATGACGTCTCTTGATTTCGGTTAAAATAATTGAAACATTTGTAGGATCAATTTATCACATTTGAGATCCAACATAATGAAAAATGGTCTGGCTCTTGCCATAATTTCTAAAATCTTAGCCTTCTTACCAAAAGTAGAGGCTTTCACATCATGTAACCCATGTAGGCCCTCCATGATCAGCTGTAGAACCTTCTTTAGTATGTCATCATTAGAGGTTGCTACAAGACCTATTATTCTTATGATCTCATAGTGACAAGAAGCAATTACAAGTCTCACCTCTTCATAGGGATGTTCAAATAAATTGTGTTGGACCAAAGCAAGCATTGAGGGTTGCAAAGCCCAATTCAAAAGCCTCCAATTTGACTGATCTACTTTGGATAAATATGAGTATAATTCCTCCAACTTAGTGAGAACAACATCAAAAAATTTCAGACTCCAATTGTAAACCAATTATATAGAGCCAATTTCCTACTTTTTTTTCCTGCAAGTCCCTTAGCTGATCACCATTAAATGTATCATTGAATTCTTTTGAGAAAAAAACACTTTTTTGTTATGCTCTTTTCTTCATTTTGTTTTTTTCCAAACTAAATTCTACCAAATCTGATGCACACTTCCATAGGTTGTGCAATTGTAAGAAGCCAACCTTGTTCTGATGCTATTTTTATATTTCCACTCACTGTAAGAAGCCAACCCAATTCTGATGCTATTTTTACTTTTCCACTCACTGTAAGAAGCCAACCCAATTCTGAAGATTGTCTTAGTCACAAGAACACCTCTTTTCATGAAACTCGATTTGCCAAAGTTCTGAGAATTGATTTAAACATAGTTAAATCTTCAAGAGATGTTTTGGAATTTTGCAATGGTTTAAGATGGTGAACCAAGTGCTTATAACATAGAACAAAAACAAAACATATATTTGCAGAGCTATTGACAAATCCAAATACTTCAAAGTCAATAAGAGGATCTGACCTTAATTTATTGTGGCAGCCTTGAACAATTGAAATGAACTTATCTATTTGATTTCAGTATCTTGCTAGTCTTTTTATCACATGGCTAGGATTAATTAGCAGCACCAGGTTATAACAGAATGCAAAGATAGACTAATAGTAGCACAGGTTCTGATAAGCTGATGCAATTTCACTTTTAACTTCAGCCCCAAAGCGAGAAGATGACCAACATTGCATTCAAGAGTATGTACACATTACAGTGTCCAGCTTAGTGCACCTCACAAGGATGATTATAGTATTCCAAGCCCTACGTCAAAGGAAGAATATATCCAATCTTTACTAGCCCAAACAGCGTCTACAGTGAGTAAGAACCCATACCCGACTGCTTCTACACCAACACTGTCTTTAGGCATGAACTTAATCAAACAAGCATTCAACACAAGATGAAACCTAGATAGAAACTCGTGACTAACCTGTCCAATAATATTGTTTCCATTCTCTTTTCAATGATTCTCCAGTTCTCAATTACTTCTTCCCAATATTGCAATTTCAGAGAAAAAATTCTAAGCTTTTTCCTTTTCCCTTTGTTATATCACTAATTCAAACTATTGTCTGGGTTTGTTGTGGGAGCTGAGGGAATATAAACTGTCCCAGAGCGTTAATTGTCAGATTCTTTATATTTCCAAAGTGTTAATCACCACTCAGCTTACAGAAATTGCAGATGCTAAAGAATTGTATGTTTTGGTATGATTATGCTCGACAAATAGAAGTGTCTCCATTCATATTGAATCCACTGTTTATTAAGGCTCTAACCACACATATTTAACTGCAGAACCGTTCCAATTTAAAAAAAACCCCAGTTACCAGAATCAAAGTCATATACTGGAAAAATCTCAGACCAACCAAGAAATTAATGGTTCCAAAGTTCAACTCACTATTCAAACTCTGGACCAACAAAAATGCTCAGCTCAACCTGTATGGAAATAAGAGGGAAAAAAACCAAACAATTAATCAACAATTTTCTTAAATTAAATAAGCATCCGATGGAAATGTAAGAAGGCTCCCTTAATTTTGCACCATTGACTTTTTAATCAATAGTAATCACGGCCATATATTAGACAGGCTTCTAAGAAATCACTGCAAGCTGAATTGGGTCCCACAAAAATATATTTATCCTTGGTATATCGGCTCAACCAATTTTTTTTCATAATATCGTCAGACATTATTCAAGACACATTTTTTATTATAATTGCCGACAGACATAACCCCCCTCTGTTCGATTATTGGAAGGTGGAACCCAAATAAATATGCATCTTAAATCTCATAGGCGGGGGGCAATAATTTTCAATCTCATGAATACCCAATAATTATTTATGTTTCCCCTTAAGTTATTGTATGGAGAAGATGAGAAATACTTCACTCACACCAAAGAGTCCAAAAAAATGTTCACTATATAATATTCCACTGATATTATAATATGAAGCCAAATAATGAATCAAAACTCATGAATATTATGCCAAATAAATATTCAGATTAATCTCTATTTTTCAAACCTGATTAAAATATTCAGATTTGCCAATACCTCTATTTATTAATCTCTATTACCTACCCTCCATGGTGACAAGGTATGCTGCTCTGATACCACTGAAGTATCCTCCTATAGATATTTGCTCCAAAGTTTTCAAATGTTTCACAGGAATTTAAGCAAACACTTTACATGCAAACTGATTTCTTTTTATCCAACAAATTATACTGAAAATCATATAATATTAGATTGAAATAGATATGTGAAATTAAATATGAAGATAAATCATTACAACCTTATTTTCCCAACAGATATGAAATACTTCTCTTACTACAAGTTTGCCTTCAGATTATGACTTTCACAAATTCGCCTAGCTGTAAACTCTACCACAAATCCACCAAAGAAAATGAATTGGGTTTCCGTCCAATCCGTCGAGAAATCTTGAAGGTTTCCGTCCTAATGTTTCAAAACTGAAAGCTAGAAGCTTCCAAAATATCCAAGAGAAAAATAATAAACCAAGCATATACCAAGCATTTCCAAAATGAGCCTCTCCATGTTCTTTAATAGCTCATGCTTGTGACTCTTCGTTTTCTTTTTGCTTGTCTTTTGATATTCATTTTCTTTGTCTCTTTATTATTCCCTCTTTAATTTGAGATTAGGGAAATAATAATAAAATGACTTTATTAATTTTTTCATTAAACTAACCACTGAAATCATTTTAATACTCTATTAAATATTTAAACTAAGTTGTTATTGAATTTAATATAGTTTGACAACTTAAAACTTAATTATTTAATTGACTTCTAATGTCCCAAAAAGGGGACATTGCATTTTTATCAGCATAGTACCTGTCTATCTGCAGTAAACTCTTCTTCCTGCACCTTGATTGTTACACCAAGTGAAGCACATGCTCTATCTTTTTTTCTGTCTTTCCAAGGGATCAAAAAATTTAAGCATCTTTTTCATCCTATTCCAAAATTACTCATTATCTTTCCAACACCAAGGGTTACCCCCTGATTTATCTTCCTTATGTTCTGTCATATTAAAATCCCCAGCCACAATCTAGGGTATATTGGGTAGAGACTCCACCATTCATTGGTCAATTCTTTCTTTGAAGTCACTGGAAACATATATAGGACAAATCCCAAACTTAGACCTCTCTTTTTATTCTCTATCAACAAACACCTGTTACATGGGGAGCAGCCTGATCTCTTTATTTCTTTGCCCCATTTGTTGCTAACAAGGATAGTTTTGCCTCCTTTCCCACTATCATGATTGGTGTGGAAGGCAACAAAGTCTTTCCAAATGAATCTCAAATTATTACTCAAGTGAAAACCTACTGCCTTCACATCCTCTGTTAAGAGGAAGTCAAGATCCTTGTTTTGATTATAGAGGTCTCTTAGTACACATTTTCTATCCAGTGACTCTAATTCCCTAACATTCCAACTAATGCATCTTATCATGGTATTGAATTTGAGGTTTTAGTTTTCTCATTTTTGTACAATTTTTCAAAGCGGTTTGGAAGACCATTTTTCCCCCTTTTCTCCCATCTTTTGGGAACAATTAGTTATATTAACATGTTTTCCTTTTTTGTTTAACTACTTCAAATCCACCCTGATGGAGTCTCAATTTTCATAAAATCAGGGCATCCATTTGTGACTATTTTATTTATTTATATAAGTTCATATTTTATGTTTTAACTATTTTATGCTGCAATGATTGGTTAATACATCTTATTTTCAAAACCTAATTTTATTTTTTGTTGTTGAACAGTATTTTATATTATTAAATATCGTTCAATTTACACAAAAAGGGGAATTTTGAATCATATGTTTCACAAGGAGAATCTATCTATTTATCAGGCTCTCAGATTTAGCAGATGGCGTTTAGCAGAGGATAGATAAATCATATGAATGGGACTTTACCAGTAGCCTTCTTATATGTTGCTCTGTCAACCCAAGGCATTTTGGATATCAACTCTTTAAATGCCTCTTCTTCATTCTATACCTAAGCGCTTCTCATCTTCTATTTATCCATTTCAAATTTAATATCTACATTTTTCATTTTTGCATGAAGATCTGTCCTGTCAAATCTGTTGTATTTATTGTTGAAATTGTGCTAATCTTCTATGGATGCTATTCGATTGGCCATGCACAGTTGTTGATATTGGAAGAATCTGTCATTCCTGAAATAAAATTTGTGAAAGACCAACCATTGAATAGAATAAGCTTATTCAGCTAAGTGACCCAAAGTCAATTTGCTCCATTTCAGAAATTCAAAAAGGATTATCTTATTTTCTAAACAAGTTGAAGTTTTACTCTTACGATCTGTATTAGTATCCCCACTAAACCAACCTCAACTTTCTGCTGGAATGAACTAATATATTGTTAGTTTTTGCTGGACAGTGTATGCGAGTTTTATTCTTATCCTTCGCTTCATTTTTGTTACTATCCATGGAGTTACAGGCTTCCACTTATCCTCTCAAGCATGCATATCGTTTCATGAATCACTGTTTCTAAAGTTTACATTACACATCAGTAAAACCTGCTCTAACAAATATACATAGCATTTTAATTTTTGGCTTCCATGCAGTAAGGAGTCGTATAAAAAAATAAAAAACAGCGTATTTATCGCATTATTCAAATTATGCTTGATTGATATGTTGTTGTCTTGCCCAGGGATGTTAATTAAAACAGAAGGAGCCACGTGAATTTGGATTATGAAGACGACCTGCATAAATCAAATCTGGAACCTTATGTTCGATCTTCTCCATCTTCGTATTCTCTTGTGCCGTTCGATATCAACCTGGACATTACGAGAGACAATCCCAAGCCCGTGTAGGATGTATAAGAGCGGTCATGACTTGTGGGATTGTTTGTGCGATAAAGTCCACACGCTTGCAGGTGGTGTATTCACGAAACAATAAATTTTTTCCCAAATGAAGAAGAGAGGGAGTGGAAGTTTGCATAAGCAGATGGTTCGATTATTACATCCGCCATTTGTCATGCATCCTCATGCCACGTAAGGATGTTGACGGTTCCAGACGAAGAGATGCGCCAGTTCAAAAAACTCCATCCCCCATTTGTCTCATTCACAGCGGGGCCCATCAGAAGAGAGTTTTGATTGTATTAAGTTATAATTAGAACAAAAGACTAATACGTTATTAATTCTGTGAAGCGGTGTGTCTTTCTAGAAACACAACCGCATACCTTTCTATTTTATATAAATATTAATTTAAATCAAAACAAGGAGGGACGAACACAGCCGGTTATATTTATAGGCAAAGATATCACATTTGGATATATTATTTTTTTAATTGGCAGAGGAATGAATTTTTGAGCAAAGCCCGTGAATTTTGGATTATAGAGTGAATATATGTGAGATTTTGGAATTAAATTGCATTGAATAGATCATCCGTAAGGAGTGTCTTCAGTGCAACTTTATTTTCGACATAATCTGTAAGCGTATCTATTTTATTTTTGTGCATTGGAGTTTTTAATTATTATTAAGTTCGTCCTTTATAAATATTCTTAACCTTTATAAATATTTTAATATTCGGATAAGTGGACTAGGTCGTTATTTCATTTTAAACTTGATAAATATAGATATCGTGAAATCTTTAATTGTTTCCATATTTATATCTAGTTTGTCTCCGCTTCACAGGAGTTAAATTGCATCCTAGATTAGTTTAAAATTGAATTTGTATAATTGATATGTCGTGTTTGGATAATTAATTTTTTAGTTTTAATACATTGAATTTTATAAAGTTGTACGTAATAAGCTTATAATATTGACTCTATTTGCCCATTTAATTAGACACCGGTCTTTTTATTACTCTTAATTTGTAATTCATATGCTGGCAATTATTTATCTCTCCTTTGAAGATTTAATATATTCATTTGTGGCATTAATTCATAATTATTATTTACAATATTCTTATATTTATACAATTATTTACTCTTGTTATTATTTAACAATTTACAAAGCTTTCTATAATTCTTGCCATTTCGTAAGTTTTCATTATATTTGCAATTTAACCATTCTGCTATAAGAGTCCTGGGCTTGAGTATTTTGGTTCAGGAACAGGTGCACCCGCCTTGGCCTTGCAGAGCCAGAAGTGCAGGGAACTGGAATAATATCCCTTGGTTCCGTCAAGTTGGTCACAACCTATTGAATATCCTATCATCGAGTTGGTGAGATTTAAAGGATTTCAATCCATCGGTTTTGGGAACCAACACACCCTTAATACCATCAATTTTCTCCTCTTTATTAGAATCCCTATGTAGGGGATTGAAGAAGTTTAGGGAGACTACGTTGTTTTTAGGTTCACAATCAAAGGGGATACCTTATGAATCAACTGATGTATTCAAGTCTAAGGGATCTGATAAAGGAGAGCGTAGACTAGCCTCTTCATTATTAGAGTCTATTAACATATCATTGTCTTCAACCCCCATTTTATCTATTTGTTGAGCTTGCTCAAGGTGGGTTTCTAGGCCAACCCCAGTTGCTATAATATTTGCCTCATTTGAAGGGTCATGGCCTATGTTTTTGACAGCCCATGATTGAATCTATTCTTTCAATTTATCAAGCACAAGCTCTTGCACATTTTTATTGTGGTTAGGGTTGCTTGTGGTACTTGACTTTTCGTTGACCCCAAATCCTACTATCTAGCCATCTTGGAGGTTAGGATCAATATTTGGATCTTGTTTAGAGCAACCATATTCCCCCCTACCTCTGAGGAGATATCTACAGGGTTAGCTTTAGAATTATTATCTGCTTTCACATAATCCATGTTCAAGCTGTTTTTAGACATGCCTCCCATTTAGGAACTACCATCTTCTCCTCAGGGGTAGGGGGAGACCATTGATTCTTTAGGCATTGGAACATTAGGGTTAGGTTTCCTTCTGTTAAAGTGATCAATGGGCAACCTATTTTAAGGTGACCATCAGTTTTACTCAAATTACAAGAATTGATGCTCTCTAAAGCTTCACTCTCGCTTCTAAAAAGCTTATCTTTGATGGAAAATTCTTGTATATCAAGAATCTCAACACCGTCATTGAAAGAGAAAAGGACTCTAGCATTCAAATGAGGGAGAGAAGCCCTTGACTCCTCAACTTGGAGGGTCTTCCCAATAGGCTTAAATTAAGAAAATGGGAAATAAAAGACCAACACTGAACCATAACATTTTTCAAGCAAAAAAATACGTGGAACAAAAAAGTATTTCATTTTGTGAAACATCTGTTGACTAGGATATTTCTTTCAACAACAATTTTCCAATATTGCATAATTTCTTTTTATGAACTTTTTTTTTTGCATAACATGATTTTTCATAAAAAATAACAAAAAACCCTCTTTGAATCATTCTACAAAATGAGATAAAGATGCCCATTTTCTTACCCCACATATTGTTCAAGCACCCGTAAAAAATTCTTCTTCCTTGAATGTTGCTGCAATGAAGACACAAAAAATAGGGCTGTACTTTTTAACCTATTCTCTTCCTTGTTTAGAGCATCAACCATAACCTCATTTAGAGAAACTGTTAACACCCTTGGCAAGATAGGGCCTTACCTCCTTTGGCTTGGACATTGCCGATTCCTCTCTTAGGTTTGACAACCCCTGTACTATTTCCTCCGACACCCACATTAAATGCAACTTCTTCTGGTCATTCCTCTAGTTCCTCTTCTTGAAGCACTTCCTTAAAGGTTTTTTGATGTCCATCTCTCCCAACTTGTTCAAAAACCCACAACCTACCTCCTCCCCTCCGTCAATTCTTTGGCCATTGTCTACATGCACTCGCATAGACGATCAAATCATCAATGGGAGCGGTCAATCTAACCCTAGGCAAACTCAGCAACAAAATCCAACTCAAAAAATGGTACAAGAAAAAGTAGACACATACACAGACTTGACATGACAACAGGTAGAAACAAGGAGAATGACCACACACAACCACCAAGGCAAGGGACGAAAAACTCAAGAAAGGTCGCTTGCATATGCTTCGAGAGAATTGATTTCTGTCAAGCTTGCAGAGCCCCCCTGAATCATTCAAATTCTATTTTTGTTCTTGTTATTTTATTTCGAAGTATTATTTATTTTCTTGTTTCTCTTTATTTTGTTCATTTACTTTTTGTTCTTTTCATATTATTATTCTTGCCTTTTTGGGTCCTTTACTTCTTTTCATTTAGTTTTTTATTTTATTTTTGGTTTTTCTTTAGTCTCCTTTTCTTGTGGTCTTAGCTTAATTATGATTAAATCATAATCTAATCTTAATTTGTTTTCTTTTCTCAATTAGGTTCTTCCTTTCTCCCTTCCTTTTAAGGCTCATTCTGCTATTCATTTTCTCATAATTCCTCCTCATGATGAATCACTGAGTGTGATTCAAAACATCAAGCAAAATAAGCACATAGTTTAACCCCCCCCCGAAAAAAAAAATGTATTCTATGACATTAAAAAGATTAAAACTACCGAATGTATGCATTACTACAGTTATTAATGGACTTGGAGAAATGCCAAAAAAGGTAAGACTAACTATTTTGTGTTCAATAAGTAGTAAGGACTGTAACAAGTAATTTTCCCTAACAGTGCTATACTTCATTTGGTTAGAGCTAAATGGGTATTTTGTATCTAGAAGTACAATGAATTCTGTACACTAAGACTCAAGTGTGTTGGTTAGATGAAAGAGGATGAGAATTTCAAACATCAAACCTTTTCAAAGTTTGTGAGGCAGAAAGTATTTATGTTGAGTAGATGAAAGAGGAGAAGAATTTGCAACATCTCATCTTGTCAAAGGTTTTTGATGCAGGAAGTATGTCACCTGCTTACAAAGTGTCAAACTTTTACCAGGGAAAATATGACAGTCCCAATTGGTGCTGAAAGGGGAGGGGTGAATCAGCACCTCTAAAACTTTTCTCTTTAAATCTGGTGAAGTATACTTATAACTGTAAGCCAAACAGATTCAAGCATATAATAACAACAAGCAAACAATCACACAGTGACACCAGATTTATCGCGTGGAAACCCAATTAGAGTGAAAACCACGGTGTTAGGAGACCTCACAAATTTTGTAGTCTTCTAGAGTACGCCCTGTTAGGAGCCTTCCCGGTTAAAGGATTACAATGCACTGTTAGATGCGACCCGGTTAAGGGATTTGTTACAATAAGGCCGGTTAGTGCTTGCCTAGTTAGAGGACTTAGAACACCTTGAAAGATGTCACCCAGTTAAGGGATTTGTTACAAGGGACCTGTTAGAGTCCACCCAAATACTGAGATTTAACTATTGTAATTGCTAGAAAACAATAGAAAGATTGACCTTTTACAAATGGCTTTGCATAGCCTGATAAGATCTCTATTTGTGCTCAACTGAGAAGCATCACCGATTGCCGTAGGTGTGTTCTCCTCTAGTGTTGTGCTTCTCTGCACACTCTTCTTTCTCTCTTCTTCTCTTCTCAATTTTCCCTAGCCTCTTTTAAGCTTTCAAGCTCACTCTTTTCTTCGGCAGAATGAAGACAACTCAAATTTTCAACAGGCAAAATAATATATAGAGTTCTTGCCCTAATTTCACCTCTCATGTATGACCTAACTTCAGATCCCTTTCGGATACATCACTCAATGGAGTATCAGTTCATTGAGGAAACATCCAATGCATGTCCTTGCTTTATCTGCTTTATGAAGAAAACAATAGATGCTTGTCAAGCACCTTTCTTTCATAAGAGATAACTCTTTGTTTTAAAGCCACAAATTTCGGCTTTAAAACAACCAGACGCACCTCAAACTGATCACCATGTTAACTCAAAGTCTTCCGGATTTAGTGCAAGAAATCTCGGTCAAAGCGTTGGTTGAAACAAATAGTTGACTATGAATTCCTCGGTTCATATCGGAGTTTTTACTAGATCGGTTGAGATCCTCATGTTGTGAACAGGTAAGAGTCTTTGACCTGTCACTGTCCCTTCCTTTGCTTATCGGTCGCACATTCCTTGGTTGTGCTGACACCGGTTTGTACTTTTACTTCCTTTGTGCTTGTCTACACTGGTTGTATCATGGTCCTCGTTTGACGGTTGAATCCTCCTTTCCTTGACTGTATACATTACCCGGTTGCTGATGCTTTGTGTAGTGACCAGTTGCTCTTGATTACACTCTTTTCTTTCTTGTATGTTGTCACCAGTTGCCAGACCAGCCTCTTTCCGTACAGATCTCCTTAGATCTTTAGACTTTAGAGAGATGACAAATCTCTATCCTCTTTTGCCAATCAATGACAATACTTGTACCGGTAGTAGGCTTATCGGTTGCTATTTCTTAATGCCAACAATTTCCCCCTTTGTCATTGATGGCAAAACCTTGATGGGCAATCATATCACCATCATATTACCGGTTTTCTATGCTTGCATCTCTGTATCACTTCTACTGCCACTGTCGGTTTGTTGCCAAACTCTCCCTCTTTTTGACAATAATGCCAAAGGCTAGTCTGAAAAGACTACCTTTATCTAATATGCTCCCCCTATGAGCAACAGTCCTTTTCATCAGTCCAAAAAAGATGAGGTGTAACCCTCTGTTGAAGCATAATGAACTGATGATCACCTTTGCAGGTTTATTGAAGATCATGAAGGGGTATCACCCTAAGTTTACCTCTGAGATACTCAAAAGTACTATTTGGTAATGGCTTTGTGAAGATATCAGCGATTTGTTCCTTTGTGGGAACATACTCCAATCTTACCTCCTCTTGTACCAACTCTCTCAAGTAATGATACTTGATGGCAATGTGCTTTGTCTTGGAGTGCATGACAGGGTTCTTGGATATGTTAATTGGATTGGTGCTATCACAATAGATAGCTATTGGTTCAGGTATCTGTTCTTTGATTCCTTCCAGAAGTTGTTTGATCCAGATTACCTGTGTGCAATTGATTGCAGCAGCAACATATTCAGCTTCTGCAGTAGATTGTGAAATGCAGTTCTGTTTCTTACTTGTCCAAGAGACAATTCTCCCACCGAGAAAGAATGCGCCTCCCTTGTGCTCTTTCTATCATCAATGTTGCCAGCCTAGTTTGCGTCAGTGTAAACTTTTACTTGGAATCCTCCCTTGTGTGGAAACCACAAGCCATATTCCTCAGTACCCTTTAAATATCTGAAAATTCTCTTCACTGCTATCTGATGTGTCTCTTTGGGATTTGTAGAGAATCTTGTCACTATGCCAACCGCATGTGCAATGTCTAGTCTACTATGAACAGCATACTGTAATTCTCTTATCATGGACCGATACATTGTTTCATTTACTTCTTATGCATCATCCTCCTTTGATAACTTGAGGTTAGTTATCATTGGAGTTCCAACTGGTTTAGATTCTTCAAGTCCAAAAGTCTTAAGAATTTCTTTTATATACTTGGACTGAGATATAAAAATACATTCTTTTACCTGATGAACCTGTAGTTCAATGAAGCATTTAATGGCGCCTATCATAGACATCTCAAATTCTTTCTTCATCTCTTCAACAAAGGCTTTGCTCATCCTGTCATTTCCTCCAAAGATGATGTCATCTACAAAGATCTTAGCAATTAGATTTCCATCTTTTCCGATCTTGAGATACATTTTGCTGTTGTCCCCGGTTCTTGTGAATCCCATGGTCAGAATGTATGAATGCAACCTCTCATACCAAGCCCTTGGAGCTTGCTTAGGCCCATAAAGAGCCTTTTTCAGTTTACAGACCATACCATCATTTTGTGCAGATGTGAAGCCTTCCGGTTGTTCAATGTAGACTTCCTCTTCCAATATTCCGTTCGGGAATGCAAACTTGACATCCATCTGATATACTTTACATTTCTTGTGAGCATCATAGGCAAGAAGAATTCTCACTTCTTCCAATCTGGCAACTGGTGCAAAAGTTTCTCCATATTCCAGTCTAGCATCCTGGGCATACCCTTTGCAGACCAGTCTTGCCTTATTTCTTATTACTTTCCCTTCCTCATTCAGCTTGTTCCTGTAGACCCACTTGGTCCCTATGACATTCTTGTCCTGTGGTCTTGGCACAAGCTCCCATGTATCATTCTTTTCAATTTGCTCAATTTCTTCCTCCATGGCCTTGACCCAGTTTTCATCTTCTAGAGCTTCCTTGGTGGATTTGGGCTCTATATAGAAGAATAAACAAATATTCTCTTTGGCCGTTTTCCTGGTCAAGACATTAGCATGTTTGTGACCAATAATGTTGTCAGTGGAGTGATATGTGACATACCTTGGGAGAACCAGTCGCTGTTCCCGGTCAGGCTCTTTCGGTTGAGCAATTTCTTCATCATGGTTCTGAACATCTTCTAGTTCACCATCCTGTGCTTCAGATACAATCTCCTACTCCAGATGTCTGTTCATATGGTGTTCTCTTTCATCTTCAGTTACTGCTTCATTGAACTCAAAGTCATTTCCTTCAATTTGACCTTTAAGACTGTCATGATCATTATGACCGGTCTTCTTAATCGGTTCTAAAGATTCATCAACTTTTACATTGATGCTTTCAATTATTTTGCCTGTTCTCTTGTTCAGACAGTGGTAGGCCTTACTTTTGGTAGAGTAACCCAAAAATGTTCCTTCATCACTCTTGGGATCAAACTTCCCAGAGTACATATCTCTTTTGATGTAACATTTACTACCAAAGATTTTGAAGTAACCTACACTAGGAGTATGTTTGAACCATAGTTCATAAGGAGTCTTATTGGTTCCCTTTTTGACTTGAACTCGATTTAGTTTGTAGACAGCAGTGCTGATGGCTTCTCTCCAGAAGTCATGAGGAAGATCCTTCTGAATCAGCAGGGTTCTAGCACAGTCGATTAGAGTCTTGTTTCTTCTTTTTGCTACTCCATTTTGCTGAGGAGTCCTTGGTGAAGATAGTTGTTTTTTTATTCCATGTTCCTCACAATAGTGAGCGAACTCTTGAGAGGTGTATTCACCTCCTCTATCTGATCTTAGACACTTCAAGCTTTTACCGGTTTCCTTTTCCACTCTAGCCTTGTAGATTTTAAACAAGTGGAAGGCCTCTGATTTCTCTCTAAGAAAGAGTGTCCACATCATTCTTGAGAAGTCATCTACAAAGAGCATGAAGTACCGGTCTCCATAATAGCTTTTTGTCTTCATTGGTCCACACAAATCTGTGTGCACAAGATCTAGAACATTTTCAACAGAAAATGACTTACTGTTGAAACTAGTTCCTGTCAGTTTTCCTAACTAACAATCTTTACAAACACCTCTGATGGGTTTTGTAATCTTAGGGAGTCCTCTAACTGATTTCTTTTGTCTCGCCTTGACAATACTGTCAAAGTTTATGTGGCAGAGTCTCTTGTGCCATAGCCAGCTATTGTCTTCTTTGGAAGTAAGACAGATTTTGTTTGATTCTCCTTTGACTAAAGCTATGAGACAAACTCCTTCCATTGAGTCTAGGTAGAACAGATTACCTTTTGCAACATGGGCTCTAGATTGATTCTTGACTATATAGGAACCTTGTCCGAATTCCAACAGGAATCCTTATTTATTCAGTTGTGCAACACTCATTAAATTGTACTTGAGTCCTTCAACCCAGTACACATCTTCACAAACAGCACTGTCGCAGAGTGCAATAGAACCTTTTCCTTTAATGGCTCAGGGAGCATTATTTCCAAAGGTTACTGATCTGTTGTCATTGAGCTCCAAGTTGATAAATTTGTTCTTGTCACCGGTCATGTGGTGAGTGCAGCCGTTGTCAATGATCTAATCATCATGTTGATGAGATCTTGATATAAGTGCCATTTCACTTACCACTGGGCTCTCCTCTTTTATTGCAACAAATGCAATTTCTAGATCCTCAGAGTCTTCAGATTCATTGTCTGTAACTCCTTCCTCTACAAGATAGCATTCCTTCTTTGCTTTGCTCTTGAACCGGTCTCTCTTATCTTTATTATCATTATTTGGACATCTTGCAGCAATATGTCCTATCTTGTTGCAAGACAAACATTTCAGAGGAAGCTTTCCTTTGTACTTCCCTTTCCCTCTGGGGAATCTCCTAGCGATGAGTGCTTCGAACTCATCTTGCTCCATCTCTTCTGAGAGAAGATTCTCAACAAGATTACCAAACTTACCAGTAGAGCAGTTACCGGTTTCTCTTCCCTTTTTGGTGGAAGAGATATTGATAGAAGACTTAAATGCTGTTTCCTGAATGGGTAAACTATTATCAAAATTACTTAATTCAAAAGCAGCCAACTTACTGATTAGGGAGTCTAGGGTGACTTGATCTTTGGTCACCGATCTGAGCTCTTGAATATCAGAGATCTTAATGGCATATTGAGGTCTAAGAGTTCTCAGTATTTTGCTAACCACTTTCTCTTCGCTGAGCTTTCCTCCAACACTTTTGATGGAGTTGATCTCTTCTTTGATCTTGTTGCTGTATTGCTCAATGTCTTCTCCTTCATTCATCCTCATGTCATCATACTTTCCTCTGAGGCTTTCAACCTTGACTCTTTGAACATTTGGGTCTCCTCCATATACCACTTGCAACTTGGCCCACATCTTGGAAGCAGATTCTAGATGTTCTATCTCAACATAGACATGATCAAGTAGTGTGCTGGCTATCATATCCATAGCAGCCGTGTGCTCAGATTTGATCTTCTGTTCATTAGGTGTTAGAATGCCGGAGGGTTCAATGTAATCAGTGGTTACATGATTTCAGTATTGATCTCCGGTGGTCTTCATATACAACTTCATTCTGCTACACCACAAAGTAAAGTTTTCTTTTGAAAACTTTGGTCCTTTCTTTCTCATCATCTTGACTTTTTCTTTATGCAGTTAAGCAGTAAAGAAAATAAGACTTGGCTCTGATACCAATTGACAGTCCCAACCGGTGTTGAGAGGGGAGGGGTGAATCAACACCTCTAAAATTTTTCTCTTTAAATTTGGTGAAGTATACTTATAACTGTAAGCCAAACAGATTCAAGCATATAATAACAACAAGCAAACAATCACACAGTGACACCAGATTTATCACGTGAAAACTCGATTAGGGTGAAAACCACGGTGTGAAGAGACCTCACAAATTCTATATTCTTCTGGAGTACGCCCTATTAGGAGCCTTCCCAGTTAAAGGATTAGAACGCACTGTTAGATGCGACTCGGTTAAGGGATTTGTTACAATAAGGTCGGTCAATGCCTGCCTAGTTAGAAGACTTAGAACACCTTGAAAGATGTCACCTGATTAAGGGATTTGTTACAAGGGACTTGTTAGAGTCCACCCAAATACTGAGATTTAACTATTGTAATTGCTAGAAAACAATAGAAAGATTGACCTTTTACAAATGGCTTTGCATAGCTTGATAAGATCTCTGTTTGTGCTCAACTGAGAAACATCACCAGTCGCCGCAGGTGTGTTCTCCGCTACTGTTGTGCTTCTCTACACACTCTTCTTTCTCTCTTCTCTTCTCAATCTTCCCTAACCTCTTTTAAACTTTTAGGTTCACTCTTTTCTTCGGCAGAATGAAGGCGACTCAAATTCTCAACAGGCAAAAGAATAAATAGAGTTCTTGCCCTAATTTCACCTCTCATGCATGACCTAATTTCAGATCCCTTTCGAATACATCACTCAGTGGAGTATCAGTTCACTGAGAAAACATCTGATGGATGCCCTTGCTTTATCTGCTTCATGAAGAAAACAATAGATGCGTGTCAAGCACCTTTCCTTCATAAGAGATAACTCTTTGTTTTAAAGTCACAGATTCTTGCTTTAAAACCTCCAGACACACCTCAAACTGATCACTATGTTAACTCAAAGTCTTTCGGATTTAGTGCAAGAAATCCCTGTCAAAAAGTTGGTTGAAGCAAATAGTTGACTATGACTTCCTCGGTTCATACCGGAGTCTTTACTAGATTGGTTGAGATCCTTATGTTGTGAACAGGTAAGAGTCTTTGACCTGTCACTGTCCCTTCCTTTGCTTACCGGTTGCACATTTCTCGGTTGTGTTGTTGACACTAGTTTGTACTTTTACTTCCTCTGTGCTTGTCTACATTGGTTCTATCTTGGTCCTCGGTTGACGGTTGAATCCTCCTTTCCTTGACTGTATACATTACCCGGTTGCTGATGCTTTGTGTAGTGACCGGTTGCTCTTGATTGCAATCTTTTCTTTCTTGTATGTTGTCACCGGTTGCCAGACCAGCCTCTTTTCATACAGATGTCCTTAGATCTTTAGACTTGAGAGAGATGACAAATCTCTATCCTCTTTTGCCAATCAATGACAATACTTGTACCGCTAGCAGGCTTACCGGTTGCTATTTCTTAATGCCAACAAAATATGGATTAAAAATTTCCACATTTTCTGACAATACTACATAGTTGAATCTTGATAGCAATATCACAATTTGACTTGCTATGGAAAATATCTCCTACTTATCAATTTATGAGTTTAAGGGGCTTTCTAATGAATGGTTCATAAGACAACACTTGCTGAAGGTTTTGCAAATGAGATGCACGTAGAGTGGGTTTAACCATGGAGGAAACTTTGTAGTTAAGCGTGCTTGAGTTGGAGTAGTACTAAGATGGGTGACCTCCTGGGAAGTCCCGGTGCTTCACGTCTGTGAGCATCCCCTAGATGCAATGAGTGCAAAGTATTCCATTCATTCTCATGAGAGATGGGTTCGCGTGAACCACTACTCATGAAACATGGGTCAATGAGTTTGACTCAAAAAACTACACAGTTGACTCCTGATAGCAATATCACAATTTGACTTGCTGTGGAAAATATCTCCTACTTATCAATTGATGAGCTTAAGGGGCTTTCTAATGAATGGTTCATAAGGCACAACACTTGCGGAAGGTTTTGCAAATGGGGTTGCAAGCAGAGTGGGTTTAACCATGGAAGAAACTCCGCAGCTAAGCGTGCTTGAGTTGGAGTAGTACTGGGATGGGTGACCTCCCGGGATGTCCCGGTGCTTCACCTCTGTGAGCATCACCTAGATGCAACGAGTGCTAAGTGTTCCATTCATTTTCATGAGATGAGTTTGTGTGAACCACTACTCATAAAACATGGGTCAATGAGTTTGACTCAAAAAACTATATAGTTGAACCCTGATAGCAATATCACGAAATGGTTCTTGTTGAATAGATTATATGCTCTTAACAGTGGCATTCAATGACTATTAAAACCTTACATATCAAGATATGCTCTCAATAGTTAATAGAACGCTTGTGTATTCTCTTACTTGTAAGGTTAGAGCATGTGGATATTCTGCAACTTGTCTATGGAGTTGTATGGGAATGAGGAAGGGAGAGAGGTAGTGTTTCAAGAAATAACCTTGTGCATTTTGAAATTTGCATCTTTGTTTTTTAATACTCTTTTCTAGTTTGCAACTCCAAAGGTTATTATGGATTTACATATTTTGTCAATGAACACTTTATTTGACAGTGGCATCATTATGGACTTTTTTCTCTCATATATTTCCATTATCATTTTATTAATACCTTGCTTGGATTGTTGGTCCTTTACCCTCCATCTCATTTTCGTAGAATTATCAATACATTTTCCTAGAGTTATTGGTACATTTAAATATGTAATCTTGCACCGACTTCAAAAATATTTTAGTATTGATTTCTTGCTGCTTTGAATGGATTAATTAGAGTCTCTGTTGGATGTCACTGAATCATGCTAAAAATGTGAAATACCTATGAATGCATAAATGTGGTGGAAAAAGCCAAAGATCAGCCAGTTTTTGACCTATTCAAAATAGAAATACAATATTCATGGCCTATATGATTAAATAATTTATATATTTGTTGTTAATGTTACCAGGTCAGTAATTGGAGTCTCTCCTGATTCCCTGAAGTATTAGATATGTGTGTATGTACTGGGTATAGGGATCTGGATAAGTATCTGATGCTATTTTGGTAACCTTTTCAAAAGGGTGTATGTTCTGTGGTGAACAGCACTAGAATACCTGAAACATGTTAAGTGCATCAGGGACAGATGTTATCATCCCAGATAATAAATACCTGCATACCAGGTATGGGTATGAGCTGGGTGATGACTGAATTTTGCTAGGTTGGTTGGCACTGATGATGACCTGCATAATTACAAGATATTTAATTTTTATTTCTAATGTCATGAATTCAAGTGTTTTATGGTACCGTGTAGCTGTTTACTTAAAAAACTGTACATGTTTCTGGAGAATAAGTACATGGGCCAATTGATCATGTGTCCAAACAGAATCCTTTTTCAATGGACTACATATGTATATTTTATCTTAAACAGATATTTGATTGGTGGGGTATTTCTATTGTTACTACCTAAGAATAGGCAACATGGGTTCGATTGAATCTATACACTAATTTAATGTTAATCCTATTAGAATATTATAATGTTTCTTTAATGGTCATCTTAGTTAATCTTAGTTTATTAGGTAGTTTCTATTTTCGTCTTTACTTCACGATTGTTTCTTTTAGAAACATTGTCTTTGTAAATCTATTTAAGGAGGTTTCATTTCCTCTATTTAATACATCAACATCGATTTACCATAACATAGTATCAGAGCGGGTCGATTAGATTAAAAAATTCAAGCTTCTTTTGATCTGGAATTTTTTTCCAAAAATTTGTTTTTCGATTTTTTAAAATAAAAATCGTTGGAGGTATTTTATGAAATTTTTTTGGTTCGTTTGCGAAGATTTTTGCTGAAAATCGCGAACCTGGTCATGGGATTTGATCACGCGATTTCTTAGTTTGAGCAAGTCTCTAATTTTTGAGGGTTGCATTTACTTGCATGTGCTTTCTTTGAGTTTCATATTCTTGCATGTGCTGTTTTACCATTCAAAGTCTCGTGTTTTACCACATGAAGGTTTCTCTGATGGGTTTTAATAATTTTTTCCTCAAAAATTATCTATTGGGTTTATAATTTTTTCCTTAAAAATTATCTATTGGGTGATGGAGCCCTAATTTTTACAACAAATTACGGCCTCCATTTGACAAATAATGTTAAAGAAACATGATGAAAATATTGTCATTGATGTCATTATTAAAGCAGATAACTTCCTAGTAATACAAATACGAATGTCTATAAGGAATACATATGCTAGGGAAGGAAAAGCCACTGTGATCATGATTCACACAACTTAGAGATATGAATGGAAAGACAAGTATGGCACACAATATCAAACTTAAATAAGAGAGTTTGAACGGATACACACATGCGATTGGTGACTGAATAAACATAATAGCCACATATATATTTGAGATGTCTTGTAAAATAAAATAAAATAAAAGAATGATGCAGCAGTCTTAGTTATGTCAGCATATTATGAAAGCACAAGAGAATCAACTTATAAGAGTAGCCTCATGCCACATAGGAATGAAGACAAAGTTTGACAAATTGAAAATCCAATAAGAGTACAGTTTTTACAGCATCTTCAAATGCATCAAGCATATATTAAAAAGGGTGATTATATTCGTAGCAGTGACATATAAGCCTACAACAGCAATATTGAATAGATAACTGGAACTGTATAAATAAAAACAGATTTAAAATAGTTTTCAAACTGTTAATGGCAGCATCCATAATGAAGACTATTTCAAGGGAGACGTCAGGGATTATAGAAGATACCAAAGTCAATAAGCAACGATATAATTTAAAGTTATTGTTTTTAAATTGATGTGGTTTTCTAGTCAAGCATGCTGGAGTTCTACAAAATATATATAGCAAATGGGCCCGGTAAAGCAATGAAAGGGACGATAAAGACAAGAATTCCCTTGAAAAACAAATTGCGGCAGAATTGTTGGAAGATATGCATTTGAGACGGGGGCTGATGTGCAAAGATCGAAGGCTATTAACTCTTAGCAATTGACACGAAAGATAGTTTCCTTTGGATATGTGTAAATTATTAAATACGTGGATGATGATTTACAAAAAGACCAAGAGTTGGCTGACAGACGACAGTGAATATAATTGCTAAGAAAAATATGCACGAACTTGCACAGATGTAAAGATGTTAAAACCGCATAAATCTTGAACAGGACCACACATACGATAATAGATGAATTAAGATGGAGTTCGAACAAAATGATATTCATGTTTAAGTGGCGTGACAACATGGGTTTCCAGTTTACACTAAGGCATCTCTGGAATATATTTATTAAAACATTATTTGAAGGAAACTAAAATCACCGAAACAATAAGAGAATTATTTAAAATATAATTTATTAAGATTGTTTGTATGAAACATGACTCATTGAAAAGTCACATCCCCCGTAAGATAGAATATATATATGGGGTATTGTATTACAATAAAGAGAACATATTTGATAGAAGAACAAAAAACATATTTATTTGTAAGGAGGGATAAGGAGTAAAAATATGACTTCGTAATATAAATTTAATTATTTAATTATTATTCATTTATTTTATTTTAATAATAAAATAAAATGTCCTTTGCTTATTATTAAAGGTGTGGAGAATTAAACTGCAGATGAACTGTCCTTTATAATTATTTTTTGAATTCTGTATACAATCTAAATGTCAAATAAGTGGACATGGTCATTTAGCATCTTAAATTTGATCATCACAGATATCGTGAAATATTTAATTGTTTCCGAATTTGTGTCCAGTTTGTCTCCGAGGAGTTAAAGTTCAATCTGGACTAATTTAAGATTGCATAAATATTTGATTTGTCGCATTTTGATTATTTAATTGATTGGCAGTATAAGTGCATAGAACATTATAAAGTTGTATGTAATCTTCATTGAAGTTGACTCTATTGCCCGAATGAGCAGAGGCACTGATCTTTTATTTTTGAAGTATTGGGTTTATATGTGAAGTCAGAAAATCTATCAATTCCTTCCTACAAACCTCAAATCCATTATTAAGAATCATTACACAAAACATTTAATTCAAACATTCAGAATTCAATCTCATATTGATCGAGCTCGAGGAATTTGCCAGTCGAAAAACTCACAAGCTTAAATTCGCTATAGAAAACCCTTGAAGAAAGTGATCAAGCTCGAGGTGAAGGTTTACCTGCCTAGGTGTAGCGAAGCCTAAAGTGCAGGGGAATTTGAATTATTCCCGTTTGTTGGCCAGAACTGATTTGGAATCCTATTGGAGAATTGGCAGGCTCTTGGATTTCCAATCTGTGGTTTTGGGAACCAACATTGGGTTTATAATTTTTTCTTCAAAATTATCTGGGGGGTATTCTCCGATCTGTGTCTCGGGTTCTGTGTTTGGTTTTGATTGATTTTTCACCTCAAAAATCATGTTTGGTTTTGGTCGATTTTTCGTCTCAAAAATTGTTTCTGGTTTTTGTAATATGCAAAGTTTGCATGGGATGTTATTTAAGGATTTTTACAGTTTTATCCGAAAAAATGATGCTTTGTACTCTTCAAATCATAGTTTTTTGCAGTCGGTTTTGGGGCTTCCTGCTCATCTGCAATAGTTTGGAGGGTTTGGAAACTGTTCTCAGTGTCTCTGTCTACAAAGAAGGGCAGCTCAGTTATCCAATATCAGGTTGGATGTTTTTGTGATGATTTTTGTTCAACGGTTTTGCAGATTCAGGGAGGGTCAGTGGAAGAGTCTGTGGCAGGCTCTACTCTCTTGTTGTAAACCATTCTGAAGAAGGGGACAGCCTTCTCTGTTATTTCTTTGGCTAGTCTTGGTCATTAACATTTTGCAGATCCAGGGAGGGTCTTAACTTTCAACAGTAGCAGAATGTTCTGAAGAATTTGTGATCAAAAGACAACAGTTAGACGATGACCATTAAGGGAGGGTATTAGAATATTATAATGTTTCTTTAATGGCCATCTTAGCTAATCTTCGTTTATTAGGTAGTTTCTATTTTCGTCTTTAGTTCACGATTGTTTTTTTTAGAAACATGGTCTTTGTAAATCTATTTAAGGAGTTTTCATCTCCTCTGTTTAATACATCAACATCGATTTACCATAACAAGTCCAAAGTATCATTATCAAGCTTGATCTGTTTGGTTGATCAATTGCCTGGATTCTTTTTAAACCATAAATAGCTTTTAGAATAATTCTTATATTGCTTGGGTTATTTTTGAGACCTCCAAATATAAGCCTTTGCCTTCCCTTATTATCAAGCAAGACCAATCCTAGAAAGCCTAGTTTGTCACTTCATTTTTTTAATTTTTTTTTTTTTGGACCTTGTTGGTCATGCTCAGAGTGACAACCGAAGTTGCCGAATCAGGAATGGGAATGGGTACAGGTACGTGGGTACAAAACGTTGGTACGGCATAAATTTTTGTCGGGGGTTGGGTACATTTTTGGTATGTTCATACAACTCTCTCTCTCTCTCTCTCTCTCTCTCTCTCTCTCTCTCTCTCTCTCTATATATATATATATATATACATGCAGCTAAAATATAGAATTAAGTTTAGAATGTTGTATACCTATACATATGCTAAACAAAACCATTGCAAATTTCAAATTTTGAACATATCATTCTAATTTAAATTCAGGTTTTGTATCAAAAAGATCAAGCCAGAATCTCATGATAGATAAGTTCAGAGTTCGCTAATCAGCAGTCCGGGTCTTAAAAATATCTAAAGATCAAACTAGAGTCACTAAACATTTTGGCATTTAAAAACACAAATCCCAGATGTGTACCCACAGGAGTTCGTTTCAGAATCAGATTCTGGTACATTTCGTACCTGGAATCGCCCGGAAAAGTCCCACGATTCAGCAACTTAGGTGACAACGATCTAGCACATTTTTAGGAAAACGTGTTTTCCTACATTTTTAAGAAAACATTTCTGGTCGTGAGTTGCTTTCTTTAGTGTTTCTTCTACTGTCACGTGGAATTGATGAGAGATTTTTAAATATAAACCCTTTCCTTTAACCCTGTAACCTAGCAAGGTCAATCTTGTAATGGCTATTTTATCACAGTTTTGTTTACTGTTATCTTTACATTGTGCTGTACAGGTTGAAGAGATATATTCACTAGACCTGGAATCTCTAAGCAATCTTTGGTAAGCTGTTCAGCTTTTATATGTTTTTTTATTGTAATGAATTTCACTATCTGCTGCGGCCTCTGACTATATTACACTGCAGGCCTGTTTATGGCTTAGTATTCCTTTTCAAGTGGAGGCCAGGAGAGAAAGATGATCGACCTGTACTTGAAGATTATAGCCCAAATTTGTTCTTTGCAAGCCAGGTGAATTCCTTGTTAGACAGCTGGAAGACCTTTTGGAAATATATGATGCATTTTACTTGAGGATGATGAAATTCTTGTGTCTACTTCAATATGGTGATGCTGTACATGATTTGCTGCAGGTGATTAACAATGCTTGTGCAACTCAGGCAATTCTTTCAATTCTCATGAATTGTGCAGATATTGATATTGGCCCAGAACTGTCAAATTTGAAGGAATTCACCAAAAATTTTCCACCTGAGCTCAAAGGGCTTGCTATTAACAATAGCGAAGCAATTCGAACTGCTCACAACAGCTTTGCTAGACCAGAGCCCTTTGTTTCTGATGAACAGAAACTCGCTGATAAAGATGATGATATATATCATTTTATAAGCTATATACCTGTTGATAACATATTATATGAGTTGGATGGGTTGAAGGAAGGGCCCGTCAGTCTTGGACTGTTCAATGGAGCTCATGACAGCTTAGAATGGTTGAAGATGGTTCAACCGGTAATTCAAGAACGCATTGAAAAATATTCCAAAAGTGAAATAAGATTCAATCTCATGGCAATCATAAAAAATAGAAAAGATATATATACTGCAGAACTTAATGATCTTCAGAGTAGGAAAGATCAGATTATACAGCAGTTGGCAGCCACAAAGTGCAATGGAGAAGATAGGATGGATGTAGATTCTGGGCTAGGAAAACATGGTGGTACTATTGAAGTGCTTGACAGGTCTCTCATGGAAATAGATTCAGACATTGATATTGTCAAGGAGAAGATATGGTTTGAGGAAGAAAAATTCAAGAAATGGAGGACAGAAAATATTCGTAGGAAGCATAATTATGTACCCTTTTTGTTCAATTTTCTCAGAATATTGGCGGAAAGAAAGAAACTTGAACCACTGATTGAAAAGGCAAGACAAAAGACATGAATGATCTTTATGTGAAGATAATTCACAATTGGGGTGAGTCTTCTTCAGCTTTTGAATTATTTGTAGGTGGCAGTCTGGATTTGGTAGTGTTGAAAGAATAAGTAGGTTCGATAGAAATGATTTTTGTCATGAGGGTTTCATTTATCAGTTACATGGTTTTTGGGTTGTTAGATTTGATGCTTGTTGTAACAAATATATGGCTAGTTTTTATGTACCCTTTTAAAGGTAATGCAATTGTGAGTGATGTCAAACTTTTTTGGAGAATTAGTATAGATTTTGGGCATCGCTTGTGCTGGAGGTAGATTGCTTATCACATCTTCTTCATTTTCTGTTTTCAGGTCGCTTTTACAATATCAATTTCTTTTGGATGCTGTGTTGCAGATACTAAATAATATGCAGAGGGAGTCAGGGTATTTGTTTTTATTACATCAAAAGTAAGGAAGCTTGACATTCTTTCCTAGCGAATTTTGGTTATTTCTTGGCCTTAATACAATTTTCTTTGTTTCTTCTGTTATTTGTTTTCATTGTTTCAACTGATGGATCAAACTATCACGAAATTATTGAAATCTTTATAAGGTTTTACTTTCCTTCCCAAGTATTGTAAAATAACAGGCAAATGCTTCCAAATTGTTACTGAAAATTTCAAAATTGCAGGTTACATTCAGGCAGTTGCCCACTTTGAGTGTAAATGTCTGCTACTGCTTCTAAGTTTATCGTTGTGGCCTTCCAGATCGAATTGGTAGTTTGTAGGCATAGGAAAGTCTGTAAGTTGTGACCATATGGATATTCAATTATGGTCATAGTCTATCTCACACTGAATACTATTGTTGTTGGTGGTTGTTATCTTTGTAGTACTAGGGTGGCTTTGTATTGCATGATAACCTTTTTCGGAAAATAAATAAATTTTTCTTTATGTTTTGGGCACATGGATATTAGGGAAGTCATTCATAGCAGTGGTATTAGAAATGACATACTGATATGATATCTGAAGTTATAAGTTGGAACATTTCAATATTAGCATAAATTCCATATGCTACATGTAACAGTGACCCCTTTCCTTTTTTGTGACTATCATTATTATACTATTTTCAATTAATTCATGAATCATAATCATAAGCCAAATTCATATTAATTTCTCCATCTTTCTTTTTATTGGTATATCATGGAAATCAGGGTAATAGGGAACAATAGTGGGGCCTCCTCTAGGTCAGAGTACTTGTTTTCTGGCTTGCTTTATCATGATTGCGCTATCAGTGTAAGTACACCATGTTCTTGGTGGGATTTGAACCCAGGCTTTATTGTGGTATTTCTTCTGCTCTACCTCAGCATTTAGTCACACCTGCTGGGCTAAATGTTAGGGTCAAGATAGGGCAGATCTAATGAACAACATGAGGTTGGGCTTGGATGTTTCATATGGTTACGGCCAACCTTTACTTCCAGGGGCTTTTATACATTACTAAGCTTGATCCTTATCTCAGTGTGCACTGCTGCGCAATGGCTACTACAAGGTGTCCAATAGCATATGGAAATTGAAGGTTGACGTAAAATGTGAAATGGTCATTCCCCATCACTTGTTACTGTAAACCATTTTAAAACCCATTTATGGACTTATCTGCAAATGAGATTTTTTTCAGCGCTTACTCCTAAGCCCTACAAAGCCCTGTTTACTTGTGAAGGCTTTCTTTTGAACTTGTCTTGTATATAATGATTAGAATAAGATCAAATTAAACTTTTGATTAAAATACATACATGTTATAATAATTCCAAGTCAATATCTAGATTCTATACAATAACATATAGAATCATACTTTGTTGACTAAGTGAAAATTTAGTGAGGAAAACGATAGTTACTAAGGATGCTTTGACAATGGAGAATTGTGTCTTTCCAATAACCGTGACAACTTTTGCAATAAATTCAATTTTGTACTTTTTTTGTTTATCTGATTTTTCCTGGGTCAACTATACTTCAGAATTCCTTGATCATATCCTCTTTTTTATTTTGAAGAAAACAGTACACTATGATTTCTATTATGTATTGACTGAAAAATTACTAATGTAATATATTAAATCAGACAACATTGTGTGAAATGGTTGTTCAAAGCAGATTGTGCTATTTTTGTGAAAACATAATGGATTGCTAGTATGTAGGTCTTGCATCATATTTTGGTATGTTGTACTTTTAAAATGTGAACATTAGTCGTCCATATTTAATTTGCATTTGGTCATGCATATTGTTTATGTTTATTGATATTTGAGACTAAAATTTTTATACATGAAGATAAATAAGTATTTTGTGTATCCTATTGTGGATTGAGAGAATATTAATACTCGTACTTGCACCAAAAGGAAGTGCAATGGTTATGCTGATAGTAAAATATAGTTTGAATAATATTTTGAAAGGTACACTAACAAATTGTAAGAATTGTATATATTCGTGATAATTATTTGTAAGGTGAATGAATTGATTTTAAAATTTGAAAATTTGAAAATGAATGACATATATGTTGGCATTATGCTTTGTTGTCATCATTGGCAAACATCAAACACACCGGTCATTATGTTAGAGCAACAGTGGTGAACCGGTAGTTGCCACAGTTGTCAACCATCAAACTTGCTAAGTAACTAGCATTGTTGCACCGGTCACGACGATATCGGTCTTGTCCAACCAGTCTAGTAGAAAACCACAAAAGGCAGAGGACTCAATCAACAACACACTGGTTCCCGCGCAATAGTATCATATCTACCGGTCTGTGCTTTTATGATCTGATCCAGTTTTTACAGAGCGTTTTGGGATGAATTGGAGTTTTGTATGCGAGCGTTTTGGGATGAATTGAAGTTTTGTATGCAAGCATTCTGACATGAATTGGAGTCTTGCATGCGAGTTATTTGGAATGCTTTCTAGAATAGCGACGTTTTGGAGGATTTATAGCTTGGCGCCACAATTCTATTTTGTAATGTGAAGATCATTATATATATGGGTCATCGTGCATAAGTGTAGTGTGGTTGGAGAAATCAAGTTCGGAGAGATACACCAGAGTAGAAGAGCCGAGTCTTCTAAGAAGGGATGCAGTCACCAAGAGTAAATGACAAAGATTGATCAACCAAGTTGAGCGAGGAATAGAACATGTATGATCTAAATGACAGATTAAGTGTCTATAGAAGATTGTTTTTCTTATTGTTTGAAATTTGTAAAAATCCCTTTATCAGGGTGAACCCTAACAGGTTCCATTGTATAAATCCCTTAACTAAGTGACATCTTGATTGATGTTCTTAAGTCCTCTGGTGAGATGACTCTTAACAGGGTCAAGATCTTAACCGATCTATATCAACTCTAACAAGTGTTGTTGTAAGCCTTTAACATGGCAACTTTATTACTGCAGTAGTGAAGATTGTGGGTTCCGTCCCACTTTGGTTTTCTCCCTCTAATTGAGGGTTTCCATGTATAAATCTTGTGTTAGTTGTTGTATGTGATGTATGTTTAAGTTAGTTAAGCATACATTCCATTTTCTTTATCATATAGTAGCTGTGTTCTATTTTATAGGATAAGATTGGAAATAAGTTGAGTTGATTGATTCACTCTTCTTCTCAGTCACCAATTAGGATTAACAATTGGTATCAGAGCATAGGTTCTCAAGAAAAGAAGCTTAATCGCTTGAGTAATGATATTGGAAGGTTACCAATATCAGAAGCAGTTAGAGGAAGCAAATGAAAGGATTGCTTCTCTTGAAAATAGACTGAGAAGATCTCTTGGAGAGAGAAAAGAACCGACTTTGCAGCTGAATGAAAGTCAGGACACGATAGATGAACTATCTGAACAGAGTAGTTTAGATGAAGCAGTTTCTAAACTCATGGAGAGAAATCAAAACCTGACCGATCAAGTCTCTAATTTGAAAAGAGAACAAGGTCATGCATTGAGAATGATTGAACTTATCGAAGCAAGCATAAAAGTTGAGGATGAGAAAAAGAGTGCTAAAGAAGGACTACAGACTACTAAGAGAGCAAGGAACTTAGTTGAAGATACTCTAAGAGAGAGCGATGCACTCATACTGCACCTACAAGTAGACATGTAGGGCATAACTCAGGAAAATGCCATCATGCATGAACACTTGCATGATAAAGAAGAAGCAAGTAGACAAATGGCTGCTAAAGTTGAAAAACTACAAATGCAGTTGAAATCTATTGAGGAGAGAAATGAAAAACTCAGAAAATACAATTAGAGTTCTGAGAAGTTGCATGAGCAATTGAAAGCTCAGAGAAGGCACAAAGACCCCACATGAATTGGTTACAACGACCAAGACACCAAAGAAACTGGTGAGTCCTCAAACCTCAAAGGTATCAAGGAGGACAAGAAGAAACCAATTGGAGAAAAAGGTAAGAGACTCTCCAAACCATCTTACAAACATTGTGGTAAATTGGGTCATAAGTCTAATGATTGCAGGAATGCACCGATGAAACCCTTCACGGCCAACAGTTACTGCAATAATTGTTATAAGTATGGAGATAGGACCTTTGAATGCATGCCACGATCAAACAATGTGTCCAATGGCAACAGAGGAAGCTTTAAAGGCTATTGCTATGTATGCAATAAATTTGAACATAAGGCTGAAGAGTGTAGGTCTACAACCATGGCATTCAAATCTCCACCAAGACCAGTATTCCATAACAGGAATGCAAATCGGGGCACATCTATGTGTGCTACGTGTGGACAATCAGGGCATAGAGCCACTGAGTGTTGTTAACCCATGGACAAAAGAAAAAGAGTTCATCCATGGAGAGGAACTGAGATGACTTGTTACAATTGTAACAAGATTGGGCATCAGGCCAGAGATTGTAGGAATTGATAAATAAACAAAGGAAAAGGACAAGTAAAACTGGTCAAGAGGAACAAGACTCCCAAACAAAAGGGAAACATAATTGAAGAGACTAAGAAATAAGTGAAGAAGATACGGTCCAAAAAGGGGCAAAGAGCTTTGAAGGAGAAAGATCAGAGACAAACTCATCATCTAGCGATGATGATATCTCTTCATCAAATTAAGCCATTAAGGCTTAAAGGGGAAACATGTATAAATACTACTGTCCCCAGAGTAGCTAGTGAGATTTAGTCTCACTAAGTGGAAGTTATTACTGAGAAGCACTCACCGATCTAAGACCAAAGAACCGATCAAAAGAGTATGCAGTATGCTCTGCTTATTTACCTTCTCGGTGATAGACTAATGTAACACGGTTGAAGTATCAATCGAGGTTGTTGTGGTAATACAGGTAAAGTAGGATTAATGATGAATCAGTTGACAAAGGTTAAGTTAGTATAAACAGGTAAGGCTCATAAATGCGGTAACTGTTAACAAAATGTTACTGTTTGCTAATTACCGTTGGAGCCCGATGATATAAAAGGGAATGTGCATTACTCATTTCATTTTACTTTCCTTTTTGTATGAAATTTTCTTAAGGCTTGAGTAATCTATATATTTGTGTTCGCGATCTTTGCTTTTCAAATCCCGCGAATTCAACAAAGTTTTGTTTGCATTCTCTTTCCAACAAAATTGCATCATCGTCATCAGTTACAACCCTTACTGACATCAATCAACAAGATCGACCTGAGTATGATGTGATGCAAGTTCATAACAAGTCAGATGATATGGATGGAGCCCTATCATCTATACTAGATGACATGTTGTTGATTGAAGATGTAATTGCCTTCATTCATTGCAAACAAGAGGAGTTGGACGAAACATTCATTCAGAGCGAATTTCTAGGGCTCTGTAAGGATGGGAAGCTGAAGACAAATATCCCTACATTTAAACCCTAATTAGTATATGTATGTTAAAATTCTTACAAACAAATGACTAACACTGCCATACTACTATCAAATGAAACTATTATCAAATAACATTAGTTTAATAAAATCGAGGGATACACACACACACACAGATATATATATATATATACCAATCATTTAATGATATATACAAAATACATATAATAAAATAATAATCATTTAAAGGACATAATGTTTTTGATTATGGAAAACAAGTTTTGAAGGGACCTGAAACCTTTTACAAGGTCACAAAAGATATTCAAGGACAACCCACTTAGACGATACGGGTCAAGACCTAATTGAGGGTTTTTCCAATAGGCTCCCATAACCTGGAACAAACAACTTGGGCAAAGCCCCAAGAGAATCCAGCCAAAAGAAAATCCCAAAAATTTAGGATTTTCCTTTAGCCCCTTCTGATGGGAACAAAGGGTCATGTTGAAAGAGGGCGAAGATCGCTTAGAATGTTTTTCTTTTACCTTGATCCAACCATCTTCAACCATAGCAACAACTTTCTACCAAACCAATGAGTCCAAGCCAGAAGAAACAAAGCCCCTAGAGAGGGCAAAATCCTGTCCTAAGGCAGCAAGCGGAGAGCCAGGGCCAGGGGGAGGGACAGAGACTGCAGAAGGACCAGTAGGGACAGAACCAGAGGCAAACCTTGTTGAAGAACCATGAGGATCAAAGATAGCTCCAACAGCCAGGGAGGACACTGCAGACGCTGGGGGAACCCTCACACAAGCTGAAGAAGGAGGGACAACAACACCCTCAGCTCCAATAGCCAGGGAGGACACCACAGACGCTAGGGGAACCCTCACACAAGCTGAAGGAGGGACAACAACACCCTCAACTCCAACATCAGAGACAGGAGGAAGAGGAGAAGACACAGGGCCAGCTTGCTCCACCACTTGCGAAAAACTCTGGTGAGAGGACACCTTCTCCACCGTGTAGTGCTGAGAAGAGACACCCTGCTACCAGGTAGAAGTCTTTTTAAATTTTTGAAGCTCGCATTGATCCGAAAGATGACCTGTCTTGAAGCACCGTCTACATCTAAAGAGGAGGCCTTCGTAATCTAAGTGTTGAATCCAACATTGGCCACCATGGGTAGAGAGTTTAATCTCAGCAGGAAGACCTTTTGAAATATCTAAATCCACCAGGATGCAGGCAAAAGTCAAGTGAAGCAAATCAAAAGATTGCTCATCTACCAAGATAAAATTACCTAAAGCATCCCCCACAGTTTCTAGACGAGAATCAACCCAGAGATGGAGGGGAAGATTAGGCAGTCTAACCTAGATGGGCATTTTATGAAACTCTTTAGAGGATAGGGAGAAGTCGGGATGCCAAGGTTTCAGCATCAGAATGAAGCGGTCGTCCTAGCTGAAGAAATTTTCACAAAGGATAGACTTTCTATCCACAACATTTTCAAATTTAGCAACAAAAAAACCCCTAGCCATAGGAAAAATATCGATTTTACCAGAGATAAGGGGCTCCTAGTGCTTAGTAATCCAAGAATGCAGATTTGGCAAGATAGGCCAGTGACCCTTGAATCTGCAGATTAGTCCGTGAGAAGAGAAATCAGAGGCAGTGACATCGATCTCTGATATAGTCTCCTCCAATTCAACAACTATTTTTCTGCATAGTGGGAAGGCACTGTAAACAAACTTCCTCGTAGCATAACAAGGTGTAGGCGTGGGAGGGAACCGAGCCGAACTAGAAGCAGTGAGGACTTCAAGACCCTGCAAGAGATTCTCCATGGTAAGCCTATTAGGAGAAACCTCAGCATATGCTAGCATAAGGAACTCTAGGGGCAACAGAGGTGCCCATTTTGGCATCTACAACCGCAACAATGGCGGAGGAAACAACAACATCAACAATGACACCAGGGCCTGCAAGAGCCAAGGAGCAGGGGCTCGGGAGGCTTGCAAGATCCAACATGCAAGAGCCCACTACCGCATTTGCAGCAGAAAGAGCGGTAGCTACAGAACAGGCGGGAGACCGCGAACCAGTAGCTACTGCACCAGATCTACCTGGAGCCAACATATGGGAGCCATCCGCTGAACGGGCATGAGCGGGAGTTGCAGAGCGGGCAGGAGGCATTTTCAAAATTGCTTCTTAGTTTTGTATTTAAAGGACATAATGTTATAATATAGTATATATTATAATAATTATTTAATAACATAATATAATATTTAAATTATATTAAGACTCTTACCAATGCCAATTATCAAAACTATTAGATTTCCACAATCCATATGTATGGTGTATTCAGTTTCTGGATTCGATTGTGTAGGTTTTTTTACCATCAACGTTTCGAATCATACTACATGATCCATCATTAGGATGCCAATTATATTAAGCATTCAAACAATTATATATATATATATATGTGTGTGTGTGTGTGTGTGTGTGTGTGTGTGTGTGAAATAACATGGGATTAATAATCAATTTATATATTATAATATTATATAATAATATTGTTTTGATAACATTCAATTAATATTATAATCAATTATAAATGTTATAACATTATAAATAATAAATAAATTATATATATTATAATATATAATACAAAACTCTTAATTTTTATAAAATAAAAACAAAATGTCATAACATATATTATAATACATATATTATAATATTCATGCAAAACAAGGCTTGGGGAAGAACATTCGCACCCTTAGAGGTGCGATTGATCGCAGCCTAGGCTGTGACTAGTCGCACCCCTAAGGGGTGCGATCGTGTGGGGAGGGATGTGACTCCCCTCTCCCACACTTATATATTATGAGCTTAGCAAAGGGAACAAAGGGGGGGAACAAAACAGTACGAAGGATATAAAAAGAGAACAAAAAGGGTAATATAAAAAGAAGAAAAGAATATTCTGCAGACACTTACCAAAGGCTGCAGTCATTTAAGGTATATACAATTTTATTTATTTAAAATAAATAAATAAATAAATAAATAAATAAATAAATAAATATATATATATATATATATATATATATATATATATATATATATATATATATATATAAAATTATATATATGTATATATGTTCAGAATATTTGTATTCTTATTTAAATGCTTGTAATATAGTTAATGTTTATGGAGATATATGCAATTAGAATTTATCAAATTATATGGACATCACATGTTTTGAATTATTTATAAATTTGACTTAAATTATTATACATTTATTTGTGGATGATATGGGACTATAGAGAGAATGAATAATGTGTTCATTAAGAGATAGATACCATATCTTGAGGGGCTAGAAGAAATTATTAAAATTTCCTAGTCTCGAGATTAATATCTCAACAAAGGATGATACAGATGGATCCCCGTATCTGGAGGGGGCTAGACGAAACTATGACAGTTCTCTAGTCTCGAGATTGTTATAATCTCACGTAGGCAGTATATATACTGATTGCCAGTCATATGCATATGTGTAGGCTTGGAATGCATTTAATTGCTTCCAAGAGATTCTTATTGGCAGTGCTCTTGGGATGACGTGTCGATAGCCCGGTTGCTTAGAGTGGATCTTAAATCCCTCAAGCCAAGAATTGAGAATTTTGTGAAGCCCGACTTGGAGGCAGCCTTAAGAATCAAAATCCCCCCTTACTAACGTAGATTAGAGTATGAGTCATATGATTATTACATGTTATTTTGGACTAACATTGATTTTGCAAGAAACTGTAAAGGGAGAATAACAAGGGACATTACACGGGTTGGGAAATGTTACATGGGTAACAAATAGACCGGTCATGGTCCAAATAGGAGAAATGATCAATAACCCAGGAAATCATTTTAATAAGGTTATGTCAGATTACTTCAAATATTTTCAATCTAAAATGCATGAAAGGGAAAGGATCCTATCTTCAATTGTAATCAAATACAAGGATGATGTTTGTTTCCTTGTAAGCATTGATCACTGCATAATCCAGGCTGTTGAGCCCATAACAGAATTTGCACCGGAGCTAGGATATGAAATATCAACAAAGACTGCCAATGCATATGCTGAGGCACTTCAAGAAAGCAACCTAGACCTATCAGCCAACCAGTTTGGCACCTATGATGAGATAAGTGCAAATTTGAAGAAGAATGAACCTTTAAAGACAACAAAAAAGGTAATTGTAAAAGTTTCCAAATGGTCAAATACACCAAAGAAAAGAAAGGTAGTTGTACTAGAACCTAAAATAAAAAGGAAGAAGGCGCAATCGATCACAATTAAGAAATCTCTATCAGAAGAAGACTCAGAAGAAACCAAGACAGAACAAATCGCTACTTATAATAGAAGAAAGAAGACTGGCAAACCGGTAAAGCAGGAGGAACCAAAATAAAAAAAAAGGTCAACCATTGATGAAATGGTTGAAGGTATAAAGACTATAGGTGGGATGGCATCGGTTGGGAGAAGATATAATTTGTCTAATGAAGAAGACAAAATAAAAATTGAAGATTTTTTTGATTGAGGTAAAAGTCAGTTTTGGAGGGGCCCCGAAACCCTGAACAAAGTGGTCACAAAAGATATTCAAAGAAGCCCTAAAAAATGGAATGGATCAAGACCAAAGCGAGGGTTTTACAATAGGCACCCACAACCTGGATGAAACAATGCATGAAACAACCTTCATGCAAACCCAAGCTAAAGAAGAAAACCAAAACTAGGATTTTCCTTTAGCACCCTTCTAATGAAATTTTAAAATCTAAGGTTTACCTTTCCCTCCCTTCTTTTGGGAGTGGAGGGTCATATCAAATTGTAGAGAGGGTTTTTTATGATGTTTACTAGTAACATACAACATGTACAAATTCACCAGAACCCCTACTGAGATTCATGGCACGATTCATGTAGAATTACATGAGCTTATTGAATGGTGGAAATCGTCAATAGAAAAAGAGAAAGAGCTCAGAATCAAGGCACTACTGGAAGTGCAAAGCCACTTAAGCCTTGAAGAAGCAACCAATCAGACAGATGCTCATAAACAAAACTTTTAGATCAGAAAAAAGATTGGTCAAGTTTTAATTTGAGAAGTTGAAACTATTCATGATGAAGGAGTTTTCATTTGGACAACCATACTTAAGTAGCAACAAAAGGCTGGAGCTGAATGTCAGAAGTCCTTGGTCAAACTAGAAAAGGACACCAGGAGAGGCAAATGCATTCTGGGCATAGATACACAGGTCTACCAAAACCCAACAAACGAACCAGTGATTGTGAACATAACTGAAGATACCAGTGGTGATCTAACTCCACCAACTATTCTAGCATCTCCAATAAAAGGTAAGACAAAAACACTTACTGTTGATGATATAGTTGATGAAATCTTATATTTTGGTAAAGTTAGTAATGTTGCAAAATGGTACAGTGCCTTGGTGCTGATGATAAGGCTAAATTAGAACTCTCCCTGTTAGAAAGTTTTCTTGAGTTCAACCAGGGACCCAAGGACTACAGGTCCATTTTCCTTGCAAAAATTAATAAAAGGCTCCTAACAAAATGGAGAGGAGTAGCAAAAGATGCAAAAATAATAAGGGAAGTTCTAGAACAAATAGAACTAGGTCTAAATGAGGAAGAAATCAAAATTCTCATTAAAGCAGAAATACTAAACCTGAACTCTCGAGATAGTGGCCAAAATCATAAATGGCCAAGAACAAGAAGTTTATGAAGAAACAATGCAATTATGGAAGAATTATGATTTCACGACTCCAGCAAAGAAGAAATAAAAATTGACATTGGCACATGTATCTA
Organism: Chamaecyparis obtusa; assembly: GCA_027943335.1. Classification (NCBI taxonomy): domain Eukaryota; kingdom Viridiplantae; phylum Streptophyta; class Pinopsida; order Cupressales; family Cupressaceae; genus Chamaecyparis; species Chamaecyparis obtusa. The sequence continues at coordinate 101,852 of BSBK01000451.1, read as the reverse complement.
CTGAGACACCTCATTCAATAGGTCAACAGGATAACTCTCAAGTTCAATAGACAGAGGCAACTGTCCTACCCAAAATATCAATGAATGCTAGGGTATCGAAGGAAAAAGGTGATGAGACAAAGGAAATGACCGGTGAGCAAACCACAACCGGTGAGAAGGCCACACCAATCATACCAGAAGACCAAGTAATAGGGGGATTATCAACAAAGATGGTTGAAGGAAAAGATATAGATGACACCTAGAAGGACAAAGCCAACCTACATGACGGAGAAGAGATCAATCAAGAAGATCAGAGACTACAAGAAGAAATAGATGACAAATAGGGAAGAGAAGTAGAAAAGGTAGAGGAAGAAAATCAACAAGAAGGAAAGAAAGAAGAAGAGAAACAACAAGAAGAAAAGGTGGAAGAAGAGAAGCAACTAGAAGAAGAGATCACATCAAGAGAAAAGAGCATTCAAAAGGAACAACTAGAAAATATACCAAGCTCCTCTTCACCGAAAAGGAAGCTATCCTTCACATCATAAACTAATTCCAACAAAGGGAAAATGGAAACTCCACAAATAGGGGAATCATTGATTGACATCAACAAAATGTCAACTAGGCAACTCAAGTTGCTTACAAAGAGAAACCAAGATATGGTTCTCAATAATGTAAAGACAATTCTGTACAATTTTTCTCCAGATGCAGATATTGATGAAGAACCGATAATAGATCAACTATAAATTCTAGCACAGACAATTAGAGAGGACATAACTGATCCAGAAGCCGTGGCTATTGATCATTATGAAACAAAAAGGATCAATATCCTGCATGAACATATTGTTTCCATTAAAGCAACCATGTCTTCCAACACAAAGGAACTGAAGAAACTAGTTCAGGAAGCAGAAAAATTAATAACAAAAACATCCAATTTTGAAGATTTTGTCAAGGATATCATAGAAAGAACTAGTTGAACAACACAAGAGATGAAAGAGACAACCACTCACTTCAATCCTCTAACCTCTTCAACAATAGAGTACAGTTGTGAGCTTACTAGTTTAGCACTCACACCGAGAAAAACATCTAGGTAGCATACCAAGAGAATTCAAGATCTCATTGGTTTTCAATTGTACATAGCTTCCACTTTTGATATGATGCAAAAAGCAACAAAAGACGTTGACATACTTCTTAGTGAGCTAGATTGCAAAACAATTGAGGACATGGAGAACTTCATTATTTCTCTACAAGCAATGAAGTACACCATTGACCAAGTCATATCCTCATGGAAACCTTTTCTTTTTTCAGCCAGGAAAATCTACAAGGACATTTTTAACCGGTTTCAAATGTAAGTCCTCACACCCTTTGTCCCTTGGAGGCAAAATGAGAAGATCATTGTCCTTTTTTCAGTAGAGACAAACACATGGGTTGCCAATGCACATGGGAAGTAGTGGCCGTATATACCAGTTGACAGGGTGATACCTGACAGGGGAAGTATTATGATGAAAGCTTCATGTGTATATACTCTTTTGCAAGTTGTGATATGTTTTGCCACCAATGTCAAAGGGGAAGATTGTTGGCATTATGCTTAGTTGTCATCATTGGCAAACATCAAACACACCGGTCATTATGTTAGAGCAGTAGTGGTGAACTGGTAGTTGTCACAGTTGTCAACCATCAAACTTGCTAAGTAACTAGTGTTTTTGCACCAGTCACAAGGATATCGGTATTGTCCAACTGGTCTAGTAGAAAACCACAGAAGGAAGATGACTCAACCGACAACACACCGGTTCCCGCACAATAGTATCAAATCTACAAGGACATTTTTAACCGGCTTCAAATCTAAGTCCTCACACCCTTTGTCCCTTGGAGGCAAAAGGGGAAGATCATTGTCCTTTGGTCAGTAGAGACAAACATAGGGGTTGCCAATGCACAAGGGAAGTAGTGGCAGTATATACCAGTTGACAGGGGAAGTATTATGATGAAAGCTTCATGTGTATATACTCTTTTGTAAGTTGTGATATGTTTTAACACCAATGCCAAAGGGGAAGATTGTTGGCGTTATGCTTAGTTTTCATCATTGGCAAACATCAAATACACCGGTCATTATGTTAGAGCAGCAATGGTGAACCGATAGTTGTCAGAGTTGTCAACCATCAAACTTGCTAAGTAACCAGTGTTGTTGCACGAGTCACGACGATACTGATCTTGTCCAACCGGTCTAGTAGAAAACCACAGAAGGTAGATGACTCAACCAACAACACACCCATTCCCGCACAATAGTATTAGACCTACCAGTCTATACTTTTATGATCTGATTTGATTTTTACAAAGCGTTTTGGGATGAATTGGAGTTTTGTATGCGAGCATTTTGGTATGAACTGGAGTCTTGCATGCGAGTTATTTGGAATGCTTTCCAAAACAATGACATTTTGGAAGATTTATAGCTTGGCACCACAATTCCATTTTTGTAATGTGAAGATAATTATATATATGGGTCATCATGCATAAGTGTAGTGTGGCTAGAGAAAACGAGTGCGAAGAGATACAACAGAGCAGGAGAGCCGAGTCTTCTGAGAAGGGATATAGTCATCAAGAGTGAACGAAAGAGATTGATCAACCAAGCTGAGCAAGGAATAGAACAAGTATGATCTAAATGACAGATTAAGTGTCCACAAAAGATCACTTTTCTTATTGTTTGAAGCTTGTAAAAATCCCTTTATCAAGGTGAATCCTAATAGGTTCCATTGTATAAATCCCTTAATCGGGTGACATCTTGATTGATGTTCTTAAGTCCTCTAGCGAGGCGACTCCTAACAAGGTCAAGATCTTAACTGATCTATATCAAATCTCTTCACAAGGTAGCACTCTAACAAGTGTTGTTGTAAGCTTTTAATAGGACAACTTTATTACTGCAATAGTGAAGGTTGTGGGTTTTGTCCCACCATGGTTTTCTCCCTCTAACCAAGGGTTTTCACGTATAAATCATGTGTTAGCTGTTGTATGTGATGTCTGTTTAAGTTAGTTAAGCATAAATTCTATTTTCTTTATCATACAGTAGCTGTATTCTGTTTCATCGGATAAGATTGGAAATAAGTTGAGTTGACTGATTCACCCCCCCTCTCAGTCACTGGTTAGGATTAACAATATACCAAGAGGACTATGTCTATTCTAGATGCAAGAAAACATATATCTAATAGGGAAAAGTATCATGGAACATAGATTCATGTATGGTTGAGGTGTGATTCCACAATTATTATTCGAATTTATCTAAATAGAACAATGAGGATAAATTCATAAACTAATAATAATCACATGATCTTGACCAAGATGCAATTACATACTCTAGCCAACATGACTAATCCAATGACAACTAAATAAAACCTTTTCATTGTTTTATAGACCCTTTTATAGTACTTCGTGTAAAAGAGAACACTATTGCTCAAAATTAGGGCTTAAACGTATTCACAGACAAATAATTTTGCATTAGAGTTAAATGAGTACTTCAGGCACCCACTAAAAATAGTTTGTATAAGACCCAATCAAATATTCAAACATATCCACACAAAAATAGTTTTGCATTAGAGGTACAACTCGACCAAATAAGTACTTCGGCTACCCATTAAAAGTAATTTGTGTAAGACCTAGCCAAAAAACAAACTCAGTACCTCATGAAAAAAGACAACACTGAATTCATTCAAGGAAGAGAAATTATATGTAAGAGTAGCTTATACATGCATTTTAGGGGTTGGGTAACCATTTCCGAGTTAAATCGTACCAAATTTATAAGATTTATAATAAGTAGATATATATAGATCAAAATGTTGATTTTATCGAAAAACTCCTGAATAAACTAAAAAATGGTTTGATTAATTAATTAAATATTTATTATTTAATTAATAGTCCTTTCTACTATTGCTAAATAAATTATTCAATTTATTTATTAAATTCACTTACCTTTATTCTTCTAATCCCAAGTCTTCTAATTACTCTTATTGAATGTTTTTCTAAAATTACTTAATTACACTCTCATCATATAACTAAGTCATCCTAGTCCACCTCACATGACACCTCATCCTAGGCTGGGATAATTAATTAATTAGCCTATTTATCCTCACAAATTTTTCCTTATTCCTAATGGGATAGAAAGGGTATATGGCTTTCTAAGACTTGGTCTTATGACTACATGTCCTCATACTACTTGGTCTATGCCACATTGCCTACAAACTATTGGCTTGTCTAGCCATCTCATATGGTCAAAGATGACTCATAGGGACACTTGTACAAAGAGTCCTATTGAGAAAAAGGTCCTTCCCTCTTCCTCTCAAACTTGACATGTGTCTTTCCTTCCCTCATCACCCTTCTTCTTGCCATTGTAGGAGAAACATTCCCCTTATTCTTGCTCTCACATTCCAACTACTTCCACATTCCTCTTAAGTCCTCTAACCAAGTCAATCGTTCAATTTTTCTACATAGGCTTGAGGGTTACAAAACTCTATAAAAGGAGCACCTTTTCACCTTTTTGAACCCAATTAGCAAGTTTGGAGAACTTGCATTTTGTGAGATCTTGGCATTCTAGCAATCATATTACCATTTTGTGAGCAATTTGAGAGCATCATAGTTTAGTCTTAGCATAGTCATATAAGTTTTAGAGCTTTAGCATCATCATCATGTTTAGCTACTTCATCATCAAATTTGCATCCACCACTTTAAGCATTTTAGGATCATAGTTTATCCTAGTTGCATACAATCCACTATTTACACACTTTAGAGGCATCTTGTAAAAGTAATTAAAGATTTGAGAGCTCAAAAACAAGAATCCAAAGGTAGGAGAACAATGGAATCAAGGTACAAAGGGTGAGTGAAAGGTAAAAGTTGCATTTTTATCATTCTTGCTCTTGCATATTTCATCGTGTGTGCATCTTAGATAGGATTTTAGCTATTTAGTGGGTTAGTATTTTAATTCTATAGACAGACACAAGATTTGCATACATTTTTGGTGCCTACCATGGGGCCTAGCCCCATGTTAACTGAATTTCTATTTTAGTAGGTTTCTATTTCTGAAAAGTTTTTGTTTTGGGTTAGTTTCTATTTCGAGAAAGTTTTAGATTCTAGAAAATTACTATTTAGGGAAATTTTTTCTATTTCTAGAAAGTTACTATTTCAGTAAAGTTTCTATTTCTATAAATTTACTATTTCAAGAAAGTTTCCATTTATGATAAGTTACTATTTTGGGAAACTTTATGTTTATGAAAAGTTAATCTTTCCAGAATGTTTTTATTTCTAAAAATTTACCATTTCAGGAAAGTTTATGTTTAAGGAAAGTTACTATTTTAGGAAAGTTTCCATTTGAGTGGGTTACTATTTTTGGGAAGTTTCTAATTTTAGTAGTTTTCTAATTTTAGTATGTTTCTATTTTTAGAAAAAAATCATTAAGTATTTTTGTTTGCATATTTGTTTTAAGTTTTCATACTAACTTGCTAACATGTTGTGGTTGGTTGGTTCTCTTGTTTAGGAGCTAGGGTTTTATAGGTTCAATTGTAGAAGGCTCCTATAAACCACTCACACTTTTACTTGTAGGTTTCTTTTGAAGGAAAAAGGGGTGATTTTTAAAACATTCACATCTTTCATTTGGGCTTAAAATACGACATGTATTATTTTATTTTTCAAGTGTCCTTTTTATATCAGAATAAAGTGTTTACTGTATTTTGTGCATTAAGCACTTTTGTGTAGCACAAGATTGATACAAACGTATCCTCTCCCCTCACATTCGTGGATCTTGGGTGTAAGAGAAACTTGTATCAATTTTTTAGAGGGTCTGTCTCCCAAGATTTTCTTTAGTAGAGTTAGTGAGAGGGAATGACCCAAGTGGTAATGGGCTAAGGCCAAGCTTTTCTGAGCCACTATAAATAAATATCTTGGTGGTGAAAGCCAAAGGAGTGGATGATGTTATCCCGAAATGTGATTCTCTATTAGTACCTTTGTGCTGTGTAAACACCTATAGAGGGAAACCTCTATAGGCTAAGGGATCCCCTTAACAAAGGGTATATGTTGTCGAAAGCATAACCTTCAAAACATATGCCCTGACTAAAAACCTTTGTTTTAGAAACTAAAAACCTTCTATTAGTTGTGTGTTCATTTTGGGAACACATCAGGACAAAAATAAGCAAAAGCTGAAAGACAAGACCAACACCGTCACTGCTAGGTGCAAATCAAGCCTTAGACAAAACTATCGCCATCGCTGCTAGGCAATAATCAAGTCTAAAAAATAGGAGATAAAAATCAAAAGACAAAATCACCACCGTCGCTGCTAGGTGATAATCAAGTCTCAAAATAAGAATCTCAAGCTGAGTTGAATGATAAAGCTGAATCAAAGATTAAAGCTGATAGGTACTGCCCCCTCGAAATCATTGAAATCAGGTAGAGGAGAAGCAACAAATTGATAAACTTGATCAAAGCACCAGAAATCATAATTGAAGATAAAGGATAACAGGATAACCATTAGGCAGTGAAAACATGCCCCAGGTTGACTAGGTTTGACTGGGAAAGATGAAGCAAGTGAAAATGAATGATAGACTAGAAGGTCGAAAGAGATGGGGGTGAAGAAATCAAGATGCCCCAGTGAAGATCGAAGGATCAGGCCTCAAATGGTCAGCCAACTGTGTAGATGAGGGAGAAATTTTGAAATGCGATTTTGACTATCAAGATTAACTCGGATTTCAATTTCGAGTCCAAAAATGGATCCAGGACGTCGAAATTAGCTAGGGGGTGCAATTTTCATGCAATTCCAAGGTATTTTGAAAATTAGGTCAAAAAGTCAAAATGCTATATAAGGGGCAAAAAGTGTCATTTTCAAAATCATTTAACTTTTATTGATTTGAGAATTGTGAGAGCTTAGAGAGAGAAAATGGCCCAACAAGCAGTGATTCCAGTCCACAGACATCGGTTTGAGCGCGGTTGGTTGCACAACCAGCCTCCACACTATGCTGCCCTGGTATGTTTTCGAAAAAACTTGCTTTTTTGGATCATTTATGAGCATTTAATATATTAAAACACATTTTAAATTGTTTTTCAATTTTCAAATTTATAGTTTAGGTGAAAAGTCATGCGACACTTTAGAAGTGTCGCACCCTTTGAGGAGGAATGTTGTCGACATTTCTGGTGCCCACAGTGGGTGCCAAAAATGTACACACAAAAGTAATGCACTTCTATGAATCCTTACAATCAAGAACACTCAAGAATGAGGTCTCAAAAATCGATCCATAGCTCTCTATGTATGGAGTTGCAAGATTGTAAAATTGCTCTGAGCTAGAGCTATGAAGCTAATGACCTTGCTAGTCAACCACACAATGAGAGATTCAAGTGAAGACAAGGGCAAGAGTGCCAATATCTCCAAGAATCAAATAAAATGCAAGATGCAAGCTAGATTAAGAATGAAAATGCAAGCTAAGCTAAATGATAACAATGCAATGCTTGAAAGGAAATCTAATCTATGAAAGGAAAGTGCAAACTAGACTATGAAAGGAAAGTACAAGTCTTACAATCCCTCCTAATTAAGCTATGTGAGACTAATCTATTGCATAAAGGAAATCTATACTAAGAATGCCATGATTATGCAACTATGAAAGCAAATATGAAGCTAGATGAGATGCAACAACAATGTCTTCAAAGCTTGGATGCAAGGATGTCTTCAAAGAGCTCCAAATGACCTAGAAAACCTGCAGCATAACATTAGCATAAAAGATGAATGGATTTCTATATCTAGAAATGAATCCTTTTATAGGAAATAAAAAGGAATGGACCGTGGAGATTAAGAGGCAAAAGACTTAATCAATAGTGGAGCATCAAAGAAGAGCAATCCATGTGCACAAATATCCTCCAATGAGAAAATAAGAGTTGACTTTTGTGTCCATATGAGACAAAAAGTGCTTTTTCTTCTTTTTATAAAATAAGAATGATGCTTTATTTGTGCAACTTAGGATAAGAGGAAAAGGTGGGGGCTTTTTTATTAATAAAAGGGGAGGAAATATTCCTTTTAATAAATAAAGACTTAGGATAAAATGGTTAGCCCAAGGCAAATAATCGAAAATGATAAAATAGGATTTGATCAAGGAAATTGATAAAATTGATTTTTGAAAATATTGATTCAGGGATTTGAGAAATTACTGAATGGGGGCCCAAAGTCTAGGCGACCATTTTAGGGTGCATACATTAGCTATCTTAGAGGGTCATCCATGGCTGTGAAGACACCTCACACTCTCACAGTTCTTAGTAGAGATAATAGTTTCTTGGGAAATGATGCCTCTTAGAATCTAAAGTCTAGTTTGCTTGAGAAGTGAGTGCACTATAAGGAGGAGCCCGTGCCTCTAGACTTCAAAGTTATTTACTTTGAACAAGTGCAATGAGGATTCAACCAATATTATCTCGGACAACTTTAGAATTTGTAAGTGTGTTTGTGCATTTCATATTAGTTTAAAATCTTAGGAATCATCATTCTGTCTGATGTGTGTGTATATTTTCTTTCCAAAAATAGAAAACAACCAAAAACATTAGAACAACCAGAAAAGAAAAGAAAAATAAAAAACTTGCAAAATAAAAACATTGAAAATACCATTCCTATGCATTCACTGCTTTTTTCTTGCGCATTTGATCAATTATTCTGCGTATTTGAATTATATTTTACTGTGCATATATCACCAATTTTTGTGCATTCATTAGACTGTCCTCTGCATATATTGTTGCACATATGTAACAGAGCACTAAAGCCCTCACTTTGAGAAAACATTAGAAGCATATTCAAATACCTGTTTCAACACACTTGTAGATTCTAAAACTATCAGAAAACCTTTAGGGTCTTTTGATACAGTTTGAACAACCTTATTCTAATCTACCATTCACCTTATCTTGTCATACATTCACATCTTTCCAAAATCATATTCCTAGTGATGGTACTATCCAAAAATTCAATCTTAGTGAATTTCAACTATCAAGATTTATCATCCTTATCTAAAGAATTACTTTTGAGACATATCTTGGTAATTTTTGTCACATCATGAAAGATTTTATCATCTCATATAGACGTAGTTATCCAAGTTTTTCATTATCAACTTCAATATAGTCAACAATTTAGAAGTTCATATCTTTTCATTAATAAAAGCATTCATCCAATTCATATTCATTTTAGTCTTTCACCTTTATGGTTCAAACTAGATCCCAAAAATAAAATGAGAAGGAATTTCAAGACAACATGGAATGGTATAGTGATAATGAAAATACTTGGTCAAAATTTTTAAAGCTAGCATCACATTTTACTACTTAGGATGAACCAATAGATGAGGATATCTGAGGATCAATGCAATACCCTAGATTCCACAAAATATTAGAAAGGGTCTTAGACATGGACAAGGAAAAATACTTCCTAATGTTTGCTCGTCAAGATGTTAAGCTACCATCAGATTTTGATGTATCACAACTTAAGGAAATTCCCAAGGTAGCTGATCAAGAAAAACCTAGTGGTTCACAAAGCACTCATGGGGCAAGTACACCTTTGGAATCCTTGACATAACAAATCTTGATCCTATACCAACATTTTTATGACATTCAAATTGGATCAACAATCAAAAGGTATTCCTTGGATGATATATGCCCATATTCATTTGACAAGAATTTTCCAATGATCCTATTTCCCCCTCACTTTGAAGTACCAAAATTTGGCAAATACAAGGGGAAAACCGATCCACAAGACCATGCGAGATAATTTTGTGGTGCATGTCTCAAAGTAGCTCATAATGAAACATATCTCATAAGATTGTTCCCAATAAGCTTAGGAGGTCACGAAATGGAATGGTTCTCTATACTACCTTTTGGAATCAAATCCTTCAATGAGCTAGTTGATAAATTTATAATACAATACTCTTACAACATTAGACACAAGGTTACAATAATTGATCTTTGCAACACATGTCAAAACAATGGAGAACCATTTCTCACTTTTTTGTAAAGATTGAGGCAATTGTTTCCAAATATCCAAGAACTATACATGAACAAGAGAAATTGTATATATTTGTGCATAACCTCACTCCATAAATGAGCTACCATTTACAACTCCAAGGTCCACCAAACTTCAACAAATTGATTGAGAATGAAGTTAAGATTGAGGAATCCATAGTTTGAAAAGGAGAAATAAAACTTTATACCAAAGATAGTGTTGGTTCCTCTAATTCCAACAACAACAACAAAAATAGTAATAATAATGACAAGTCTAAGTTTTGTAAAAAAAATAAAAATCTTGTTAATGATGGGATTGTTGACAATAGAAATGTAAGGCCAACACAAGCTATCTTGAATCTGGAAATCAATACCAATGCTCCTCAATCCAACAATCAAACCAACCAAAAAGTAATCAATCAATATCAAAACCACCTTATGTGCCAAGATGGATATTCACCATTTTGGGAGAGTTACTTGAATATGCTTAAGGAAGTTGATCACAAAGAAACTCATTGCACTTCCTGAAGTAAAAGACTATGAACCTAGGGTGAAACCATCTTGGCGGAAAGATTCTGATTATTGTGAATACCATAGGAACAAGGGTCACAAGATAAACAATTGCCAAAGATTGAAAAATGTGATCCAAGCCTTAATCGACAATGGTGAAATAATAGTTAATGGACATACCTCTAATGAGACACATATCGCTTTCAAGGATCCATTTCCTAAACATGAGAAAGAAAGCTCCTCAAATATCAAAGATAGGACAAAGCTAACTATACTAAGGCATCCTATGAGTAGATTAATAATATTTTTGAATGGGATTCACATCTCAATGTGATTCCCATGAAAGAGAAGCAAGAGTATAGACCTGTCAATGCCACTATGAAAGGTCAAGCTACGATTACCCTTCAAGGCGTGCCTTCAAAATCTACACCCACTAAAAAAAAGTCTATCTATATTCCTAAGTCTACCTCAACTATGTCCAATCGGTACAATATCTTGGAACAACTAAAGAAGACACTAGCCCAAATTTTCATATTAGAGATTTTGCATCTTTCACCATCTCATAAAGATATCTTAGGGAAATCTCTATTATAAACTAATGTCCCCAAAGATCTTGACCCAACACAATTCCAATCTAAGGTGGGGCACCTTACCACTCCACACTATCTATCCTTCACTAAAAATGATGACCTTTCTATCAATCAACCCCATAATGCCCTGCTTCATATAGAGGTCCTAGTTCAAAACCATAAGATCAAGATTCCTTATAGATGGAGGAAATGACTTGAATATCTGTACTTTAAAACTAGTCCTTGCATTGGTATTTTTAGAAAATTTAGTTGATCCCAAGAAGAAAATAACAATCAAAGCCTATGATGACAAAGAGAGAATCTAAAGGATAATTTATTCTATCTATCAAAGTTGGTCTTGTGGTAACATATGTTCTTTTCCAAGTGTTAGAAATGGAATTAGCATACAATATTATTTTGGGAAGACCCCAGATCCATTCAATGTAAGTAGTACCATCCACATATTGCCAGTGCTTAAAGTTCCCTTATAATGAACAAGATATAACAATCAATGGGGACCCAATTCCATTTCAGTATTATAACAAAATCAAGTCAACACAAGAGGTGCTTTTACCTCATAACATAGCTTCATCTTCTACATCAATAGTTGATCCTAGTAACATAGCCTCTACATCAAAATCTTCTAACATTAAGATTGATATAAAGGAACAAAGTATGGGAGAATATTTCCTAGGACACACATGTTGTATAACTAAGTTACCTTTGTTTCCAAACTCTTGTGGAAGGTCATTGATATTGAAACAACATTCAAATGTCCCCATCACAATACTTAATGAATCTTAAATAAGTGGGGACACATTATTAGATGAAGCAAAAGATAATAATACAAATCAATGGCTTCATGAGGAAAATGAAAAGGAAACCATAAAACACATTGTTGATGTATGCAACATTGGTCAGATAATTAAAATTGACTATATGATTATTATGAGAAATGATTTATACATATTAATACTCGTGCTTTCTTTTAGAATAGGAAGGTAGAGGATTTCCACTTTGTACTATTCTTAATATATAATAATAATAATAATAATAATAATAATAATAATAATTGATATTATTTTATATATTAATATGCATATATATATAGTCAATCTATATTTATTCTTATAATAACTATATAGTTATTTAATAAATTAGATTAATGAATAGACATGTCCCATGAAGGGACATGTCTCTTCTTGTCTTTGCCTTGTATATATACAAGAGATCGATGCATTTGGAAAACACATAATATATAAGAAGTGCTATTACATTTGTAATGATCCTAAAAACCTTAACATGGTATCAGAGCCAAGTTGCAAATGTAAGAGAGTAGTTTGTTGATGGTAAATGTGTGACTATCTCAGAAAATATAGTCTCAGTACAAGGACTATATCTCACAAATGCACCGTTGGATTTCTCTAAATTTTATATATGTTGTTAATAAACAAATTTAGAATAATCTCACTGGAGCGATTGGAAAGAAAATGTCAGGTTCAAAAGTTATGACTGATTGTGTACATGTCTATGCAAAACTCTGTAAAAGAGCTAGGTTCCTTCTTTAAAAGCCTAACCGCTTGAAGGAAGATCTGATCATATTGAAGGTTGTCATAGTGTATAGAACCTTTGGCTATTAAAGATAGTTCATGTGAAGAATTATGGTAATGTTCAAGAATGATGACATCATTTTGTGAATTTGCATGATATTTTCTATATCGACTCAACTTATAAAATGAAATACTTGAAATTTATAAAAATATAAGTATTCCATGTTCTATTAATGCACATAATTTTTTTAAAGTTTGTAATTCATGTGATACTATTGGTTAGTAAAATATTATATGCTTCTATCATTGGTATTTTCAGTTGAGATAGTTTAGTGAGCTATTTTTAATCTATCTCTTACATACCTTCAAGATGGAAGCACAAGAAAATTGCATTCAAGGGAGAAAGAACTTAATGCTTACAAATGAATTGATGATTGAGACCAAATGCATAGGGAGTTTGATGTCTCCAAAGAAGACAAGAGGTTGATACAAGAACTTGAGCTTTAGAGGGAGCAAATGGTTCAGTCAACTTGTGACAATCTTGATCATATTGATTGAGAGGGAGTTCACTATTGAAGGTGAAACACTTCTGAGGTAAACTTGATATAATTGATTATTATACCAATGAATCATGGATGCTTTTTTGGGCCTTGTATAAATCATGAGGAAGTGACAAATTCCAAATTATTATCACATGTATTTGTAAAAGTTATTGGAAGGTGACGATCTTACAATAACTTGACTTTCTATTATGATAGACATCTTGTGATGGTTGAAACACATCATAATAGATAGAACTCGTGGATAGAATCACCGATTGAGGAAATCCAGATTAAAGCTTGAGAAGCTTGTGGATAGAATCACAAATAGAGGCAATCGACACTAAAGCTCATGAGTTTGTGGATAGAATCACCGATGGAGGCAATCCACATGAGAGATTGTGGATAGAATCGCTGATGGAGGCAATCCACCTGAAATCTTGTGGATAGATTCATCGATGTAGGCAATCCACACGAGAGCTTGTGGATAAAATCTCCAATGGAGGAAATCCACATCTTGAGACTATTTTTCTATTGATTACATCATGAGGATGATGCTTCTATTGCATACATCTTAGGGTTGATGCTCTCAGGTGTCATAAGTGTTGACATTGGATTGATTTATCATCCCTAGCTAAGAGGGAGTGTTGATGTATGTAGCATCGGTTAGATAAATAAAATTGACTATATGATTATTATGAGAAATGATTTATTATATATATATATATATATATAGTTAATCTATATTTATTCTTATAATAACTATATAGTTAATTAATAAATTAGATTAATGAATAGACATGTCCCATGAAGGGACATGTCTTATCTTGTCTTTGCCTTGTATATATACAAGAGATCGATGTGTTTGTAAAACACATACACTAAAAGAAGTGCTATTACATTTGCAATGATCCTAAAAACCTTAACACACATGAATTTACTAGTTAACCAGTATGGTAAAGGATTCACCATAATGAAAAGATGTACTATGAGGGTAATGGTCCAATAGTGATAAGAAGAGAATGTATAATGGAACCAATTATGGAAAGTAAAAATTCTCAAAGAGTTACAAAAGGCTTCAGATATAATGAAAAAGGATATCAGGATAAGGGGAAACAAATAACTACTCATGAGCTTACCAATCATATAAGAGATGTTCAAGAATATAGTGATGATTATGAATCAAATGATTATGTATGGCTGAAATATCATTTCTCACAGAAGGTAAAGAGGTTTATGTGATTCAACCCTATAGTAACACATATCAAGGGGGAGAAATCTCAAGATCTATACCATTAGAGTTATTTTCCCATAATATCGATAGTGATGACCACGAGGGAAGTGGGATTCCTAATCTAAGAGATGTTTATGATGATAGTATGGATATAGATCTTGTTGATACCATCATTAACCTTGGTAAATTTTTATTGATACCATCACTGTTAGCATAACTTATTCAATGATGCTAAGTGTTGCATTGATGAAGATTGGTACAAATTTAATGACAGGTGAATCAGTTATTTGGTTGTCATTGATGTCAACGTATTGACTTAGTGCTTTTAGTATGTTACCAGATATTGTGAGTAAATCATGAGTTGTAGTATATTTTTGAAGTTTCTATTCTAATGGAAGAATATGTTATGTATTGTGATATTAATTTTGCAACCGTGAATTTTGATATGAAGTATTGAGTTGGTTATGTTTGAATGGAATCAAACTGGGTAACTGCTAAAATAATTAGTGACAGACAGTAAGTGATTTGACTGTTATCTCAAATTGGTAAAGTGTTGGATGGAGCAGTCATAGGATATGATTATAATAATGTCTAGATAGTATGTTGAGGATTGCGACTCATATTATGGATCACTGAAAATAGTTTATTTGATTGGAATCAGTATTGACAAAATGAACAGATAAACAAGATATAGTTATTGAATAGGTAATGAAGATTTGTGAATCAATGAAGAAATCTGAAGTGGAAATGGGATCAGTGATGTTATTAGTGAAGTAGTAAGATAGTTCCATGATTTGTGGAAAATATTTGACATCACATTGCCTGAGGTATGTATTTGAGTTGGATTCTTCAAGAAGTTTCTTTTGGTCAAAAGAGTTTTTGAAGATGGTTCAATTTTCAAGGTGAAATCTATTTAGAAGTCGATGCGGTCAGAGAAAAATAGTTTATGAGTTGTTAGATACATTGTATCTTACCTAACATGATCTGGATCATTTGTATCTTAGATCTAGGGTTTATTTTAAGTCGGTGAAAGAAAAGATATATATTGAAAAGTTGAAAAAGGAGTTATTGCTGATTGTGAATTACAGAAGGGTGTAGTGACAAAGAAAGTAAAGGAATCAAGTGCGATTAAGCCAGGAAAGAGTATAGTGTGTGGAGAATAGTTTGAGAGCTTAATAGGATTTGATCATGTAGAGGTAGTGCAATTTCACAGATCATCTTATATGTTTCTTTCTAACCATTGTAATAGTGAATCCCTTAACTAGGTAGATCCTAATAGATCTTAGTTGTAAATCATATAACAAGGTGGCATTCATGTTGAATGTTTAAAATACTCTAAAAATGCTTCTCCTAACAGGGAAAAGATCCTAAAAGGTCTATAGGCAAACCCCTTAACCAGGTAGCACCTAAAAATGCTTTTGTAAACCTTTAACTAGGTAAGCTCCTCACATGGCGTATTCCATAAGAGTACAGATTTAGTGGGTAACAACTCCCACCATGGTTTTTTCCCATTTGGGTTTCCAAAAGAAAAATATGGGCTCTTCATTGTGTGATTGATTATTTGTGGATGCATGCTTTGAAAGTTTCTATTCATGTCGAATTTTTTGGTGCATAAAGTTTAAAGAGTTTTAAATATGAGAATTTGTTGATTAAAAATTCACACCTCCCATCTCAGTAATCATACCTGTATTAATAATTGGTATCAGAGCTTTGGTTCTCTTGGTGATAAGCTTAGAATCTTGAGGGAAAAGATCTAAAGATGTATAGGAAGGAAGCACCTAATTTCTCTAAGGACAATTTTTCTACATGGATAAGAAGGATGAAGCTACATCTATCATGCATTGGAGATCAAACATTGGTTCATCTCACAACCAAGTATTCTCAACCTAGACCAAAACCCTAACTGATGAGAAAATAAAGAGAAAGATTTAACATATCTCTGGAATGATAGAAATAGATAGTGCTCTATCTGATGATGAGTTTGTAGATATCAAAGGTATGGATAATGCTAAAGACATGTGGGACAAGTTGATAACAATTTATGGCGGTGATGTTCATGTTGAAAAACAAAAGGTGGATAGTCTCCGAGGAAAATTTGATGAAATGTGAATGCATGAAGGTGAGAACATTTCTCAATACAACTATAGGATAAAGGAGGTTGTTGCTACAATCAAAGGTGCTTATGGACAATGTGAAGAAGATGATGTAGTAAGTAAAATATTGAGAGCCCTCCTACCATAGTATGCTATTAGAGTCTCTGCTATACAAGAACATAGATCTATTAATCCTACAAATGTGACTCTAGATTCCTTGGTCAGTAAGATTACTTATTTTGAGTTAATTAATTTTGATAACAATATGCCTAGAATATAATCTGCATTCAAATATTCCCTAACCATTGGTTCATCAAGGAGAGGAAAATAAATCTTTAACAATTCTGAAGGAAATCATAACTATGATTCTATCTTGTTTGAGGAAAGAGATCAAGAAGAGTTGGAGGCACTGATAGTAAGGAAATTACCTAGAGGAAAAGGACAGTACAGAGGTAAACATCCCCAAAAATGGTTTGCATGTAAAAAAATTGGTCATATAGCATTTGGATGTCCTAAAAAAGATAGGAAGGATAAGAACAAGAGATTTAGGAACTTCAAAGACAAAAACAACAAGGCATGTTACCTAGCAAGAGGAGTGACTAATGAAGAATCAGATAAAAGAGATAACAAGGAAGAGTTTGGGATAGTCTTTGTTGTAGTCAAGGAATAACCCTCAACCGGTGTAGATGGAGATGATGAGGAAAAAGCATTGATTTAAAGCATGAATTACAATAGTGATTGGATAATAGACAAAGGGTGTACACATCACATGACCGGTGACAAAACAAAATTTATCTCAATGGAGGAATGTGATGTAGAAGAAGTCAGATTTGGTAATGGTTCTCCATGTGTGGTAAGAGGTAAAGGCTCAATAGCACTTAATAAAAAAATTAATTGTGATGATGTGTATTGGGTTGATGGATTAAAGTATAACTTATTAAGTGTTTCTCAACTCAATAAAAAAGGTTTCAGATTGGAATTTAGTAATGGCTTTTGCAAGATCTTAGGAAAATATGGAGAGTTGACTGTTGTTGGTGAACAAACTAGAGGTAACCTATTCTGATTGAACTCTACTAATAAACACTGATTATTTGCTAAAGTTGAAGACTGTTGGTTGTAGGATTAAAGACTTTTTCATATTAACTTTGACAATCTGGTAAAGGTTAGTAAGAAAAGATGTGTTAGAGGTATGCTTACTTGAGCTAAGCCTGATAATGCTATGTGTAAGGAGTGTCAGTTGGGAAAGTTGACTAGGTCTAGCTTTACTATTAAAGTCTATTCATCACAAAACATTCTTGACCTTGTACACACTAATTTTTGTGGACCGATGAGAACTCAGAGCTACTATGGAGATACATAATTTATCTTGTTTATTTATGATCACTCAAGAATAATGTCTGTTATGTTTTTGAAGGATAAATTTGATGTATTTTACATGTTTAAGGTGTATAAAGAAAGATTTGAAAAATAAATAGGTAAAGCACTTAAGTGTCTCAGATTTTATAGAGGAGGTGAGTTTACCTCATAAGAGTTCACAAAATTTTGTGAAGAGCATGGAATGAAGAGATAAATGTCAGCACCAAGGACACCCCAACAAAATAGATTTGCTGAGAGAAGGAACGTATCCATAATTGACTATGGAAGAACACTTTTGATACAAAAAGGAGTGGCTCAAATCTTTTGGAGGTAAGCTGTAAAAACTGTGGTCTATACTTTGAACCGGGTACAACTTAAGAAAGGTACAAACAAAACACCTTATGAGCTGTGGTATGGTCATATTCCTAGTGTTAGTTATTTTAATTTTTTTGGAAGTGTTACATAAAGAAGGATGAGCAAAATGGTAAATTTGACTCTAAGAAAGATGAAGGGATATTTATAGGATATTCTACTAGAATTTAAGCATATAAATATTTGAACAAGAGTACCAACAAGATAGTTGAAAGTGCAAATGCTATAATTGATGAATTTTCTAAGAGAAATGAAGAAGATAGTAAGAAGGAACCAAAAGACTATGACAAGTTTTTCTATGTTCAACTAATGGAGCCAGATACAGTAGCAACAATAAATGAAGTGGTGAATAATCCAAAACCGGTGAATGATGATGAAGGTAAGGAAAGAGAAAAATTGGTACTCCCAAGGTATGTGAAACTTAATCACTCTCAAGATCATATTATTGGAGATAAAAATGCTGGAGTGATGACAAGGAGTAAGGTAAGGGAAATTACTCATTTAATATCTAAATTAGAACCTAAATTATTTAAAGATTATTTGGAAGATAATGAATGGGTTAAGGCTATGAAATAAGAATTAGAGAAAATAGAGAAAAATAATACACAGAATTTAGTACCTAGACCTACTAAAAATAATTTTATAGGTACTAAATGGATCTTCAGGAATAAGATGAATATGAAAGGAGAAGTAACCAGAAACAAGACAAAGCTAGTTTGCAAAGGGTATGCACAAGAAGGACTAGACTATGGTGAGACCTTTGCACCTATTGCTAGACTTGAATGTGTAAGGATAAGTTTATCTTATTCTTCTTATAAAGGTTTTAAAGTCTATCAAATAGATGTAAAATATATATTTTTTTGAATGGTGTGTTAGAAGAGGAAGTATCCATTGAATAACCAGAAGGTTTTTCTACTAAAAAAGGTAAAGACATGGTATGTAAATTGTGTAAATAATTGTATGGACTAAAACAAGCTCCAAGAGCATGTTATGAAAGGCTACATGCTTATCTTATTCAGGTTGGTTTCACAACAACCAATGACAATAACAATGTATATCTAAAATCTGAAAGTGAAGACAAGATATTGATTACTTAAACTTTTGTTGATGACATAATATTTGGTGGAAATGAAGCATTGAGCAGGTCATTTGCATAAGCAATGAGGAAGGAATTTGAAATGTCAATGATAGGAGAAATAAAATTCTTTTATGTTACAGATATTGAGTGAGTAAATAATGAGTTGAAGTATGTTTCTGAAGTTTCTATTCTAATGGACAAATATGTTATGTGTTGTGATGTTAAGTTTTCAACCGTGACTTTTGATATGAATTATTGAGTTGGTTATGTTTGAAAGGAATCAAATTGGGTAACTGCTAAAGTGGTTAGTGGAAGATAGTAAGTGATTTGAATGTTATCTCAAAATGGTGAAGTGTTGGATGGAGTGGTCATAGGATATGATTATAATAATGTCTAGATACTATGTTGAGGATCACGACTCATATTATGGACCGGTGAAAATGGTTTAATTGATTGGAAGTGGTATTGATAGAATGAACAAATAAACAAGACAAAGTTCTTGAACAAGTAATGAAGATTTGTGAATCGTTGAAGAAATTCAAAGTGGAAATGAGATCGGTGATGTTATTAGTGAAGTAGTAAGACAATTCCTTGATTTGTGGAAAATTTTTGACATCACATTGTCCGAGGTATAAATTTGAGGTGAATTCTTCAAGAAGTTTCTTTTGGTCAAAAGAGTTTTTGAAGATGGTTCAATTTTCAAGGTGAAATCTATATGGAAGCCAACACAGTCAGAGAAAAATGGTTTATGAGTTGTTAGATACATTGTATCTTACCTAACATGATCTAGATCATTCGTATCTTAGATCTAGGGTTTATTTTAAGTCGGTGAAAGAAAAGATATATATTGAAAAGTTGAAAAGGAGTTATTTACTCATTGTGAATTACAAAAGGGTGCAGTGACAAAGAAAGTAAAGGAATCAAGTGCAATTAAGTCAGGAAAGAGTATATTGTGTGGAGAAGAGTTTCAAAGCTTAATAGGATCTGATCATGCAGAGGTAGTGCAATTTCACAGATCATTTTGTCTATTTCTTTCTAACCATTGCAACATTGAAATCCCTTAACCAGGTAGATCCTAATAGATCTTAGTTGTAAATCCTCTAACAAGGTGGCATTCATGTTGAATGTTTAAAGTCCTCTAACAAGGATTCTCCTAACAGTGCAAAGATCCTAACAGGTCTATAAGAAAATACCTTAATATGATAGCACCTAATAGTACTTTTGTAAACCTTTAAGTGGGCAATCTCCTCACATGGCATATTCTAGAAGAGTACAGATTTAGTGGGTACCAACTCCCATTGTGTTTTTTTTCCATTTTTATTTCCATGAGAAAAATATGGTTTCTTCATTGTGTGATTGATTATTTGTGGATGCATGCTTTGAAAATTTCTATTCATGTTAATTGATGTTGAATGTTTTGGTGCATAAAGTTTAAAGAGTTTTAAATTAGATAATTTTCTGATTATTGATTCACCCCTCTCCTCTCAATAATCAGACCTGTATTAACTATCACAACCTTTGAAACCAATCCTATTGATCCACTACCTCTTGTCTATCTTGAGTTTATAGATTGGGAATTGCTTGATGTATCCAAATTGGACACATTCCATAATGATGATGTAATCATATATTACCTTGGAATCAGGGATCACATACCTTTCAAGGATCATAAGGAAAGTTTCCCTAAATAACTTAATCACATGGCCTTCTTTAGAGAGAGTGCCAATCCTTTCAATCACAAAAATATGATAATAAAAAATAGATCTAATGTTGAAAACCACATTGTAGCAAAATTAGATCATAAAAAGGGAAAAAAGAAAGGACACATCCGATGGTGAAATCCTCTCCGAGGAATCAAAGGATGAAAGGCTTGATAGTCTCCCCAATTACTTCTATCAAGAAAAATCAGCTATATTGATAAAACCAACAATGTCTATCAACATTGGAACAGAAGAGACCGAAAAAATTCTTAACGTGGAAAATTCATTAACAGAGGAGGAAAGAGAAAAATTTATTTAGTTTTTCAAAGAAAAATAATTTAATTTTACATGGTCATATGTAGATATGCCTAGTTTAGACCCAAATCTTATCATGCATAATCTATCAATAGCATCAGCTATTAAACTAGTAAAAAAAAATTGAGGAAAATTCATCTACATATTGCTCTACTGGTTAAAAAAAAGCTATTGGATGCTAGATTTATCAGAGTCATAGATTATGCATAATGAATTTGTAATATTGTGCCTGTTTCAATGCTTGAAAAATCAATCAGAGTGTGCACAAACTTTCAAGTTCTAAAAAAAGCATGTTCCAAGGATAATTTTCTCTTACCTAACATTAATATCATTGTAGATCTAACTACTGGTCATGAGATGTTATCCTTGATAGATGGATTTTATAGGTATAACAAAATCAAGATAGCACTAGAAGATCAAGAGAAGACTTTTACATGTCCACGGGGTACTTATTATTGTAATATCACGCCTTTTGGACTCAAAAAAGCTGGAGCAACATATTTGAGAGCTATGAAAATAATTTTTCATGACATGATGCATACCTTTATGGAAGATTATGTAGATGATATCCTTGGAATGTCATTAACAAGAAATGATTATTTGCATATATTAGACAAAATCTTCACGAGATTAGAAAAGTTCAATGTTAGACTCAATCCTAAGAAGTGTGCATTCAGAGTTACATCTGGAAAATTGTTGGTCTATATAGTTTCATAAAAAGGAATCAAAGTAGATCTAGAGAAGGTGAAATCCATCATGGACATGCCACCACCAAGGAATATCAATTAGTTAAGGTCTCTTCATGGAGGGCTATAGTCTATACAAAGATTCATTTTCTAGCTGGTAGATAGAAGTCATTCTTTTACCCACTTATTACACAAGAATGTATCATACAAGTGGGATGACAACTATGAAGAAAATTTTAGTCAAATCAAGAAATATTTAGAAAATCTACCTACTCTATTATCACCAATATCAAGGAAGCTACTTTTACTCTATGTATCAATAACTAAGGTATCTATGGAAGCCTTGTTAGCACAAGAAAGACTTTGATTGAAAGGAAAGAGAAATATACTATATCAATCAAACCTTATTTGGATATGAGTTGAATCACACACCTATTGAGTGTGCATGTCTTGCAATAGTCTTTTCTTCACAAAAATTAGGCATTATATGCTCACTCATTGAGTCATACTCATAGCAAAGATAGATCCCTTGAAATATAATTTTAGTAAATCAACACCAATAGGGAGGCTAGCCAAGTGGGTAATGGTATTAAGTGAATTAGATATAGAGTATGTAGACCAAAGATCTATTAAGGGACAAGTGAATTTTGATTAGTTAGCAGAGGCACCACTATAGGATGAATATCCATTACATTCCAAGTTTCCAGATGTAGCAATCCTAACAGTTACTATTTAAACATGTAAACTTTACTTTGATGGATCATATAATTAGTATGGTTCAGGAGGAGTTATATTTGTTACACCTTAAGGTTGCATAATCCAAAAAATCATACAAGTTATTTCCATGTACTAATAATATAGAAAAGTATGAGGCATTAGTCACTGGACTCATGATGACACTAGAATGTAAAATCACAAATCTTAGTGTATACGGGGATTCACAATCAGTCATCAATTAGGTCAATGATGAATATCAAAATAAAGATGAAAAGATAATGCCCTATAAATGCATGATAGATGATTTTAAAAAGTATTTTTATGAGATCACATTTGAGCATATTCCAAGATAAAATAATAAAGAAGTTGATGATATGGTTACCATTGCTTGACTTCTTGGAATGGAATAAAATCAGGTACATTTTGAGTTCTTATTGGATCCTACATCTTATCCCACCTATGATGATCCTAAGACCAACATTATATGTCATATTGTTGGGAATGAATCTCCTTTATACAAAAAAATATACACATACCTTTCCACCTAAGCTATCCAAGAACAATAAATGTACCTTCTTATTCCAAGAATCTTGTTACACCTTAATTGTCGACACCCTATATCGATGAGGTCTTGACGATACTCTCTTACTATCTCTCGAACATGATGAATCTTAAAATGCCTTGAGGGAAGTACACAAGGGTATTTTTGGAACACACTTGAGTGGTCCTGCCTTAGTTAAGAAGCTCTTGCGTATGGGTTATTATTGGCCAACAATGGAGATAGATTCCTTTCATTTTACCAAAAAATGCAAGAAGTTACAGATACATGGGAATCTTATTCACGCAACAACACAAGAGCTCCATCCATTCATAACTTCATGGCCATTTTGTTAGTGGGGACTTAACCTTGTGGGTATGATTCATCCTCAATCTTTTAACGACCACAAGTTCATTATCATCGCAACTAAGTATTTTACCAAATGGATTGAAGTCATTTAATTGATTACAGCTATAGGAAAATAAGTCACCATGTGCATCTTTAATTACATTATTTTCTGATATGGAATCCCAATGCCTATTATCATAGATAATGAGAAAAAATTCAAGAATCAAGATATAGATGAACTTTGTGAGAAGTTTCATATAAATTATCACTATTCTACCATCTACCATCCTCAAGGAAACATACAAGATGAAGCTTCTAACAAAACCATTGTCAAAATTCTCAAGAAGATAGTCAATGAAGTCAGTTGTGACTAGTATGTACAACTAAATCCTATCTTATGGGCGTAGCATGCTTCCATTCAAACCCCCACCGGAGCTACACCATTTTGTCTGGTATATGGCTCTAAAGATATCTTGTTCATTGAGGTTAGTTTACCCTCTCTACGAGTGTCATTGAAATGTCTTATTCCAGATGTAGAGTACAAAGTAGCTAGATTACATGAACTGGAATTATTAGATGAGAGGAGACAAAATCTTTTGATCAATCAAAATCCTATCAACAATGAATGTCTAGGAGCTACAACCATAAAGTAAAGCCTCAATTTTTTCAAGTGAGAGATATATTCCTCAAAGAAAATCCAAAGAATCAACAAGATCGTGAGAAGAAAGGGAAGTTTGAACCCAATTGGTTGGGTCCTTTTGTAATCATTATTGCATACAGATTTGGGGCCTATGAGTTATCTACATCAGAAGGTGAGTTGTTGGATGAAACAATTAACAACATTCATCTTTGAAATTTCTATGCTTAAAATCCCAATGCAAGGGGCAAAAATACAAAAAAATGAAAATTGAGAAAAATGCAAAAAATTGAAAAATGAAAAAAAAATCAAATAAACATAAAAAGTGCAATAAAATCAAGTGGTGAAAACTTAGAAAAAGGCACTATTTGTGAAAAGTTGTCTCTTCTATCTATTAGGATTCTTTCCCATATCCTCTTCCATTTGTACATAACCATAATAATCTACACTACCATACACCATACATGTATATATATCCATAATAAATCATATCATAGGTCGGTCTTTTCCTTTGTATCCATCCAAATCATAATAACGTCTTACACTTATCCATCCATACATCCTTCTCCATCCATAATAAATTGATCCTTTACTTGACTTGGGGCATATCCTTGACCTAGTCCTGTGAGTGGATTCTTGAAAGTTGTGTCTCAGAGGATGCTTAAATTATGTTTTAAAATCTTCAAATGATAAACACAATTAAATAAAGCTTCAGGTGAAACCTAGACATTGGATTATGACGTCTAATAAGATCAAACAAAATAATTTCTTAAATCCAAATACAACCGATCAAATACAACAACATTAAAAATCTTTGGAAAGAAATATATCCATGGCAAGCTGATGCGAGTGATTGTTATAGGTTATGCATTCATGTTTTGTTTTCATTTATATCATGTTTCCTATGCTATTCTGAGATGTCTTTGACATGAGTTTATCACTCCAATATGTCATTAACTAGAATATTCAAGATGTGGCATGATGTTTTACTTTTGATTGATGTTTGTGGAATGTTTTCCAATGAAGTCTTCGAAACAAATATTATGGGGTGTCTGTGATAAGATCCTTCACATACCTATCAAGTATCTAATTGAAATGGACAGCTTTGGCTGTGATACTCTACACATACCTTGAGTCCAAATATATGTAACGAGATGGATGGGAATACATTCCTTGTCTATTGATTAATACAAGTGATACTCAGATCATCTTCATTTAGTTATACTTAGATGCTTGTTAATCTTGCTACATTAAAATCAATGGAAGCAATACTCAAGTCATCCTAGTTCAATTATACCATGGTGCTTGTATTGCTTGCAACATAGAACTCAATGATGATAAAATCACGATACGATACAAGATGTCTTCAGTGGTTGTGGAATATTTTCATTTTTTTCATTCATAGTCATTACATTTATAGTTGCATATTGCATTGTTAACCATATCATTTCATAAAAGTTCTATTGTTAGGGCTTCATAAGGTGCTTATTTTATAGGTTTTTCTAGCCTATCTTTTCTTTCTTCTTTTATCATACCTTCTAGAGTCAAACATCTTGTTGTTATTAGGTTGAGTACATTGGACATTGCCAAAAATATTTGCATCTCATTTCAATTAGTTGTATTTCATTGTATTTATTCACCACTTACCATTATACATTATCATGCGGAGCATTATGTTCATAGCAATATTCACTATTCATTCACTTCATTTAGGATTTATAATGATGACATTGTATATTTAGGTGCATTCATTATTAAATTTCATGTTCCTTGACATATGTATAGAATGTGAGTGCATATATAACGATCATCCATTTTCATAAATTTCATCACATTGTTAATTGCATTTAGTCATTTGAAGTTGCATTTATCACAAGTGTGCAAAAAGATCATTTAGTAATCATATAGTTGTGCACCATAATTTACATTAATCAAATCATTGTATATAGCATTGCATTTTATTATCATTTTTTTTATCATACATAGATCATCAAACATTACTCATCACATATGCATCACAAAATGTAGGAAATCATAACACGTTGCATATACATCATGTACAATAACATCATGAACACAAAATAAGATCATATGCATAAGATTGTGTGAAATTATATTCCATCATAGGATCATAACCATACATCTATTGTGCATAAAAAAATCACAACATTTAATAACAACCATATAGGATAAAACAAAATGTATATATATATCTACATCATAAGCATCATATAGAATCATCCTACACATGTCAATATATATCATCAAATCATAATCACAGAGATAATACATGTGTTAGTCTATGATTCCATCATATAGTATAAAAATAATAAAATTTAAATGTCCAATGATATCAAAATATAACATATGCATCTCAAGTCAAGTACAATAGTCCATGATACATGTCAAAAATAATCATGTATACAAATCATTATACATGATTGCCCTGAGAATCATTATGCCTCTGTCTATGTGGCACTATAGATGGAACAATATCCTTTGCATCACCTGATTGTTTGTTTGGTCTGGGAGGATGTGATGCTACACCTCCACTCTTGGCCTCTACATGTTGTCTCACAGGCCTCACTGCATATGAACTCTCTTTGAAAATCCCAAACTGCTTCTTAGGAGAAATTGCTTGGTAGTATGCATTCTTCCAATAAGTATCCTCCTCCCCAGTATAAATCATCAATCTCATGGTATTTTCCCGAGGTCTAAGTGCCCTAGTAGTCTCTAGCTCATCCAAAAATGTCTCTACCTCACTCAATCTCTCTAGTGTAGTATCTCTCTCTCATCACATCTCATAGTTGTCTCTGTCATTTCTCTATCCTATCCTCAAGCTCAGGGAGCTGATCTACCTGCATCTATACCAAGGATATTATAGCAAGAACCTCATCTATATCCACCTCCTCATCCTTATCCTAACCATGATGTTAAACATAAGGGTCATCCTTACCAACATCTATTTGAAATGGATCCTCCTATACTTGTAGATGAGCCTACTCATGTCCCTCAGACTGTGTCTGGCCCTATATTATCGGTTGTCCCTGTGTTTGTACTGGAGGAGGCCTAGGTTCTTCTCCTTGTACTTGTATAGGTGGAGGAATCTATACAATGGGAGGTCCCTAATGCTACTGCACCTATTGTCTATCTGTCCCTCCTCTCCTAACTCCCCATCATCCTCTAACATGCACATGTACACCACCACCACCATCATCACCACCATCATGGCCATGAGTAGGATATGCTACATCACCCAATTTCCCCCTCTATCAGGATGGTCTCTCTTCCTCCTCCTCCTCCTCCTACAAGGATGAGGTGCCTCATATAATGTTGTCAATCTAGGGAAATGATAATCTTGTAGATATCGCTCATACTCCACAATCATGCTAGGATCAATCACACCTCTCCTCATGCTCCAAGCCTAATATGGTAATATAAAAAAATCATCACATGCTATCTTAAATAACACCATAGGACCCACTCTTTCCACTCCTTATGAATCCTAAAAAATTTGGTCATCCCCTAGGGAATCCCTTGAGTATGATCAAACTATCAAAGTACACATGTGATAATCTACCTATTTATGATGTAAGGGGTTCGTCCAATGAGCCACTACATCTAGAAGTAGTATCCCAATTGAGTCTCACCATCCTACTCCTCACAATATATGTATGACCTCTATATCATTGGGTTCAATTTTTCAAAAGTATGTCGCTAATACTCTAGCTTTCCCAGCTTAGAATAGGACTAAATGGAAGCATACAAGAAAATGCATGATTTTCTTGCACCTCTGAATCTCATGTAAATGGGTTGCGTAATGGCTATATGCTCCCATGCCCATACATGCAGTAAAGTCACTCCTAAAAAGAGTGATGCTAAGCCATCATATACAAACTAATGCAAGTCATGGTACAAGTGTGCTACCAAACAATCTCTCCATGAAAATCTAGTTCCCTCATCAACCATACATAGTAATGTCCTACCCCATCTAACCAAAAACCCATGTAACCTCCGATCTGGAAAAATACATCCACCAATGGCTCTTACAAGTACCAATGGAAAATGATCATATAACATGACCATATCCTCCCAAATGATCTCCAATCTCTCTATCTCATCATCACAAAACAACTCTTTTCACTTTTCTAATCCACCACATCGATCATAATGAACTATCTAACCAATAATGGTTAGTCTCGAGATGTGATACACATCCTCTAAGGTCACCATCATCTCTCATGTAGCCAAATGAAATGCACTAGTCTCAAATTTCCATTGCTTATCAATTACAGTGAGCATCCCTAGATTTTCCCTGATCTTGGGTGTATATATCAAATGTTGTAGATTGGTGCACCCAATCATAATCCTATTGGTCTCTGATGATTCCAATCTAAGACTCCGAGTGACAAAAGATCTTTCTCAAGACATCATAACATTTGACATGTCCTCCTATCAAAACAAACACAAAGATGAATATCAAGAAAACTGCTAAATTGTTCCTAACTATGATCTATATGTCTATCAAATACATATTGTGGTTAAAATAAATCACACAATCTACTAGATAATTCTATCAATTATCTTACCTAGTTGGTCAACTAGCACATTTTACAATGATGTTGACTAAATCAACTAATTTATCAATTAAACAAGATAGAGAAAATATCTCAATCTATCATATTGACATCAAAACCTATCAAATCAAGCCGTTTATATTACATAGCTAGCAGTTTTTGTATATGTACAATACAAACACATATTTTCGCAATATTTCCATAAGCACAACAATAATTGATATTTGCGCAACAAAATTTAATGTTTGCATAGATAGAATAGATGTGCCAGTATAATCAACACTTGCACCAAAAAATTGGATATTTGTGTAAAATACCTAAATGCGCAACAAACCCTAACATTTGTGCATAATAACTACATTAAATTAATGAAATATTTATTATTTAATTAATAGTCCTTTCTACTATTTCTAAATAAATTATTTAATTTATTAGTAAATTCACTTACCTTTATTCTTCTAATCCTAAGTCTTCTATTTACTCTTATTAAGTGATTTTATAAAATTACTTAATTACACTCTCATCATATGACTAGGTCATACTAGTCCACCTCACATGACACCTCATCCTAGGCTAGGATAGATAATTTATTTTATTTTATTAATTAGCCTATTTATCCTCACAAATGAGTTCCTATTCCTAAGGGGATAGAAAGGGTATGTTTCTTTCTAAGAATTGGTCTTATGACCACATGGCCTTATAGGACTTGGTCTATGCCACATTGCCTACAAACTAGTGACTTGTCTAGCCATCTCATGCGGTCAAAGATGACTCATAGGGACACTTGTAGAAAGAGTCTTATTGAGGAAAATGTTCTTCCTTCTTCCTCTCAAGAGTCATGGAGAGACACTTGATATGTGTCTCTCCTTCCCTCATCACTGGTGCAGGAGCACCTAGGGTCTTAAGGCTACCCTAGTCTAAACATTTTGGCTTGTAGTGACCTTAGCCAAGTCACTTTCTAATAAGTACTATGAAGAGTCCCAAGTAAGTGTGTGAAGTCTATCAAGTCCTAGGAAGGTTGGTTGGAGTCATGAAAGGTCCTTACTAGGCTTGATGAGTCTTGGTTTTCTTTGTCTAGTGGCTACCTTAGCATTCTAGTTGGTCAAAGACTAGGTTGACTTTCCAAAATGATGCAATAAAGAAGTAAAATGGTCTTAGAGAGTTTGGTCCACTATTGAGGTCATCTAGGACTCATTGGAGAGACCTCATTGAGCTTGACAACAAAAGTTGTCATGACAACAAATTGTCAAAATGCCTCTCGAAGGCTAAAAGTAGTTAGGGAACCATTTAGATAGTTTTTCCCAGTTCTCCTAACATATTTAAGTATTTATCTAGCTAAAGATGAGGGTTGACATATTTTTTAACTATTAGTTTTTAGAAATTAATTAACTGGCATGCTCTGCAAATGGGAACAGTGCTAAGAGATCAATTATCCTTCAACTATGGATTGATCTGAGCCTATCCTTTGCATGTGTGATTAGGCTTTTGTTTATATTTTTATTTGTGTGTACATACTTAGGATTTAGTTTTTTTTCTTTCTCTCTTTAAAGTTTTCTTCTGTGACCAGTTCATTGGTTCAACCAGAGTTGAGAACCTAAAAATGGCTCTAGTATGAAAACCATTGGAGAGAACTGCACGACCCTTTGGAATATACTAGAAAATTGTACATATGTTGTAAATATGAAGTTTTATGGCCAGGTGTGCAAGGGAGATATTTTTATGATCAAGCCCTAGGCGAACCATAGGGTGCTCGATTAGGAAGCTTGATTGTAACCAGTAATGGATAGAAGGCTTCAAGGATTGAATGAATCAATCCAAGGGTGGAGGAGTGAAGAACAATGTTTAAAGACTCAATCCTAAGAATGAGAGGTCATGATCAAATTGGTAGAGGGAAAAATAGCCATTTCTCTATTGTGAATTAGAGAAAAGAAATTAGGCCTTAAAAGTAGGCACAGTAATAGGAAGGTACTTTACAACTTCCTTGAGGAACCAATACCTTGAAAATCTTCAAGAAATTTGAAAAGGGTATCCTAATATCAAGTTTATTTTGGCACTTGTGTGGGAATTTGGGAAGTTAAAGGTCGGAAGGAGAGTTTGAAGACCTAATTAGGCCTAATTGGGGCTTGTAGCCTTGTAGCCTAATTTTGAGGATATCGACTATTGAATGGGTAATTTTGAAGACTTGAGCAACCCAAAACCTTTCAAGAAGAGTTAAAAAGAAGACTTCTATCCAATTGTAGTGAGTTTTCAGTTTGAAAGCAAGGTGATGGACTTCAAGAAAGGAGTTCATGCAAGGGAGTAAGAAGAAGGAATCATGTAACTAAGTTGGTAGGGAGGTCTAGGAGAGAGAAAGGTGATTGGAGGTAATCCCTCAGAGAAGTGTGGTCTTAGATAACCCTAACTAGGCCAAGAGAAGGACCTAGAGTAGTCCTAGGGGAAATAGGACTAAGTCTAAGAGACCTCCCTATCAAATTGGTATCAGAGCTACCAAAAGATTTGGGATAACACATAGTGCATGTCAGAAGGTGGAAGTGCATAAGTGGGAGAATTCACCATGGTGAAAAATGCCGAGTTGGAAAGAGAAGTGACAGGACAAAAGGAAAAAAATAGACTCCTTGAGGAAGCCCTAGAGGCTATGAAGGACAAACTTGAGGAAGTTGTAGAGGCAACTGACAAGATGAAGGAGAAGTTAGAGATTGATGATGACAAGGGAAAAATAGTGAATGAGGATGATTACATACCAAAGCTAGATCCACCTTTACAAGAAGAACCCATTATCAGAGTTATCAAGGCATTGGGAGGTAAGGCACTTGAGGGAATACCCCTGTTTACTGGAACAATGGATTCAGAATTGGTTATGGAATGGATTAAAGGGATGGAGAATCACTTAGAATGTGAAGGTATCTCAGAGGCATAGAAGGTGAAGGTTTCCAAAGCAAGACTTAGGGGACCAGCCCTAACTTGGTGGAAATTCCATCAAGAAGAGAGGGAAATGGAAGGAAAACAACCAATAGTGAATTGGAGGGCTATGGTGACAAAAATTAAAGAGAATTATTTACCAAAGGATCATGAGATCCAATTACACAAGAAGAGACAAAGTCTTAGACATAAAGAAATGGATGTTGTCTCTTATACCGAGGAATTTCAAAAATTATGCCTAAGATCTAAGGTGCAAGAAGAGGAAAGTATTAGAGTGGCAAGATACTTAGGTGGGTTAGGATGGAGCATCCAAGAAGAGATCACTTTGTAGACTCCTAATAATATTCACAAGTGCTTTCATTTGGCACTTAAGGTGGAAGATAAAAATAAAAATAAGAAAGACTCTAACCCTAGGAGTAGAGGAAGAGGAAGAGATTCTAGAGGACATAGAGGTGGATATGGTGCTAGAAATGTTGAGTCAAGGAGCCAAGGATATTCCAAGTTGGTGGAAAAAAGTAGTGATCCAAGTGGAAGAGGTAACTATGTTAGAGGAAGAGGATTTCATGGAGGTGGAAGGGGAAGATCCAGTAACTTTAGTAGAGGTTCACACTTTGCAAATACGAAATGTTACAATTGTGGTCAACTAGGCCACCCTGCCTATAGATTCTCTGACAAATATTCAAGCTCACAAGGGGAGAAGAAGATAGCCTATGCACAAGAAGAGGTGAGTAGTGTCAAATCACCAGAGTTTAGTCTAGATTCAGAGAATGGTGATAACCTCATGTTTAGAAGGGTCCTACTCAAGAAACCATCAAAGAAGAACCTAAGAAAAGGAGGGCTCTATTTAGGATCAATTGTAAGATCCTTGGGAAAGTGTGCAAGGTCATCATTAACTCTGGTTCAACTGACAACATTATCTAAGAGGAGGCAGTTCAAAAGTTGAAGCTTACTAGGATACCTCACATACATCCTTATAAAGTTACCTGGCTAAACAAGGGACAAAATGTCTTAGTGAATGAACAAGTGTGGACTGACTTTGTGATAGAAGATAAAATTCTATGTGACATCTTACCAATGGATGCTTTCCACTTGCTATTGGGAAGACCATGGCAATATGACCAGGATGCAGTCTAGCATGGAAAGAAGAACATGTACACCTTCAAGAAAAATGGGGTTACTTACAAAATCCAATCACTTATGGAGGAGGGAGCTACAACTTCAGGGGATACTAATGTGCCTTTAATGAGTGGTAAGGAGTTCTTGCATGAAATCAAGGAAGAGGAAGGATTTATGCTAGCTATCTATATTTAACCCAAGGAGGAGACCAAGTCTCAACAAAAATCTACACCACCAGAAGTAAGGCAGTTATTGGATCAGTTTAAGGATATTATCAGTGATGAGACACTAGTTTCTCTTCCTCCTCAAAGAGAAATTAGCCATTAGATAGATTTCATACTAGGAGCATCTTTGCCAAACAAAGTAGCATATAATATGACACCAGACTAGAATAAGGAGATTACAAGGCAGATCCAAGAACTACTTGATCATGAGTTAATTAGAAAGAGCATCAACCCATGTGTTGTTCCAATGGTCTTGGCACCTAAGAAAGGAGGTAAATAGAGATTATGCACTGATTCTAGGGCAATAAATAGGATAACTATTAGATATAGGTTTCCTATCCCTAGAATAGAAGACCTTATGGATTGGCTTGGGGGGTCTAAATACTTCACTAAAATTGACCTTAAAAATGGGTATCACCAAATTAGGATGGAATAGGGGGATGAATGGAAGTCATCTTTTAAAACCAAAAAGGGTCTTTATGAATGGTTAGTTACGCCCTTCGAGCTCACAAATGCACCTAGTACATTCATGCGATTAATGAATGAAGTCCTAAAAGATTACATAGGAAGGTTTGTGGTGGTACACTTAGATGATATCCTCATCTTTAGTAAGACCAAAGAGGAACACATGAAGCACCTAGAAGTTTTCTTAATAAGGTTGCATGATGAAAAGCTAGCCATTAACCTAGAAAAGTGTAAATTCTTAAAACAAGAGTTGGTCTATCTAGGGTTTGTTGTCTCCCAAGATGATTTAAAAATGGACCGAAGAAAAGTAGAAGCCATTCTAAGTTGGCCCATTCCTAAAACAAGGACAAAAGTAAGGAGGTTTCATGGGTTAGCTCAGTTTTATAGGAAGTTCATAAGGGGCTTTAGTGAGATATGTGCACCCTTTCTTGATACAATAAAAGGAAGAGTCAAAACCAAGTTTAGATGGACCAAGGCAGCTCAAGAAGGATTTGAGAAACTAAAACAAATGGTGGCAACACAACCCATCCTAGTTCTACCAAGCTTTGACAAGCTATTCATATTGGAATTTGATGCAAGAAACATAGTAGTGGGAGCAGTCCTTAACCAAGAAGGAAGGCTGGTTGCATTTTTCAGTGAAAGATTGAATTAAGCTAGGTCAAGGTACTCTTCATATGACTTGGAACTCTATGCATTGATTTAGGCTCTTAAGAAATGGAGGCATTACCTATTTCCTAAGGAGTTTGTAGTTTATATAGATAACCAAGCATTAAGTTATATAAACACACAAGAAAAGTTAAGCCATAGGCACATCAAGTGGATGGAGTTTCTCCAAGCCTATAACTTTACTATTAAACACAAGAAAGGTCTAAACAATAAGGTTGCAGATGCACTTAGTTGGAGGTTGTTGACTGTCCAAGAGATTCAACTTCAAAGCATTGGCCTAGAAGGATTTAAGGAACTCTACAAAGAGGATGAATACTTCTCAAGGGCATATAAGGTATGTGATGAATTTGAGAATCACTTTCATAGTGAATTTCCTGACTACACTTTGCAAAATGGCTTGTTATTTAAGAGTAACCAGTTATGTGTACCCAAGGGATCAATGAGGGAAAACCTTATACAAGAGAAACACAATGGGAGCCTTAGTGGACACTTTGGTTTGAATAAAACATTGGACTTAGTGCAAATGTTTCATTATTGGCCCAAGATGCCAAGAGATGTTAGGATGTATGTAGAGCAATGTATAATATGCCACAAAGATAAGGGCACACCTTCCAATGTAGGATTATATCAGCTTTACCAATTCCCAATAGACCATGGGAGTGTCTTAGCATGGATTTTATAGTAGGTCTACCAAGGAAAACTACTAGTTTTGATAGTGTCTTTGTGGTGGTTGATAGATTTAGTAAGATGAGCTACTTTATACCATGCAAACCCACACATGATGCTAGCTATATTGCTCATCTTTTCTTCAAAGAAGTGGTAAGGATTCATGGCCTACCAATCAACATTATGTCGGATAGAGATGTGAAGTTTATGGGGCACTTTTGGAAGACCCTATGGAAGAGATTGGGTAGAAATCTTGCATTTGGTTCATCTTATCATCCTCAAATAGATGGCCAAACAGAGGTGATAAATAGAGTACTTGGGAACCTCTTGAGATGTCTCAAGGAATATGGAAAAATGTGGGACCATGTGTTACCACAAGTTGAGTTTTCTTACAATGACAACACAAATAGATCCACTAGAAAAAGTCCATTTGAGGTAGTGTATGAAATCCACCCAAGAGGTGTGTGTGAACTTAGGGAGTTAGGTAACCAAGGCGGAGTTAGTGGGCATGCATATGACTTTTCTCAATCTATGCAAGAATTTCATGAACATGTAAGAAAGACATTGGCATAAGCTAATCAAGAGCTTAAAACTAGAGTGGATGAAAGATGAAAATATTTACAGTTTAAATTTGGAGATTGGATGATGACATATCTCAACAAGGATAGATTCCAAAAAGGCATTCCCATCAAGCTATAGATGAGGAGGGTCAGACCATGTAAAGTCCTAGATAAGTATGGTCACAATGCATACAAGATAGGCTTACCAAAGGAGCTGGCCATATCTCCTATTTTTAATGTTCAAGATCTAATTAAATATAGGGGTCTTGATGTCAAAGAAGAAGAACATAGCTTTGATGTAACTACTGATGTTAAGGACCTCAAGTTACCTATCCCATTGAAGCCTCAAGCTTAGAGGATACTAGACTCAAGGGTCAAGAAAAAGACAAGACATGGAGTCTACATGGAGCACCTCATCAAGTGGAAGCACCAACCTGAATCAGAGGCTACTTGGATAGCAGAGAATAGTTTCAAAAAGATGGGAATTGAGCTAGATCTCTTAACCCCTAGTGACCCTTGACTTCTTGTTACAGGGGGAGAATGGGGCAGGAGCACCTAGGGTCTTTAGGCTACCCTAGTCTAAACATTTTGGCTTTTAGTGACCTTAGCCAAGTCACTTTCTAATAAGGACTATGATGATTCCCAAGTAAGTGTGTGAAATCTATCAAGTCCTAGGAAGGTTGGTTGGAGTCATGAAAGGTCCTTACTAGGCTTGATGAGTCTTGGTTTTCTTTGTCTAGTTTCTACCTTAACATTCTAGTTGGTCAAAGACTAGGTTGACTTTCCAAAATGATGGAATAAAGAAGTAAAATGGTCTTAGAGAGTTTTTTCCACCATTGAGGTCATCTATGACTCATTGGAGAGACCTCATTGAGCTTGACAACAAAAGTTATCAAAGTTGTCAATGACAACTTTGCAACTTTTCAAAGTTGTCATAAAAACAAATTGTCAAAATGCCTCTCAAAGGCTAAAAGTATTTAGGGAACCATTTAGATAGTTTTTCCCAGTTCTCCTAACCTATTTAAGTGTTTTTCCAACTAGAGATGAGGGTTGGCATGTTTTGTAACTATTGGTTTTTAGAAATTAATTGGTTGGTGTGCTTTGTAAATGAGAAAAATGCTAAGAGATCGATTATCCTTTAGCTATGGATTGATCTGAGCCTAGCCTTTTCATGTGTGATTATTCTTTTGTTTATAGTTTTATTTGTGCGTACATACTTAGGATTTAGTTTTTATTTCTCTCTTTAAAGTTTTCCTCTGTGACCAATTCACTAGTTCAACCAGAGTTGAGAACCTAAAAATGGCTCTAGCATGAAAACCATTTGAGGGAATTGCACGACCCTTTGGAATATGCTAGAGCATTGTAAATATGTTTTAAATATAAATTTTTATGGCCAGGTGTGTAGGGGAGCTATTTTTATGATCAAGCCCTAGGCGAGCCACAGGGTGCTCGGTTAGGAAGCTTGACTATAACTAGTAATGGATAGAAGGCTTTGAGGATTTAATGAATCAATCCAAGGGTGGAGGAGTGAAGAAAAATATTTAAATAATCGATCCTAAGAAGGAGAGGTCATGATCAAACTGGTCGAGGGAGAAATAGCCATTTCTCTACTGTAAATTAGAGAAAAGAAATTAGGCCTTAAAAGTAGGCACAGTAATAGGAAGGTACTGCATGAATTCCTTGAGGAACCAAGACCTTGAAAATCTTCAACATCTTTGAAAAGGGTATCCTAATATCAAGTTTATTTTGGCACTTGTATGTGAAGTTGGGAAGCTAAAGGTTGGAAGGAGAGTCGGAAGACCTAATTAGGCCTAATTGGGGCTTGTAGCCTAATTTTGAGGAGATCGACTATTGAATGGATAAGTTTGAAGACTTGAGCAATGAAAAACCTTTCAAGAAGAGTTAAAAAGAAGACTTCTATCCAATTGCAGTGAGTTTTCAATTTGAAAGAAAGGTGATGGACTTCAAGAAAGGAGTTCATGTAAGGGAGTAAGAAGAAGGACTTGTATAACTAAGTTGGTAGAGAGGTCTAGGAGAGAGAGAGAGGTGATTGGAGGTAATCCCTCAGAGAAGTAGGGTCCTAGATAACCCTAACTAGGCCAAGAGAAGGACCTAGAGTAGTCCTAGGGGAAATAGGACTAAGTCTAAGAGACCTCCCTATCAATCACCCTCCTTGTCATTGTAGGAGGAACATTCCCCCTATTCTTTCTCGTACATTCCAACTACTTCCGCATTCCTCTCAACTCCTCTAACCAAATCAATCACCACCCTTGATTTGTCCATTTTTCAATCTCAACTATTTGATTTTTCCACATAGGCTTGAGTATTACAAAAATCTATAAAGGGAGCACCATTTCACCTTTTTAAACCCAAGTAGAAATCTTGAACTTAGTATTTTGTGAGATATTGGCATTCTAGTAGTCATATTAGCATTTTGTGAGGAATTTGAGATTACCATAGTTTAGTCTTAGAATCATCATCATCATCGTCATTGTCATGTTTAGCTACTCCATCATCAAATTCACATTCACCATTTTAAGCATTTTAGGATCATAGTTTATCCTAGTTGCATGCATTCCACTATTTCCACACTTTGGAGGCATCTTGTAAAAGTGATTAAAGATTTGAGAGCTCAAAAACAAGAATCCAAAGCTAGGAGAACAATGGAATCGAGCTACAAAGGGTGAATGAAAGGTAAAAATTATATTTTTATTCATTCTTGATCTTTCATATTCCATTGCGTGTGCATCTTAGATAGGATTTTAGGTAATTAGTGGGTTAGTAATTTAATTCTATAGATAGACACAAGATTTTCATACAATTACATGATAAATAAGTTTTGTCAAGGTTTTTTTTTGTTTGTGATTCAAAACTAATAATAGTGTCTATTGTGACTAATGCAAGGGATCTAAATGTGTTATTTTATCTCACCTAGTTTGATATAGTGTATTCATTCCTTTGTCTACTTTTTAATGTTATGTTATTAAGTTAGTATACCTTAACTATTTCTCCGTATTCACTTTTGCCTTCTTTCCTTTTATTGTTGTTGGTGTCATTATTTTTGGAACTTCTTAAAAATTGCAATAAGAAAGATGTCTTCTTTATTAAATTTATATCTTATTGCTTAACCAAAAAAGAATTGAAGATGTAATGCCCCCCCAAGGAATCCAGGAGAAATTAACCTAAACATGCAACTAAGTTTACTGAATAATTTTTTCTTTGGTGTTTACAAATAACAACAATGATTTACAATGTAGAAGCAATACAATATAATTTACATCTCACAAACAAATACAACTCAACATAGATTACAAATCTCAAGGGTTCCTTGACATAGATTACGTAAAACATTAATTAATTACTTTAGATTAGATATAATTACAAATCTCATGTACACAAATGAATGATAAATACAACATCATATAAAAGATAACATAAATACAATTGGTACCATAAGGTATCCATAATAATCCACATCCACTACACATGTCGTAGGGTATGTAATACAATAACCAAAATAAAGTACAATATGATATCTCCTAAATAATTGATACAAAGATACAAGACAACATAGAATAAGAAAGATAAGAATACATCTCCCACAATGAAGAACAAGAAGGAACAACTACTACAGGGATCATCCAACACTGGTACATGAACATCAAAATCTCAAATGATAAGAGAATCACTACCACCCGACCTCATGGAACCTAAATGGTTCACTCCCACCGTGTTGAGGAGATAACAATAGACCCCACTCAGATAACAAACATAAAAATTCAACACAATACAAGCTAAGGAAGAGATCCTAAAAGATTTATAACTCAAAGGTACAATAGGATAACAAGGTATAACATACTCAACTAGACGCAACCAATACATGTAGGAAACCTAAGATACATAAAGGGAAGTTTCATCACACGATCCAACTCTAAGGTTATCTTGGTAGTCTCTCAAGACCCCTCCACCTTAGTGACTCTATGTGGTATCAATAACCTCTTGTGTAGACGAGGTACCAACTATGCCATATCCAGTCCACGTAGGCGGCAAGCATCTTCCCACTCCCATCCTAGTCAAAACTCAATCAAATAACTCAGGCATGGGCGAGGCACACAATATCTTAGTAATTTATTTTAAACTTTCAATGTCATTTAATTATCACTTGTTAAGCCACTTGTAATAGGTTATCCTGGGAGCCACTTGTGGGCCCCGATGCCTATTAAAAGCCTCTTCCCACCTATACACTTAGTTAACCTACCTAGGTTCACAATTTAATTCACAAGAATATACTAACAATAATCCTCAAATTGGTTCCTTTAATACAACATGAACACACTAACTCACAACCCATAACATCACAACAATACCCTCAATATTCTTCAATAATAAAACACATGAGGAATAATATAAACATTCTACCAATTCGAGCCTCTGGTAATGTTCCTAAAAGTCAATTAAAAACTCCCGTAAACTACATCACAAAACACATCCCATAATGAGTTCATAAATCCCCAACATCAGGTTTAATATACCTAACCCAATACAAATGTCCAAAAATATTCCTTACAATTGATAAAAAAAACTCTCAAATAAATTATTCCCTTAAATAAATATCTAACCTGATATACATGTGTATATCCACCATCTAACTTCATCGATAGAAGAACATAAATAATACCCTAAAATTCCAAAAAATATCAAATATTAAAATACTAATTTTAATTATCTAACATAAAAAACTAATTATTAATTAATAATATAAATCAACAAATATTAATATTAAATCAACTATCAAATATTAACATCTATTAATACTAATTATTAACTAATGTTTAAACAACAATAATTAAAATATAAAAGAAAATAACAATTAAATATGGGGGGCACAGTCCCTCCCCCTGGTGCTGCGCACGGCACCCCAAAGGCCTACTGTGCTAGTACCCTAAGGTACTGCTCATGACAGTCCACTAGGGGCCCATGCCAGTACCCTAAGGTACTACTCACAACAGTCCCCTAGGGGCCCATGCGATAGTCCTTGACTACACGCATGACAGACCCCACAAGGCTCCGTGCTGTAGTTCTTTGACTACGCACGATAGACCTCACGGGGCTGCGTGCGTTAGCCTAGGGCTGTGCATGACAGTCCTTGGGGATGCCTTGCCATAAATTAATTTTTTTTGTCTTATATTATATTTTAAAAAAAAATCAATTTTAATTAAATTCTTAATTTAAAACAAACTTAAAATATATTATATATTTTAATATACTTATATTATATGATAATTTATAAAGTAACACTAGAAATAATAAATCTGTTCTAAAACAACAACCAGGGATATTTATATATATATTTATTTATTAATTCTAAAGGAAACAAGGTGGATCATAATTACAAATATATATATTTTTCTTTAAAACCGAGAATAAATAGTTCCTCTTGCAAAATCTAAAAACCCAAAAAGCAAAATAAACCAAAAATTCCATAATTTCTCCAGAAGAGAAAACACATGAACAATCTCAAACATCCAAAATTTCACAAGCACGAATAAAACACCCCTTTTAGAATTGCAGAGACACAGTTACAAAGGAAATCAAACCCTACCTTTAACACCAGAGATGAATTCGAAGATGACCAAAAAGAAGACAATTCCAAGCTTTCAGAAGGGTGTGCAACTTTGAAAATCCTTCACCCAAAAATCCTCCCAAAACCTATGTTGTGGAAAATGACTAAAAGAATCATTAATAAAGAAAATTCTCCAAACAAAACCCTACATGAAAATCCAAACAGGAAAAAGAAATGGAAATGCAACTCTAAGTTAGAAAAAGGAACTCAACTCTCAACTCCTGCTTTTATCAATTAATAGTGCATGATTAATTTCAATTACCATAATAAAAGAATGCACTTTTATAATTTTAAATCCTAACTCAACATCAACTTTAAATTCTAATTTAACTTTCACTAAAACAAATGTGCAACTTAAATTTGTATTTTAATTATTTAATTATTTAATAAATACTTTAGCACATAGTTAACTATGCAAACTAATAAATTAAAAATATTAAATAAATCAACTAGGCCATTTAATTTATATTAAGATTTCATAATTAATCAAACCCTTAAATTCTAAATTTAAATCTTTTAACTTAATCATTTAATTAAAAAAGGTATTTAATCAACCTTAATAATTAAATGTTCTCTACATCAAATATTTTCACATCATAAAATATAACTTATTGAAATCTCATAATTACTCCTAATCTAATCATTTAAATCAAATAATTCACACAAGAAAAAAATACTTGACTCCCAAAATCTAAAAATCAACTAACTCCATAACAAGCAAACACCAAGGAAAGGTTCACGAATTCACGTCATCTTGACCCATTCAGATAGGGAACTCAATAAAAAACTTGTCCCTTAATTTAGGACAATATTGGCTAGGGTTGGGGTTTGGACCTGTGTGTTATCTCCCCTCTCTTACCATTTGAGATATTGTGATAGGGTATGCTCATCTTGACAATTCAGGGAAGTCGACACCCAGTACCTAAAATCCTGCATAAAAGACAAGCATGTACATACATGTATAGATATATAACAGAAAATGGTGGGGATCGACTGATCATGTGGATCTCACAAGCAAGTAACTATGACTTCGTCCCTCAAGCACATCAAACATAAATATAAAACACACACCAACCATACACATGGAAGTATGGGGTTAGTAACACCATAAATGTAAATAACATCCTAACATATTAATTATCATCAAAATATAACCGTAACATATACATCATCATTAGCATTTAAATTGACATGAAAATAACCATATTCATCTATTTAAAAACACATGATATAACACATAATCCAAAGGTTCGTATATAATCAAGCTAATAATCCAAATATCACTAAAATAAGTAACACACACATAAAAGTGGCCTAAAAGAGTTTGGCAAAGATCACTGAAAAATAGACTATGGAGGGGCACTACAGAAGATGTCTTAAGTATGTTTATTTTAAAAGGCACAGGCTAAGTTCCCTACAAAATGCACCATTGATCAAATTTCAAAAACAAGAAAATACAATAGATTTTTGCAAAATTTTTAGCATCTATTCTTTATGATCTGCATATTTTGTGGTTGAAAATCATTAAAAATTTGTAAAAAATTATGTTTTCGCGAATTGAAAAAAAAAGTTTGATATTTTTCTTGTCTTTGGTGTGTTTTGTAGGAAGTTTAACCGCATCCATTTAAAGAAAAAAAATTAAGAATATATAATAATAAATTTAAAGTTATATTAATTTTTTAAAAATTTAAATTTAGTTTGAAACTATTTTATTTATTGCATATATGCAAGTATAAATTTTATATAATAAGTTTTTAACATTAGATTGTGGATCAACATCCAACATATGAATGAAGAGAATTTAAACCATCCATAAAGTTTTTGTACTAATCTAAAATAACAAACATTTTCCCATCTCTTTTATTCTTAAGTAGGACAAAGAATTGTAATTTTTGTTTCAAGCATTCAATCACCAAAAATTAAAAAGAGAAAGGTTTGAATTTTTAACTCTTTACCTTTTTTGT
Organism: Chamaecyparis obtusa; assembly: GCA_027943335.1. Taxonomy (NCBI): domain Eukaryota; kingdom Viridiplantae; phylum Streptophyta; class Pinopsida; order Cupressales; family Cupressaceae; genus Chamaecyparis; species Chamaecyparis obtusa. The sequence continues at coordinate 58,867 of BSBK01000451.1, read as the reverse complement.
TAATAAAAAAACTTTGAGTTACTTTTACTCTTAATCTTAAACTTAATTTTGATTCTAGTTAAATCGGTAGTGGCTAGTACTTACCTTTTAATTAAGTAATAAGTGTAATTATAATGTGAAATATATAATTAGAATTTTAATAATTTTAATATATTTTATAAATTATAATTATATTTAATATTAAATGAGTATATATTATGATCATTATTTTTAATAAAAAATTGTTACTTAACATATATTCAAAATATTTTAACATAAATATTATATCTCATATAATTAAAAGATTTTATATTTTAATTTGTACTATTAATTTTATAATAATTTTTTAAATCAATTTTTAGAAATAAAACTATGATAATAAAATTAAATATTAATTTAATATATTTCAATTTAAATAAAAATCAATATATTATAATATCATAAGTTTTTTTAAAATTGTAATATTTTATAAAAATAAATAGTATAAGCTAAAATAAATTTATAAAATATAATTTTTAATTTAAATTTATTGATATATAATAAATATGAAATAAAAATTTCATAAGAACCTAACAAAATAGTTTAAAAAAAAATATTTTTACCATATTTTAGTACTACTTCACAACACACAATATTAGTGGTTATGAGAAATTCGTGCAATAAGACTCAAACTAAATGGACCAATCATATGTTCAATAAATAATTTTTAAAATTTATATAGTTAAAAATATTGCATTTGTACTATGAAAAATATAAAATTTATAATAAAATATAAAATATGTTAAAATATTATTAGTTCATGCAATTAGTTTTAATCACTCATTAAGCTTAACAATCCATAAAATGATGCAATAGTACTTGCTTAACTACTGGCAAGTACTAATAACTAAAAATTAAATAACAAAAATAAATAAATAGAAACCCTCCATAAATAATAACTTAAGTGTTTTTATATGAAAATATAATAAAATAAATAACTAAAAAAATTTTAAAAAATATTTTTTACCATACATTAAATTTGGACATTCATTTTTACCACATCTTCAATCTTTTGTGTATTATTTAAATATATTTTTAAAATAAAAAATGCTTCATCCATACAATGATTTGTTTGAATGGTAACTTGATCAAAATTCATGGAGATGCCATAATGAATTTTCATATGCTTTTTTTCTATTATATTTCATTCAATAAAAATAAGTTGCAAGAGTATCTTAGACATTACAAACTAATTACATATACAACTATATCATCAAAAAGAGGCCAACTAAACAATTACAAATTCACAATTATAACAAAGTACTCCTATACAAAAGGCTAAACTAGCAAGTATCAAAACAATTCATAATTCAACCATGTCAACCTAGGCTATCCAACCAGTTGGGCCATATGACCAACACATAATCTTGTTTGCAAAATGTGTTCATTGCAAGGGTGCTCTACAACTTCACCCATCGACAGAGCATGTCTTGGCATAATCATAAGTGGTTCAATGACCTCTAAATTTGCATTACTAGGTGGGTGTACATTCATGATGCTTTGTCTTTTTATCTCTGCAATAAAATATTGAAGTGCCACCTCAAAGGGGGTCCTCTCATGAGTCCTTGTCCAAGTAAATTCATGTGATATTTCCCACTTGAAAAATCTCCATGCCATCTTGTACTAGCCTCTCAAATTTGGATCTTGAAATTTTGAGAGTAATTGTGATCTTCGATTCAATCATGTACCAAATTGGTCTCCTCGAAGACTCATTAAGGGTCCTACTCCTACCACTATAAATATTTCCATTTCAAAATTTCCAAATGAGCCACAAAATTTCAATAGAAAGACATGACCAAAAGATATTAAACTCCTTCCTAAGGCTTTGGATGTAACTAAAGACCATGCCCAAGATTGAAAAAAAATTGCTAAAGAAAATGCCAAAAATGCCTCAAACTTATTTAGCAAAAAAGCAATAAAAAAAAGATTTCTCAATGTTTTCAGAGATCTATAGACATTATATTCCCCCACTTCTCCAGTAGTTTTCTTGAAAGATAGTTTATTTAGTAAAAATTACCAAAAAAAAACATTTTTTATTTGGTTCTACCTAAATAACCCAAATTCTAAAAAAGATAGTTCTCTAGAATTTACTATCGCAATTAGTGTTCCAACAATCATTAGAATGATAAAAAACATCACTGTCAATTATAAGCTCACAAATAATTTTGGCTTTGATTTTGTGCAACAAAGTTCCATGTGGCCATTTGTAGGAAGAGAACCTCTCAGAGTCAACTGAACATTGATTGGGGAGGGAAAGGATTGAACATGCATCTCTGAGAATTGAACAAGCTCTCCAATGTGCCTAAGGGATTCCAAAATACTGATTTATTTCTTCCCAACCCAATAGATTTCCATCCACAATGATGTCTATAAGGAAAGTGATCCCTTTTTGAGCCCAAGCCTTAGTGGAACATCCCCACAGAAGTGCCAAAGGCTTTCTCTTATGCACAAGATTCCACCATGGGGATCTTTCTCCACATATCTCATTCTCTGGGGAAATGATATTATGACAGATATATTTTGTAAACATTTCCCAAATTTCCAAATAGACTTAAAAATATGAGAGCTTGTGACCTTAATTAGAAAGATACCAACAATAGGTCATTGAAGACCAGGCCTTTCTATGAGGGGCCTTTTAAGGGAGTACCATTGATGATGTACTGCCTAACCAAAAATTTACAAGGTTCCATGCCTTGTAAAGACTTGAAGAATCACTTGGCTTCTAGGGAAATTCCTTGAGTTTTGATATATTTCATCCCTAGGCCTCCTTTAGCTTTCCTCATCAAACACCATTCCCATTTCACCCCATGTCTTATTCTTTCCCCTTTTTCATTTGACCACAAGTAATCCCCGATGATCTTTTGAAGATAATGGATCTGGTATTAGTTGAAGAGCCAAGATAAAGAGAAGAACACATTGTATGAGGACAAGATCTTCTGGAAAAGCTAGACTCTACCTATAAGTGACAAGTATTTCCTGTTCTACTTAAGGATTTTCTTCTCCACCCTTTCCTTAAGCCAATACCACATCTCCTTAAGATACAGGAAGATAAAAAATAGGATGCTAAGTTATCTCACCATAAAGTTAGGGCCACCCAAGGAAAGATAAAATTTATGAAACCAAAAGGGAGGGTTGGCTTCCCAACCCAACATGATCGATTTCTAAATAGAGATCTTACTTCTAGATGCTTTACAAAACATCTCTAGTTTGAATATCAAGGCTTATGTGTTATATTCTTGTAACTTCAAGAGTATAGATGTATGGTCAATAAATTGAACATTAGGGAGGTTATCATTATTAGGAAGGATGATGCCATTTACTCTGGGGGAGAGAGAAGTGTATCTGAGAAAATAATAGAGAATATCATCCACAATAAAAAAAGAGTGTAAGAGCCAAGGGGCATCCTTGACTAATGGACTTGGTCAAGTTGAAATATTCAGACTTGTCTCCATTCACCTCTACTTTAGCATTAGCATCAATCATTAAGGTTTGAACCATCAGATAGAATATTGGAGGAAACCCCAGGTAGCTCATCATCATGAATATACATTTTCATTCTATCCTATCGTATACTTTCTCATAATCAATCAATAACATACTTGCACTCTAATTGGAAGATTTAGCCCAATGTAAAGCCTCCCAATAGGTCAAGAGGTTTTCCAGAATGAATATACCTTTGAAAAAGCCTATCTAAGTCAGATTGATTACACTAGGAAGCACACCCTCAAGCCTTTTGGCTAGAATCTTAGTAACTATCTTGTAAGAGACAATAAGAAGAGAAATTGGTCTCCAATTTTTTTTATCAAAGACTTATCCCCCTCCTTGGAATCAATTTGATATGTCCATTTTTAATGTCTCTCTCTCTCTCTCTCTCTCTCTCAAGAACCTCTAGAAAAGGCCTCATCATTAACATCTTTAAGCTCTGATAATATTGCAATTTCTTTCTCTAGCAGCCTCCATCTCTGATCCTTTGTCCTTAGAGGTGAAAAGTATGCTATAATACTAAGTGAATGTCTTCAAAATATCTTCTTACTCAATGAGATTATCCCCTTCCTCCCAAATGTTGTCTATCCTTTCTTTTTCTTTCTTTATCTTCAGTTATTGGAAGAAAAACTTGGAACCTTTATCCCATGGGTCAACCCATTGATTTTGGCTCTAATTCTTGCTCCTTGCACTTTTACTTTTTATCTTGGATCCTCCTAAGGAAGTCCTTGGTTTGAGTAAGGATACCATTAGCTTCAAGATTGGATGGGTCATTTTGAAGAATGGATTCTAACTATACCAAGATGAGATGTAATTTTGTCTCTTGTCTCTTGTCATCTTTGGCCTTCTTCCTCTGAACCACTTGAAAGAGTGTCCTCCAACTACAAATATTTTAATTACATCTATCAATAGGGGCAAAGAATTTTGGAATCTATTAATCAAATTTATGAATGAATGATATCGCTTCCATCACATCCCCATCTCTCAACAGGGTTATGTCACTACAACATTTGGGGTCAAATTTCGACGCCAATTTGTGATGCCACTACAATTTGTGTTTGTTTTTTGTGTTTTTTTTGCAAGTGCCCCTGACAGTGTTGTAATAGCAATGATATCATCATAATTGTGATACCCATTTGGTTATAAACAAAAAAAAAGAAAAGAAAGTGTCATTTGTAATTTGTGAATTCGAAGAGCTGCCGCGAAGATGACATTGCACTTTTGCATGGCGCGAAGAGGGATTTTGAGTTTGGCATGCACAATAAAAGAGGCCGGCACTGTGTGGGAACAGGGCACTGGCACTTGAGGTAGGTATTCGAGCTTTGTCTTCTCATTAAATCAATTTCAGTGGCATTTTTTACATCTTAGCATTGTTAATAGTGACATTGTTTACATCTTAGCATTTGGAATGCTCGATGACCCACGAGCTTTGAGAGCTAGGGCATCATTGCTATTACCTTCAAGACATTGTGTGAAGTGTTTGATCTGTCTTTATTTTTTTTTCTATTGATATTCACTATATGCATACTCCCCGTTTGTGATCATTTCATGAGGAAATGTCTTGATGGCTCGCAAGCTGCAAGCTAGGGCATGATACATTGTTCATGAGCTCACTGTTTAATACTGACATTGTTTACATCTTTTTATTTGGAATGCTTGATGACCTATGAGCTTTGAGAGCTAGGGCATTGTTGCTATTACCTTCAAGGCATTGTGTGAAGTGTTTGATCTCTCTTTATTTGTTTTGCTATTGATATTCACTATGTGCGTACTCCCTGTTTATGATCATTTCATGAGGAAATATCTTGATGGCTCACAGGTTGCAAGCTAGGGCATGATACATTGTTCATGAGATCACTATTTAATACTAGCATTGTTTACATCTTTTCATTTGGAATGCTTGATGACCTGCGAGCTTTGAGAGCTAGGGCATCATTTCTATTACCTTCAAGGAATTGTGTGAAGTGTTTGATCTCTCTTTATTTATTTTGGTGTTGATATTCACTATGTGGTACTCCCTGTTTATGATCATTTCATGAGGAAATGTCTTGATGGCTTGCAGGCTGCAAGCTAGGGCATCATACATTGTTCATGAGCTCACTGTTTAATACTGACATTTTTCATGAGCTCACTATTTAACATCTGGCTAGGCCATGTAAATAGTACCAGGCCAACCCAATCAACCCAAAAAAATGTGTCATGTTTATCTTTGTCAAATACATTCATTCACCATTTTGTTCTTGTTCTTCACACAATTATTGCATCAAAAGTAATTGTAAACAATGATTCAAAGAAAAAAGAAACAACTACAATAGATCAAACCCCAAAAGAATACAATCAACTACAATAGCTCACAGTCTCAATGAAATAAACAATGTATAAAACAATATATGGTGCACAACAATAGCAAGCATGCAATGACATCAATAACATTGCATGATAAAATTCAATACTGTTAGTTTTTATTCAAATCTATTCAAAACTCCTATCAGCTCATTGTCCAATAGTTAAACTAACCTATGAATTCAAAGGAGGAATTATGAAATATAATTGTAGGTAGTTATCTCTTCTATAATGAAAATGGTACCAAGCCAACCCAATCAACCCAACAAAATGTGTCATGTTTATCTTTGTCAAATATACTCATTCACCATTTTGTTCTTGTTCTTCACACAAATATTACATCAAAAGTAATTGTAAACAATGATTCAAAGAAAAAAGAAACAACTACAATAGATCAGACCCCAAAAGAATATAGTCAACTACAATAGCTCACAGTCTTAATGAAATAAATAGTGTATAAAACAATATATGGTGCACAACAACAACAAGCATGCAATGACAACAATAACATTGCATGATAAAATTCAATACTCTTAGTTTTTATTCAAATCTATTCGAAATTCCTATCAGCTCATTGTCCAATAGTTAAACTAACCTATGACTTCAAAGGAGGAATTATGAAATATAGTTGTAGGTAGTTATCTCTTCTATAATGAAAAGGGTACCAGGCCAACCCAATAAGCCCAACAAAATGTGTCATGTTTATCTTTGTCAAATACACTTGTTCACTATTTTGTTCTTGTTCTTCACACAAATATTGCATCAAAAGTAATTGTAAACAATGATTCAAAGAAAAAAGAAACAACTACAATAGATCAGACCCCAAAAGAATACAGTCAACTACAATAGCCCATAATCTTAATGAAATAAATAGTGTATAAAACAATATATGGTGCACAACAGCAGCAAGCATGCAATGACAACAATAACATTGCATGATAAAATTCAATACTCTTAGTTTTTATTCACATTGCACATGCATAATTGTAGATGAGGATCAGTTATAGGCTGCCAGGAATTTCTTAGATCCTTTGGATCTAACCCCATCTTTTCCTTCCTTGCAAGTTTTGGATCATACAAGAGCATACTAGATTGAACCCTGGGTAACCACTTCATTACTTTAGGCAATGTCTGGTACCTTCATTATTTATGTTCATTCACTTATGTATGTTTGCATTCATTCATATTCTTCTGAAAGTTGGCTATTAGCGACCATATATGATGATTCTTGATGTTTTTGAGTCATTTGATGAAAAGATGTAAAAGTTTCTTAGAAGTTTATATTTTTTATTTCAATTTTTAAAATCATAAAATGAATAAAATTTAAAGATAACAAATTAAGATAATCTTTGTCTTCACTTAAAATAAAAACATAAAGCTCATAATGCATGGTAAAAACATAAAGCTCATAAAACATGGTAAAAGAGGGCCCTAACTATGGTAAAATGAGAAAGTTTCCACCTTGCACTGCTCTTCATATGGTAGTTGCAAAGGAACTGTGTTATAAAATTTCAAGGCATGAAATTTTATACTTTTTGACATCATACTTTTTTCTCCTTAGCATTGAGTTTACAATGTGGGGATTCAAAGAAAATATATGTATAGTTATAAAATTTCATGCCTTGAAATTTGGCATGAAATTTTATAACATAGTTCCTTAGCATTTAATCTTTATATGGCAGCCATGACTTGAGGTAGGCATTTGAGCTTTGTCTTCTCATTAACTCAATTTTATTTTGATGGCATTTGTTGATTTAATGGCAAAATATGGATGTTAATACTGACATTGTTTACATCTTTGCATTTGGAATGCTTGATGACCCACAAGCTTTGAGAGCTAGGGCATCGGTAATAAAATAGGGACATCAGTAATAACTACCTACAACTATATTTCATAATTCCTCCTTTGAAGTCATAGGTTAGTTTAACTATTGGACAATGAGCTGATAGGAGTTTCGAATAGATTTGAATAAAAACTAAGAGTATTGAATTTTATCATGCAATGTTATTGCTATCATTGCATGCTTGTTGTTGTTGTGCACCATATGTTGTTTTATATACTATTTATTTCATTGATACTATGAGCTATTGTAGTTGACTGTATTCTTTTGGGGTCTAATCTATTATAGTTGTTTCTTTTTTCTTTGAATCATTGTTTACAATTACTTTTGATGCAATATTTGTGTGAAGAACAAAAACAAAATGGTGAATGAGTGTATTTGAGAAAGATAAACATGATGCATTTTGTTGGGCTGATTGGGTTGGCCTAGTACCATTTACATGGCCTGGCCAGATAATAAACAGTGAGCTCATGAACAATCATCCTACTACTTACACTGCAATTTCTATGTTCACTTACAATAATAAATTACAGAGTTTCACTACAATTTCTATGTCCACTGCCATTAAAATATATCACTCCTCATGTTATATATACATCCTTCTCATTAAGTATTGCCATTAAAATATATCACTCCTGTTATATAATGTATATGCATACTTGTTTAAAATGTCATACTTGTTGCTCTTAAATATTATTACTTTTTCACTCAAATTTACATGACATTAAAGCCAAGCCCAAAATGTAAACATACATGTAAGTATAGGAGAAGATGGATTCAACAACTATTGAAAAAAAAAAACTATACCAATAGAAGCTTACGAGAAACTATACTTGTGCTTACCACACCATACCTCAGCATCATAATGCTTATCATTTCCAAGCTTCAGTGAGGCTTCATATCATGCAGTGTCCACAGATTTGTATGCAACATTGATTTAGGCTAGAGGTAAACTACATGTGTCATGTAAACAACATGCTTGAATGCAATCTCTTTTGCATGTTTTCAAGAGTTTTCCCACCAATACAAGCGTAAATAATGCATTGAATGTAATATACAAACACTGCATGGTATGAAATCTCATTGAAGCTTGAAATATATCACTCCTCATGTTATTGTCAAAATTAAATTCAAATATTTCTCAAAAGATTTATTCTTATAGAATTAAGATATCCTTATCTCAATAATAAAACAATCTTGCATAATAGATTTTGAATCACATTAACACACACCCATATTGTTCTGTAGCATAGTTCATTTTAGAAGTGTATGGCTTGAATATGTACATGCATAATTGTAGATGAGAATCAGTAATAGGGTGTCAAACATTGTTTAGATCCTTTGGATCTAACCCCATCTTTTCCTTCCTTGCAGGTTTTGGATCATACAAGAGCATACTGGATTGAAGCTTGGGTCAACACTTCATTACTTCATGCAATGTTTGGTACCTTCATTATTTATGTTCATCCACTTATGTATGTTTTCATTCATTCATATTCTTCTGAAAGTTAATCTTTATGAGCTCAAATTCAAAACTATATGTGTAGTATTTTATTACTGATGTCCCTATTTGATGTCCAATAGCATCAATATAATAAATAGAGCACCGACAAATCAAATAGGGACACGAGGTGCTCAAATAGTGAGCTCATAAAACAATATATTTAGTCTTAATAAAATCTTATAAAACAACATATATTGTGTGAAGTGTTTGATCTCTCTTTATTTGTTTTGGTATTGATATTCACTATGTGGTACACCCCATTTATGATCATTTCATGAGGAAATATCTTGATGGCTCGCGGGCTGCAAGCTAGGGCATCATACATTGTTCATGAGCTCATTTTTTAATACTGGTATTGTTTACATCTTTTCATTTTGAATGCTTGATGACCCGTGAGCTTTGAGAGCTAGGGTATTGTTTCTATTACCTTCAAGGCATTGTGTGAAGTGATTGATCTCTTTTTATTTGTTTTTTTGTTGATATTCACTATGTGGTACTCCCCGTTTATGATCATTTCATGAGGAAATGTCTTCATGGCTTGCATGCTGCAAGCTAGGGCATCATGCATTGTTTATGAGCTCACTGTTTGAGCACCTCATGTCCCTATTTGATTGGCTGGTAATCAAACAATGAGCTCATAAACAATGCATGATGCCTGAGCTCAAATTCAAAATAGTAAGTGTATTATTTTATTAAGACTAAATATATTATTTTATTGAGATTTTATTAAGACAAAGTATTTTGGGTTAGTTTTATAAGATTTTATTAAGACTAAATATATGATGTAAACTCATAATTATACTTGATATATATATACTTCAAAGGAGGAATTATGAAATATAGTTGTAGGTAGTTATCTCTTCTATAATGATGGAGTGAAAGGTAATGATCAATGAGGTTGCTACTATTAGATCATACATTAACACACTTATTATTTTTAATTTGAGCTCGGGCATCATGCAATGTTATTGTTGTCATTGCATGCTTGTTGTTGTTGTGCACCATATATTATTTTATACACTGTTTATTTCATTGAGACTGTGAGCTTGATTTTTCTTTTAGAAGTGTATGGCTTGACTATGCACATGCATAATTGTAGATGAGGATCAGTAATAGGATGCCATTCATTGCTTAGATATTTTTATCTAACCCCAATCTCTCTTTTCTTTGCAGGTTCTGGATCACACAGGGGCACACTAGATTCATACCCGGGTTAAAAATTCATCACTTCAGGCAATGTCTGGGACCCTTATTATTTATGTTCATCCTCTTATGTATGCCTGTACTCTTGCAGTTTCTTCTGAAAGTTATTTTCCTTTTATAGTAAATACAAGTTATTTTTCATATATATACATGTAATCTTTAGATGCAAAAAATTATTTTCCTTTACATGTATTTTTGCATGAAATGAACACAAATTAAACAAGATCATCTAATAATGCAAACTAGGGTACTATAGTCACTCATCTAGTAATTAGTTCCCCAAAAAATTACTAAGGATTGAACATAAGTCTAAGTCCCCAAATCTATTGTTCTATGTGTATAAAACAATATATAGTACACAACAACAACAAGCATGCAATGACAATAATAACATTGCAAGATGCCTAAGCTAAAATTCAAAGAAGTAAGTGTATTAATGTATGATCTAATAGCAGCAACCTCATTTATCATTACCTTTCACTCCTCCATCATTGTAGAAGAGATAACTACCTACAACTAGGGCATCATGCATTGTTTATGAGCTCACTGTTTGAGCACCTCATGTCCCTATTTGATTGGCTAGTGCTCAAATAGTGAGCTCATAAATTGTGACACCCATTTGGTTATAAACAAAAATAAAGAAAAAGAAAGTGTCATTTGTAATTTATGAATTTGAACAGCTGCCGCGAAGATGACACTACACTTTTGCATGGTGCAAAGAGGACATTTGAGTTTGGCGTGCGTGAAGAGGCCAACACCGTGTGGGAAGAGGGCATTGACACTTGAGGTAGGCATTCGAGCTTTGTCTATTTGATCATAAACGGGGAGTACCACATAGTGAATATCAACAACAAAAGAAATAAAGAGAGATCAAACACTTCACACAATATATGTTTCTTTATAAGATTTTATTAAGACTAAATATATTATTTTATGAGCTCACTGTTTGAGCACCTCATGTCTCTATTTGACTGGTCAGTGCTTTGTTTGTTATATTGATGCTATTAGATCAAATAGGGACATCAGTAATAAAATAATACACTATGTGGTACTCCCTATTTATGATCATTTCATGAGAAAATTTCTTGGTGGCTCGTGGGCTGCTACAAGCTAGGGCATGATACATTGTTCATGAGCTCACTATTTAATACTGACATTGTTTACATCTTTTCATTTGGAATGCTTGATGACCTAAAAGCTTTGAGAGCTAGGGCATTGTTTCTATTACCTTCAAGACATTGTGTCAAGTGTTTGATCTCTCTTTATTTGTTTTGGTGTTGATATTCACTATGTGGTACTCCCCATTTATGATCATTTCATGAGAAAATGTCTTGATGGCTCACAGGTTGCAAGCTATGGCATCATACATTGTTCATGAGCTCACTGTTTAATATCTGGCCAAGACATGTAAATGGTACCAAGCCAACCCAATCAGCCCAACAAAATGTGTCATGTTTATCTTTTTCAAATACACTTGTTCACCATTTTGTTCTTGTTCTTCACACAAATATTGCATCAAAAGTAATTGTAAACAATGATTCAAAGAAAAAAAAAAAAACTACAATAGATCAGACCCCAAAAGAATATAGTCAACTACAATAGCTCACAGTCTCAATGAAATAAATAGTGTATAAAACAATATATGGTGCACAACAACAACAAGCATGCAATGACAACAATAACATTGCATGATAAAATTCAATACTCTTAGTTTTTATTCAAATCTATTTGAAACTCCTATCAGCTCATTGTCCAATAGTTAAACTAACCTATGACTTCAAAGGAGGAATTATGAAACATAGTTGTAGGTAGTTATCTCTTCTATAATGAAAATGGTACCAAGCCAACCCAATCAGCCCAACAAAATGTGTCATGTTTATCTTTGTCAAATACACTCGTTCACCATTTTGTTCTTGTTCTTCACACAAATATTGCATCAAAAGTAATTGTAAACAATGATTCAAAGAAAAAAGAAACAACTACAATAGATCAGACCCCAAAAGAATACAGTCAACTACAATAGCTCATAGTCTCAATAAAATAAATAGTGTATAAAAAAATATATGGTGCACAACAACAACAAGCATGCAATTACATCAATAACATTGGATGATGCCTGAGCTCAAATTCAAAAGAGTAAGTGTATTAATGTATGATCTAATAGAAGCAACCTCATTGATCATTACCTTTCACTGCTCCATCATTATAGAAAAGATAACTACCTACAACTAGGGCATCATGCACTATTTATGAGCTCACTGTTTGAGCACCTCATGTCCCTATTTTATTGGCCAGTGCTCAAACAATGATCTCATAAATAATGCATGATGCCCTAGCTTATAGCCCGCAAGCCATCAAGACATTTCATCATGAAATGATCATAAACGGGGAGTACCACATAGTGAATATTAACAAAAAAATAAATAAAGAGAGATCAAACACTTCACACAATATATGTTTCTTTATAAGATTTTATTAAGACTAAATATATTATTTTATGAGCTCACTATTTGAGCACCTCATGTCCCTATTTGATTGGTCGGTGCTCTGTTTGTTATATTGATGCTATTGTACACTCAAGCTGTGCACTTCTCTAAGCCTTTGGTTCTAAGGACAGCCATGAATTGGAAACCTTGAAAAGTGACCTAGAGCTCCCTAGGCATGGAGTGCAAGGGTGTTTAGAGGGCTCTCAACTAGAGCTAGTGAGCATGCAACCTTTCTAGTAAACCATGCAATGGGAGATTCAAAGCGACAAGGGCAAGAATGCCAATTATCTTCAAGAATCACAATGAGAAATGCAATGCAAGCTATGCTAGAATGAGAATGCCACTAATCTTATGGAAATGAGATTGTTACAAAACCATTACTAATTAAGCTATGTGAACTAAACTAAAACTTGAAAGGAAACTAAGTTAAGAATGCTATGAAAGAAACTAAGCTACAATGCAAGTATGAAGACTAAAATGCAACAAGCTCTCCAAAAGCTTCAATGTCACCAAGAAAACCTACAACACAACATTAGCATCAAGAGTGGGTCCCTAGAATGAGAAGAGAGCTCTCCTTTTAAAGATGAATGGAATATGGAGATTAAGAGGAAAAAGATTTGATCAAGGGTGGAGTTTGAAAGTGGGAGCAATCCTTGTGCACAAGTCTCCTCCAATGAGAAAGAAGTGTTGACTTTTGTGCCTCATGTGAGACAAAAAGCCCTTTTCTTCTTATTTATAAAATAGGAATAATGCCTTACTTGTGCAACTTAGGATAAAAGGTAAGTGGGGTCTTTTTATTTAATAAAAGGGGAGGGAATTCTTTTGATTAAATAAAGACTTAGGATAAAATGGTTAATCCATAGAATATAATAGAATAAATGATAGAATTATGATTTGATCAAGGATAAACAATTTATAGATTTAGAAAATAATGCTATAAAGGGGCTAATAGTCTAGATGACCATTTTTGGGTGATTACATTTGACCCTCTTTGACTAATGTGTGATCGATCTGGAAACACATTACGTCAAAGAATAGATCAGGAAAGAAGGCAATAGATAGAGATCTGACTCCAAAGAATGAACTGCAGAGAGATAGAAAATCCTGCATGGTCAGCCTAGTAGTGACAGTACTGAACACTTAGGAGAGAGATGGATAGTATCAGGACTTGATATGAGAACTAACATGTCAAGCACAATAGATTGATATATAGATCAGAGAAAATGGAATAGTCAAGCATATGCTCTGGCAAATAGCTAATAGGATATGTCTACCCCCTCAGGATCAAAATCAAAATGAGGTAGAGGGAATGCAGAAGCAAGAGCAACATGATCAAATCACTAGAAATCATAATCAAAGATGAAAGATAATAGAATAACCATCAAACAGTGAAAATATGCCCCAGTTGGACTAGGTTTGATTGAGAAAGATATAGGATAAAGATAAAGTCAAAACCTTAGAGAGATGAAGTGAAGGAAATGAATGAAAGACTAGAAGGTTGAGAGAGATGGAGATGAAGAAATGAAGATGCCCAGCAAAGATCGAAGGACCAGGCCTCAAATGGTCAGCCAACTGTGCAGAAGAAGGAGAAATTTGAAAATGTAATTTTGATCAACAAGATGAACTCAAATTTTGATTTCAATCCTAAAAATGGATCCAAGACATTGAAATTAGCCAGGGGTGCAATTTTTGTGAAATTCCAAGATGTTTGATAAGATTAACCCCTTGTGATGACAGGAATAGAAAAGGATGTGATATGAAAGACAAGAAGTGAAAGATATGATCGAGAAGAAATGAAAGGCGAGTGTAGTTGACTGACAATTCCGTGAAAGATGAAAGTAGAGCTCTCTCCATATGCAAGATGTAAAACTAAACTAATGTGAACCTAAGAATGCAAGCTACTATGAAAAAGTGGTTTACTTGTAAGGTTACAAAGTTGTTAGACTCTAATAATCATCATCGAGCTTTATTGGTAGCATTGCAAGATCATACAATACGCACTAGTATAACTATGGGTATATGAATATGATTTGTATCAGATAGGTATGTGGGAATCCCACCTAAGCATCAAAGACATGTAGGTCAAGATGACTAGTGTAGTGAGGTTCCCTAAGTTTAGTGTAGCAAGATTATGCTCGCATCGAGACGTGAGAAAGTCAAGATGACCATAAGCATGCACTTGCAGAAAATAGTCAAGGATAATACATTGTAGATCCTCAGTGTCAAGTGTAACAAGCATAAATGCTAATGACAGTTAGGATCAACAAGATATACCCACAGGCATAAAAGAGATAAAACATGTCCTCATGCCCCCAGTCTTCTAGCTATGCATCATCAAAAACTATTAGGGAGAGAACACTCATCAAAAGAAATCATCATAGATAGCACACAAAGAAATAAAGTCAAGAAAGTCTCAGTAAGTCAAGTGTTTAAGTGCATGTGTGCAGGCATAGAGTCAGACTTTGAGTACTGCATCTGCCGGTGAGAAATATTGTATCATTCTAGACTACTGGTAGGATATGTGATAAGTGTTGAGAAACACTTGACGCTAGAGAAGTGTTGAAAAATATAGTTGGAAGTGTTGAGAAACACTGTTTGAACCAAGTTTCCCAAGAAACCTCGACGCACAAAGAGACCCAAGATAAGCTAAAACAAGGTATGCCCCCTAGCCTAAGACAAGAGTCAATTCCAGGCTAGGAGAGACAAAGTGAGAAGTGGAGCGAATGAGTGCCACGCAAGACTGATAGACATAGGTGCAAGGGTCCCAAGGAATGCCTGTTTCCAAGTTTTCACCACTTGACAGATTTTTCAGGACTTTTTATAATTTTTTTGTATTTTTGCTACCAAGGTGCTTGTTTCCAAGTTTTCACCAAGGCACTTTTTCTATTTTTTTGAATTTTTTGAATTTTTTGATTTTTTTGATGAGACATCAAAGCGCCTATTGCTAGGTTTTCACTAGGATGCTCTTTTTTTTTTTTTTGGATTTTTTGAATTTTTTGATTTTTTTGATGAAACATTAAAGTGCCTATTGCTAGGTTTTCACTAGGATGCTCTTTTTTTTCAGGACTTTATATGCTTTTTAGGATTTTTTCAGCATCATATATGGATTTTTTTGGAATTTTTTCAGGATCAATAAGATATATACAAAGAGCTCAAGAACCTCAAGCATAGAACTTCTTAGGATGTAGAACATTAATAGGTTCGACAAGCTCTTCTCCCTCAGGTGTAGATAACTAATAGGCTTCAGACCCAAATGCTACGGTGATGATGTAAGGTCCTAACCAATTTGGCTCAAACTTGCCTTTCTACTCTCTATTCTGCTGATTTTTAGGATTTTCTCTGAGGACTAATTCACCCACTTGGAACTCTCTAGGATGAACCTTCTTATTATAAGCAACAGACATTCTCTTCTGATAAGTGTGCATGTGATCAAAGGTGGCCTTGCGGTGTTCCTCAAAAGTAGTAAGCTCATGAACTCTCATGGCCCTATGGTCTTCATCGATAATCAAACTATGTAGAGAGACTCTCAGTGATGGTATTTCGACCTCTAATGGTAAGATAGTCTCAGAACCATAGACCAAAGAAAAATTTGTAGCACCTTTAGGAGTGTGAATAGAAGTTCTGTAAGCCCATAGCGTAGGATTGATCTACAGATGCCAATCCTTGCCTGATTTGTGCACTATCCTATGAAGGATTTTTAGCAATGTTTTGTTTGAGGCCTCAACTTCATTGTTCCCTTGAGGGTAGTAAATAGAAGACCAATGTTGTTTAATTTTGAAGGTTTTGCACAATTTCTTTAGGTCTTTATTCTTGAACTGGCCGCCATTATCCGTGACTATAGAAGAAGGAATACCATAGTGGAAAATGATGTGATTCAAAATAAACAAGGCAACATGTTTTCCCGTAGCTATAGATAGTGGGACAGCTTCAACCCATTTGGTAAAATATTCAGTAGCTGTAATAATGAACTTATGCCCACTTGAAGAACTAGGATAAATCTTGCCTACCAAGTCAAAGGCCCATTACTGAAATGGCCAGTATGTAACAGAGGGAATAAGCTCGCGTCTAGGAGCATGAATGAGATTCCCATGTAGTTGACATTTCTTGCAGGACTTGGCATATCGGACATCATCAACTTGCATAGTAGGCCAACAGTAACCAGCCCTAAGCAATTTCTAAGCTAATGCAAGGCCATTAGAGTGTGAACCACATATGCCATCATGGACTTCAACTAGCACCTTTTCTGACTCCTCTATTTCTAGACACCTAAGGAGAGTTCTGTCTAGACTATTCCTATACAAGTCACCAGAGACGAGGGTAAAATGTGAGGCATTGTAGATGAGTTGGCACTTCTCATTGTGCATTAGGTTTTCAGGAATGATCTGATCTTGGAGATAGGAAAATATAGTAGCATAGCAGGAGGAATCATGACCAACCATAGTATAAATGACATGGTCATCAGGGGAATCATAGGTGGGATGATGCAACTCTTCCACCAGGAACTCAAAGCATGACTCATGTTCTTCCAATTGTAGAACGGATGCCAAAGTAGCCATGGCATCAACAACCTTGTTCTCAGGTCTAGGAATTTGTTGGAATGTAATAGATGTGAAATAATTCCTAAGCGAGTTTATCATTTTCTTGTAGGGAATCAACTTGTCATCCTTTGTCTGGTAATCATTATTTACTTGATTTATGACAAGCTATGAGTCTCCAAAGACATGCAATTCTATAATCCTCCATTCTAGGGAAAGCTTAACACCATTGAGAAGGGCTTCATATTTAGCAATATTATTGGTGCATGGAAAGAGAAGCTTATAAGATTTTGGAATCGTGTATCCATGAGGTGTAACAAATAAGATTCCAGCACCAGCCCCATTCTGTGTATGAGAACCATCAAAGAACATTTTCCATGTACGCTCTGTGAAATTCATGATTGAAGCATCTGGAAAGTCTATCTAAAGAGGAGCATCATCAATCATGGGAAATTCAACCAATTGATCCGTGATTGCTTTTCCTTTAATGGCTTTCCTTTTGACGCACTGAATGTCAAATTTTGAGAGAACCAACATCCATTTAGCAAGTCGTCTGATAAGCGTAGCTTTACTGAAGAGGTACTTTAAAGGGTCAATTTTGGCAATCAGTTGCATAGTATGTGTGAGCATGTAATGTCTGAGTTTTTGGAATGCAAACACTACTGCTAGACAATCTTTTTTGATGCAGGTATAATTGAGCTCATAAGCAACCAAGGTGTGAATGATGTAATAGATAGCTCGTTCTTTGCCCATATCATCTTGCTGCACAAGGAGAGCTCCTAAAGAATTTGATGTGGTAGATATGTAGAGTATCAAAGGTTTCCCTTGGATAGGTGGCATAAGGATAGGAGGTTTTGCTAGGTAATCCTTGATTTGGTCCAAGTTCTTTTAACACTCCTCATTCCATATGCAAGTAGCCCCTTTATGAAAATTCTAGTTGAAGGGTTGAGCTCTGTCAGCTAATTGAGAAATGAACTACCTAATAGACTAGAGATGACCTTGGAGACCTCTTAATTGATTGATGTTACGAGGTGGCATCTCCATGATAGCTTGCACCTTTTCTGGGTCTACCTCTATTCCTTTTGCTGATATGATATAACCTAGTAGTTTCCTAGAAGTGACACCAAAAGCACATTTCTTAGGATTCAATCTGAATTGAAATCATTCCATGCAGTCCAATATCAAACTCAAATTGGATAAATGAGTGCTTCTTTGTTGGGACTTAGCAAGTGTGTCATCAACATAGTCTTCCATGTTTTTATGCATCATATCATGGAATATGGTAGTCATAGCCCTCTGGTAGGTTGCATCAGCATTCTTAAGACTGAATGGCTTGACATTCCAACAAAAGGTACCCCATGCGCATGTGAAAGCTATCTTCTCTTGGTCTTTAGGGGTGATTTTGATCTGGTTATACTTGGAGAAGCCATCCATAAGGGAATACATTTCATAGCCCGTTGTCATGTCCACTATCATATCAATGTTTGGAAGTGGAAAATCATCCTTAGGGCATGCTTTGTTTAGATCTCTAAAGTCAGTGCATACACAAATGGACTTATCATGTTTGGAAATAGGAACAATGTTGGAAATCCATTCAGCATAGCCAATAGCTCTGATGAAGTTAGCTTTTAGAAGCTTCTCAAGTTTAGCCTTAACTAATAATGCCACATGAGGATGCATTTTTCTAAGTTTTTGTTTGACAGGTTTTACCTCTGGAGAAATAGAGAGGTGATGCATGATAAGCTCAGTGTCCAAACTAGGTATGTCCAAATATGTCCATGCAAAGTTGATCTTTTTCTCCTAAAAAATGTGGTAAATTGTTCTTTCTCTTCTACTGAGAGAGACTGAGCTACATGGATGATCTTAGGAGACTCCTCTGTTCCCAAGTTGATTGGCTCTATAGGTTCTATCAGAATTGAAGATCTTTCCTGGAAGTAGCTAGGCAGACTACCAAGTACCTCATCCTTAGGTGCCTCAAAGAGGTTTTCACCCTTAGATACGTCTTTATTTTTACCATTTTGGGGTTTAGACATCGCCACAATGTAGTTTTTTCCATCCAACCATTTCTTTTTTCTTTTGATTTTATGATTGAGGTACTTGATATCTGATTCTATCATATTTGTTGCTAGTTCATTGGTGGAAGAGGTAACAGGTTCAATGACATTGAGGTAACAAGTGATCTCATAATCATTTTGGAAGGAAGGCAATGTAGGTCTTTGATCCTGGGTGGACCAATCTATGAGATTTGAGTGCATGAGAGGAAGTGAAGTAACAGGTTCAAGGTTATTGATGTGAGAGGTACTATCTTTGCTGATGAGAGAAGTCAAGCCTATAGAGTAGGCTCCAAAAGTATCAAGATCTAGGTTTGGTATAGAAGGACCAGCATGGTTCACTAAAGCAATATGTGAATTGAACTCATCAAACCCTATGTGAGACTCCTCAACTACGTTAGGTTAGGCACTATAAGTATGAATCACATCAACTTCCATATCCATTATGGAAGATCTGTCTGAGAGAATATCCCATTCATATTCATTTGAGTCTGTTGTTGAACTTCTACTGGGATGTTTGCACCAAGAAGGTTTAGGATGCCTAGAAGTAGAGGCACCCATGCAATTATGTGTGATATCTCCTCTTTCTATTAACTGCACAATATTTAGATGTTGTCTGTCATAGGAAAATGATTCATTAGGTACATGGTTTCTAGACGTAGAGGCTTCAACTATGTCATCATTAGGTATGCCTTCTTCTCCCCAAAGGAGTGAAGTAGAAGGCAGACCGTCTCCCATTTGGGCCATGGTGTATAGTGGTGATTCATCCATATCTGTATCTGAGTCACTGATCATGGGAGCATTTCTGGAACATTTAGGGGGGTCATCTTTGGCACCGTATCCTAGACCCATAGTATCTTTAGAGTGTCCACCATCGGTATGACTCAAAGGTTAAACTAGAGCGTGTCCATTATTACTTAAATGTCCTTGACCTTGATAGCCCATTTGTTGCAAGAATGTGTAGCCTTTTCCATAGCATTTAGGGGAGATGGGAGTAGTAATTGTCATACTATCTTCTTCCTTTGTATAGATCCAATCTCTAACAAATTGCTCTTCTTTTTCTACCTCTAAGGGTACAAACACCTGAACAAAGGTACCGAAAACCATCATGGTGGAAGTAGAAGGCTTCATCTTGTTTGAAGGTCTACCATATGACTTAGGAGAGGTAGGAATAGCACCAATAGAGTCCAATGTGTATTCACCCATACCAATACTCATCATTTTTAATTTTTTCTCAGTAGCAACTATATGTGACTGAATGTGACCTCTAAATCAGGCACAACACAACATGGTCATTATTCACTTGATAGAATTTGAGAGAGAGTATGAAGAACTCAATCCAAATTCCATGGTGAGGTGACCTGTTGCCTCCTATGTGAATGGGGTGTTTGAATACTCTCAGTACGAGAGCCAACAACCGGGAGACCAATTCAACAATGGAGGATTTGAAAGCAAATATGAGAAAAATGAAACTAAGCTAAGAATGAATGCAATTAATCTAGAAAACTTTGAAAGAAATATGAAATGCAGATTTTTATTTGATTTTGAAATAAAGATGATATTAGACTAAGAACAAGTAAGAAAATTTAATCTAAATGTGAAATGCAATTAGAATAATATGAGAAATTAAACTAGATAATGCAATAAAAGAGCTTTGAAAATAATGAGATATGAGACTAAAAAATGCTATAGTAAGGATGCTCTCAAAAATTGCCCTCTCTTGAAGAAAAAGAGGTTCATTAAATAGACCAAGCCAGAAGAGGAATGAAGAGTTTCTTGATTCGAAACGGTGGACTCTTCATTCCTAATTGAGACAAAAAAGCATGATTTATTTAATTAAAAGAATGGAATTTGCCACATGTGGGGAGGTGAACTTTCGAGTAATTTGAATTATTAAATTCAAATAAAGAGGTGTCCATTCAATTAACTAAATATTTATTAATTCCTTTTTAAGGGTAATTAGCCAAAGGGGTAGATTTTAATTTAATTCAAAGTGCTTAGGACTTTAGAACTAAATTAAATTATCATAGAGATAATTTAGCTAATAAAGTCAAAGAGACTTAGGAATTAATTTTAGTGTTTGATTATTGCAATTTATGGTCTTTGCAATTGACATCAAGTCAAATTAAGTCATGTAGGAGAGAAAATTGCCTAGGGAACTAGGACTTTGGTGATGTAAAATTGAGATAATGCACCAAAATTGATGAAGTTAAATAGGTGCCAATTTCGGGGTATTATAGCAACAAGGGACACACTGGGATCATGAGAAGATTTATTGTGAGGGAAAAACATCTCAGCGACAGTGACAGTATTAATAGAAATAGCATTGTCCCCAAGAATCACAATTTCAACTCCATTGTATGGGAATTTGATGCATTGATGGTAGGTAGAAGGAACAGCTTGCATGTCATGGATCTAAGGATGACCCAGAAGAATGTTGTATGCGAGTGGGATGTCTAATACTTGAAACACAATATCTTTCACAATTGGACCCACTCTGACAAGTAGCACAATAAGACCCTTTGAAGACCTCTCCACTTCATTATATGCTTTTATAGTGATCTTTTGCCTAGGATCTATGGAAAATTCAAACAATCCCAACTATTGCACAACATAAAAGGAAACAATATTCAACCCCACACCATTGTCTATTAGGACTCGACGGACTCAAGTGTGGTAGACTAGGACCTCGATATGTAAAGCAAGATCATGTGGGTGGCTAAGAGACATGTCATCCTCTGTGGGAAATGAGAGATGGTGAGGAGATGAGATATGATTGACCATAGCCTGGAACTTATCTGGATCAATGTTATTAGGGACATTTTCTGTGTGGAGAGCCTTTTTAAGGATCTCTTTGTGCAAGGGGGATAGCTCAAGCAACTCAAAAATGGATATTTGGGCCGGTGTTCATTGTAATTGGTGGACAAGATCATAGCTAGATATGGCTGAAGGAGCTACTTTTTTAGAAGATAAGGCTTGTTTGGGATGGTGACTAGTTCAAAGGACAATTTTGGCTTGGCCCCTAGTAACAACATTTAGTGTCTCACTTTGGTAAGATGAACCATCAAGTGTTTGCAAGACCAACTTAGGCGTACCATGATTTTCATCACCATTACCTTGAGATATCATTATGAAAACACTCTCAACGGGCTCTATCATGTTGATCACAATTCATAGTTTCATTGCGAGTATATGTATAATTGATCTTGGCATCATGATTTTTCTTGTCCGCTTGAGATGACTCCCCTTTCTCATACTCAGGTAGAGGGGTTTTGAAAGCCTTGTGATCAAAATTCTTAACCAAGCCATCTGTGAGAACTGTGCCTCCATCAATAAGATCTTGAATAGCATCTTTGAGCTTGAAACAATTATCCATGTTGTGTCCCTTACTTCTATGGTAATTACAGAAATGATCCTCTTTCCACCAATTAGGTTTAACTAGTGGATTGAAGGGATGCGAATTATCAAGAAGCGTAAGATACTTGTTGGCAACCAAGGTCTTAAGAATCATGTCATAATGTTCAACCAACTTGGTGTAGACTCGTCATTGATAAGAATTCTTGGGCTTGTCTATATATTGAGGTTTAGGTGCACTTTAGCCTCTTGTTGTTTAGTTGTGTAGATATCATTGGAGAAGTGGAAAGCAGACTCCTTAGCTTTAGGAACATCTACAACCCCATCATTGACAACATATTTGTTTTTGTTCTAGGGTTTGTTTTTGTCCTTTCCATTACCTCTGGTATCTTTGTTGATGACAATATCCCCTTTCCTTATGGAAACATCCTCAATATGGTATGCACTTTCAACCATGTCATTGAAAGAGGAAAATAGTTATTTCCTTAGATTGTAATATAATTCAGGCACAAGAGTGTTGACAAAGATGTCGATCTTTTCTCTCTCGGGTAGTTGACGAGGATATCTAGAATATAATGACCTCCAACATTGCAAGTAGGTAGTGAATGATTCACCTTGATTTTTTCCTGAGAGCACTTAGATCTATCATGGTAATAGGCTGCTGAATGTTGTACGAATAATGTTGAGTGAAATGCCTAGCCAACTCATCAAAGGTCTTGAGAGGAGGTGTCAATTTAGGGAACCATTCCAGAGCTTGTCCTCTTAAACTCCTAGGGAACAATCATAGTAGAAATGTGTCCTCATGAAGGAAGTCCATGCCAAGAGTGTAAAACTGATGCACATGGTCACAAGGATCACCATTTCCATCATACTTATCATATTTGGGAACCTCAATATCCTTAGGAAATGGGACCATGTATAGACTCCTATCAAAGGGAAGAGCACAAATAGATTCTACAAAAGAGACCTTTGGAGGTTCCTTTTCTATTGCAAGTTGAGCAAGATGCTAGTTCATTCATTGTAATTCATCTATAAGGATTTCCAATTGAGTTGGCACTTTTTCTTGAATGATTTGGTGGACATCATAACTAGGAGGGAGCTTGTATCCTCTAAAAGTCATGTATTGAAAGTATTGATCTCCATTGCACTCTAAAAGTTTGTGCATCAAACATTGGGAAGCCTCATCTTGTTCAAACCTCATAAGTTCTTCACTAGAAATGTCATCATTGGCCTCTTCCTCATGATGAGAGGGAGGAGGTCTAGGAGGTGAAGAAGGTGCGGAAAAAGTTTGTCTTGGAGGAGACCTTGGTGGTGTATTGTTACCATGATTTCCACTAGCACCAAAAAATGATCTATTTTCATAATCACTAGTCTCGGGTTGCTTGTGAGACATTCCTCTTGAACCCATGTGCTTAGCAGCATCCATTATGATTTTATTGTGCTCTTTATATAAGCATGCTTGGTTGTCTCTATGATCAAAGTGTTCTTGCAAATGATGATATTTCTCTTGTTCAGTCATAGTAAGTGAGACATTGTCCGTGTTTTTGGAGGTTTTGAATGTAGAAAAGAGGAAGCCTCCTTTATACCATGGGGTAACCTTGGAATCCTTGGAGTCCACAAATTTTTCTAGGCTAGAACTATCGTCACTAATTGGCACTCATGAGCATCTTGTAGGAGAGGGTAATTGTGTATAGTTGAACGGAGGGTGACTCCCTTACTTAAATTGAAACCAAGTTGTAACCGACATGAAAAGAAATGTAGTTTGACTAATAGAATGAGGCAAAGTTTCTTAGATTTTGAGATAAGAAAAGCCAATAAAGATCACTTGTCGAGATAGTACAATAGAGATGGCTTGTCAAAGGTGCTCAAGAATTTACAATAGTCAATTGACTCAAGCTAAGAGATGAGCAAGAAGCTCAATTAGAAAATAGCTAGAGAGGTAACTGGAGTGTGACAAGTGATCAAAAGTAGCATTTGATAGGCTCAAACCCAATAGTTTTAACTCATCTTTCTCAGTCTAGAGAAAATCTAAACATGAAAATAATAGACCAGATTCAGGTAAGAATAGAAAAGGACACTCTGCGACAACCTAAGAATCAAATTTGATAGCTCCCAATTGCAGACAACAACAAGACAACAAAATGATTCTATGTGATAGTTTGCAGGATAGCAGGACGATACAATTTGGCCAGACGATATTTCACATGCAGTAGTGTGATAGTAACCAGGTAGTTGATGCGATAGAATATATAACTTTCAAGTGATACAAAGTTAGTAATGAAGTATCATATGATAATAATTAGCAGATGGTATGATGATTGTTTAGTATCGTACGATGTTTGACCGGTGAATGTGTAAAATCCAATTTTGAAGGTAATTTGATCAAAGTTGTAGTTTGATAAGTTCAATTTCTTAGTTTGGAATGCAGTATCAATAGAAAGAAGATAGGTTTGCAAATAGTAAGTGATCAAACGTGTCATCAAACACTTGAACAAGGGCAAAAGTAGCCTTGCCAAGACATGCACTTGGGATATCAAAACAAAAAATCCTATGAGCACTACCGTGATGTTTGATGTTCAAGAACTTTTACACGAGTAGATCACAATGAAGACAATTCAAGCACTTGCTATCCTAGAAAGACAAAGGCTCAATACTCAACAACTTGGCCCACACTTGATGTCCCATTGCCTCACACAAAGTGGTTACCCACAATAGATATTGGCTTTGTCATGGAAGTTCCAATGACACAACCAAAGGAACATAGATGGTGAGTGTAAAATCTTGGGGTGATCTAGGTAGTCCACTAGGATTGATCCTTGCACCAAGATGTTGAGCAAAAAAATCGGGTAGCTTCTATCTAAGGTTCGTAATAAGGGCTTCCATTTGCAATACCCCTCTTGCTCCCTGAAGGGACTCCTTACCTTGCGGCAAGTAACGGACTTCACAACCACAAGAGTACCTTAGGCATTCTTGCTTAGCATTTTCCTCATGGTCAGAATCCCACAAGTACTCACACTAAGTGAAGACAAGTATTACGTCTACCAAGGTTTTGTGTCCTTGATAGCCTTGAGTTTATAGTGGGTTGGAATAGTTAGGTATTAGCTTGTCCCCACTTGGGTCGTTCCTCTTGATTGCTCAAGAGTAGGTCCTCTAAAGGATCCTAGACTAAACAAGAAGTGGATCAACCCTTGAAAGTCAAGGTTTCTGGTTCACCACAAGGGTGAAGGGCATACTCCCCTATCTCAAAAGTCTTTCCCAAACACCAAGCAATGTTCAATTAACCCTCTTTCTTTCAAAATCTAGAGGTGGGTCAAGATTTTTTGTTCACCACAAGGGTGAAGAGCATACTCTCCTACCACCAAAAGACTCCTATGAAAAGATATTAAGTGCCTAAGAAAATGAACTAGTATAATGCCGCACTTAAAAATGAAAGATCAAGCACTTGGTGGTTTTTATGCTTTGGGAAGCCCTACAAGACAGATTAGTAGCCCTTGTGCATTTGAAGCTTTGACATGTGTTCTTTTAGAAAATTATGCAAGCACTTAGGGCACACCTACAAGCACAACTCATTAGGCCCACAAGGGTTAGCATAGAAAAATTAGATATAAACTATAAATGAATCTCTGTCTTAACATAGTAAATAAAAAACCAGAAAGTAGAAAACCCAAATCTTGCGAAGAAAGAACCGAAAACAATCACTTCCAGGCCTGGGCAATAGTTTCTACTAGCAGAGTTTCACACGATACTTTGTAGTATAGGGGTGCAATTCTTCTATTCTGAATGATACTTCACACTACACTAGATGACATAATGCTATATAACAGTGCGACAGAGCTTTGTATGGGTGTACGATACTTTTGACTAGAAAAGTATCACACGGCTATGTAAGAAACTATCATACGACACTAAGAAAATGTTGCATGATACTCTATCAAAGAATTCAAAATAATAGCTGAAACAACAAGATAAATGTGACAAAAAAATAGTGGAAATGCATGAAAAGAGAGGCAAAATAGAGTTGTTCTGCCCCACGGTGGGCACAAAAAATGTACACTCAAAATGTGCACTTCTCTAAGCCTTTGGTTCCAAGGACATCCATGAATTCGAAACCTTGAAAAGTGACCTAGAGCTCCCTAGGCATGGAGTGCAAGGGTGTTTAGAGGGCTCTCAGCTAGAGCTATTGAGCATGCAACCTTGCTAGTAAACCATGCAATGGGAGATTCAAAGAGAGAAGGGAAAGAATGCCAATTATCTTCAAGAATCACAATGAGAAATGAAATTCAAGCTATGATAAAATGAGAATGCCACTAAACTTATGGAAATGAGATTGTTACAAAACCATTACTAATTAAGATATGTGAACTAAGCTAAAACTTGAAAGGAAACTAAGTTAAGAATGCTATGTAAGAAACTAAGCTACAATGCAAGTATGAAGACTAAAATGCAACAAGCTCTCCAAAAGCTCCAATGTCACCAAGAAAACTTGAAACACAATATTAACATCAAGAGTGGGTCCCTAGAATGAGAAGAGAGCTCTCCTTTTAAAGATGAATGGACCATGGAGATTAAGAGGCAAAATATTTGATCAAGGGTGGAGTTTGAAAGTGGGAGCAATCCTTGTGCACAAGTCTCCTCCAATGAGAAAGAAGTGTTGAATTTTGTGCCTCATGTGAGACAAAAAGCCCTTTTCTTCTTATTTATAAAATAGGAATAATGCCTTACTTGTGCAACTTAGGATAAAAGGTAAGTGGGGTCTTTTTATTTAATAAAAGGGGAGGGAATTCCTTTGATTAAATAAAGACTTAGGATAGAATGGTTAATCCATAGAATATAATTGAATAAATGATAGAATTAGGATTTGATCAAGGATAAGAAATTGATAGATTTAGCAAATAATGATAGAAAGAGGTTAATAGTCTAGATGACCATTTTTGGGTGATTACAACTATTAGATCAAATAGGGGCATCGATAATAAAATAATGCACTTACTATTTTGAATTTGAGCTCATAAAGATTAAGATATCCTACTATTTTGAATTTCTATGTGATGCAGAGGTAAGGGTGGTGGTTGAGGTTTTACAAGTAGAGTTTAGAAATTTTAGAGGTTTAGGTACTATCCCCAAGCCCTCATGTTCTCCAAATGATCACAATCACACCAAGACTAACCCAAATGGTAAATGATGATGGAAATGGTATCTTTTGACTATATTAAGGTGTATTCAAGAGGTTTTGTGGTTCCAAGTAAGACCCAACACTTCAAAACCTTCAAAACTCCTTCAAACTACCACTAGGCCTATTAGCCCTATCTTGTAGCCCTTCAACAGCCTTCACAAGGCTTTAACTTCAACTTTTCCCAAAACAATAGGTAAAAAAATTATATATTTGAGTACCCTTTATGGAGTACCTTAACATTCCAAAAAGACAAGGTAGGTTTATTTGGAAGGTATATGAGTGTTTACACTGCTTCTTAGATTTTTAAGGCCTAAAACTCATGCATTTCCAAAGGAAGTACTAACTAGTCAAACTCCTAGGATCCAAGTCTTTGCACAGTGTCATGAATAGGTTCAAATCAAAGGAATATGAAGTCAATTTGAATCCAAGAGGTTTCTAGATACAAAAGCCCTAATTTGTGCCCTCAAAACCCTTAAATCTAGGGCTTCCTCAATGTCATGTTTCCCAAGGTTTCCTGCAACAAATAATTGTTGATTCATCTTGTACTTAACATGTCTATACACTTTCAATAATAAAATATTTCCCTTGTTTGGCGATAACTCTCTATCCTTCAGCCTATCCTCCAAATTCACTTAGTTTCTTAGTATTCCCTATGTTGATCACCACAGCAGTCAATCAAAATTGCATTTCCAAAGTTATAGGATTATAATACATGTTAATTGGATTCTATTCTATGAGAATCAATAATCTACATTCATAGAATGAAATTCATAATGAAAGAAACTCAAGAAAATAGTCCTAATTCAAATTTTCAATGACTGTACAGTCCCAAAATAGAATAACAGTGACTAGAATAGAATTCTCAAAGCATCAATGACTTCAAAGTCATGAAATATATAGATCAAAACATTGTAGAAAACATTACAACCATTAAAAACTTTGAATCATACCAAAAATCCTTTCAAATTTGCAAGAAAATCAGACTTTTATTCAATTTGTTGTAGCAGTCCGTACAATTCTGAGTGTCTCATTCCAATCTACCATATAATGGCTTGATCCTCTAATTTATAACTTCCTCTAAGTCTGTTCAACCAAATTTGGTGGTTGGAAAATTATATTAAGACTAATTAAACATAAAACCCCTTTTCCCTCCTTTTACAAGTGACTGTTGTTATTAAAAAAATTGAATTAACAACATTACAAATGAAGCATTTCTTAAGTTTTTTGAATCCTAAGACCTTGGGATATGATCTAAATAAACTTATTAAACCTTATTAAAACCAAATCTAAACTATTATAAGCTTGCAACTCAAAAAATCATCCTAGACTCCTAAATTGGTCCTAAGGCTTATTAGGCCTTTAAGGGCTTATTGTCAATTTATTATAGGTATTAACCTTATAGGTCATTATAGGCTCCAAAATACTCCAATTGATGTCATTGGATATCTTCATGTTCACTGATGTCTTTTTGATCTACATAGGTTTTGTGAACTCCTTATGTGCTCTAGGTGCCCCTACACCACTATGTGCTTTGAGCCAATGAAATTTTCATGATCATGATGAAGTAATAATGCATTAAATGTCTTACTTATGTCCCTATTTATTTTTAAATTCATAGTGAATTCATGATTTATAATTCAGTTGTAGCAACTCAATGTATTTGAACTCAAGAACACCCCTTACTTGGTTTCCTACAAAGCTTTTGGCAATATTTATCAGAAAATGAGAAGCTATGAGAAGGTGACATGAAGCTAATGAAAGGAGGCATCTCAAATTTATTTTGTAGATAGACACATTAAGGATCATGTCAGATAATACAAGGGAATTCAAAGAAAATAGGGAGACAGTCACTAGATTGTTGTCTAACTTTCAAAGAGAAGCCGATGACAAATGTTATTGTCCATGCAAGAGTTGTAACGACTTAAAAACAAGAAGAATCAAAATCAAAACAACAAAGAGACATTGTAGGGAGAATGGTCACATGGAAGGGGGGTTTGATTATAATCCAGTGGTAAGTTGTTTGTTATATTGTTTTCACAATTAATATACATATGAACCATGGAAGAAGGTTTGATTATCATCATTTTTATATAGGTTGATCTCCCCAGTGTGAATATAGAGGAACATGGAGGTGTGAGTATTGAAGTTGAAGATCATGATCCCATGGAAGATGAGGATCATGCACCAGAAAACACATTTGAAGATGATGGTATGAATGCATTGATCGTTGACACATTTGGTACTGGTGCTGTTGGTGCTATTCCTACTAATGATGATGATTATGATGAGGATGACATTGACGACATCCATGATATACCTCTACTTGAGAAGGTAGACATGACCCTTTACGAAGGCTCCCAGTCTACTCTTCTCCTTGTTGTGTTATTATTGGTGAATTTGAAGGTTATGAATGGTTTATCCAACATAGCAATGTCACGTATGCTAAGGTTTGTCATATATGTCATTATAGTCTATAAAAGGTGAAACATGTAGCATTAAGATTATTTATAGTAATGACTTATATTATTTTTTGTAGATTGATAGGTGACTTTCTCTTACCACCATCAAATGTTCTCCCTCACTTGTATCGATAATTATGTGCCACTATGAAACATATTGGAATAGAGTATCAAACGATAGATGCTTGTCTTGAAGATCATATTATTTATTATAAAGAACATGAAAATGCAATAGAATGCATTGAATTCCATACAAGAAGATATCAAAATGATCAAGTGACAAAAAAGGTGCCTCTCAAGGTTCTTCATCACATTCCCATTATTCTACGTCTAAAATGATTATTCAGGTGCAATAGATTGGCACAATTTATAGATTACCATGCATGCGATAGGAGTCAAGATGACATTATTTTAATGCCTATAGATGGTTCATCATTTATGGACATAGATGAAAAGTGGCCACACTTTAAAGAGGAACCTCAAAATCTCAGGCTTTCTCTGGCAGCAGACGGTGTCAATCCGCATGGAGAGATGAGATCTGTTTGCTCGGTGTGGCCTTTTTTTGTTATAAATAATAACCTTCCTCCATGGATGTTAATAAAGAGGGAGCACATTATGTTGGCAATGATTGTTACAAGTATCTTATTATTTTATAGTTATCTACATGTAATTATAAGTCTTGGAGTGAAATGGCGATAATAATTTTCTGATGTTATTAATTCAACTAGGTAAGTACCAAGTGAAAGATATGAATGTATATATTGTGCCTCTTATCGATGAGTTGTTGGTGTTATGGAATGGTTTCACTATGTATGATATCTCCCGACCAATTGGACAAAGAGAATTTCAATTCCATGCAATGCTTGTGTTGACAATTCATGATGCTCCAGGGTAAACACATATTTGTGGTATGTTATGGTGAATTCTAGTTGTATGGGATAATTCAAATTCTAAAAATATACATATTTAATCCAATTTTATCATTATCTTGTAGGTCTTCAAACAAAGGGAAAATTTTTCCCTTCCTGCTTCTTTTTTTTACCTTGGAGCTTCTTATCGTTACCTTTGAGCTTCTTATTTTTTATTTTTTCTCTTTCTTCCTTCCTGCATAGTTTTTTGTGCCTTCCCTCTCCCCTTTTATCTATTGAAATAGGCTTGGTCTGCTACTTTTCTTACAATTCTTCCACTCTCTTTTTTCCTGATGATGGATCACAGAGTGTGATTCGAAATGTTGATACTAAAAACAACACACAATCAAATCCAGAAATGCATACATAATCAAAGGGAAAATTTGCATGTCCAATATGTGGTCCAAAAATGAAATCACATCATTACAAAAGTTTAAGAAAATAGGTGTTTGATGAGTATAGGCAGTTCCTCCCCAGAAATCATAAGTATCAAAGTGCAGAAAGTCATCTTTTCAATGGGAAAGAAGAGACTACATTGAATCCCCGAAGAATGACACCTCACCTATGTTAGTTGGAATATAATAGAATTCAAGGTAATATCATTCCTCGTAATGGTCAATGTTTGAAAATTATATATTTTGATTGTGTTTTAATGGTTAATTATGTAGTTGATGATCTTGAAGATCGTGAAGGCATCACCAACTAGCTTCCAAAGGGACTAAAATGTTATCCCAGAGAATTTAGTAAGCTTCCCTACTATGAGCATCTACAAATTATACATTTGTTTGATACTATGCATATTGGAAAGAATGTAATAGAGACACTGTGAAAAATATTGGACGGAAGGTGTGACAAAGAAAAAATTGGCAAAATTTGTAGTGACATTCATGATTCCAATCATGCAATGAAAAATATCATTGAATCAAATAGCAATGGAGACTATATTAATGCAAGTGCTCTTCCTCGGTTATTAACAAAGCAACAAATTAATGCCATAAAACAAGTGATTCAAAAAAATTGATTTTCTACAGGATTTGCTCCGGATATAAGCAATCTCATATCAAAGAAAAATGATTTTGGGTTAGGAATAAAAACACATGATTAGCATACCTTCATCAAGGTAAGTCACAATCTTTTGTATTTACAATATATTTGTGTAATTGCATTCAATTTTCATTGTATGAAATGATCAGTTGACAATTGTTGTAGTATTTGCTACCCCTATCTCTCCCAGAGAACTTCGACAATAATATCAAACAAGTCATATATGATCTAGGAAAATACATGAGGTAAGAAGTGATATTTGTTCAATATATCAAACAATAATATCAAACAAGTAATATATTGTAAAGTCTCGTATTTATATATTTATGTCTTGAATCCCTTGTAGGTGGTTGTCATATAAAGAAATTCATAAAGAAGATATAAAATATTGGAAGAAAAGAATTTTTTGATTAATGTGTGAAATGCAAAAGTGTTTACCTCCAAATTTTTTCAATGCATAAGAACACTATCTCATACACCAAGTTGAGGAGATTGAATTGTGTGGACCTGTACATGCTAGGTCAATGTGGATGGTTGAGAGACACTTGAAATTTTTGAAGGGTTTGGTATGACAAAAAGCACATCCCAAGGATTCTATGGTTGAGGGATATATGGTATACCAGATGATGGTGTACGTTACTCAATATCTTCCTAATCTTGCAACAAAGACCCATATAGATTGTATTTGGGATCTCGACTCAATTAAAAAATTTGAAGGGGAGTACTTGGTGGGCAATGATAGATTTAGGAAACTAAAAGGTAATAAATTATGAGATGTTATTGTAGTAAATTAATTCTTAATATTCAAAATAAATTTATTGTAAGTCATCTATTTACTTTTGTACAGCTGCTAAAGAGTGGGATGTAATACATTTGTTTATTGCAAATAATCAAGACTGGATGACAGCATGGATTGAATGATGTCAACATGATGGTCATAGACTAACATGGGAATCCATGTCTTCATTGGTTATACAAGCTCATCACAATAGAGATCCCAATGTTACACAAAAGGAAATAGCTTTAACATATGGTTTAAGAGATCACTAGGTACTTATAAATTTGTTAATTAATCAATCGTATGTTTTCAACTTGTGATGCAATAATTTATACATGTTTGACATTATTGTAGGTGAAACACCACAAGGCTATGTTTTGCAATGGCTATAAATTTCTCATCAAAAATTTGGATGACACGAAGAGAACTTGTGATTCTGGGATAAGTGTAGTGTTCCAGGTGACTAATATTTCATCTAGAAATGACTTACATTCTCGAGAGTCACAAAATCGATACTATGGTATTTTGGTTGATATACTTGACTGTGACTTCAATTCCTTCAAATTAGTTCTCTTCATTGTGAAATGGTATAGACTACGAATCAATAAAAATGATCTTGATAGAACTGTTATTGAAGATGACAATGGATTTCCAATGATTAATACAAGGTTGTTTGAGCCAGTTGGAGAAGAGCCCTATGTTCTTCCAAGCCAATGTGAGTAGGTATTTTACTCGGAGGTTCTACATAAACCAAGTTGGTCATTTTTTGTTAGACATGATCCAAGAGGAAGACCGATAAAGTATAATGCAATGGAAGAAGATACCGAGGAAGATGAAGAAGTGGAAGATGATGTAGAACCAGATCACGATCGAGAGCTAGTCGAAGAAGAATATGAAGAAAAAGATGATGACGATGCTACTACTGATGATGATGCTTCTACTGATGAGGATGATGATGAGGATGATGATGATGGTGATGACAATGATGACGATGACAATAGTGGTGGTGATGATGTCGTCGATGATGACGATCTTGATGATGAGATGGATGAAGAAAAATATCAATGACATGAATGAAATGTACAATTATGCAAGATGTTTGGCATGTTCTAACGATTGTTTTATATGTACTACTCTTATTCACCTTGTTTTATATGTCCTACTTATATATCTTTGATCTTTTGTTAAGAGAAATTTCATTCTAAAAGATTGTATTTAATCTCTATATGCTTAAACAACCTCACTAGTTAAGACTGTTCTCATTTGCAGTGGGTATGAATAGAATCAAATCACTTGAAAGACACCAGTATTTAGACATGCACAAATTAGTGACGTGATTAAGAAAATTAACTTTCTTTACAATTGCATGGTTGTCTTTGGTTTGTCATTTTGTTTTGAGTGTCTAGTGATTTAAACCAAAGACTTCGACTTAGCCAAAAAATGTGCAAGTCTACATTAGTATGTTTCTTTTTATTGTAATTATAATTAGTATGAATGAAGAAAATAATAACAATGCAATATTTGTGATAATGCAATATTTGTCGAAATAGCATCGATGACTTTGGTCAATGTGCCTATGTGTCAATGTGGTGTTGGCCCATGCATGTTGAAGACATCACGCACAAAAAGTAATCCTGGGTGTCAATTTTGGGTTTTCCCAAATAGGAAAAAGGTCTGGATACATAATTATATTTTATGTTTAAAAATAATGTGACAACTAATCATTTTATGAAGAACCGATGTACATTTGGTATTGTTAGGGAAATACTGGATGTCAATACTTTCGATGGGTCGATCAAACCATATTTACATCTACCCCATCTACGTACATCTATACCAAATGGAGGAAATGAGTGCTGTGTGTGTTTGAATGTGGACCTCTAAATCAGGCACAAACGCAACATAGTCATTGCTCAATCATGAGATGGTGAGTATGAACATGAATTGTCCATCTCACAACATTGATTGAATCGACCTGTTGCCTCCTATGTGGATAGGGTGTATAATTACTCTCAGAATGAGAGCCAACAACCATAGACCAATCCCACAATGGAGGGTTTTCAAAACTATGATGATATGCAAAACTGAAATTAAACTAAGATGAATGCAATTAATCTAGAAATGCTTTTGAAATAAATATGAAATGCAGATTTATTTTAGAGAACTTGAAATAAAGATGATGTTATTCTAAGAACAAATAAGCAAATTTAATCTAATATGATATGCAATTATACTAAAATGAGATATGAGCTTAATTATGTAATGAAAAATCTTTTTGAAGTAAAATGAGACTAAAATTTTCTATAGTAAGGATGCTCTCAAAAATTGCCTCCCTTGAATGAGAAAAAGAGGTCAATTAAATAGAAAATCTAGAAGAGGAATGAAGAGTTTCTTGATTTGAAACTCCTGACATATTCATAAATTACTTAATAAAAAGAATGAAAAATGCCACACAGGAGGCCTTTCGAATATCTTGAATTATTAATTCAAAAAGGTGTGTCCATTTGAATATCAAGCAATTATTAATTCCTTTTTATGGGTAATTAGCCAAATGGGGTGGATTTAATTTAATTTTAAGCACTTAAGACTTTAGGATTAAATTAAATTATCATAGGGGTAATTTAGCTAATTAAAGTCAAGGACTTTAGGAATTAATTTTGATATTTAATTAATGCAATTTATGGTCTTTGCAATTGACATCAAGTCAAATTAAGTCAGGTAGGAGAGAGAAAATTGCCTAGGGAACTAGGACTTTGAAGTTGTAAAATTGAAGATAATGCACCAAAGTTAATCAAATTTTTTAGGTGCCAATTTTAGGGTATTACATTTGCCCCTCTTTGAATTGATGTGCGGACAACGCATTGATTCAAAGAATAGTCTGAAGTGATAGATGACAAGAGATTCAGAAGTCTAGGTTAGGTTGCCAAGACACCAAATAGATCAAAGCATGATTTTTTGAAGTCTAAGTTAGATTGCGAAGACAACGGTCTCGAGAGAAGATGAGAATCAAGGTTAGGTTACCCCAATGCCCCAAATGAGATTCAGATGCAAACTTAGGACTGTCTCCAGAATCAGGGTTAGATTGCCCCAATATGAAGCTTAGCCCTCTGAGACCTAGGTTAGATTGCCTAAATAACGGTCTAAGAGAGATTTCGAGAGCCATGTCCAAAATGAAGCTTGAATCCAAGGAATTAGGGTTAGATTGCCCCAATACCTAAAATATTTAGAGAACCATCTCCAGAATGAAGCTTGATTCTTGAGGATCCGAGTTAGATTGCTCAGATACCTAAAAGATAGATGACCGGATAGCAAGATGTGAGGCATCGAGATGCCCCTAGCAATGAGAACTGAAGATTCAGATCAGACTGATTCAAGAATTGATTCAACTAGATTCAAATGATGCAATCATCTTGCCCCCTTAGGAGTGAAATCGAAAGATGACATAAGAGAGATGATTGACAATAAGAGGTTGCAGAGCAGAAGCAATTAGACTAGATTTGAGAAGCTGCATAAGCAAATCAGAGCAAAGCGGAGGTCCTGTTGACCAAGTTTGACCAATGTTGACCATGGTTGACTAGAGTTGACTTTGATGAAAAGAGAAAATATCTTGAGAACATGATGCAAAGATGAGGGTCTGGTAGGAAGATGACGCCAAAAGGCTGACTGCACAAGCGTCCAATCCTAAAGGGTCCTTAGAATTTAAAATGCGATTTTGAGCTATCTAGAGATGTCAGATTTTGATTTCGATCTTGAAAACTTGTGCAACTATGATGAAACCAGGATGAAAGATGAGAACCTTTGATGAATAGAAAGCAGTCAAGAGAGTAACAAAATATTGTCTCAAATCCAAGCTTAACATACAAATGCAAGCCTAAACTAAAATGCAAGCCTAGAATGAAAATGCAAGCCCTAGGACTTGGTTGTTGGACTCACCGTATTTATCATCATCGAGTTCATTTAAGCACGGGATGATCACAAGATGTCATACAATCCTCACTAATGTTGCAATTATGAGCATATGAATACGACATAAGCCTTAGATTTGTCGGAATGAGGTGTAAGCATTAAGGCACAAGAAGCCAGAATGACCTGAACACCTATTCCTTTTGATTTAGCAAGTTAACATAAGCATCAAAGCACAATTGCTAGAATGACCTGAATGTTGCTTGTGAAAAAACACACCAGAGATGTGAGAGTTCTTTCTTTTTCCAAAGAGTGCTCGCAGTGACCCTTACATTCACTTAGCAGGATGAGCGTTTAGCAATTTCACTTGTAGCAGAAAAAAGTCACTCAAAATAGACAAGGAGAAGAACCAACCTCACCAAAGCGTCCATATAAAAGGAGTCGAGGTATGCATGGCCATCCAATATGAGATGAAGGCTCTTATAGACAGACACCCCTCTTAGATAGATTCTTTGGATCGTTGGAACTAAACCAGCAAACATAAAGCAAAGAAAAGATCATGCCCCCAGTCTTCACATTTTTCAGTCAAGGAAGACATGTTAGATTCACTCAAGGAGAAATGATAAAGAAAATAAACAAACAAACAAGCAAAGGAAAAGCTCATCATGCTTCAAAGGAACACAAAGTCAATTTTCAATTTTAGTTTACGTTTCTGTTCAAGCGGATTGAAGTCAAATCAGAAGCAAACAACATTCGAAGTCTTGATGGGATAGCGACAATAGGCAGACGCAGTGAGAACCACTAGTGACCATCACGAGAGACAAAGTCTCAAGAAGATACCAGAAACTATGCAAAGTATCAGTGGGCAAACACAACAAGAAATGTTGGTGACTGATACGAGAGAGATTCTCAAGGTGAGAAATCTCAAAAGATACTAGCGAAACATCAGCAGGTAGACGCAGTGAGAACCACTGGTGACTGATGTAAGGAAAAGATCCCAGAAGGAGAGAGGTTGAACAAAAGCTAGGTATTAGTAGGTAGGAATAGTGAGAACCACTGGTGACCAATACACGAGAGATCTTCAAGGAGAGAAATCTCAAAAGTAGCTAGGCATTAGCAGGCAGATGCATCGAGAATCACTGGTGACTAATGCACGAACAAAACTTCCAAAAGCAATAGGACAATGCCCCCTAGACCAGGAAGATGCCCCCAAGTATGAACCAGTTCCAATCCATGAGAGTCGAGGAAAATCTCAAAGACCACTGAAGGCAAGAGCATGAGCTAGCAAACTAAAGTAGGAAACAAACTAAAGTAGGAAAGCGGGAAAGCAAACTATAGTAGGAAAGTAAAGAGACTAAAGAGGGAAACTAAGAGCCAAGCGATGCTGAGATGAGATGTAGCTTTAGGAAACAAGAGGCGCCTATTTACCAGGTTTTCACCATCTTGGTAGAGATTCTATTTTTGCTACCATGACACCTATTTACCAGGTTTTCATCAATGGCACATTTTTCTTCTTTTTCTCTTTTTTTTTGTACTTTTCTCTTTTTTGATTTTTTTGTATTTTTGAATATTTCATTTTTTTTGTATTTTTGATCTTTTCACTTTTTTTGTATTTTTTCAATTTTCAATTTTTTTGATTATTATCAAGGTGCCTGTTTACCAAGTTTTCACCAAGATAATAGATACATCAAAGCGCCTGTTTGCCAAGTTTTCACTGAGATGATCATTTTTTCAGGACATTTTGCAATTTTTAAGATTTTTTGCAATATATCATTTTTTTGGATTTTTTCAGGACCAATAAGTATGTACATGAGCATACAGAAAATGCCTCAACTGTAGAATCTTTTCAGGTGTAGAGCGTTGATCAGGTCTTTGAGCTATTCTCCTTTAGTAGTAATCTCTGAGAACACAGTATCTTGTAGTAGTAGTCAGCTGAGAAGTTGTAGAATCAGAACTAGTAGTATCCAACTATCGAGAGATCCATAGTCAAGGAAAGATCACTTAAGTGAGACCCACAAATATCCTTGTGGACACATCTTAACTCTTTGTCAGACTTCTCACGCTCTAAACACTTAGGGATAGTACGTTCTAGATTTCTCTTAATCATGTCATTAGAGATGAGGAGATGCTGATATGCACTTTAGGAAAAGGCAATATGGAGTGAAGAGGGTAAAGTATGAGAGGCAAGGGTG
Source organism: Chamaecyparis obtusa (assembly GCA_027943335.1). Lineage (NCBI taxonomy): Eukaryota > Viridiplantae > Streptophyta > Pinopsida > Cupressales > Cupressaceae > Chamaecyparis > Chamaecyparis obtusa. The sequence goes on along the minus strand of BSBK01000451.1, from coordinate 19,592 downwards.
ATGGAATGGAAGGAAGCATGCGAATTTTGGAAGCTTGAATGGAAACTTTGATTTTCCTTTTGGAATCCACATAGCTTTTAATTTTTTCTCTTTTCTTCTTCATGTTGAGGTGCTTTTGACCACAATGCCTATAAGATGGATTTCGAGATCCATTTTTTTATCTTATTTTCTGGCTTTTGATTGTCTTCTTCTTTTTGAGGACCTTTGTGGTCTTTTGAACACCTCTATTTTTTAATTTTTTTTTAGTCACATGTCGATTAGATGGGACATGGTGACCTTGAGATATAAGTGGATTCTCATTATTTTTGTTTTCATGTTGCACATCCAAGTTAATTCCAAAAGACTCAGGAATGGTGGATGAAAGAGGCTTGTATGATTAGTTTAGGTGGAGAGGTGGAAATGGAAGTGGGTGAGCCACTTATCTTAGGGAGGAGGGGGAGGATGAGTAGTCAATGGGATGGGCTCAAGTGCAAAGATATCAACATCATCCTCATCATTCATGAATGAATAAGATAGATCAAGAAAGTGATCTTCCATAGAATGTTGTCGATTGTGAGTCATCTTAGAAGAGTCAGATAAGTTTGGAGGAATATTATGTGAGCCTAACCAAGATGGTCTATTCCAAGAGTTAAGTCCCCTTTCAGGTGGTAAGAGTGCATGAACAAGAACCATTTCAATTCTAGATCTACCAATATTCCATGAAACTGTAAGAGAATGGGGTCTTACATACCCATGATTTGCTGGAGTAGTAGGAGTATAGCTTGGAGTAGATGGCCTAGGAGCCATAGGAATGATCTCCACAGGAGGGTGGAAAGGATCATCATCAGTTTCTTGATTTGGAGGATTAGAACTTCCTCCTCTTTTAGAGTTGTTAAGACTAGCATATAGGTGCATAGCATCAACTGGTATTTCCATAGTAGCATCTGATATAGAGTCCCATTCAGCTAGAGACATAGTCAGAGGTAGACTTTCTTCATTATTGTCATCTAACATAGGAATTATTTCTTTAACAGTAGGATCTTGTTCAGTAGTAGAGGTAGGAGAGTAATATGGAATAGGCATACCTTGAGGCATACCCAAGAGGAGGGAAGCATCCAACAGTTGCTCCCAATCAGTATGTGTGCCATTAGAAGCAATGACATATTCAATAGTAGCTGCAGTAGTAGAAATTTGTTCAGTAGAGTGTATAAAATCCTCCTGGTGAGGACCAAGATCATGTTCTTGAAGCACTTGAGAAGGTAGATAAGAATCTTTCTAGTAGTCTGAATCAAAATTTTGATCATTCGAAGGTCTTAGATATGTCATAGGCTGAATTTGTGTTTCTTCATCATCTAAATCTGCATGTGAGTGCAAGCTACAACTAGGTTTGTCAAGCTTATGGCCCTGATAGCCAATACCAAATCTGTCTTCAGAAGGTTCCTCACAAGAACGTAGAGATGGAGGGAGAGTTGTCAATGTCAACATGGACTCAATCTGATATTCCCCCATGCCAATATCTTTGATCTTTAGGGTCTTTTCTATCTCTTTGAGTTTAGCATTATAAAATTCTATAAATTCCTCAATGGTCGGAGCAAGGCTATCACCAGATTCTAGGAGCATATTAAAAGTGAGCACGGGAGCATTATGGCTCAAGGAATGATCATCTTCTTTAGAGAAGGGAAAGTGATGAGGTGAGGTTGAATGTCCCACCACAGATTGGAACTGATTGAGATTGAGATCTTCGGGGACGTTTGCCTCAATGAGGGCTTTATCCATAGATAGTTTTGGTCTGAATGTCGAAGGCTTGGGATGTTTGAGAACAATCTTTGCATAGGATCAAGTGATAGCATTCACACAAGCTAGAGATGGTGTGGGGTTATAAGAGGGAGGTGAAGGGCCTCGCAAGATAAATGGAGTTTTGGGTTTAGGAGTATCCTCGCTCCCTGGAGTAGTGATCATGTCACAGTATTTAACATCAACAGGTTCCAATCTCATTTATGGCAATGTCACTAGTATCATACATATAGTTGACCACATCGTTGGTACCTTTAGAATTTGATAATTCATTTTTCCCATGAGGAGGAAAGGAGTCTTTAAATTCTTGATGATCTAGATTCCTATTATGGTTCTGCACCAAAGTCCTATAAACCACATTGAGAGGTTCTCCCAAGGAAGTGGTTGAGAGAACCAAGGTTTGTTTCTAGCAAATCTAGAAGGTGGTTGAGTTTTTGTCCCAGCCTTCTTAGTGGTCTTGACCACTTGTATACTAGAGCTGAGATTAAAGACAGGCTTTGAGGGTTTTGGCGTCATATTGTCAACAACCCCACCATTCATAACATCTATGTTTCTATTGACAATTTTATCCTTATCCTTGTTTGAGGGAGAAGTTCGTTCCTTGTTGTCTTTGTTCAAAGTCAATCCTCCCTTCTTGACCATAAATGATTCTATCCTCACAGCTCGCCTAATCATACTGACAAAAGTGAGGGGACCTTGCAATCATACTTGGTATCCAAAATCTAGGACAAGATTGTCCAAGAAGATATTGAGCTTTTCAGACTCGGGTAATTCATGCGGATACTTCATGCATAGTTGTCTCCATCTTTGGAGAAATGTTAGGAGAGGCTCCCCTTGTTGCTGTTTCAAATTGCAAAGGTCCCAGATGTTGATTGGATGTTGAATATTGTGGGATTGATCATAATGCTTGTCACTTCAAGACTGACCATGACCTTGGTCATTCTGAGATTGCTCATGGAATTTTTTGAATTTACCTCCCCCTGGGAAGTTGAATGGATCTCCCATCTTGTTGGTAGTATTCTGAGAGATCATGAAAGTAAGATCAAAAGAGTCAATAGGTTTGATTCTAGAAAGTGACCCTTCAGAGCCTTGTTGGTGTTGAAACAACAGGTTATAATATTCTTGAAATAATAAGTCAGACTGTATTTGAAACAATGGATTATAATACTCTTGGAACGAGGAGGAATGTGAGGATCACAAAGTTCAAATTTCATAACAGATTCGGGATGACCTATTTCTTGATTAGGAGATTTGCTTCTATCTTGACCAGTATTCTGAATGGGATTAGTTTTGCCACTTCGAGTCATGATAGTCATAGACAAAGATGAAACAAGAGAGGATTCAGGATAATGCTAGACTCTATCTCTAAGATAACAGAAAGGAGATAAATGGCTAGAATAGCCAAGATGCAAGATGGATCTGGTACGAATCATCAAAAGAGGGGGCTAGAACAACCAAGATAAGACTATCACAACATGAGATACAAAAGGCATAAAGAGATAAGGTAAACCAACGAGAGATGACACGAGTCAAAGCAAAGATCAATCGATTCCTAACTCAAAACAACCAGTTCTTGACAGTGAATGATAGGAAAGCAGAAAAATAGAACTCAAACAAAAGGTAGATCAGATAAAAGTCAAATAGTCAATAGCAAATAAGTCTTTGTTTTTGCAAACTGGGCTACAGTCTCGCATGAGAAAGTACCAGACTGTGCGAGAGAACACTAGTCTTTGCGCGAGAAAATAAGGTCTGGCACGAGAAAGTTCTCTGAAGTCTAAAACCTCATGCGAGAAAGGTACAAAATCTGATAATCAGGCACAATTTTTGAGATAAAAGTTGAATCTTGAAGTATAGTCTGAATTGGTGTCTGACAGAAAATCTAGTTTCCTGACAGGTTTGAAGAACAGTTTAATCAACAATCTCATTTTAGGATTTCAAGCATTCGTTTAAAGACACAAAGGTTCAAATCAAGCAGTTGTGATATAAGAAGTAGTTGTTAACAGACCTATCAAGGACAAAGCAACTTGATAGCATCAAGGGAGTCTTTGTTTGATAATGACTGGACAATGTTTAAGACTTGATAACAAACACATAGCTTAGTCCTACAAAAAAAATGGTGAGAAGCCAAAACCTTTGCCCCATTGCTTGAATGCATACGTGCACCTCACATAGCCGTGTCACCCCCTAGAGGGCACCCATGTTTTTAGTGTTTCCAAGGACTCAATAGTGTATGTTCAAAGGTTACCCTTGTAGCAGGGGCCAGTGTCGCAACCGCCTCAAAACGTCCAAGTGTATGCCTATGATGGGAATCTACGAGAGAGATTCTTCCCCCTCCCTGCGCAAAGATAATGACTCCTTTCAGAGGTGAACTAGGTAGGCCACTAGCTATGACAAGTTCTTAGTAGGCTTCCATTCAAGGTAAACTTTGGTGCCCCTGATACAAGTTTGAGGCCTCGCAGCCACACCAACACTCGAAAGTCATACACCCCTGCAAGCAGGGCTAGGAGTGGTGCCGCTTAGTATAACAGACAGAGCCTCCTCAAGATGATAGTCAAAGTCTTGAGAAGGAAGCTAACATGGTTTTGGAGTCTTTAGACTCAACAAAACATTCTTTATTAGAGTGAGGTGGAATCATCGGCAATAGGTGCATACTCACTTGGGTCGTTCCTAGAGGTTCAATACCAACAAGCCCTTTAAAGGTGACACTGGACTTGGTTTAGATTTAGGGGTCAAATTTTCTGGTTCTCCCAAAGGGAGAAGAGCATACTTCTCTATCCTATTTCCTCACCCAAACACATCAAGAAAGTTCATCACCGAGTTAGTTTCACTCCACCACAACTACAAACTTTTGGGTTTCTAGTTCTCTCGGAGAGAGAAGAGCATAATCCCCTGGTAAATATAAGCATAAAGATTCACTACCTTTCTTCGCTTCCCCAAGAATTTGTCATACTAGTAAAGATCATTAAGATTTTGGGTTCATTCATGGTCATCACCTCCATGTAATGAAGAGCCAATGTCCCTACTCACTATCAAAATCCTCAAGAAATTTTAACAAAGCCCTATTTAGACTATGTGAATAAAAGTAGGAAACAAACACAACATTTTTAGCAATCTTCAACTATCGGCCTACAATCAAACCATTAGCATGTTTTAGTTCTTGGTCAAATGTCCTACAGAAAACTATTATGCTATGAAAATAATAGAGAATACTAAACAATAGCAAACAGAAAACTGTTAGAAATCCGAAACAAAAAAAATAGAAAGCAGGAAAAATTAGGCCACTGTCCTGGAATCTCACGTGAGGAAGTACTCCTTGGCGCGCGAGGAAACATAGGTGCCACGTGAGGAAACATAGACTGCCGCGTGAGGCCGCACACTCTCACATGAGGAAGTGCTACAAAGATAAAAATCTCATGCGGGACACTCTAGATTCTTGCATGAAGATCCATACACAGGCAGTACGGATGCATGGCAGAGCATGAATTTTTATCAGAAAAAGATGAGAATGAGGCCAAAAATCAGATTTTCTACCCCACGATGGGCGCCAAAATGTGTGTGTCTGAATGTGGACCTCTAAATCAGGCACAAACGCAACATAGTCATTTCTCAATCATGAGATGGTGAGTATGGACATGAATTGTCCATCTCACAACATCGATTGAATCGACCTGTTGCCTCCTATGTGGATGGGGTGTATAATTACTCTCAGAACGAGAGCCAACAACCATAGACCAATCCCACAATGGAGGGTTTTCAAAACTATGATGCTATGCAAAACTGAAATTAAACTAAGATGAATGCAATTAATCTAGAAATGCTTTTGAAATAAATATGAAATGCAGATTTATTTTAGAGCACTTGAAATAAAGATGATGTTATTCTAAGAACAAATAAGCAAATTTAATCTAATATGATATGCAATTATACTAAAATGAGATATGAGCTTAATTATGTAATGAAAAAGCTTTTTGAAGTAAAATGAGACTAAAATTTGCTATAGTAAGGATGCTCTCAAAAATTGCCTCCCTTGAATGAGAAAAAGAGGTCCATTAAATAGAAAATCCAGAAGAGGAATGAAGAGTTTCTTGATTTGAAACTCCTGACCCTTCATTCCCAATTGAGACACATATTCATAAATTACTTAATAAAAAGAATGAAAAATGCCACACAGGTGGCCTTTCGAATATCTTGAATTATTAATTCAAAAAGGTGTGTCCATTCGAATATCAAGCAATTATTAATTCCTTTTTATGGGTAATTAGCCAAATGGGGTGGATTTAATTTAATTCTAAGCACTTAAGACTTTAGGATTAAATTAAATTATCATAGGGGTAATTTAGCTAATTAAAGTCAAGGACTTTAGGAATTAATTTTGATATTTAAATTAATGCAATTTATGGTCTTTGCAATTGACATTAAGTCAAATTAAGTCAGGTAGGAGAGAGAAAATTGCCTAGGGAACTAGGACTTTGAAGTTGTAAAATTGAAGATAATGCACCAAAGTTAATCAAATTTTTTAGGTGCCAATTTTAGGGTATTACAAGTGCAACTTGTGCAAGGCTTGAGAGGTAGCTAGTGCCACCAAGATTGCTTCAATGGTGAAAGTAGAAATCATATTTCTACGATGCCTTCTTTGTGTAGTTTGTGCACTACTTTGTTGGGACCATATGCGTAAATGTGGTTAACAGAGGGCTATTGTAGATACTGATTTTTTTTTATAGAATTTCTAGTAGATACACATAAAGAACATACACATAAACATGACAAGTGAGAAACATAAATGTAGATATCACAACAGCTGAGAAACATAAATGTAGGCATCATAATCACAATTTTTTGGAGACACAACATAATTGAATGGTATACCTAGATGATGTAGCAAAACTATATATCACTCCTCTGGTTCCAAGTTTACACTGCGGTAAACAAAATCCATAGATAAAAAATAAATTGAGAGAGTGGAGGAGAGCAAGAATGAACAAAGTAATACAGGTCCCTATATTATTTCGGTCATTATCACTCTTCTACGCTCTCTTAATTTATTCTTTATCTTTGGGTTTTGTTTACACAGTGTAGACATGGAACTAGAGTAGTTGTGTTGCATCATTTGGGTATACCACTCAATTATGTCCTGTTTCCAAAAAATTGTGACCATGATGCCTACATTTATGTTCCTTAGCTATTGTTTCCCAGGACCCCTTATGACCCTTTACGACCCTTTACAATCCCTAAGAATACATCTTAGATATCTTAAAATGTTGTAAAGGGTCATAAGAGGCTCCTAGGAGGGGTCAGATGAGCTTCCACCTTCACGTGGTTGGCCCTGTTAAGTAGAGAATGTTAAACTATTCTCGAAACAAAGAGAATCTCAAAAATTTAAGATCTCAATCCACATACGAAAAATATATATCGATCCATCTCAATGGCTACCAAATCAATAGATCTCTATCAAGAACCCAGTCGCAAAGAAACACTATAGACTGCACTGTGAACTCACACATCAAATTTAGACCAAAGAAGTCAAGAAGTCACTCGAATCAAATCTGAATGCAATTAGGTCCACATATATTCCATGAACACATCAGGAAGAATGCATCTCCGATTGCCGCACTAGCTTCTTGTGTTGGAGCAATTTCTATCACAAGTCTTGATTCAATAGGATCCATTCCAAATCCAAGTCTCTAGACTTGACTCAATAATCCATGAGCTGCTACCCAATCTACTACAAAGTTATCTCCGAATTGTGCTAGAGCAGTTGCTATCACAAGTCTTGATTTGGTAGGATCCATTCCAAATCCAAGTCTATAGACTCGATTCAATAATCCACAAGCCGCTACCGAATCTACTGCAAAGTTATCTCTGAATGATCCATAACCAAATCACAAGCAGGAACCAAATCAGCAAGAACATCGTTCTGAATTGATACCAACTCGATCGACAAATATATATATATACATATATATATATATATATACATATATATATATATACATATATATATATATATATATATACATATATATATATATATATACATATATATATATATACATATATATATATATATATACATATATATATATATATATATATATATATACATATATACACACACACACACATATATATATATATACATATATATATATATATACATATATATATATATACATATATATATACATATACATATATATATATACATATACATATACATATATATATATATATATCTATATATCTATATATCTATATGTATATATATATATATATAAATCATTGTCGTCGTAACTACGATGGCTTCAAAATAGCAACGGTTATTTGTTGCAAACATCCGACATCCATCTATTGCATTAACAACATCGTTGTCAGAAAACAACCATAAATGAAAGATATACATCGTAAATGTCCAACACATGTCTATCACATGTACAACATAGTCATCGTTCTAAACCACAAATGACGGATATGCATTTTAAACTTCTGATGGATATCCATTGCATTAAAAGCATATCCGTCGGTGAACATGTTACAAACGATGGCTACCCGTCGCAAAATTCTGACGGGTCGCTTTCATTTGTTATTTGTTGCGACGGGTAGGTGTCCCAATTTCGATGACAACAAATAGGTCTAACGATAGGTTTGCTATGTTGATACCCTCTTTTTGGGACAACCATGGTTGTTGTAATTACGACACCTGACAGAACTATTGGTTTTTCCAACTACAAAACTGCAACACTGGGTGGTGTCACTTAATCGACAATTTACTGTCTAAATTCGGATGTTCGGCCATCATAAAAGGTCTCAAATGTACTAGTGTGTTTAAGGAGAAAGCCTCTTTCCTCTTCTATTGTTGGGGTGGAGAATCTAGGTGGGCGATCCTAGAGATGATAGGGTGGTGATTAGACAATGTGTAAGGGACCATGTTAACTAGGCAGTTAGTTTTCTCTTTCTTTACTTGAAAAACATTCTTGTTCATATAAACCCTGTCCAATCTATCATAGATCCTCTTTTTATCTTGTTGATGATTGCACCATGTGAACCAAATATCCTTATTTTCTTTTCTCTTTCCTACAAGGGGGTCCAATAGATTGTGTTTCCCCATCATCTCATTCCAAAAAAACTTTTTTGCTCCTTTCCACCCAAACTTACTACCTCTAGCCTTATCTTGGGAATTTTCTACCATGTTGAAATCCCCACTCATGACCCAAGGAATCTCTTCTAATTGGAATACCATTTTCAAACCTATGTCCTTTTGAAATAGTCAATGGGGGCATACATAGAGCATACACCCCACACCAAATCTTTGTGTTAAATAATGATCCAAACCACCCTATCACAGGATGAACAATCCCATCTATTAATACATTTCTTCCACTCTGGACCCACCAAAATGGCTGCCCCGCCTTTTCCTTTAGGGTGATTGTTGGTATAAGTTGTGTCATCTCTCCAAATGTACATGGGGGTAATCTATAAATTGAACTAAATAGCCTTCACTTCTTGCATTAGAAGAATATCTATATGTTTTTGCATAAGGAGAAATATTTTAACAATTTATTTTTTGTCTGGGGATTTCAATACCCTGACATTCCATGAAGCAATTTTAAACTCCATCATCTAACAAGTTTAGGGGGATGGTATCCATGGGAGCCTTAGAGCTCTTATAATACTTAGGAAGTTGACCATTGGGAGTTGTGACCTCTTGTTTGTGATTACATGAGTTGAGAGGTATATCCCTCCTCTTTTTTATTTTGAAATCAAATGTATGTTATGTTTTAAAAGGGGGTTTAAAGATATGCTTGTGATCATTGGGCTTAACAACCTTGTTATTCTTAGTCTTCTCTTTAGCCTTCTTAAAAGTAATCTCCACCATAGTCTTCTCAAGAATATGTCCATTTTTCCTACCAATAAAGGGGACAATAGCCAAGTAACTGTTGATCCCTCCAACACCACACTCTTCCTGCAAAGGCTCATCTATGATATATACCTCCTTAATACTCATAATACTATCTTTTATTGAGATAAGGGTGGTACTAGTAGGAAGCTAAGGAGACCCATGAGGGGTGGGGGATAACAATCAAGGAGAAATTATATAGATAATCCTCTTAATTTGAGTCATAAGCATCTTTGATAAGCTCCAATGCCTCCTTGGGCACATCCACCTCAACTAGTGAGTGAGGGAGATCTCCTTGTCATCCCCTCGCTATGGGAATGCCCCATCCCCACTAGAAGCATCACTCTTCCCAATAGAGGAATTCTCAAGAGTATTAACCATAGGACGGATAAGAGAGGCTGAGAGAGAATAGTCTAGATCATCCCCAAGAAAAAATATTATTGTGTTACCAACCCTCTTCATTGCCTTAGCCAATGCCTTAATCTCCTAAGAAGTCAGTTGTTGTGCATTGAGTGTTATGTGTTTAGGGGCATTATTATGGAGGGGGGCTCCTTAATTTGACAATGATTTTGAGGGGTATGGGAAGGAACACTAGGGGCAGTTGGAGGGGAAACATGAGCTTAACTATGGTCACCTCTGTGGGGTGATTTCAAATCTTTGATAGCAGACTCCATACTATTAAGTTGTTCAAGGATGATAGAATTTTTAGAACCAAAATTCTCAATGTGATGAGAATCATTAGAAAGCATGGAGGAGGGGGGAACCTCCTCAACATTTTTATGAGGCATGCTTTGGTTTTCTTTCCTTGGCAAGGGAGGAACCCTGCCATTGTTCTCAGGGTTAGCTAAATTCACATTCTTTTTAAGAAGGGGACAATCTCTCCTCAAATACCTAGGTTTTTTTTGCATAAAAAGCAAGTGTTGATTCCACCCAAGAATTCAATAGGGTAGACCACAAAGAAATATGGGAGATCCACATTAAGGGCCCCAGGTAGGTCTTTTCCTCGTAGAATAGACACCAAAATCTTGGTAACTATATGAGAGAACAATGCTAGTGATTCACCATTTTAAGGATTGACCCAATGGATTCAAGCGTTTTAGATAAACATTCCACAAGAAAAGAGGGACATTTTTAATAGTAATCCATCTAGGACATGAGAGTGCCAAAACTTCATCACAATTGGCTTCTAGATCCCAATTGACAACCCTAAATCACCACAAGCCAACATTCCAATATTGTTTCTTAATAACTTCTTTATGAGAGTGAGGGTTTTTTAAAAAAATTAGGAAAAGACCCTTCTGAATCATCTTGTAATATGATAATTGAAACCTAATTTTTTTTTTGAACCATATGCTATGCAACCAATCATTCAAGAAATTCCTAGACGAGATTCTAGTTACATCTAGAGCTGCTAGGAAAATGCCTAATTCTTTAAGTCTGACTTTCTCATTATGAATAACATTGGCCATTTGGCCTGACAATGAGGGTGGAGGAACAAGGGCCCCTTTCGACAGTCCCACTGAACAATACCATCATCGTTTCAAAATATAGAATACTAATGACGCATAGTCCAATAGTTTGACATAAATCTTGGAGCGAGGTTTGCAGGTCCAAGTAAAGGAGGAAATGATCAGAATTGAATGGAGTTTAGGTCGAATCCCAAACCAAACAACGTTTCATTTAGCGAGAGCCAGCATGCTCAACGATTTTACGTGTCTTGTGCTGGCATTACGAATATTATAGAAAATAAAATAAAAACCTTTACTAGCAACCGCAAAATATCCTCGGCATGAGACGTGAAATCTGGTGGGGGCATTCTCACAATATAGCCTATCATCTAATAAATAAACAGAACCGCAAGAAACAATAAAACTGTGAATTGTATTCTAAGATGAATATCTATACAACTTTTAGCGGATGGATAATAATTATTTGAGAGAAATTTATACATCAGACCTTTAAGAAGCTTAAAATACTCCCACAATGAAGAGACCATTCTGTGTTACATGAGGAAGATAGTGGAGTGGAGTGATCAACTCGTGGTGTAAATGAGGAAAGAAGATGATCCATGTAGTAATGTTCGAAGTTGAATATTGCTAAATATAGATTTTAAAACTCTTTATGCTTTCTTTGATTGTATATTTAGTCATTTGAACTTTATAATTATTAAATACAAAGAACAATATTGAAACTATACCATGCCAATCTTATAATTATAATTAAGTTTTAAATAATATCTATATTGTATTTTTTTAAAAGATTTATGTTCATTAAGTACAACAATATTTTAATAGACTATGCATTCTATATTTTCTCTAGTCACATTGATTTTATCCTTACTCAAATGTTGGACTCTAATTCTTGATACTTCATTGAGTGGTCATATGTGAGGAGAAACCAACTTTAAATTATTTTGATGGTTGCTTGCACCTCCTCAAAAGTGTTAGTCAAACCCATGTAGACATTCTTCTTAAAGAAGATCAACATCCAATTGCGAGATGAAATCAACATTTGTAGTTCAAACCCATATAGGTTTTCTTCTTAAAGAAGATCATCATCTAATTGCAAGACAAAAGGAACATTTTTAGTGCTTCACTATTCTCGTAGGCTATAAGATTAGGGCCAAACATTTCGTAATCAATCATATAGTTTTTCCTCATAAAAACATCTTTAACCATATATCTAAGCACATCCTCTCGCACTCCACATTTTCCATACAATAGGTGTGCAAATGAAGATGGTACAAAATATCTCTGTCTAGTATCTTTATCTATGCACATGCTCCTTAGAAATTGCCATTGATTACACTTGGAGATAAGGACTACATCAGTGGCAACGATTAGTTAATCGTTCACCCAAATCATGTTGCGCATATTTCACTTGAATCATGTTGCATCTCTTTGCTCATGTCCTTGTTTGGATATGCATATACAAAAAAATATTTGTGCTTGGCTCTTGTATCTTGTTTTATATTGCATATTGTTACAAAAGGGGTTATTCATGTGACATATTGTAAAATTTAATTTGGATCAAAATAAAATTTAGAAAATTTGAGATTTTTTTTTTGATAATTAAGGGGTCAAAGCCTAAACAAAATCTATTAATATTAGAAAGTATCTATCATTACAAAAAAATCCTAAAAGATATTAGGTATTTGACCTCCCCCAGATATCACCATTTTTCCTAATTCAAAGTCCTAGTATTCCAATATCAATAGTCATTTTTCAAAATCACTAATGTCTATCTTAACAATAAGTAGAAAATTATGATTACCAACGTAACATTCTTTCAATAATCCTAATAATGTTTATAAGGTTTATGGAAATTATAAACAAAACAATTATACAAAATATCATCAATTACTTGACATGGATTGAGCAATTACTTGACATGCCCTTGATGAAGTGTCTGCTTCCAATACCCACTCTGATAGAGGTCTCGTCTCCTGCATTTCTTGTGTTGGTCCCATAGCTAATGATGCTCCTAGTTTAACCTAAGAAATGGGTCCTCTGATTTGTGTCGTGGGTCTCAAACAACTACGTCCTTTCTCTTCCTCATTTGCAACTCCCTCTTCCTCTTCTTGAGAGGATATTTCACTCCTGAATCCATCAAGGTATTCGTCATATCTAAAAATTCAAGATGATTTAAGTGTGGGAAAAATCTTACAATTGCATGATAGGAAGGAGATTGGAAGATTGAATTATGAAGGTTAACCTTTTACATAATGTTGATTTGTTGTGACATTATGCTCTTTCTTGCCCCTCTCCTAATTATTAGGCTTGGGCTTCATCTTGAGCTCAATCTTTAGATTGGTAATTGCATCGAGAGGGATATTTTCAAGAACATTGTTAAATTTTTGGTTATGTGAATGAAGTGAATTTAAGTAAAAATGGATAGTTTACATAAACCTTTTGCAAGAATTGTACCATCATAAAGTGTAAGAATCCTATAGGTGTGTACAATTTCATGATTGTTTAGCACCCACCTTAGTGTGTTTTCATTTTAGCATACATAATGAGACTTCATGTTGCACCTATATTTAAATATGAGCCCTATGTTAATTCAATTTCACCAAAAATCAATGCGAACCCTTATTTCTAAGTGTGCTCCTTAGTCATTTCTCTCCTTCAATGATTTATTTCCCTACATAGGCCCTATGTTACCATTTTGTGGCATTTTTGCTTCTTCCCAACCTTGAAATCAATTGTGCTTAGTAATATGGCATCCCCTTATTATCTGGGACCTATGAGTTTGATTTGAGCCTTGATTGGTGGCTATACAATGGCTTGGATGATGTATACCTAGGTATTGAATGCCTTGGGAAATCTGTACCTTGAGATTTGGGCCCAAATTCAAATGGGTGGCCCATTATGCTATTTTAGTGGGAAATTATGACCCACAACCTCCTTTGATTTTTGAATCCCAAAATATTGTGAGAGGTATATAAATGGCCTATCTCCCCTCATTTTGGTAACCACAATAAAATATTCAAGAGCTAAGATCAAGATTTCAAGAGCTCTCCTGTAATTTTACATCCAAGCATTCTCAAGCAATATCTCAAGCATTCAATGTGTATTCAAGAAAATATTCTCCGTGCATCAAGCTTCTTTCCCTTATTGAAGGCCAAGAAAAAGAGTCAACCATCAAGGAAGAAGATCTACACATCCACATTCTTTCAAGCATTTAAGTGTTCAATCCTTCTCTCTCAATTAAGCATTATGGAAAACTTCAAACATCCTTTACACAAGGTTTTGTCTTTCATTATTTCCTTTTGGTTTTTTGTGTTAAGTCAAAGCTATTGCATCAACATATTTGATCACATTCAAAGAATCATTTTTATTGCCAATGTATGATATACTTCATTTTTTAGATCTAGTCTATGTTATATGACAAAGCACTTTCATTTACTTTATTTTATTTCAAGGTTGATTCCAAAAATGGGTTTGACTGAGGTAAAGACCTCTATACAACCTTCTCCATTTTTTTTGTGTGCAGGAATAGGTGGAAAACACATTGGGACTTAATTTAGAAAGTACGGGACCTAACAGATTGTCTATAAAATTTTTAAAGAAAAGTATAGGGTACAAAATGACTCAGATGATCTATACCTTGGAACAAAATGCCCAAGGAGATCTATACCCTACAAATCAGCTCCAAATTGAAACCATAGGTCAATACAATCTTTTGGATACTATTTCAAGTACTTAAAGTTTGTTGTCTATTTTCTGTCAGTGTGTGTCTGCTGAAACTTATCATTTTTTCCTATTTAGCCTTCTATCTTGCATCATCCTTTCATATCCCCTCAAATCTAACTCATCCTAATAATCATAGAGAAGAATCATTTCACTCACGTAGTGCTTAAATCCTATTTGAGCCTATTGGGTCATCTTCCTTCCTAATATGCAATAGGAAATAAGATCTATCCATTGATCCTCTTTTTCTATTGTACATTTTGGTGAACTTGACTTATAAAATTTTCACTTTTGATTTTGTGTTTAGATATGATTTGTATGCATTGCATTATTGCATTTAGTTTTGATTTTTAGTCTTATTTTTGCATTCATTAATTAAAAAATATAAAATATTTCACATAGATATAGTTCCTTCTTGCATTACATGTTGAAAAAATAAAAATAAATTTTTTTAAAAATATTTCTTTTATGCATTGTTATGTGTGTTTAGATTAGTCCATGTTTCATTACATTAGGTTATTGCATTACACCATGTCATATTGATTTTGATAAGTTTACTATCTTTGATAAGCCATTTTGTAGCGAT
Organism: Chamaecyparis obtusa; assembly: GCA_027943335.1. NCBI lineage: Eukaryota > Viridiplantae > Streptophyta > Pinopsida > Cupressales > Cupressaceae > Chamaecyparis > Chamaecyparis obtusa. Next base: position 4,147 of record BSBK01000451.1, on the reverse strand, counting down.
GACTTTGATATGTTGGATGAATCCCTTAATGATTTTTTCTCTATTAAATCTTCCTCTACACCTCCTAAATCACCCTTTTGCCAAATGCTACTTAATATTATCTAGGGATTTAAGATCTATGACAATCCCCTTTGTGAACCTATCAATGATGCCCCTCCCAAAGTTACTCTCCCTCATGAAAACATATTGATGCAAGAAAATACATTTACACTTTCCTCAATGCTCTCCCTCTTTGAGATGAGCCATAAGAGAATGATGTTGATTATTCTCTTGATATGCACCTCCCCCACGCGAGTACCTTGGTGAAAGAGGGTCATATTTTGGAAGAGGTTGATATGATATACCATTCCCTTAATGAAACTTCTCCTCCTATCCATTTCAATAATCTTCCCTCTAGAGATAAGGCATTAACGAGTGATGTTTTTCCCTCTCCTAAAGTTTCTCCTATTCATGAACGTACTTGAGAAAAAGAGGATAATATCCTTGATTCCGTCCCTTCTACAAATGAAACCTTATAAAATCAAGATACTAATCAAGTCAATACCATTCATGTGAAATATCCACCTCCTCATCCAATTCTTTCTTTAATAAAAATAAGCACACCATCAAATCTTAAAGATGATGCTCAGGGAACATTATATTTTAAACCCACCTTCCATAGTAAAAAAAAAATCCTTGAGTTTGAGACTAAAATGCCTTACTTTGAAATATTTATGGATATCAATTGGGTCACTATAAATTTCAATCTAATTCCACCTAGGAGGAACATTATATTTTAAACCCACCTTCCATAGTAAAAAAAAAAATCGTTGAATTTGAGACTCAAATCCCTTACTTTGAAATATTTATGGATATTAGTTGGGTCTCTATAAATTTCAATCTAATTCCACCTAGGAGTGACCCTTCTCTTTTTGATATTTTAAACCTTGATGATGGACATGGTATAGGACATGTGCAACAAAGCATTGAGACCCATGAGAAATCTATATCACACTGGTTATAAAAAGATCTATGTTCCCAATCTCTCTGTTTGTCCAATAAATCTATAAATTTTTCTCCTAATTTCTCATCACAACAAGATAATATTTTGTTTGAGCTTTTCAATGCCAATGTGATTACTATTCCTTTGAAAAAGAAAAAAAAATTAAAAAACAAAATAAATACAATCCTTCTATTTTTATATATCATCAAATTAGTGGCCATAAGACTAATGAATGTTATGATTTAAAGTGTAAAATTAAAAAATTCATTGATTGTGGTATGATTAAAAAGATGCATAACAATGAATAACACTTTTGTCTTGATCATTTGAAATAACATCTAGGTTCCTATTATGGTTCTCCTCACTATGTGACATTGATATCCTATCCTTTGGGGGCTCATTATCATTCATGGTGGTGCAATTTTTGGTGCAATCATATCTTGTGAGCAACATAATAGTCTTTATTATTCCTTGTCTCCACACTTGGTGGGAGGGGAAAGTGTACTATTTCAATCTTCTATTTATCCCAAGGACCCATTTTCTCCCTTTGTTGAGTTGTGTCTTTTATAACATGATATCCTTTCTTCGAATGAAATTATTTGTTTCTACATGAGGATTTTTTTATCTTTTTTGGGAGATTTAAATTCTTGTTTACAACCTTTTATTTTCTTGAAATAACATGTCTATGAACTTTTCACTTGGGGTGCATAATGTGTTGTCATTTTTCAAGTGTCCCCTTACCTAACAATAGGGAAGGTGTGTATACTTGATCCTCCTTACTCATTTTCTTTTCCTTTTCAAAATATCCATAATCCCTTTTTTGAATTATTTCTTTTATAATATGATATCCTTTCTTGCATGGATTTGTTTGTTTACATGAGGATCTTCTATTTTTTTCAAGATATTTACATCCTTCTTCACAACCTTTTCCTTGTTTGAACGTACATGTCTATTATAAAAGATCTATCACTTAGGGTATACAATGTGTTATATTTTCACTTTCCTTCACCCTTGAGGGGGGGGGGGAGGTTTCATTTTCTCAAACTTGTGATCCTTTCTAAGGATCCATTTACACTTAGTTATGTGGTATTTGTTTTTTACATGATATCCCTTCTTGCATGGAGTTGTTTGTTTACATAAGGATTGTTGGAAATATATGTTTATTAGTTTATTGTCTAGTTTTCATTGATGTCAAACATTATGGTCTAGAGATCTTGGAAGTAATTTTCTCTAACAATGTGGTCCAAAGGTTTTTGATGAAAGACATGTTCTAATATATCTAGTAATCTAGCTATGTCCAGAAGGAGGATGGTTTGGAAGAAGGGTTGTGTGCAAGACTTAATAGTGCTAAAAAATAATGGAAGACAAGTATATTTTCTATGATCATGAGAAGATGGTGTTTATCAGTGCTTCAATGTTATATTCTTATGTTTGGAAGACAATGTGGCTTTGGATGTCTATGATTCGGTGATGAAGATATATAGTTATAGATAATATTTTTATAGTTGCATAAAATAGTGCTACCATTGTGCTTTTTAGAAGATTTCCACTCCAGGTATAAAAGGTTGAAGATATGCAGATATAATTTGTATGGTATTTAGGTTTTGGTCTTGGTTGTGGTATTTATTGGTGATCTAAAAATAGTATTACCAAGTGTTTCAATTATTATTAGTTTATGGTCTGGTCCAAAAGTGTTGTGATGGCCTCTGACATGGACTATTGGAAAGTGGCATAGTTTTTGACGTGGTGTGTGGAGGTACATATATAGCTGAAAAGTGATGTGGTCTTTGGACAGTATGTTACTACACATTTTAAATTGTGCCTATGGAATTTGTTCCAATAATTGTAGATTTGGTATTGGACCATGTGCAACCCATGGCCCTTCTCTCTCTCCTAGAGTGGATCATTCCTCATGTTTTGGTTTCATTATCGCATTTAATGTTTATCTCTTATCTATTTGGGTCCATGTTGGGTATAATCTATATTTTGGTCCATATGCTTATGGCATGGACCTTATTGCATTTTGTAGTTATCATGGCCAACTTGTAACTTAATAATAATATGATTTTGGCTTGGAAGACCTTGTTATAAACTCCGATGATATATCTTGAATATAAAGATAATTTTTCTTTGGAACAAATAAAGTGTGTGAAGTGTGAAACAAAGAAATCTAAGATCTACAAGAAGAATTTTTAGAAGAGAAAAGTTTCAATTTAAGGGATGAGATAATAAGTTACTGAAGTTGACAATGCTGTGCAAATCAAGTGTATTATATAGGGAACTACTCTTTATCTTCTGCAGAGAGTTCATTTTACTTTGGTCAGTGGGTCTTGGGTACACATGTTCATTTTGTATCTTACTACTTTGGCAGTGAGCCTGTGTAGGTAAGTTTAGAGAAGTGAGATCCTACTATCATTGTAATCAGACTATATATATATATGTGTGTGTGTGTGTGTTACATATACATATACATATACATATACATATACATATACATATATATATACATATATATATACATATACATACATACATATACATATATGTATATATATATATATACATATACATACATACATATACATATATGTATATACATATATGTATATATATATACGTATATGTATATGTATATATATATATACTATATATATATATATATGTATATGTATGTATGTATATGTGTATATATATATATATATGTATATGTATATGTATATGTATATTGTATATGTATATGTATATATACATATATGTACGTATATTATATATACATATATGTATATTGTATATACATATATGTATATGTATATATACCATATATGAATATATATATATACATATACATATATGTATATATATATATATATCCATATATGTATGTATATATATATATATATATATATATAGACACATACACACACACACACATATATATGTATATATATACATATATATATGTATATGTATAAATATATACATATATGTATATGTATAAATATATACATATATGTATATGTATATATATATACATATATGTATATGTAATATATATATACATATATGTATCTATATATATATACATATATGTATATATATATATATAATTATATATATATATATATGTATATATATATATATATATGTATATATATGTATATGTAT